>JARFIY010000248.1:0-662500 GCA_036346155.1 Sinelater perroti | reverse complement strand
TAAACCTAAGCTTTCGGACAGTCCCATAAAAAAAATAATCATACGGTGAAAGATCCGGTGATCGAGGGGACTACTACGCATCCCCGCACGATAAAATGAGACGCCCTGGAAAATGTTTCCTTAAAAAAAACTATGGATTTTCTTGGGTAGCCTCATCCTGTTGAAACCAAACACTATCGAAAGCAATTCAATGTCTTTCCAATTCAACCATAAAAAATTGGCGCAACATCGTAAGGTGACCGTCACAGTTCGTTCGTTTTCCCGGAAAACTTAAGGGTCCACTTATGCAAAACTGGGCTATTCCGCATCTCACAGTTACTCTCTCACTATATAGGGGCCTTCGGTGGACCGATAAGTGAAAATGAGCCTCGTCAATCATTATCACAGCAAAGTCATTGTCCAACAAAGATAAATCGCCGTATGCAGTCATTTTTCTTCAGTTTCTGAACCACCATAATTTTGTAAGGATTATTGCGGAGGCTAAAGTGTAAAATTTGATTAACTGATCTGTCTGACATGCGCAAAGCGCGTATGTGTTGTACCGCTGAATGGCGAGGGCTGGTCTCCACAGCCTGTCAAATTCTTTCGATATTTTCTGGTGCGATTACCTTCGCAAGCTATTCCAGGTCTCACAGTTCCTCTCGTTCTAAAGCTGTTAAATCATTTTAGTATTGTTGGGCGAGATGGGACGGCACCGCGTCGAGCAACATTGAAGTGAGTTCGAAATCTTTGTCATGTCTGCGCCACCGAATGACCGTTTGCAACAAAGGTGTTGTTTAATCGTCTACTGTAATGGCAACTACCGAGTGTATATCAACTATTGCGTATGTGCTAGTTCCGCTACCACCAATGTTATACTCGTTTTAAGGACGCACCACGTCCCTGCCATATCCTGTATTAATAATAATGAGATCAATAAGAAATAAAATACTATACATTAGTGGTGACATCTATCACGTTTCGTTAAAGTGTCTCTTACAAATTTAAAATGGAGGGTGTTTTAAAAAAGCTATGAGACTGCCACCCATCCTGTATTTAATTAAATCAATTAAAAAAAGATTTTATTGACTTTTAATTTGCACTTAAAGTCAGCAGTTTTCTTAACCCCAAATTGTACAAACGGATTGTGCAAGCAATATGCAAAAATACGATGGAACGAGGTGAAGCTGATAAAATGGAAGCAATCACACTCGATTGCTGCACGACGCGCAGCATGGAAAAACCCGCGGCAAATGCAGTGATAAATAAGAAAGTGCAATTTTAGTGAATTTTTGAAACAGAGAAGGCATATGATTGCAGGTTCGCTTACACAAACCATTCGGATGATTATTAGCGGAGCTGGGATTCTCATCACGACTAATAGGCCCAGCACGACTCCGAAGAACTTATTATTGATATTATTCTTTACTACCTTTCTGAACACAACGAAAAAACGCGCGCCTCGCCAATGTTTATAAATCTAATTCAATAGGAAATTCTGCGGCTCGGTCTATTCATTCAGTTTAAACAATTTTTATTACTACAAATAAAACATGTCACTGTTGCATAATCGTCATCTTTAATTTAATTTTTTTTTAGGTACATGCTTGTTAATTAATCGATTGTCTTCTAATCACTCTTGTGGGATAAGACCCTTATAATATTAACATCAAAATAGCCCTAAAACATTTTTTATTGTACTGCACGAGATCAAGATAAACAATATAAAATTAATCAAAGTACGAAACGAAAGTTGCTACAGAAGCGAACTGTTCGCGAGCAAGTTCTAGAAAATCATTAGCGTGCACGTATCGTCATAGAAATCTCGCATTTTCATGGAGAGTTTAATGAGTCCACACTTGCACATTTATGTGCAGAAGCCGCGCATCAAACACTATTAAGTTAATGGCAAAAGGAAACAAAAGAAGTGCGTAGCTTTTTCTGCAGCAGCCTCTCAAGCTGGTGTTGATACATTTAAATGCCGAAAAAATGTCTGAATTTATAAGTTATAATTATTAGGTGCATCAAGCATCACGAAGCTACAACTAAGAGCGAATGAACTCTAATTTTATTTAATTTAACATCGAAGTAGTTCAACGGCTAGCTGGTCTCACACTTCTCTAGTTTGTTCATTGATTTTGTTTCTTTTGAATTCTATCATTTAAAATGTTTTATAATATAACATCATACTTTTTTCATCGAGTGAAATAAAATAAATAAATAACAAAATATAAAATTTCTCGCCTTACCCAATCGACTATCAACACGCAAAATTAGTTATACAACACAAAAATGTCGTGTTCAGCTAGATGTTTTTGGAAAATTGATAGACTAGAATTAAAATAAACAAAACTACCCTTCATGCCAACGTCTTTAAAGTGCAAATATCTAATGATTTCCAAAAAATAAAGCTACAATTCATGTGTCTTTTCTACCTGTTTTCACTAGTACCGGATTATTACAAAGTTCGCGCCCGACTTCCGTAGGTGACAAAAGTGTTACCGCACGGTGGCGTTTGTGTTTGTTTCGTGGTCGAAGAACAGATAGTAACGTTAGGAGAATAGCATCAAATACTGATATGATAAGATAAACGGAAAACGAAAAGTTACATTTGCGTTTTGCATGTCGGAATATTGAGAATAAGTTTACATTTTGCCATTTAAGAGACTAAAGCACTTACCACACATTTTGATGGCTAATATTAAGTTGCAACTGCCATTTATCTGCTTGGATGTCATGACAAAGCCTTTTTGAAATAGTAGAGAGAAAGTAGTTCGTGTAAATAACACTGAGTCAAGAATGGGATAAAAATAATCAACTAGAAATAGAAATTTGTGCAAAAGCTCCTTTATATTGCAGAATAATTGTTTTCTTAAAAATTTTCGTATCTGGCAAACTCAAAGTGAAAATTTAGAAGTAATGTTTAGTTTTGGCCATAGAAAAGGCATAATCTACTATTACGACAACGCCGGACCGCTTATCACCTAATCGACGCTACAAAAATGAAAGAAGCTAAGTCAGATTTTCATCGGTTCCCGTCTCCGCGAATTTCTTTAAACAGCAAAAAGTTTAATCAATAAAACTTTTTCTGTTTTTAATATTTTGAAATCGGCCACAAATTTTTGCAATCGTCCAATAATTAATTTTAATATATTCAGCAGAACCATCCAAATAAAAAAAAAAAAATTAAGTACCCAAACCATCCTCAATATTCAATTGAAAAGAATAATCATTACTTCCAAACGTAAACTAATTAAAACAATTTTCAACAAAAACAAAATTCCACGTATGTTCGTATTACCCACGAATAAAGAACTCGCTTCGCACTATCGACAAGTAAGGCATAATAGAAATGCCCTCGCATGAATATCAGGTAAATGATATCATGGCCATCAAACACTGACATTAAAGATTCCTCTAGATTATTCTCTGTTGATCCTAAATAATACAACAACAAATAAATCTATAACCCACATTTAAAAAATATAAATATTTGCAAAAATGTTATGATTACACCAAAAGTTATAATTAAAAATGTCCCATGAAGAAAAAAGTGGGGGACATTCAATTCACTACAGCTGGAAAACAATTTTACATCATTTATAAACAGATTAGAAATGAAAAAAAGATGCTCCTCAACAAACTAGGGTTATTGTTTTTATAAATAATACACCTACTTTATTTTCAAAAAAATATTATTACTTGGTATTGGCCAATGGAGTAAAATCTATTTAAAACATCGCACACAAAAATATCATCATTTTCTTCTGCATTTGAATAATCTGTATGAGCCCAACCTCAAAAACACATTACTAGATCTATTTTTCTTTGAAGCTTTCTTAGCTGTTTACTTCTTGTTTAAGTTCCAACTTGTATGGAGGAGTTAAAATTGTCGTTTTTCTTATTCTGCTCTATTTATCTTGCATTTCTTGAGTAGGCGGCAACAGTATTCTCTTGAAGAGATCAAAAATGCTAAATTATCTTCAGATGTACAATGTTAAAGTTGTTGTGGTTTCCTTATCAACGGTGTTTGCTTTAACCCGCAAAAGAAATGTGTCTGAGGAAATTTTAATTTCTTTTTAGCTAGAGTTATTAGTTGTTCGTTATTTCAGGCCCGTAAATTGTTTCTGAAGGATGAAATACGTAGTCAGGAATTCTAATCAGTTTAAACAGATATATTCCAGGTTTTTAAGCCGCCAGTAGGCGCTTTCATAACACCAATTCTAAAGAGACGGATGTAAAATTCGCATGTGACTTTTTGACCCCCCGTATCTCGGGCAAATAAGAGCTAAATGTCTGAAATTCAGTACCGGGAAAAATACCGAGCTATCTATTGACCAAATATGAAGTGAATCGGTCAAGTAGTTCCGGAGATATCGTGTCGACAAACACACACATACACACAGGCAGACAGACAGGATCGAGATCGTATTAACTTTCGCCTATGCCTTACAATCTTTGGAAAGTTAATAAATGTTGTAGTCAAACGTGTTTTACTTGATAACTGGTTATGGGCCAATTGGGATGACCAACGAACCATTTTCGAACATTTGTTCATAATATATGTTTAATGGAATCATAAATATTAGGCGATATGGATCTTATAAGGAGAGAAGCACAATAAAGTGACATTTTCTCTCGCGCGAGTTTAAGTTCTAAGTTTTTAGTGTATGATGAGTGGTTATTTAGAACCAAAAGACTGTTTTTTCATAAAAATAAGTAAAAGAGCGTAAAGGGACATCATCTATCAGCAAGGGGTCGTTTTGTTTTCTTAGAAGAACAAATATTAATGATATAAAATTTCTTATCATTTATATAAATTAACGTTATTACTCATATCTGCTGATGATCAGCCTTCGGATCGCCCAACATCTGCAACCTCCATCGATAACGTCGAAAAAGTTACCAAATGGTACTGGACTACCGTCGAATCAAAGTTAGAGAGATAGCAGAGACTGTGGACATATCAAGAAAACGCGTTTGTCATATATTGACTGAAGAATTGGACATGAGAAAGCTGTCCGCGCGTTGGGTCCCACGCTTGCTCACTTTAAATCAAAAATTTATTTGAATGAACATTTCCAAGGGCCCGTTTAAGCGGTTTCAGGGAAACAAGTCGGACTTTTTTCGACAATTTAGCAGCGTCGGTAAAATTTGGATCCATAATTACACTTCTGAGATGAAGGAACAGTCAAAACAGCGAACTGCGAAGGGAGAACCTGTTCCAAAAAAGGCGAAACCGGTTTCATCGACCGGAAAGGTGATGGTTGTTTTTTGGGATACTTAGGAAATTCTATTCATCGATTACTTAGAAAAAAAAAACAATAACGAGGTCGTACTACGCATCGGCCCCATGTGGAACGGAAGAAAGTGCTCTTCCATCAAGACAACGCATCGGGTCACACTTTGGCGGTCGCCATGGCCAAAATTCACGAATTACAGTTTGAATTTATTGACCATCCAGCATATTCACCAGATCTGCCCCAGCGACTATTTCTTGTTTCCTGAACTAGATTTTCATCAAACGAAGAGGTTATTGCATCCGTAGACGCTTATTTGGCACAGCTGGCATTTCTGGAAAAAGTGTATCCACTTAAAAGGAAAAATTAAATTAAATTTAACAGAAAAAAATATTTATTTCTATAATAAGCTCAAAACTTTTCAAACTGTGCACGTATATGTCGTTAGCGAAAATTTTGTATTATTTGTAAATAGATTCCAGTAGACCACTTTCCTGCAATGCAAAAAAATTACAATGCCAATCATTCTGGTCGCTTTATTAAAAGTAGTAATTGTTTTATTTTTTGCCATTGAAATATTAGTGTCCACATCTCGATTAAAGTGAAACCTCTCTTCCAAAAACAGAATGTAATTGATTAGTTGAGTGTCTCTAAAAACATATTTCTTAGTAATCGAACCATTTTTCTACCATTGATTTGTAAGGAAGGCTGTCAAGATCAGCTTTTCTCATTTTGTTCTTCGATGTTGATTAACGAACATTAAAAACCTTTTGTATTAAATTTTTCTTTAAAAAAAAACATATTTTTGGTGATCAATTCTGTTTTCCAACATTAATAATTCATCAAATAAACTGAAAATGCTAACTTAATCAATTCATATTATATGCCTACTACTGGAAGCAACATTGTTGTTGCTCGTTAGAGATAAACTAAAGTGAATTACTAGAAGATAAACACAAAATTAACACTGCAGGTGAAAAGCTAATGGAAATGATTAAAGAATAAAAAGATAAATATCTCACTGTATACTCTAATAGCTGATAGCATTGGAGGATACCAAATACTCTCTCTGAAAATTATTGATCATTTTTATAATCCAATTTGAAATAGAGATGAAGTACGGATACATACCAATATAAATAAAATGGAGCCATTTGCTGCTAATTTTCAAAAATTGCGCTAGTGATACTAGGGTGTGTGTGATAACTACAAAGTATCTCGCAGCTGAGTATAACTGGCAAAGTTTATTAAAAATTATTAAAAACCAAATTGAGATAAAAAAAATAGATCAATAACTGGAGAATTAGCAGAATAGACTTAGACCAGTTAGAGAGAACCAAGTAGTTAATATAAAAAGCAATTAAGTGAAATGCCTCAATATGCTTGGGATTTGTAAATTTGAAAATTGTTTTTCATAGAAAGAGATTATCTGAGAAAAACATGTTTATGAATTTGTTAAAATTAATTTATAGTAATTACATAACCACAATAATTTCTACCAGAATAGAAAACAAAATGTCAGAAAACTTTGTAATTTTGGAATCGTACAGGGGGGCACTTTAAATCCGCTATTGTTTGTAATAGTTATGGACGAAATTATAAAAATATACAAATCAAAGATGGATATATACAATATAAGATACAGATACTCTAAGCAGTAAACATAGAAAGTGAGTAAATTAAATGCTGATAAAACTGGGAGATCATTTAACTGAGATGTGGCATTAGTCATTAAATATGACCAGTTAAGGAACAAAGTGCTACGGGTATAAGCTGTATTACAGCCTTTCTTTAAAACTGTGGGAAAGAGTCAATTACGATAATACACGCGTTTTGCAAGAAAGATATAAAAATGCAAGACCACAAAAAAGAACAAAAGGGGCAAAATAAGTGGTATAAAATAAACGTTGTGTAAAATGAAATGTAGGAGAAAAGTACCGAAACATTTGGATAATCGTATACATTAAGTGAAGAACTACGTTCAAGTCAAATCCTCACATCGATTGCAGTACAAAAGTGTCTATTACAAAACGAAACTAAGTGATAAAAAAATAAATATGTTAAAGTTAAAAATTGTTTTATTACATCTTGCCTTTCTACTTACTTATTAAATCTTTGTCCCTTGGTAAAGTTTTACAAATAATTATTATTAAAAAAATTTACGTCATTCCTGGAAAAATGTTCAGATATTTACCGCTAAGATCAATTACTTATATCAGTGTCAACAACATTATAATAATAGAGTTTTTTCGGATTAGTGAAATATTGAACAAATAATTTTAAACCAGAAACACAAAAAAAGCATACGATGAACCTCTATAAAAAAGGGCCATTTTTATACTTAAAAACAAGTAACTTGTACTTGATTATCTGTTCTGATATTGGAGTTAATATTCCACTGTAGGTCAAGTATACAGAATGGTAGATAACATAGATAGGACCTTTAAAGACAACAGCTATTGCTTAGCTACTATTTCAACTTTTTAGATCCTATAAAAAACTGGTTGTGCTAGGAGAAAACTATTTTTATAGAATATCCAATTTTTATCACATGGCAACGATTTTTTACTATACAAAAATCCATAACCAAATAAACCGACACAACTATGTGTCCATTCGGGCTGCTGCTTTAGCTTAAATGGGTACGAGCTCTGTTCCTCTCTCCGAGTCGGTGCAGCTGAGTTCGATTCTCACTTAACCCATGGGTGTATGTAACATCATAGCACTAAGTTAAGTGCAATGTTAGTAGGCAAAATAAGCTCTTGAGGCTGCGGTCCCAGTAAGTGTGACCCAACAAAAAAAATTGTCATTTCCTTTGTCTGTATTTACATATTAAAATACTTTTATTTTTTGAGCAACTTGAGTGTCTAACATAATGTTATTTTCGTGTAAAATTTAATTAAATTGTTGTAATTTATTCACTACATTCATGTAATTAAAAAACTACATAAATGATGAATCTTACAAAAAACGGGCATCTGCGAATGTTTAATAACCTACCAAGTTTATAAATGAGCGGAAATGCAGCTTTATCAGTCTGAGATCGGTTTTTTGGCACTTTATCGCGTGCCATCTTCGAATATGTAATCTGCGGAGCGGCCGTCTTCAAGGCTCGGCGTTCGCCCATCGATAATCTTTAATTGGACCGCGGTGTTGCCCGAAGGCAGCGGATATAACCCTAAACTCTAATTACACGGGCGAGTTCAGTGGAGTTATTAATGTAATTCGGAATTACGAGCCTAATTTCTGCGTTTAGCGTTAATTGAAACCGAAAGCAATTGCGTACCTAAAAACCAAGTAATTGATGATCATTTTATTTTTTCGCTGCTTCAATTATCGTCGACTGAAAATTATCACTCTCCGTCCTTGTCCGTCTTTAGGCAGCAGAAAACGACGAATGATAGCGGGTGGACAGCGCCTCAGACTCAAAGGAATTGAGGTTACATTATTACTTACCCACTATTATTTAGAAATTTGAACTGCGCTGGCAGAGGCTCTCTTTTTCTGTCTCGCTGTGTGTTGTTCGAGGAAAAGGAACAGAGGAACACGAGAACGGTCAGCTCAGACACCTGTTGCAAGCAAATGACATATCGGTAAAGGAAGCGAGTCATTTCGAGCACGATTTTTTGGACGAAGCGAGTACAGTCACGGACTTGAACGATTAGACTTAATTAAATAAATTACATATCTCTATTTCACAAGAATTGTGGTTTCTGAAGGCTGAAATAGTTGGGAAGTCGTTTCCAATAGTGCGGCGCCAGCGAAAATTGGTTATTGAAAGCCGAATATTAACGCTTTTTGTCTCACTTACGGATGTTTGCAGTGATGATAAAATCTAAAAATATGTATTTGAAATATTTATTTGTTCCAATTACCTAGTACTTCAATAAAATCCAGTATAGTGCATTTAGCTAAGACATTACGTTGCTGTTCTATAATGCTTTAGGTAGTGAGGTTTGAATTTCGCTGAGAGCTTAATTACTCTTCGGAATCTTCTGAGCTTGATTTCATAAAAAGCAATGGAAAAGACGGAATACCTTTAAATAAAAGCTATGTACATTATCGATCAATGTTACGTAACAAAGTCTGAGTTTTGAACATAGTTGACAAAACTAAACGAAAACGTGAACTAGCGATGATAACGCAACATAATGGAAGATAACTAAATAGTTAAATAATTCAACAATGCACGTACCACTGCTACATACCGAAGACGGTTCATTGATTAGATCTAAATAAAAGTCAATCTATTTGATTAATGTTTTTATATCTGATTCTGACAACATAGATAAAGACGTAAAGAAATTTCTTAATTCCCCACTTCAATAATCACCAACAAATATCCAAAATAAAAATCAGAAAATTATGCTGATATATAAAGCAATTAAAATTCTTCAAAGCGCCTAGTGATGATTTTATACAATCGGATATTTTATGCAATTTCTACACTTGAGAGCAAAACAATCGACAGCAACATGCTCAAATTTTGAGAAAATATGTATCCACTCCTATAGCATTCCAAGTAAAGTTCAGTATACTGTTTGAAAGTTGAAAAACTGTAGTTTCAAACGATACCACTTTGATTGGAAGCGGATCTGTTCTGACAAAGTTATGGGTCTAAAAATATGTGTAGCACAGAAAGTTGAAAGGAAAAAGGTGATTATAAAAGGGAAAAAATTAAATCCTCGGGTGAAACTACTTTTCCTATGATGTTTTGGGGGATTGCTCCCCACTCTTCATTCAACGCCGCTCTTAGTTCCATCACGCTCTATGGTGCAAGATTTCTGGCCCGGACTCTTCGCTTAAGCTCATCCTAAACATGCTCAATTGGATTCGAGTCTGGGGTACACGGGGGTCAGTTCATTTTCGGTATACCGACGTCAGCCAGGTAGTAATCGCTCGCGCGGTGTGGCATCTCGCATTGTTGTGCATTACTCACCAACAAATCCTGCAAACGGAACAGGTTACTCCAAAATATCCCTGATGTCCGCTGTTAAACCAACTCAGTTTTTCCGTGCATGGAAATGCCCGCAAGAACATGCAAGAGCCACCTCCATACGCGACAGTTTCTTGAACGAGCAAATCACTCCCCTGGCCTCCTATAGACCCGAGTCACTTGTCGTTGCCATGTAGGCACATCATGGACTCGTCAGTGAATAATATCCGACTCCAATAGCCGAAGTCCCAGTCGAGATGTTTGCGAGAAAATTCTAGTCGCCTTTGCTTTTCAAGTTGGCCATACTCAGCTCTTGCTTAAGATTAACGCCAGTCATATGTCAATTTCTGAGGGATATTGAGACGAGAAATCGATCGTCTCTCTCCGTTGTCACGCGCCTACGGCCGCCTCCTTGCCGGCGAACGTAACCCAGTACCGACGACACACTCTTGACACAGCTGATTGATTCAGATTTAGTCGTTTGCCACGGTCTTCTGTCTAAAGCCATCTCTCGACAATGTAACTGCCTGGAATCCTTCGACGGCTGTATATCCATTTTCTTGCAAATCACTCGTGTACTTACGTCACTTGCTTACTACGTCAACTTCGGATAAGTGACTGAGATAAATTACCGGATTGAAAGTCAATTTAGGCCAATCACGGTCGTCGCATACATGCGTTACAATTAACAAGATTCGTAAAACCCTGTTCGTAATGCATATTTTTTTGTACGCGTCATCCGATTAATGCAATAGCAACAGTTTTTTAAAGTTTACTAATAAAGATACTCTTTGCACGTTAATGTTTTTATTTTCATTTTTCTTAGACTGAAACAGAAGATGAAAATGCGCGTGCAGCTAGTGAGTCAATTTTTTTGCTCTCTAGTGTAAGTAAGGGTGAAAACTTTTCTATCAGAACTATTACATTCAATACCGAAAATAGTACACTGGTTACCGCAAATAAAAGTTGCTGGAATTATACTGGTATGAAACCCCAGAAAACTTTCAAACAGTGCCCCATTAATCAGCTTATTGCCCGTTATATATAAACTGCTGTAAAATTTAATATTAAATTGAAAGAACAAAGTTTTACTACTCAATCCAACAGTACATAGAAAGCAGCAAATACTGTTCATCGGTGTTCCACCAAGGACTGCCTTTCAAAATCAAGAATATTCTTTTACATGTAGGTATATTAGACCCTTGTTTCCAAACAAAATTAACACTACTCACAACTTTATCCAACCACAGCTGGTGTTAAAGCTACCGTTGTATTTTCTTTTCGCTGTTGTAAAAATTAAAAATATGAAGTATTATATAGGTAATAAGACAGTTAATAGTAGAGTAGAAGACAAAGAACGTAACAGTGAATAATGCAATAAGATTAGAGAAAAATTGGTACTGGGAATTAAAGTGCATACAAGTTAAAAATAGAAGATGCACTCGGAGTACTGAAGCATGAAAAATAATAAAAAATCTTAAAACAGATAACAGAGGTGGATTAAATAAGTGGGTCGATATGAACACATAGACAACACAATATGATATGCTATTAACTGAGAACAGGAATGAATTTGTACAAAAAAACGGAACAACTGGAGTTATAATATCAACAGAAGACGTTAAAAAAGCACCCAACAATATAAAAAATATAAGATCTTCTAAGCCCAGAAATATACCAGCAGAGTTACTCAATTATAGTAGCCTTGCTCTTGTGAATCGGTTAACGAAACTGAATGACATTTGCAAGAGCAGCAAAATACCAAAAAAGTAAAAAATTTCTCATGTTGCATCAATTTTTAAGAAAGGTGTCAGAAACTACCCTAAATGTTATAGGGGCCTTAGTGTTAACTGTTCAATAAGAAGGTTATTTGGCAAAATATTACAAGCCAAGTTAAAAACCGACATGATACAAAAAAATAGAGAAGATCAAATCGGATTCACTCCTGGAAAGTCCTGCACTGATAATTTAATTACTATCAAACAGCTGCTTGAAAAGTGTACCTTAGTTGGACAGGAAATATATTTAACATTCATAGATTTTAATTATGACTCTGTTCCTCGACAAAAATTATAGAAAACGCTGGATGTAATTCAAGTTAATAAATACCTAGTTAATATCATCAAATAATTCATTAAAGTAGCGAACAAACTATCGAAACCATTTATTTATACAAAGTATTACGACAGGGGTGTAGTTTGTCGCCTCTTTCGTTCAATACTTACATTGAAGTAGCGCTTAAAATATGGAAGAGAAATTGTAGAGGAATTGGTCTTCATATCGGTGACGAACATCTGCTTATCTTGAGTTTTGCAGATTGTCACGGCGCAGGACTTGTTTAATATATATCTGCCAAAATATTAGAGTTGCTAAACAGAAAAAGACACAAAGTTAAAATCTAGCGTTCAATTTTGGCCAATTTGGACCAATATAGCTTTCTATATTAATCCTATTTCTCTTTTGTTAAAAAACAAAATACTAAATACAATTTTTAACTTTAATATGTAACAATCACAACCATGTCAAAATTATGAATATGTCGATACTATACAAACCATTGGTAGTCAGTGAAGTAACTATATTTCCAAAAATATTAGATTATATATATATATATATATATATATATATATATATATATATATATATATATATATATTTATAATAGCCATATAAGAATATATATATATATATATATATATATGTTTATAATAGCCATATAAGAAACAACTTTTGTTTTTGGCAGGATTGATATGTTCGTTTGACTTAAAAAATTAACTGTACATAACACACCACAGCCAAATCGTTCAAAATCTCATTAATAATTAAATTGCTTTGCCATTATCCGACGAAATTAATGCAGTCGCCGTTCAGTCCATGATATAATGTTATTCTAATTAATACAACTGGAACTTTTAATGAAGAAAACCTCACGTAAAAAATAAATTGAATTAAATTCGTGGCGGACGGCGGCACGGAGCAGCAAAAAAACTCGTTTTGTATACTAGTGTAAATATGACTGATACGTGCATTAGAGAAAAGCTCGGGGCGTCTAAACAGGGGCGGTTTCGGGCAAAGATCCCCCACAGCGCTCAAAATTAGCCCAATGCCACCCCGCTGCTTTGGTCCCCGCCGAGGTTATTATAACAAACTAACATATTGTTTCCAGTCGAAGCGGAGCTTTTGAAATGTTAATTAGCAACATTCTGTAGTGATTATTGAAATAATTAAGTTTTACCTCTTGAGTGGTTCCTGAACGTTGCGCATTGTTTTTCTTTTTTTGTGCTTAACCCAATCCGATGAAATAACTAAACTTGGCATTATTACTACAAAAATATTTTGAAGACCAATTATTAAATATATGGTATCAAAAATATACCAAGTGTTCCATTCCAAGATAACATCGAAAAATATTAATTTAACTTAACTAGAAAATCAAAATGAAACGAAACATCAACAAGTTGTTTTTTGTCCTCCAAACACAATCGAATATAAGACTCCATATTCTTGAACGTGACAGCCAGAATTTGAGGAAAGAATAACGGATGTTCTCCCATAAATTATTTAGAGACTTTGTCTGTTTCTGTGCACATGCCTTTTCAAATAAGTCTGGTGGGATCAAATTGGGTGACTTTGAAGGCTGTAGCCCCCATCTTAGTTGTACTCACAAAAGAAATCTGATTTCAGAAATATGGGGCAAGACAAACAAAAAAGTTCAAGAATACTTAAGTTTTCTTACATAGATGAAAATGTTTTTAATATAAAATTATTTTGCTTATTGGAACATCCATTAATGTACGGTAGTGTCTAATTATCACGGTGAAGTTTCTGCATAGCAATAATATTCAAATTATGCAAGGTAAATGATGATAACTAATCAAGTGCTACATCTTCTCTCAAGAAATGCTTTACAACTTTCTCTGTGAATTTGGACGAACCGATTTCTTCAATTTTATGTGTTACTCAGAAAATGGTGTGTTGGCATAGCTGGATTCTGAATAAAGATGATCATCCTACTAAAGTCTTGAGTAATGCAATGGCAAAATTTTCTTTATATTGTTTGTTATTTGAACTACTCTCAAATGATATATTGACATCAGATTGAAGATATTCATGCAAACAAATGTTAATTTCCCTCTCAGTAATCTGTAAATCTGTAATTTAAAAATAAATGATAACAAAAGCAATTCCGCATTATTCTGTACAGAAATATTCTTTTAGAAAAATGGAAAGGGTTTTTACATTTTCTTGATTGTAGTTTTTTTTTTAATTATTGGCGCACTTACCGGCACTGCAACCACAATGGCTTATTGTGCCTGCTAACATGCGCTTATTAATAGGACATCACACACCCATGGATTGAACGAGACCCGAACTCGCCTGCGCCGGATCGATGACAGAGGAACGATGATCTTGACTACCGAGCCACCTTGATTGTAGTTACTTTGAATTTTAAAAATTATAATTTTTTTAATTAGTGCTACCAATAAATCCTTCGCGTTCATTAAATTCTGTTTAGGTTTGCACCTGCTTTTCTAAATAGTTTAATGATGTGTAAAACTTTAGGAGTTTATTTCATACATATTCCACAATATCTGCCAAAAAGAATCCTTTGACTGGTTTACCTGCATTTCCTTTTGACTTCATGTGTGTCAAAATACAGTCAAATTTCACTACCATTAGTAATATGTAAAATAAATCACATATTTATCCAATGGTTGAGAAGCTCTTAAATGGCGTGGAACAATGTTGGATAACAAATCTGTTCATATTCATTTTGTATTTTTTTGAAAAAAGTTTCTAAGTACTCTACGAAATTTAAATATATGCCCTTTCTACCTTCTCATGCAATTTTTAGCTAATATAATTCTACTTTTATTCATAACATTTTAACGTTTAAATAGATGAGGAAATTTGTCACCGATTAATTGAGCCCTTTGTGAGAAGCGAGAGTAAGATAATAAAAATATTTCTCCAAATATACTTAACCTTTTTATCGATACCAGGCACTTTTTTAGTATTTTCTTGTAAAATTTAACTGCTTCTTGCTGTTTCCTGGTAGACCACTGTCGTATAAAGCTAATACCAACTAATTTATTTCTCTAATGTTGTCGAGATTTGGGTTTTAGATGTTTAATAAAGCTTTTCACCCCCCAGTGTTTGATTGTATTTTTTATTTAAACATCCTTTGTATATGAGTTACCTAAACTTGTAGTATTTAGTTATTTCTATCTTTTAATTTAACAATGTTTTCAAATAGAAAGTCACCACTGCTATTGTAACTTGTAAACAAACCTGTTTAAATTTGTTTTTATACATATGTCTATTATGTTTCAAAATTGTAGATGTTTTTGGAATATTCTAATGGTTGTTTTAAAAATCAAATAATCACTGTCTGGTTAGAAAAAGGTTGCGTTATAGAAAAATAAATAACAATAAAATTTGCAAATTTATTACGAGAAGTATTGCCTAACTTTAAAATTGTCTTTTAAAAAAAAGAGTCGGCGCAAGAGGTTTCATTACACTTCAGCCAGTATAGTGATAAATGCCTTCAATATTTTAACATGTATTTGAAATACTTTCCAATATAATTTAGAAATAATAAAAAATATTAACTTAAAATTAACTAAAAACAAAATAGTTAATAATCGTGTTTGAAAGGAATTAAGACGCTTCACAATAAAAAGAAAAAAGAAGCATTGAAAACTGCCATTTGTGAGCGACTCACGGAAGTTTGTTTTACACATTCGTATTGCAATAATATTTAAATGGTATTATTGCCTATAGAGTTCCTTGCTTTTCAATTTTTACAGGTGTCTACTATCCCAGTCTTGAAATTATGGCTTTTAAAACATTCACTTATTTATATCTTCAGTGGTCTTCTACGTGTTCTCCTCCTTGGTGGTGACCAACCCCACAATTTATTTGGGCATGGGTTGTCTATCATACGTTGCAGGTGACCTCACCACATTATTTTCTTTACATTGTCTCTGTTATAGTCAGCATTCTCCAAATTTTTCATTTCAATTATTATTCATTCATGAAATTTCCGCAACTCGTCCCCAATAAATAATTTATTTCAAGGAATAACTTACTTATTTCCCAGGTTTCCGAACCATATGTAAAGATGCTGTCGTGCTGTAGACAGTTGTTTTGATTTTCCTCGAGATCTTCTAGCTCCAATCTAAGAAGTTTAATTTACTTTGTCTAATTTTATGTCATGTCCTGTCACATCTTACCATTAGAGAACATAGTTAATCCAAAGTACCTGAAGATCAAATAGTTTTTTATCGTACGTCTCTCTATGTTTATGTTGAATTTAATGTCATCTTTTACTATCATGCACTAGATATTTTTGTATCTATTGTTAGTCCTCACTTGTCATATTCTTCTAGGAGCTTCCATAGCATATAGTTATTAGATGTTAGCAGCTATGAATACTTGATCGTCGACAAATAGAAAACTTTAGAGAATGTTATATCCGACTTTTATACCAACTTAGCTACATTATATACAATATAGAGCATTTATAGCATGGACGTAAGCTAAACTAACTCTCGCGCTTTTCGTACTATTACTCAATGGTACTGTAGGGTAAGCTTTTTTAAAGATTACATAAATGTACTCTACGCCTGCACATTGTATACCTTCTCTTTAAACTCATGGCTTGGCTTCGGTTACAAGTCTCTGATCATAGGTTTTTTACTGTTTTAGGCTTATAGGGGTTAGTCTAGTTAAGTTTTGTTTTTGACTTTTTATCTCCTTTATCACTTTCCACGCTATTTGCCCTCGTATTGCCAATACAACTATTTATTTTTTTACATATTTTTACCATTAAATATTCTTTGCACTCTTTATTTATTTTGTTACTTTGATTCTCATTTCACTATGCCGTACATTAACGACTCGAAATTTAAGGATAAAAATGCTATATAAATAAAATATGATTCAGTGTATAAAACATTCATTCTAACAGATGTTCTTTTGTTTGGTATTAAATGTATGCAGTAAAATTAAATAACGCTGTTTGAGCTATCAACAGTTAGATCTTACAAAGCAAACTTAAATAATCTATGACTTCATTATAAAAAATGCCAACCACAACACTTTGTACTACTTATAATCATTGCCATTTTGTCTACGACTCGTATTGCGAACATCTCTTTGGGGATCTTGTTAATATAATGAACTAAACATATTATTTTTGTACTAATTGCGGCATTTCTTTGTAGGTATTTTCTTTTCTCCTTATTTCACCAAATGCCACTCGATGAAGCATGTTTGCCATATTTCTTAACCAATTCATTTATTTTGCAACATAACTCTACATTTCTGCGATTCAATAAATGGCGCCTAACTCACTGAATAAAAATTAGCCAGTTAAAGGCACATTGGTCTGTATAGGTAGCCGCCGGTTCGTGAAAGAGGGCGTCTGGTAACGGCTTAATTAAAATTTCGCGTGTCGTGCCACCGGTAATTGCCGTAATTCTCTAATGAGCCCTTGATTTATTTCATTTATCCCGGCTGAGACGGTGTCATTACGTCCGAACGCCTAAAAAATCGCACTTAGCCTCGTGTGTACCTATCTGCGGTCGGCTGTTGCACGCAATGCGCAATTTTTCTAAGAAGGCAATTTTATCGAAATGTGTGGCCGCCGACATGCAGTGGCATACATCAGCCGCCGGCATCACCCGTTATTTAATTGTTATGCAATTACAATAGTTAACGAGTTGTAGCTCCCGGTTTCTATTTGTTGTACCAACTGTAGCCTGCAATTTCCCGAGTTTTTTTAGGTTGGACAACTTTCTTATTGAGTTGGCAAAAAAACGTATTTTTATTTTATATATATATATATATATATAAATCTGTTCAGTTATTGTTTTTATGCAGGTTTATTTTTGATTATCTCTATCTATTTTCGCTTATCTTTTCTTTACATTTGTGTCTGACGTTTATATTATGGAAACGGAAGAAAACAACAACTATTTTCGACATATCATTTTAACAAAGGCAAACGTGCTGCAGAGCTATTTAAAATATACAGTGTACAGAGGGATAATATCTTACCAGAATTTGTATGCCAAAAGAGATTAACCAAATTCCGAAATTAAAAATGGACCCTGTTCTAGTTGTCCCACCGAAATTGGTTTGAGAGTGTCAAGGCCCCGTCGGTGAAGATTCGTTTGAGCTAACTTGATTATGTTTCTAGGCTCGACGTTTGAGTGCCGTATGAATGAACAAAGGCCGCTTGGAAAGAACATCGTCTATGATAATACAACGCGAGTAGCCGCAAACAATCTCGAAAACGGAATTGCAACCGAAGATCGTATTCTCCATGTGGTGGGATTTTAAGAGTGCCATCTATTACAAGGCTGTTACCATTATGCAAAACAACTGATTAAACCTTCAGAATCAGTAATTCGAAACCTAATTGAAATTGAAAAATGTTTAAATAAATTATAATTTATTGCACATTAAACAATTTCTTTCTATAGATGATAATATGTGTATATTAAAAATAATTTTCTTTAACACAGATGCTCCCAACTTAAAAACATTTTGATGCTTAATGCATTGTGAGAAAATGAAGCGTTTGTTGAATTGCACGATTTCCTTTCCCGAACCATGTAATTGGATTGAAAAAACTGTAATGAGATCCAGAACAGCTTATTTTAAGCGGATTGTTGAATTTCACGCCTGTATTGCCCATTTATAAAACTGACAAAAGAAGCAACGTGACGCTCAGCAAAAAACGGCTCCTTTGCACGCCCGAATTAATGATATCGTCCGTCGTAATTACCAGGATTCTTTTACGTCATCCTATCTGAATGTTGCGTTTCATGCGACTCATTCGAATTTCGAAAATAAACGGGAAGCCTCCGTCCTGGGCCGCGTTGGTCACGGTTTTTTCGAATAGAATTGGACAACGACGCCATGCACACGAGAAGAACAAAGCCGCCAGAATCGTGCCCACGTTAACGATTGCATTATGGCGATAAGAGTATAATGCCCTGAATATAATCGACCAATCACAATAACATTGCGTAGTCGGCAGCCAATTAATCTATATCGATAAAGTCCCGGCGTATCGCTGCAAGATTCGATTAAGACAAGCCGGCCACAATGGCCTGTAAAAATGCGCCCAATCATGGGCGGCTGTCGGGCAACAGTAGTACCAGTTGTAATTACTTTCAGATCATCGTATCGGCCATTATCTTATTAATAATGTGTCCGGTAATTCGGCCTCATGGTTACTAGTCGTTTTCTTTGCGCCGACTTCGTAATGGGAGCGCATTGACAGCTCTTCGAGTTGGCGATTGATTGCATTCTTGATGACCGTGAATGGAAAAGTTCCATTCTAATAGGCGTATTTATTGCAAAGGAAGCATCCTTTAGAAGACACTACAATATCTGTTTTTCATTGCACTTAACGTTCTTCATTTAAAAGCTTCTTAGATTTTTACGCTATGCTAATTTTATTACAGCATTTGTAGTATGATTTGGATAGTTCTGAGAAAATCAGCTTTCTGATACCCCACCAAAATCATTTTTCCTATTTACAATTAGCATCACAAATCCTTTTGATCGGATAATACTTTTTAGCTCCACCTCCACTGGAATTTTTTTACAAGAGATGGCTAACGCCTTTTTATTCAAATCGATTCGGAATTAATTGAATGGTACTTAAGTTAAATTTACTTAGTAACGTCTTCAAGCAATTGCCTCTTCAATCTTTATTAGGTGTTGATTGTTGTGACTTAAGCTGCAGTCTTAACTATTTCTGGCTGTACTCTTGATCATGTCATTGATGTATGCAGTTCCAAGATCGTTATGTAGAGTCTGGTCCCTGATAAATCACTAAATAATGGCTAAATTGTGCAGCATCTTCAATTGAAAAACTTTTAGAATTTTGGTGCTGAAGAGTTTATTGTAATCCTACAGTTTTATCTTTTATATTCACATAAGCTTTAAATTAACTTTATATAGCAGTAACTGAAAAGCTGATACATATTTTTTGCTTTTAAATTTAGTTGTTATTTAGCTTTTGTGTGACCGTGCCATGTCAATATCCGATCTAAGTAATGTTTTAAGTATTTAACTCCAAATTTCATTGATAAAGGCATATTACCGACGATAATTTATAAAAAGACGTTACTTTGTAGTACATGCTATTTGAGTGGATTTGTCGTTGTTTATTTTTATTATCCAAAAATCTAGACATGAATCAGGTTTGAAAGTTGCAATTTTTAGATGCTCTAGTGGACTTAGGGTTTCATAACATTATTGCAATGTCGTCAACAAAAGTAGCAATTAAGGTTCCTTTTATTTATGTGTAACTTTATTATAAGGTTGATTTAGTGGGGTGGCTTCATTTTTATTTTAATTCGCGGTACCATATCTCGTAAAAAGCTTGCTGGACACTTAAAAACTCTGAAACACGTACTATTTTTTCTCAATCATTTCTTTAAAATGATTTTTGTTTTTTGTTAAGGGCGTATGGTGCCTGCTAATAAGCAATTAACTAACTTGAAAACTACGACGTCACATACACCCATGGGTTTCTAGCGAGACTTGCTCTCCCGCTCTGGCTCGCGGACAAAGGAGAAATCCCCGTGACCACTAATATGTAATAGTATTTTATGATACTGTTGTATGGTAGAATCCGAATTGATGCACTTTGAAAAAAGCTTTTAAAAACAAATAATAAACGTGTGCATTAATCCCCAAAAAATATTGATCTCTAGTTAGAGCCAACGCTTGTAAATTTTACAAATTAGTCAAATACTGATTTTTCCATCTCTTTCTACCATCCACATCCATTTTTGTACTTCAGCTAATTCCTTTCCAAAATGTTGTGCCATAAAAAAATTGGCTCTTTATATAGACAAAGTTGGCACTGTTTAATAAAGAATCAGTTAAGGTTTGTCTATGGAAGTCTGGGTAATACCATTTGCTCCGTAGATGAGTAGGATTGAAGGAAAGCTGTTGTTAAAACCTCAATTAATCTTAAAAAAAATTGACGGCTACATTAAGATCTTTCAATTTCTTTTCTTAAATTCTTCTAACGAGAATTTTAACTTTAGCATATAGTATTTTTTATTTTTATTGGTCATAATAGTATAAAGATCACTGTGATGAATTTTTGAATCCCGAAGATAGTTCTCTTTTTTTTCACTGTATACGGGAGATGAATACCGACGGTTTTCGTCCTATGAAATTTTTGCATTACATGTGCAGGTGCAACACGGTATTCCTATGTTAAACAGTTTTTCATTTACCAAGGTATTACTGAAAATTACCAGTATTTTTCGTATCACATGAGTAATACATAGATCTTAATAAATACTGCCGGTTATCTCGCAATCCATCGGAAGTCAGAAACACAGATGCTCATGAAGACTATAACACAGTTTATTTTAATCCCCAACCCTCATCGAAAATTTTGGTTACTACTAAGTGTTTTGAGGGATAATAAGCGGAATGTTCGTAAAAATTGCTTGCTCATTTGATAAGCGTAGTCTTTTGTATCGATGGCTGTGTAGGTTTTTTTTACAAATGAACATTAAGAGCTGGTAGTGCCTTTGTTTTCTCTCTTCAATGTTATTCTCCAGGCTTGAAAATAGGTACCTGCGACTGTATCTTAACATCGTTATTTCTCCAGGAATTTGAGGGCCATAATTATTTGTAAATATTTCTATTTTGTAGGAAAGTTTCTCGGAAAAGGTTTCAAAATATTTTTCCAACAGTAAGATTATAATTTGAAGCCTTGTGCTAAATAGTTAATTTTGTTTCTTTGGGTTAAATAATCTTAAAGAATGCTTCTGCGTTAAAATTTAAATTATTAAATAATAGTGGTATTGAAACAAAATTGATCTCATAACGTTTACCATAATTTACCACCATATTAGTTAACAATAATAATAATTTTCAAAATGTAGTCAATTATGATCTGCGACATATCGTATCGCTAATTTTTATATCTACCATGACTTATATTTAGAAGAAAGAAATTATCAACCGCCAATTTCCATTTCCTCATTGATTTCATACTATGTATCAGAAATAACTTACCAAAATAAGTAGTAATCTAGCAATAAAAGATCCGAGTTATAGACAAGCAGGATAAGGTAAAGTTTCAGTTTTTTCATTAATTTCCTAATTTTTACCCGGAACAAATTCAAAGTGCATGGAGCTTTAGTAGTTTTATTAAATGAACGATACCAGTTTGTGTCTAAAAATGTCAAATTGAAAATGAGTTTTGATAAACTATGACGGATTTAATAACTGTTTACTCAAATTATAAAAGAAGATTCACTTTTTGTTATAACAATTCATTTAATAAAGTGATCATTATGACATTCGCAAGAGCTCAGCGACTTCCTTCTTTTAAAAGTAATAAAAAGGATTAAAAAAATTTATTTATTAAAGTGCATCTTTATATATAGGCCCTAATAAAAACTCTATAAAGAAATGTAGTTTTTTTTTTTTGTGTATCAATTATCCATCTGAAACAATGATTTTTCAATATGTTTTATCATCCTTTTGAATGATATTAGTAAATTTAAATTTCTTAGCCCACAACTAATTAAATGCACATAAAGTCCGCGGTGGATGTAAAGGCTACACGTTTCTGCTGTCTATAGAACACAAAGCAAAACGAACTAGGAGTGCAATTAAGTAATGCTGCAGGTACTTAATTTGAAATGTACACATGCGGATAATTTATTGCGGTCTAGCAACAAGCAATCGTATTATTTGCGGCATTTTTCTGCTAAAACTATGGCCGCCAATTAGTGCGCACAGCGTTCTACTAACTGAAGGAAGCAAATAATTAACCTATCCAGGTGAATTGCTAAGTGTTTGTATGCGGGTTTCTTAACGTATTATTTTATATTAAAGTAATCCTACGCAGTTGCCCATTCATAAGTCCGCGCCGCTGATGTGTTGGCGGCGCAAAAATGCGCGATTCTCATATTCTAGTTGTGTTTGCCTAGTCCTGCATAACTAATGAGCATTTTAAATAAAACTACCTTTGAGTTGATTTTATGATTGGATTTTTATTGCGTATTAAAGTACACAATCTCCGATGAAATGACCGCCTCTTGGTTGTTTTCACAAAAATTATCCATTGCAATTTTGCACGCTATGATCAATTTTATCCATAACATGAAATTTCGTTCATGAGATCGTCAACTGTTTGTGTATTGTTGGCGTAGACCTCGGATTTTTAGGTAATCCCACAAAAAAGTAGCACATATTAAAGCACAAGCTCGTGCTGGCTAGTTTATGTTGACATTTTGTGAAATTGTTGGTGCAGTAAATCGAGTGTTCTTTGAACTGTATGACAGGTGGCGCCATCCTGCCGGAACCATATTTTTTCTAGTTTCATGTCAATTTTTCAAATTTAGTCACTTAGAGCTAAATTTGGTGAGAGGGGGTGGAGAAGGAATAGGAGGGGGGGAGTTGTTATATTAGCTTTAACCTAACAGTTTTAGTTTTGCAAAGGTGGCGGTAGACTTGTGGATCAATTCATAGTTTTAACAAAAAAACCCTTTTTGCGTGCCACTTTTCGCCCTTTTTTATTCGGTTCTTCTTTCAAACGGTCATACGGTTTCACAAGATCTTGCTGGATAGTTGATGCCGTTATTTCTAGGAATTATACAAGTAAATTGTTGGTGTAGTAAATTGAATGTTACTAGAGCTGTATGACAGGTGGCATCGTCCTGCTCGAACCACATTTGTTCCAGATCCAAAATACAATGCATTTGCTTTTTATGAGTTTACAAACCCATCGAGTCAAAAAGGCGCGTTATAGTTAAATATGACTTTACGACTAAACCAAAAATCAACTTCATAATGATCGAATTTCATTAAATTTTGTAATAAATCTTTCATTATTTGAATAATTTGGTGCATTATTTAAAGCAAAAAATTCCACAAAGTTTTCGTACCGTCTCCGCAAAGTCACCACCGAATTTACACTACGTTTTAACAACAATAAGTCGTCATCCTTTTTTAAAGCGTTGCATATTTACTAATCGGAGGAATCGTCAATAAGTTGACGACCGCAGAATAAAAAAAAATCTGGTGTGAACATCACACGACTTTCCTTATCCTATTATTATATACCAGAGAACCCCGCAGGCTTCGTTGACGAAGCCTGATCTAGTCGCTAGGCAGTCGTGTAGAACATTCCACATGTTTTGCGTACATTTAACACTACAAACAATAGAAACATTGGGAGGAATTTCCCTTCAAAAAAATCAAAATATTTAAATAATTTAAAAACGGTTAAAGTTAGAAGGCTGATTTTTTGAGTCGAATTAGCAAATACAGTTGTGAATGTGGTGTGCAAGTTTCAATCGGTTGAAGTGTCTAGGAGGAGATAGAATTATAAGTTTAGAAAGAAAGAAAGAAAGTTAGGGAGATAAGACAATTATATTATATATTATATTTCTTGTAAGTAGCTAACCTTATATTTTGTTTAATAATGCAAAGCATCGAAGTTTTAAAAATATGCATCTGTCGGAATATAATCTTTTGCTTACAAAGAGAAAATCAGCTAAAAGGTGGCTTAAATTAAATGGTAGATTAAACTTCGCAAACAATAATCAAATTATTGTATTGTATAGATGTCACACCTGTGACAGATAAAAACATTTTTTTTAAAAAAACAGCGCCATCTGTTGGACGTAACAGCAAAGCCACAGCAACGCGTGGCGGGGTACAGCTATTTTAGAATAAAAACAAACATGGGGCCGGCGAAGAGATTGCTCTGTAAGCAATCCCAGAACGAACTTAAAAAAACCTTTCGATTTCGATTTCGAATTTCGGGAAAATTCGAAATCGAATATCTCGAAAATTATTCGATATAGAATTTTTTCGACTTCATTTTCGAATTCAGCGTAAAATTTCCTATAAGAATCACATTTAAAATCGTAATGTCGAAAATTTTCCCGAAATTCGAAGTCGAATATCTCGAAAATTATTCGATATAGAATTTTTTCGACTTCATTTTCGAATTCAGCGTAAAATTTCCTATAAGAATCACATTTAAAATCGTAATGTCGAAAATTTTCCCGAAATTCGAAGTCGAATATCTCGAAAACTATTCTACATAGAATTTTTTCGATTTCATTATTGAAATCAGCGTAAAATTTTCTTTAAGAATTACTCATAAAATCGCAATGTCGAAATTTTCCCGAAATTCGAAGTCGAATATCTCGAAAACTATTCGAGATAGAAACTTTTTGATTTCGATTTTGAAATCAGCGTAAAATTTCCTATAAGAATCCATTTTAAAATTTTAAAAAATCCATAATTTTGTGAAAGCGACAGACAGACCGACAGACATATAGAATTCAGTAACGAACTTTTTAAGTTCGTTGAACATTCTGTTACTGTTGCCAACAGTAATCTAGAGGAAAATTAAAAATTACTGCAAATGAACGTAAAACGTAAAAATTACGGGAGTGCATTATGAACGAGCGCATAAGCTTTGCATTAATTCAACTTTACGTATTACGTATTTCCTATGGGCGGCTTATGCTTGCGTCCACCATGAATGGGCGTTAAATTGTTCCATGTTTCTGATCCAGAGAAAAAGCCGGTCTAATTAAAAATTTATACGTTCGCACCTTGCAAAAATTTGAGGGAAGGCGGGTGAAAAATTGTCAGTCTAGGACGCCAAAAATATCTTTTGGCGGGCATCTCCTAGTATAGAATATTTGCCAACAAG
The DNA here is from genome assembly GCA_036346155.1 of Sinelater perroti. Classification (NCBI taxonomy): domain Eukaryota; kingdom Metazoa; phylum Arthropoda; class Insecta; order Coleoptera; family Elateridae; genus Sinelater; species Sinelater perroti. The sequence continues at coordinate 636,609 of JARFIY010000248.1, read as the reverse complement.
TACTTAAAAAACATAATATAGGAAAATCAAAGAGGCTGTTGACTGAACAGTGCAACTGTATGCAGGTGAAAAAAATTATATTGTAAATATAGGAATCTTTCAATAAACAAAACAATTTTCAAAGGCGAAAGAACCGTTTCAGTTAGTACCAAGGACTCAGAAAAGTCATTATCTAGTATGGCTGATATTTATTTGTGGGGTCAAAGAGTCACTTGTTTTAGAAAATATACTAAAACAGTGATGTTCTTTCATTTTCACTTCTGTGTATATTTCATTTGTTGTCATCAAATTATGTGTTAGCTTTAATAGATATAAATTTGGACATTTATATTGAAACAAAAAGAGATGCCTATACCAAAAGACAGCTTAGGATAAATAGAGATACTGAAATATTATTTCCAAAATTCATTTAAGAACTCTTTGTTATAATTTGTTTTGTGCTAACAAGATTTAGTTGCACTTAATTGTTTGTTAATTAGAACAACAATGTTGCACTGTAATAGTAAGCTCAAATTTATATTTACAATTTGTTGCTTTATGAAGAATACTTTGTTTCTGATTTATAGTAATATTAAACTATTGGAATTACTAATGCGCCTAATGAGCATTAGTAGCCGTCTTTTAACTTTTATTTAAAGGGAACTTGCGCTTGCAGCATGTTTTATATTCTAGCATTTTAGCTTAATGCCTGTTTTAATGCTTTCTGACATATGAACTTACTTAACCGGCTACTTTAAAGACATGGTAACAATCATGAGACAAGATTTTAGTTAATTATGCATTACATGATTTAGTTATGTCGTTGCGTGCCTTTCCAGATAAACGCAAAATATGTAAAAACAAAATTAATTATTTATGACTACGTTTATCTGAAGTGTTTGTAATTTTTTCACTGCTTTATGACCGCAGTGCATACACTTTCCTACATTTTTATTATCGTATTATTTACTTTTGCTAAGATACCCTATAATAATTTTTACACAATTGAGAGTGTATTCTGTTCAAAATTTAAAAATAAATTTGATTAAAAATAAATTTTGTCGTAATTCGTTTATATTTTGTCTCAAAATTTTAACATACAAGTGCTGAAGTACTTACATTAAGAACATTTAAGAAAATTATTATACTAAAAAAAATTGATAAAATTTGTAATACAAGGTGGGTGTCAATAATAAGGATAAACTTCAGAAGATAAATTCTAAAATGAAATGAAATAAAAAAGTTGATATAAAATTCACAACGAGTCTACTGAACCGTTATATTATATTGCATTTCACTCTATTTTACTTATTTCTAAAAACTTTAGAGTATATTCTCTAAGTACTTCCCATGCTCCTAAATGCAAGCGGAAACACGTCTCATCATGGATTGACACACATGTCTAAATCTTCTGGGCTATATTCAAACAATGTCATAGGCTGCAAGCTCGATGACAGAGGGACCACGCAGTAGGACCATCTCGGCCGATCTATCTGTAGGGGAAGCCATTATTTAAATTCTAACGAACGTTATCACTGAAGTGATGAAGCTCTATCATATATTACCCACACATACTGTCGCATACCTTCAAGCATTAAAGGCTCATGAATTTCAAATACACTGATCATTAAAGCATTGTGCAAGAACAACTGGTCCAGTTAAGTGTTCACTAATAATCTTAGCCCAAACATTGGAGTTGGATACAGAACTGCCTATAATATAATCAAAAGGGCGGTAGAGTTATGGTAAACCGTAGGTATAGCGACAGAGCAAGAAGTAAGAGGACACCACAAGCGCTGAGAGAAATGATTCGTCAAAATCCGCGTCGTAATCACAAGAAGTTGACCATTTAGATGAAGATGTCTTAAAATACTATTCCAAAGGCACTCAAGGAGGATCTTGGGCTAAAGACTTTAAAAAGTGGTACAATCCACTTCCTAAGCCTACAACAGAGAAATCGAGTGAAAAAGTCTCAAGAAGTCCTGAGAAGTCACGCAAAGGACGATTTAAAAAACATCTTGTTTTCTGACGATAAAATAATTACGATAGAAGAAAAAATTGAACCATCAGAATGACGGGGTGTTTAAACGAACGTCTAAATAATTACCTAAAAATTTTGGAAAATCAGACAGAGTGTAACAATCCCAGTATGTTATAGTCTAGTTACTAGACTCTAATACAATATAAGCCGGACGCGCAAAACCAAACTCATTTTCGTTCATCAAGGAGTCAAAGTTTGAGTTAGAAACTACATAGATAGTTTCTTTCTAAGACCTTGTTCTTATAACCGAACTGGACTATCACTCAAAACAAAATCTTACAGCAGTGATTAGAGTACAATGTGTCCCGTTTCATTTCAGCAGAAAAATGGATATCTGACCAAACCACAATTAACTCTTTGAATTATGCCTCGAAATTAGGGTATGTGCAAATGTAGATGCCTTAAAAAATTTCTTGCGAAAGAACAGCGTAATTTTCCAATAAAGATCATTCTTAACGCAATAGAAGAGTAGCCCAACAGTCTGCGGGCTTGTGTACGAGCAACAGAAAATTTTTCTTAGTGGCTATGTTGTAAATAAAACACGAGTATAAAAAAGAATATATTTGCACGGTTCACTAATTATTTGTTCAATAAAAGAAATATTACCATATATTTTTTGTGCGGAATTGAGGATAAAAATGCCATAATTATAGTTCAAATCTTTCGAATTTCATTCGAATAACATCATGGGTCGTACAGACACGTTATTCATTAGAAACTAATTCAGCGTACACAAAATTTTTCAAGTGATCCCACAAGTAAAACCTAACAGGATTTAAGCTCAGTAACCGGGTGAGTTATGTAGCAATACCGAATAATTTGTTGAAGAAAGTGTGAAACTTTAATACGCCATATGACCTATCGTGCTGCTAGTGGTCTATCAAGGGATAGTATCCTTCTGGAATTTTGATATAGTGAGTTATTGAAAAGAATAACTGGTTCAACTAGGTGATCACACATTAATGATAAACTGTTGCTGATGATAAACTTTCCATGGGGATTCTGCTTAGTCTACAGATTACTTTTGTATAGATTGATGATGGCATTTTACCAAAGGTTGCTTTAACTGTGAAAAAAAATTGATTCCAGAAGTGCTATAATGATAGTGGCTTATTGTAACAAAAACATTTTCTCCTTAGAAGTCATAAACATGCTCGTAGTTCTCATATATGGTACTCAAAACAGTCATCTAATATACACCATACTGACAGGAAATTTTCTTAAAACTTAAAGAACAATATCTTATAGAATAAGTTCTTCCAATTCATGTGTACAAACATAATATGCTTAGCTGTTACTATCAAACAACCTCGCCTCATACAAACGACAAAACACTGCTGCAACGTTTTGCTTCATTAAAAATATTTATAGCCATATCTCTCCGTTTTCTTATCCGATTTCTTCGAATTTTTGACCTTACCTAGCTATACCCACGTGCCAAAATTGATCTAAACCTATCAAAAACCGTACAAGTTACAAATCTACCTAAAAAACTTATAAATATATCGTTCGTACCGAAAACACATACATTTACAAACTTTTTGTTCCTCTTCTTATCCGAAATCACCTCCGAAATGTTGTCTTTTGTTATTATTAAATTTACGCTGCATAGTATTGAAAACCCTAGGGCATTTTAAAAATAAAATTAATGTTTAATGAGTTAGCTTCATAAATCTATAGATAAAAACGTCTATACTTGTTAGGTATATCATAGATGTAAGCCAAAATAGTACAGCTTCCACCTACATATTTATTGATTTAACACCTATATGACCAAGCACTCCTTCAACCCTAATAGATAAATTACATTAAACTAAATCTAATATTATTTCCTTACTTCAATGGAAACTTTAGAAAATAATTTAGCTCTCTTAAAAGTCTATCGGTTAAATAAGTATCAACCTGATATTCCATCGGGTTTTGATCTTGAGATCGTTAAATGTATATGGATACAAATAGAGATCTTAATGGCCATTTGATATCGGTATTTCGTTAAATTACGCGACCCAGAAATTTTTGGTGCAGTAAATGAAGGTGATCTCGTCTTGCTCAAACCACATTTGTTCTAGATCCATATTGCTCAGTTGGTGTCAAAAAACTGAATTATCATGTAACGGTAACAATTGTCATTCACAATTACAATAATACCAGCATCATCTTGAAGGAAGAATGAGCCTATCAAGCTACCTATTCAAAGTTCATATCAAATAGTAATTTGTACGTATGAAGGTGCAAAACTTTAGTGAATATTTGCTAAAAGAAGTTTCTCTAAATGTCTAGTTGTTGTGCACGATGCCGTGTGGCAATATTCTTACGGCATCTTACTCCATTCTCATACTTATGGAGTCTTTCATCCATTACTGATCCAGTTTTATCAAATTTTGTAATTACTATTTAGACAGTTGATTCATTTACTCCATTATGTCATCCAAAAATTTCACATAATTTTCGCACCGTCTCTGCGAAATTTTCATCAAATTGGTAATTTTTTTAACAATAATAATTCGCTGTTCTTTCGTATAGTGTTCCATATTTATTAATCGGAAGAACCGTAGATGATATTTGTCAAAGTATCAAAAAAATAAGTCCTGGTGTTGAGAAGTAACAGCCTTTAATTTGACTGGATTGGTTGGTAACGCTTATTGTACTAATTTCTGCTTCGATCCAATTCAATTGAAATGCAAATATCCAACTTTCATCATCAAAGAGAGCGCTTATCTACCAACTGTAGCACGAAATTATGCAAAGCTTTCTTTCAGAATAACGAACTTTGGAAGTCATAGTAAATCATAACTCAAAAATATGCTGTAATTAAATTTTTTTTCGTAAACAAAAAATTGCTATTATTAAAATTTTAGCCTTTTTAGGATACTGAGATTTTAAAATTAAATTAAAAATTTCCCGCCGAGAGCGGTCAGAGGGAGAAAAGGTTCCCATTACTGAAGAACCATTTCGTTTTTGGATGGCAATACTGATAGATTATATGAGAAAAGTACGAGAACAAATTTTACCTCTGACTAGCTAAAATAATTTCTAATAAATCTACAAAACCGATGGCTTTATTTTCCCAAAAAATCTATAGCTTTAACAGCGAACGTGTGAAATTATAGCTGTCTTCTAAAATGTTTGTGTATCTCTATGTTTTAATTAACGCTGCATTTATTGCGGTCTCTGAGACTTTTCTAAATTACTGATTCTCATAGGAAGACGCTAAAGTGTTTGTACACAACGCATCCCACACAAGATACTCATTAATATTGTGGAATCAGCGTTACCCCGTCAATTATCTTAAATAGGATAGAGACCTATAGGTTTCAAACGCCTTCCGGAACTTTTGGATTATAAAAAACTATGATATCCCTATTCAATAATATGTTCTTCACATTTAAACGGGAACTAGCAGCTATACAAAATGAATTATTGTCCACTATTGAGCGAGGGATTAATGTAAGTAGCCAAGTGTTTGATTCGAGTTTTTAAAATACGTAATTTAAGGCTTTCTTATGAGCTATTGTAAAGTTACATAGATGGTATTGATTTGTTGAAGATGTATTTTATCTCATAAATATTGGAACTGCTTAGCCCATGTGGTTTAGGGATTTGCGATACGGTCCTGTCAGTAGTTGTGAAGTTAATTCTCTATAAAATAATGTAAATGAACTTGAATACAACTTCCTCGGAAAATATTTTGGAGTTATTGTTTCACTTCAAGGAGGATCGTGTTCAGGTGTACGGAGTAGAGAGAGTGTTGGAAAACAATTTTTAGTAACACCTTAAATAGTTTTGCTTATTATTCTATCTTCATATCTTTCGTTGGTCCCAAAACAAATCCTGATTGGATAGTGAATAGATTTAAACCAACTTTACCTCAAGTTTTCGTAGCAACAGCAGTAGGGCGAACCCCTTATTGATTATTTAAAGCACAAGTTTGTGTAAAGGAAAAGAATTATGTCTATGTAGATATTTCTGAAAAGCATAAAGTTGCAGAATTTGGTTAATCCTTTCAATATGGGATTAATACCTTCTCTATTTTTCATAGTAATAAAATCTTTGAAATATTGTGGTTTGATACAATCAACACTATGGGAAGATCCCTTTGAAAAATTGAGTACTACATAGGGTACATTTTTCGAAAAAAAAAATGATATCAGCACCGAATCTTCTTAAAAGCAAAATGTTACCTTTACTTATCCGACTTTGATTGAACCTCTATCCTGCGATGTTAAATTTTACAGGTACCTTTTTACTTTCCTTATCCTATAATAAGGAAAGTAATGTAATCGGCGGAAATTTGACCTACCCAGTTTTTCACATTTATGGACGAATTATAGCCTCAGGACACCAAAAAAGTTGGTTTGGGCCATTGGTTCGTGTGTGTGTGTGTGTGTGTGTGTGTGTGTGTGTGTGTGTGTGTGTGTGTGTGTGTGTGTGTGTGTGTCTGTCGGTCTGTCAGTAAACAGGATATCTCGAGAACCGTAAGAGCTAGAGACTTGAAATTTGGTATGCAAGTTACTCGTAGGTAGGGGACGCAGTGCGAAGCTTTTGCTAAAAATCGGCCGAGCCGTTTGGTCGCAAGGTCGCAAAATCGGCCGCAAAGCGGTCGCGAACCTAAACGGTTGAAGATACAAAAAATTTATGAGAATAAAAATGATTTGTTATCATGAGATAAACATGAATTTAAAATAAAAGTTGGTAAAATAGGAAGTCGAAAAAAAATTGAAGCTCAGGATATTTAATATACCGGGTGTTTATAAAATGTTTCGGGAAATTTATATTACCGGATAGATCAAACCGAAACAAACAAAAAATTACAATGAAATTTTTTGATCCGAGGTCAAATAAATAAGTTATAGCCGATTAAAAATTAATTAAACGGACCAATCACAGCGCGCTCGGAGAGCTACCGGACCGACTGCGGTAGGACGGGGGGGAGCGCTTGGCCGCTAGGAAGGAGCATGCAGGCAATAATGGCGAAAGCTGTGCGGTCGAGCTCGCACGGTTACCTTCAGTGACGTAGCAAAATTTTAAGTACGAGTCAATTATTATCTTGTACTGTTTATTTTAATCAGCTTTCGAGTGTTGGACTATATATATATATATATATATATATATATATATATATATATATATATATATATATATAGATAAGTCATGTGATGTTCACACCAGATTTTTTATGAACATTTTCTTGAAAGAAATATCATCAAGAATGACTATATTTGAACTGTCAGGTTAAATAACTATGGAATTTTGTTTTATTGTATGTTTGATTCATTTAGTTTGCAGAAGTGTTCGCTGATACCTTTGCATTTTTTTCTGACTGAAATTATCAATTTTAATCTGTTCTATTTGAATGGGTTTTTATTCATCACAAAAAAAAATTTAATACGGTTTGCTGGCTTCTGTGGTATTACATTTGTTATTTTACATATTACGTCAAAATAGTTCAATGAAAAAATGGGTTAATTTTTAAAAGCATGTACTTATGCTAGTTATTTTTACAGGTTTGGTTCCAAAACCGACGTGCAAAATGGAGAAAACAGGAGAAGGTGGGCCCGCAAGCCCATCCATACAACCACTATCTGACCCCTACGGCCGGAGGACCAGCGCCCTCGGTGATTCCTCCTACCCTCCCGAATCCTTTCAACATCCCGTTCGGTTTGCGCAAGCCCTTTGACTCCCTCACCTTTAGGTATCCCCCGCAAGTACTTCCTGGCTACTTAACGACACCTTCTCCCTACCATCGCGGACCACCATCCCTTCTGCCTCCATCTGTCGGCTTATACCCCTCGTCGAGTTCTTTCCAGACGCTGCTAGCCAATATCTCAGCAGCTCAAAGACCTAAACTGCCACCCCAAGAGTTTACAGCTTCCCCTCCTTTGTCGCCGGGGTCATCAGCGGCCCCCACAACTCCACCCGAGGTAGATAGAAGAAGTTCTAGCATAGCTTCGTTGCGGCTCAAGGCACGGGAACATGAAATGAGACTAGAGCTGCTCAGGCAAAACGGGGATTTGATTAGTTGAACTGATTTTCTGCAAACGACAGACGTTACTTTGTTATTTGTTACTTCATGCGTGAGTTTGCTTTATATGGTTGATTTCGTAAAGCACTGTATCAAAACAAAAATGTTAAACTCTCATGTAAAATTGAAACCTTGAAAATATTTCCACTGCGACTTTCGTCCCTATTAAATTATTAAAAGTTGAGCTTCGTTGGTTTAAAAAAAATGTAAAATCCGCGTGTTAAACAAGAGTTATTTATATTATATGCATAATATGTATTGATATGCAAGGTATAATAATTAATGACTTACAGAATACCTGTGATCTGTATATCTACTTAAACCTGTTTGAATCTCGAGTTTTAATAACGATTGTATTATATAAGCTGTATCCTTAATTAATTTTAGTTTTGAATTTTATTATGTACTTAGCTATTAAATAAAAATAAATAAGCAATTATTAAAATAAATAGCAATTAAGATGTAAATTAGAGAAACACAATAACTTATTCGAAAATGTAACCTTATGACTGTTTATCCGTCCAAAAGTTGTATTACAAATGAAAACCATGTTTTCTGTAAAAGTCCAAGCGAAATAAAGTGCATATTTTATAGTTTCTGCCTTTATTGCCAGTTGGAGGAAGTTGCCGCGCTCGGTCCGCGTTATTTATGCGTTCGATTATAAACATTAATAAATTGATTGCTGCAATCGCGGTCGGTAAATCAAACGTGTGCAAATACAATCTAATTAGTAGTTTTATGGGGGGAGCAATAACTCATTCGCGTTATAACATTTTCTCATTACCACCGTGTTATTATATTAATACCAGATAAGAATAATTAAAATGGTAAGTGCTCGTAATTACTGCGCTGCTCAACGAAACTGATCTCGTTCGATAACAGAAATTTATTCTTTAATTTCTAGTTCTACCGCCGTTGTTTCATTATGAATGCATGCTTTGCTAATTAATTCCAACAACTAAGGTGAGCGTGGGCGTGAAGTGCTTTTTTTGCTCTCCAATTGGCTAGGGAGCCTTATATATTATAATACCTTATATATTATAATACCTATAAAATTGTTTTATTTTTTTTACTGCAGTGCAGATTAATTATTCAATAGGTTAGCACAAATTGACGATTTTTTAACGTTTAAACAAAACCGTTTGATTGCACGTATTCGACGTGGAGTTGATGATTATCCAGGATCTGAAAGATCTCTTTTAGCTGTTACTAAAGAAAATGTTTAACAGATATAGGAGGCTTTTAGGCAAAGTTAACAAGATGTTCTCTCTAGTTGGAATATCTCGAGGACATTGCAAAAAATTTTGGCCACATCGAAAATGTGCAGATTGCATAAGCTAAAGATTATCGACCAACAATCAGAAGATATTTCTAAATTCAAAATCTTACCATGAATGATAAAACTGACAAAAATTTAGAATATGGACTGAAGAGAATTCAAGATCATTTTATCAGTAGGAATGATATTTACTTAAGTATACTCTTTGGCGTGGGCTAGCAAGTGAAATCTTTATAAGGTCTTATTTTTACAAAAATAAAGATGGTACTATAACTACAAATTCTGCTTAATACAACAAACTTAAAATTTAAAAAGTCTTATTTCTACTGCTTGATACTGCTGCAAACATAAATGCTGCTCAATACCGTATGACGATTGAAAATTTTATTTTGTACCACTATATTTATACATATTTTGGTAATGTTACTATCTAACTAATTTCATACTTCAAAAAATACCAAAAATATTAATGTACAGCCTAAAAACAAAAAGGAATCTTTTCTCTATTTAATTAAAAAGTAATTTTTTCATATAACTTTTAAAAACTATATAACCCAATATTTTTATAGACATAAAATAATCTTTTTTGAAAAACTGGCATTACAAAATGGAAGTGCAATAACGTTGTTTTTTTCAAAAACCAGACGTTTCGGGGTTTTATGTTTCTATATGAATAAAATCAGTGCAAGGTGAGTACAAAAGCTTCTTTACTGTCGCAAATACAAAAGTGTATTAAGTGCTCTAGAAAATTCTTAGAGCTCTACTACAAAAAATATGCTCGAGTCTTTTGTTACAGGAGATGAACATATGACTTTATCATGTTTGGTTTAAACAGACGAAAATTTGCTTTACAGGTGCATGAAACTAAACTATAGGGTTTAACGATATTTTATCTAAACGAATGGCGATGAATTATATTCAAATCAAAGTGAATAGCGACCAGAACCAAACAATTTGCGGCCATTTCCGGTCAAACCGGTCTCGAAATTTCAAGCTGATTTTTGGCGTCTGGGCTTGACTTATAGTCCTTAGTTGAATACTGAAAACGTTATGTCTATCTGTCACAGATCAAAAATTATAAGGCGTGGCAGATGTCAGAAATGACAGAAACAGAAGCTGGTCTCCAGCTTGGAAGCTGCCTTGATCAAAAGTTATAAGGCGTGACAGACAACGGACATGACAAAAGTAAAGCTGGTCTCCAGCTTGGAAGCTGGGTCCGCTAAAAAGATAAAATACGTTAATAGATCAATTAATAAAAAATAAGAGGTACTACTGCTGCTACTTCTTTATAAGTTCTTCAATTTGAGCCATTACTGAAACTTGAAAAGGTCAACACAGAAAGTGGTGCCCCCCTTGTCTTCTATCAGACTGATTTTTCCTATACACTAAATACCAAATAACAAAAGAATGTGCAATAATTCGTGCTCTAAATGCATAAGTTCATATTGAATATGATTTGTCATAAAGAGCAAAGGCATTACACTCATTTCTCTTGCTGAGCCGTCACCAGAAAAAGACAACTGTTATCTACTTTTAATTTGGGTCATTTAAAGTGAGAGTTTCACTCAATGTGATTATAAAACTACGACATGACTATTGTGAGCTGGCAACTTGATCTAATTATGGTTTTCCAATGAATACAGAAATAAGTAGATAATTATGTTTTGTTAAACACATCAGCAATAAGCTACTCCACCATATTAGGCAAGTTGCCAGCTTCTCTAATTTTCTAGTCAACACTAATGTTGTCAAAATCAAAGTAAATGCTTAATCTAAAGTGATTAACGATACAAGCGATAATTTAGAAATAATTTTTATGACAGAAATTAACTTGCTCAGCAGATTCAAATTTTTGATGAGTTTTTCAGAGCTTCAAGAATTCTTCTCACTTATGTGCATATCCTGTTTCTACTGACTCTTCAAGTCTGAACTGCTTCCTTCTCTATGTGAGAGCAAGTATAATAACCACAATTCCAGTTACTTTGACCAACACGGAAGTAACACCAGGTCTAAATAAATCTTTAAAACATTTTTCTTCCATCACGTAAAACAATATCTTTACGTCATACAATGCAGAAATGCAGTGAGTGCTCACTTCAACAAAACGGTCGATAATTATAGCACAAATTAGAAGTTGTTGCTTTTCTACAAGTACATGTACGTTGCGCCACAAACTGTAACAAGCTCAACTTTTTATTTTTCTGAAAAGAACATACTTGTCGGTTCCAGTGGCATTTGATCATTGGGTAGTTTTGCTTTTATCACAACAAATTATTTTTAAGATCCCTCTATACAAGTCTGTCAAGTAGATACCTAGGTCGAGCCGCTCTCCAACTTCAATGATTTGAATTATTCTCTTGTCAGTATCACCCGATCTTCAGAACCTCATCTGCTAACTCACGGAATTTGCGTCCTTGTTCTTTCTTTTTGAAAATCTGGTCTTTCAAACCATCTAAGAACTGCTGCATCCGCGTTCAAGTCTTCAGATGCAATTACGTTTGGACATTTTAAAGATGACCACCTTGACAGACACGTGACATCTGAAGAACAAATATCTTCAACGCATTGTACACTTTGATTCTCTCAGCGGTTGAAACACCACATGAATTAAATGATCTCAATAACACCCGAAAATGTAATGTTGATATGATGTTCAGTTGTGGTATGTAATCGAATAATACTACTACGACTCCTTCGATTCCTGACTGCGACTGAAATCTGCATACTGCTCAGCTTCCTTTTTATCCTCTTTTTTGTCCGAGCCTGACATGCAGAGATTTATTCTAGTTTTTTTACTTTTGACTCCTTCATGTCCACAGCTTGAAACGTGAATTGCTGTGATATATATAATCTATATTCTGCATTGTAAATTTAGTAGGTACTATAATTGATACTTTTGCTATGCGTGTATCCCTTTTTTCGTTTAGTATTCGAAAATGCACTTCTATAAAAAAAATTGTTAGTTAAATCCATTTGTACAAATTAATATTGAATACTTCTTCAATTTCACGTACACATTTTGTTGAATTATTATTATTTTTAAAATTACCATTTCACTCAGAATGCTTTTTAGCGCCCTTGTACAGTATGTGTGCTTTGCAAGAGTGTTGTTTATGACTATTTACATAGTTTCGTGTACACCTATAAATTTTTCAATACAGTCTCAAGTAAACTAAAAACATCGTACGTGTGTAATTTCATCTCACTGCACGTGTTCGTAGCGCGTCCGTGTGCGTAGACTCCATCACGCCATCATTTCTGAGCTGTATACTTCAGCCTCTATTATTCAGTTTTATCGCTTCCATTGTCTCTACCGTAAGCATTTTGTGAAAATAAGCGCCTTTCAACGAGTCGTATGTTTCAGCGATTGGATTTATCTTTGCCTGCATTAAATCGGAAGTTATTTCAGAGAGTCCACTGCTTTTACAGAACGAGTAAAATATTTATATTCATTTTTCCTTTAGTATTCTTTGAGATTAGCTCTTCACTTCACAAAATTCATTACATTTATTTCAAATATTCTCAATTGAAACCAGCACAAATTGAGTCGTATATTAGGTTATACGCTTTTGGTGGCATTTTTGTTCCATAGTCAAAATAGAGAAAAATTTTAAAAAATTTCAAAAAAAAACTATCTAATATTGGTTAAATTATCTGTATCCCTTTTTAAAAGTTGATAAGTTAAAATCTGAAAGATTTTTTTGTTAACTGTTTGTCCACTACAGATGTGGTCGCCATCACCCATACAACACCAGTAACCCACTGTTTTAAACTCCTCCCGTGCACTGGAAAAGTGTTCATTATTGTTGGCTCATAGATACAACTTAAATCAGCGATGCTTTAATAACAATACTGTGATGTTTTTTTTAAAGCCGGATGAAAATTTTGATAACTTTCAAAGAAACAATTTCTTTTGTTAAATTGGCCTTAATCCAATCACCAAGAATTTGCGATAACTATGCAAGGCTGACGACCAAGAAAAAGTTTATTGTCAAAGAACAAGAATAAAATTCAGAAATCATCGTAATTTGCAAAACATTATTAGAATTCATCATCAATTTAATTTTAAATTTAAATATGTAGTTCATTTATGGCAGCTTGTCAGAAAGAGAATAAAATTTTAAAATTTTTTTAAATATTTGGGAATGATTTAATTGTTTCAGGTAGCGTTTCATATATTGAAACCTGAAGCATGTTCTTTTAAGTATGTGTTACAAAAAGAAATGGATAGATCAATGTAATACAGCGGTCATAAATATTAATTTGAAAATTTTTATAATTTAGTTTGAGAACTACAAATATAGAAGAAAAACTCTTTGAATTAAATGTTATTACTAACAAAAAAAAGTACAATTTTAATATATCAATGTACTACTGATTATCACAAACTAACAAACAATTGGTCATTCATATTTTAACAGATGTGTGTTTATTGTTATCAGCTTTGTCTACAATTCTAGTGAATTAAGACGGCGCTAAAAGTTCAGAAAGGTGAGATAGTACTCCTATAAAGAAGCTGATGGAGCGCTATTCCTAGCAGTTTTCTGCTCGGTACTTTTCAGAGGTCTGCTTCTTCAGCTAGATAGATTGGTCGACAAAAGTTGGTGTTGTGTCCTCGTATTCTCCAAATTTAATTTTCTTATATGACTAATACTCTTGTAAATACTCGATAGTAGAAAATGTTGCTCAAATTATTCTACATATCAAAAATGTTTGCGATAGTGCAATAGTCATATTTATTACATCGACAACGAACAATTTTTGTACGAGTTTTAGTCCGATGTGTACTAGTCTTAATTATTGTGTTTAATAAAGTGCAGTGTTTGCTTCAAATATGTTTACTTAGAAAATGTTTTCATCAATACAAATTATAATAGTAAATTAATTCATTCGGAATTTTAGCAACAAGAAGTGCATTAAAAAGTCCAGTTTTATAACGTGTCCGAGTAAATTATTGCCGGTCTCTAATATAACAGGTCACCGCAAAAAAGCTCGTTTTCCTATTTTCAACGATCCAGTTCAGAAAATAACAATTCATCAATTTGGATCCCATTTAGGTCTCGAAGGAAAATTAATCATTTTAACTGGCAGTCAAAGCGAGCCGGCCATCAAACGCCTTTCTTCCTCTCGAGCGCCCGAGATGCTTACCAAAAATAACAAAATTAACCGAGGTATAAATAATCTAATTACCAAGCGAGGCTTAAAAGTGGCGGGTTTAGTAATCAGTAACTTGGACGGTAGCGCAACGTAACTTGTACTCCGAAGTGCACGTTAATAAATGACTATTTGATGCCAGAGCCGGAGCAGGTTCGTTTTCGTACGACCGTTGGAATCTCTAAGGCGCAAGAAGGACGGTACGTGGCATACGTGAGCTAGATTACAAATTGCGTGTAATTTAATTTCAGCAGGGTCGGACTGGGAGGGGTCCAGTGACAGTCTGATTATAGAGCTGGCCTGCTCCGAGTTGCCACGTCGCTCTCGATGTCCGAACGTGTTACACAAAGAATTTTGGATTAACCCTTTCTCGTCTAATGGAATTCGGCTCTTGGACGTTGCCTTGATATTCACGAAAATATTTTAATGGATTTAAATTTTTGGGATGTCAAATTTAATTGGAGTACTTCGGTAATATTTTTATTTGCATCCTAGCAAAATAATTGTCAAGATTTTTGAATAAAATATTATCAAATACTTTTATAGTCATTTTGCCTTTAAAAAAATAAAACACTTTTGTTTAAAGAAAAATGGGATACTTTGAAACACAAAAATTTAATAAATTTCAGAAATAATAGAATCATTACTAAATTACTAGGAGTTGCCCGCCAAAAGATATTTTTGGCGTCCTAGACTGACAATTTTTCACCCGCCTTCCCTCAAATTTTTGCAAGGTGCGAACGTATAAATTTTTAATTAGACCGGCTTTTTCTCTGGATCAGAAACATGGAACAATTTAACCCCCATTCATGGTGGACGTAAGCATAAGCCGCCCATAGGAAATACGTAATACGTAAAGTTGAATTAATGCAAAGCTTATGCGCTCGTTCATAATGCAGTCCTAGTCCGGGCGCCAGAGACCAAAAAAAAAAGCAAAAAGTGGTGGTCGATTCCAACACGACGAAATTAGTTTTAAAATTAAGATAAAAATATAGGAAACAACATCCAAAAGTGTCTACCTTGAGCTAGTTACGCGTCATTGTTTATTATTGCAAAATATCGTTGAAAACGTCTGTTTTTTTGGTTTTTTATGATTGTTGTTTTATGTTGTTATGTTTTACGTCTAGGAGGAGATAGAATTATAAGTTTAGAAAGAAAGAAAATTAGGGAGATAAGACAATTATATTATTAGATAACCTATTCCATTAAAGTGGGAAAAAATAAAAGATCATTTTTTAATGTAAGTACCATAAAAGAAGTGGTAAGGTAGCCGTGACAACATAGAGAAGAATGAACAATCTCAATAATTAAGTAACAAACCACTGTTCCACTTGCTCCAACTCTTCGACTTCAGATAAAAAGTTTTCCTTTCTTTGATTTCTTTTTTATCTTTCAATTTTTCCTTTCTGATTATGCAGCACTTTCGAATATCCTCTGAATTTTTGAGAATCTAAGTATTTCTGACACTTAGAATTAAGGTCTCTTGTTTACTTTTTTTTTCGGTTCGTTTGCTGTCCTTGGTGTTTGGTAAATAATTGGTGTTTAAAACCTCACTGTTATTGTTGTTTGTAGCATCCGGTAGTTCATTGTTCCATTTTATTTATTGAACTTGATAAAATCATATTAGTGTATACATGTCCATCCACGGAAAAACTTTAGTTTTATAAAAAGCCTTATTGATTCTTTGAGACACTAATTCACTCCCACGCGTTTTTTAACACAAAAAGCCGAACTGTAGTCAGTGAATGATTGCTTTGGATTATCTGACTGTCTACAACCGCGCTATAAAATGTTTTGAATAATATCATTAGCCCAACATTAGGCGATTGTACCGTGTGTGTGCAATGTGGTGACACATTTATGATGTAGACCGCATTAGCAGAAGCTACATTTTTGTGGTTGTCACAAATAAGAAGTGTCTGGTGATTTTATAATCCATTGTCATGAATTAATTAAATTCAAGATTCCTGTTGATACACTCTAGAGTATATGATTCCTAAAATAAGTTCTAAAAAACATTTGTGACCAGATGGAAGGTAATGTAATTAAAACCGTTCACGATTTCTTTTTATCACTAGGAAATGATACGAACAAGACTCTGGTTGGTCGAAATTCTATACTTGTCTCGCATTACACAATTCTAGATGCCTAGACTTTTTGTCTTATAATTTTCTGAAGCAAACTAATATTATGTTTATTAAATTCCGTGGCCCTTGCAAGACTACAATTTTCAGCAGCTCAAAGGATAAAGCTAATTTTTCCATTCATTTTGCTATTTCCAATTTTCTGGATACCTGATTTTGTTAAATTCAGCTATTTCATACGCATCTACGACAACTGATCTGCAAAAGATTTTAGCGTTATTAATTAAAAAAATTTAAGATAAAAACTTTATGTATATTGCAGTGTAGGTTCATCTCAGATTCACCTTTTGAGTTATCTTGAATTTTTTTGACGTGTTTATCCAGGGTTTGGATTTTTATTTAAATACTCAACTCCTTTTCTGATTGATCTCCTTTCTAAAATAATTATAGTTTTTAAATCTAAAAATGCTTTTATTCTATATTTTTCTTTCTTTCGCCATCTTAAAACTGACAACCAGCATACCCTTATAAAATAACTTATCTCTAATTATATTAAAATGTGTCTCATTCTGCCCCACAATTTTTTGTTCCATGGAGCCTCACGTGTTGACTATGAATAAATAGACATTTTATAATATACAGGTGTTTTCTTTCTAAGAAATGTAAAAGGTTGCAGTTGTATGTATATTGATGAATGGACTTATATGTAATAACAAGTTCGAAATTAAATTACTCCTAAATACTTAGTGCTTCCACGACCCTTACTTCAATAAGCCTCCATACTGTCATATATTGTTAAAATAATTAAAAAAACAACAACTAAATAACAATTTGTAAGCATAGAAACCTTAAACATAATTAAAAATACATACAACACAAACTATATGCAGATTTATGTAAAATGCAAAAAGACGGATTCAACAACTTTTCTGTGCCTGTTAAAGAGCATTTGTTTATCCGAAAAAAATTTGAAACTTAATCTTCACAATTTTTTTTGGTTCTTAACTATCCATTTATTGTTTGAACGTTTAACTTTTTAAAACTTAGACTATTCATTTTTCTATGATAACAAATTATTCTTTCTTAAGATACTGGCTGCTTTCATCAATCATACCCGAAAAGAAAATTCTATCACCGAGAAATAATTCTATTTGCCTCAAGTACTTTCCAAACGCTGAAACATTCGAAAACAATGTAAAATTTCTCTCCTTTTCATTGCGTTTATTGAACAAACTTTAACCATTATACAGTTTAGAAACCTTTGAAAATCTTCTTCGAGTGAGAGATAAACTCACTCTTAAATAAACGCAAAGGTTTTTACGACCAATACTTTGAAACACCATGTTGTCTGTTTTTGAGGTACTAGGCCGTTTTCGGGATTTTATAAATCTTTACTTTAGGTTGGTTGAGGTGTAAACGTCGTTAATATTTATTTTGGTGATAATTGTTCGTATCGCACTCCTAAGCGCAACCTATCTATCAAAAAATAAAAGCAGCCTTTTATTCATAAACCAAGTGCGCTCCATAAAAAATCTCATTCTATGTTTACCAGAACCAAAGCAATTATTTTACAAAGAAAACCGCAGTCAATTTTGCGGAAATAAACAATATTTTAAGTTTGAACGTTTACAGAAGAACAGTATAGCTTCATAACCAAATTGCAGATAAACTGCAATAAATTTATTAAAATGTGAATTTAGCCAGGAGGTCGCGAGTACTCGCACAAAAAATATATTTAAAATAAAACCTAAATCCATCCTGGTCGAATATATTATAATTAATGTGTAACTAGTCATACGTAACCTTTCAGTAAATGAAGCAAAAGAAGTTTGGCTCAAAAACTTTATTTAACCATTGTTAATGTATCTTCGTAATTTCAAGAACAATGGGAACATCATTACTTTACCATTATTACCATCATTACTAATGCAGCAATAATACTATTTCAATATGAAAACACAAAAGAGATGTTGAAACTGTTCAATTCAGGAACTTGTACAGTTCTCGAATGTGGCAACACACCATAGATACTACGTGACACGAGCAAAGTCATCAACAGTTTGTCTTTTGGACGATGAACTAAGAAAGAAATTAATAGCGCTGCCCGCAAAAATATACAGACTTTCCAACATCCACAAGAATGGTACACCATTAAAACACATTGTCAATATAACCGGTAGTTCTATCTATAATTGGACATACCTGGCCTATTATATTCACGTATTGCCAATTACCTTTGAGACACACAACTCTAAAAGAAAAACCTAATGGTCAATTTTGATTTGATATCGCTATTTATCAAAATTCCTATACAAGATTACCTTTCCGAGAGTATCTTACATCCAGCTATTTTTTTGTATATTAAGAACAGAAAAATGGAACAGCCAATTTCTACATAGTAAAATAATCCTCATTAGTACATAATCATTAACACCCGTAGTGCAGTTATGTTGGTAACTTGTTTGTGATGCGTAAACACGACAAGAAAGCATTACCGCAGTTAAGGTGCAGAAAATATGTGCATTCACAAATAATAGACAAAACTAGCCATGCCAAATAAAGCTGGATAAAGCATATTCTAAGTATATACTAAGTAAAAACCATCTACAACAAAAATTCATAATGTTTCGACCACTCAAGAACACAAGAAATCCACAAGATACATCAAGAGTATATTGCATATTATAGTCATGCAAGCAGGTCTACATTGAAACTCTAGGTGAAACCAAAACAGCCGGTCACGTCTACAACCGCTAAGGCACTACCTACATCTAGCTGATTATTAGTCTTCCATCACCATCCCTACCATGTATGTGCGAAAATAAAAGCTAAAATGTCACAGGTAGTAGTTTAATTATAGAATATTGTTCTTCTGAAAGATTCACCACAATTATGGACAAATTATTAAGACTTATTCAACTCTAAACGGGGCCTTATGGTCGTACAGACAACACGTTGCATCACTCCAAAAAGCCCATCCAGGTAGAATTGTAAATCAATTCGGTGGTTGTAGACTAATTACTTCAGTGGTCGTCAAAGCTATCTTCATTAAAGAGGAAATATTTAAAAACATCGGGATAAAACATCAACTGAACAACCTCCCATGAGGAAAGACCTAAAAAGATCTTTGAGAAAAGGGAGAAAAATGAAAGTGATGCCCGTTTATTTCATAGGCACTAAAAATTCACCAATTTAGAATAACTGGACAAATCAAATGATGATTCCATCATTTATACTACATATTACAACTGGGTATATAAAATACAAGTGTTGGAACAATCAATCCAAAAGACCAAAACATGTCCGTCTATCAATATCATTTAAATGCAAAAAATGAAGTCTGTGTAGATATAGAGATTGTAAAAAAATGACGCTATTTTTCAAAAAAAAATTCTTTTACCTGTCACAGGTGTAACTATATATATATATATATATATATATATATATATATATATATATATATATATATATATATATATATATATAATAGGTATATATAAACTTTAGAAAACTTAAAAATTTGAGCAAACGATCATTTACATTTTTATTTATACAGATAGATATCTGTTATTATTAAGTGTAAATGACTTAAGCTACTTATACAAAAAAACCATGAATCAATAATCGAATTTTTATAGACATAGCGTGCAAACTATAAACGATATCATCAATCCTATAAACAAGTTAAACCGTAAGCGTAAAGTATGTATGTATCCATAGATTGTTCAAATACCATGGAAAAAAATAAGCAGTTGAATTTACAAATTTACAAAACAACTGTTTCTGAAAAAAAGTAATACAAAATAATTTTTAAATTTCTTAATTGTCTAGAACATAATTCTATTGCAAAATATTCTAGGAAACTTCTTTACTCAGAGTTTATTAAAGTAAATGAATAGTATTTATTATATTAGAGTCGTTTAATAATTATTGTATATTTCTATAAGATACACCATAATTTGTTTGATGACGTCACGTTATGTAAAACATGGCCGAACGTACATCAAAGATAACCCCTACAACGAATATGATTAATCGTTACGCAAGATCGGCGGGAGATTGTTGACATGGTGAGCATCTCAGTTAACACTAAACAAAACGAAAGTTGAAAGTGCATCAAAGAAGGCAAATGCCGTTTTATTAGCTGGGAAGGTAATGGTTCCAGTTTTTTTATTCGTAGGGAGTCATATTTGAATTATATGAACCCAGCAGCCTTTTTAAAAAAAGGCGCTCACTCAGGTTATGACTTAGCTTTTTTTAGGTTTTCTTAAATACTTGTGTTAAACTTACAATTGCATTGTAGCTTGACTATAGGAGACTAACTATGTAATGCAATTGGTAATTAACTGGAAAATTAGCTTAGGATCCGGGATTCTGCATTCTGGATATAAAGTAGAGGGTAACCAAAGTTAGGTCTCAATTGGGCCCATTGTACTACCTCCTCCGCCGCCTCTTCACGTCCACCCATTAGTCAAGCCAACGAATCCTTTGTATAAACTTGAGAATGTCCGTCAGAGGGATAGCGCTGATGCTGGCCATGTCATGCCAGAACTCCCTCGACATGAATCCCCTAACTGGAGCAAGCGCAGGACATTCACAAAGAACGTACTCCGTCGTATATTCGTCTAAATTACAGTCTCGACAGAATGGGTCCGGTAAGAGGCTCATTCTGTACATATGCTTTTTCAGTTTGCAGGGTCCTGATAATATTCCTACTACAAGTGGCAGTTTGCCTCTGGGCAACTGTTTACAGTAGTTAGCCATTTTCGTCGTTGAATTTTGAATAGCCAACCTTGCATATCTTCATATTGACCCATCTATTACAATGTCGATTGTGGATTTCTTGATTTCTTACAATTAGTGTGAAGAGTGCGGCTGATAATAGTGGGAGTGCTGGCTCAGGATTACAAAATAGTTGTTCCGAGCCTTGCCTTGCCATGTATCTGCGCGCTCGTTACCATATAAAGCAGAATGTTCTTTAACCCAAACCTAGTCTGGCACTGGGGGATTATTCCAGATACAACTGTTAAATGTAAAGCAGCTCTGCTATCGCTAACAAAACTAACTCAGAAAACTAGCTTTAAGATAGTAACCATAATCGAAGCGTTCTAATAGCTTTTATATATTTTGACAATATTTTTAATGCTAGACATCTGGCAAGGCGTCCTATTTAAATGCGAACTAATGTAGTGAAATTTACGTCTCCCATAGAGCATAATAGGGTCTTTGTCTATACACAAAGGTCAAACAAAAACAACATAGTAATTTTTGTGACTACTTTAAGAAAAGAAAAATAGTAACAAAAGCCTATTATGCACCATTACTGTACCATTTAAAAAAGAACTAAATCAAAAACAATAAAAATTAGCCTTCCACCAAGACAACGTCCTGTCGTTCATGTATACTGATGCAAGTGAAAAAAAAACAATATAAGGTTCAAATTAAAAGCTCATATTTCCTATTCTTTCGATTTAGCTTCGAGAGTCTATTTTCTGTTCTCAAATCTAAAAACTCGGATTAGTAGAAAAATATTAGTTTATTAAGGATGTCATTGTCACCAGCAATAAGTATTTTAGAGCTTTTTTGGTTTTAAAAATATAGAATTTATCTACATTCCAAAAAATTCTTTTTAGACGCCGTTATTGCATTTATTTCAAAACCTAGACCAATTTTTTTGAGCCAAGGAAGTGATCTAACTCTTTAAATCAGTCAAATCTCATCATTTGATATTAAATTCTATTGTTGGAGGAAATTTTCTCAAGTCTCTCAATCAAAATAGAAATGTTAAGTGTAATTTCAACATTAATTTTAATGCACTTTTATCACAAGACACACATTCTTTACCTATAGAGGATACAATGATTTGATCAAGACAATACAACTATTCAATTCAGAGCATATCTACAAATTAAGAAAGACTTCTTCCTTTTCAGAAGTATGTTGAAAACAGTAACAAAAAAATCTACTTAATGATGATAAACAAATAATTCCCTTAATCACAATAAATATCTGTTGCGAAAATGTTCTTTCAGTCATTAAAGGTAAAAAAAGTCCTTATGCCGATCTCCACTTCTTCAACATTTTCAAACTCAATAAAAGTAAGCCATTGAATAAACAATAATCTAATGATGAAAATTAGAGCTGTAGGCGGGTTAAGGCAAGAGTTTATTTGCGCCAAATTCCCAGCCTTTGCTGTTTTGGCTACATAGAAGGCATTCTATTTACAAGAATAAAATAGCACTAGATCAAAGTAACGTACACAAGAATCAATTCAGCGAAGTAAGAAATATACGACACCAAATCAAATTAAAGTCAAGTTTCACAAGCCTGTAAATGAGTTTTAGCATTTGGAATGGATTTAACCATACCTTCCAAAAGATTAATTTTTATCATACATAATAAATTTTGATAATCTCTAAGAAAATTTGTAAAAAATTACAGACAAACTTCAATTGTTTTCTGTACTTGAAATTACAGATCATTCAGCACATATCTATAGATTTTTTTCAACTTCCCAAGTGTGACAAGTTGGCAATGCACAGATGATGTTGAAGCCTCAACTTTAAGTGATTTATTTAAGTTTTTGAAACTGATTAGCGCGGTCCACCATGCATCTTTCCGAATCAACTTAATTTATCTTTTTTAAAGTATTTTAGCAACTGAAACTATCAAAATCGATGCGATCACTTATTACTAGTTTCTTTAAATAATTGGTGGGAAACAGAAATTCAAATGGAGGAACATTCATGGGACCCACTTTGTACACAGTTTTTCACATTCCCAAGAAAATAAGTTTGTAAAAAATAAATAATGGCAGAATTTTTACTTTCATAATTTAATTAGTAATAATGATTGGAACAGGATTTCTAAATATTTTAAATTCAATAGTCAATGTATGTGCGAAAAACATGTGCAGACAGCCCAAACGAACAAGTTGTGACATTGACCACTATACCACCCTAGTAGAGTATCCAGTTCAAACACATTGGCTACAATAAGGTAATCTCTTAAATAAAATTCACTAATTAAAGCTATTTGTTACCCGTCCGTTGACTGCCGCGGCTGTTATACAATATTATTAATGGAACCCTTTTTGTGTTGTCTGCTTTGTAGCTTTCCTTTGTATTTGTGGCAGAACGGCGCAATGAGGAGAGAAATATTTGCCCCGTCATATTCTGGCGCGCAGCGTGTTTTGCAAACGCTAATTGCTAAATTGTTAGAAACAATTGGTGCTCGGTGCGAGGCGATTTGTTCCAGGCGTTTCGGCCTCAAGCGGCATTTTTTGTGCACCTGCTAACTAGACCCTAATGTATTTCTCATTATTTATTAAATTAAAAATATCCATCACGGGCAACTCGATTATTCCGTGATTAATTTGGTCCGAGGGCTCGTTCTGATGAGTTCGGGTTTTAAACGGACATTAATTTTAATTAGATAATTGCTCAAAGGCGAACCCGGAGCAGCCAGGTATACCTCATGGCCGACTCCTGACAGCATAGTGAAATATAGTAGACCATAACTGAGAGAGCTGTTGTAACTCATCTACATGCTGATGATTATGATGATGCAATGCGCTGAACTTCTTTGCTGTTTCTGAAAACCTCGATTTGTGCTCAGACGTTAAATGCAACTGAATTCATTTCAACGTATGAAAACTTTTATAAAACAAATTAATAATTTAAGTAAAATAAAATAACTACAAATTTCCACGTTTTATATAATGAAATATCAAATATGTCTTTGAAATTTTGCATCAAGCATTTTTCGCATAATCACAAGTCACAAATCTATCATCGTTGACTTAATAACGGATACTGCACAATGATAATTCAACTAGTACTATTACAAAATCAAACATATTCTACATCTTCATCATGTTATTGCACTTATAAATTGTTAATTAAAATATGTATTTTATTTTCGTCAAGATGGTCTTGTTTGAGGACTGGAATAATAAAGAGAACCCTGTTGTTGTCGTACTGTTGTATAAATGGGGAGTAGAAAAAAATGTTACCTTTAAGACTCTACAACCGTTCGGCATTAGCCAATTTTATATAAGACTATAAAATTATTCAATAAGATTAGAAATGTTGAGCATAGTAAATAATGTCTGAAGTATCACGTTCAATTTGACTGCCCAAGAAGTTAAAACCATAAGTGATCTTCTTGAGAAGATGTATACTAGGTTGTCGAAAGAAGCGTCTCGATTAATACCAAGGACTCAAAAAATACTATTATCCGCCATCTGCTTTGGTAAGCAGTTTGCTACATTGAAGTTAGCCATATTTATTTTTGTAAAAAGAAGTCAGAATAGTGGTTGCTGTATACAAAATATTTAAGCTATAATAAAACCACAGTTAAATATCTCGGACTGCACATGGACAAAGTACTTACTGAGAAAGATATGGTCCTAAAAATTAAAAATGTAAATAATAATAATAATAATAATAATAGTTCCCCGTAACAAGCCACGAAGGCTTATGGGGTCGTAACAGGATAGGTCTGCTACTATCTAGAGCCTACGGTATACAAGGGTAGTAACGTGGCTAGCGCTACGTATAATTAGTTAAATATCTTATTATTATTCTAATTGCTAATGCAATTTTACTATATTTAAAAAAAATTAATGCACACAATTGGTCTTCTGGTAGCCCGGATCTGAATCTTTCGAATTATAAATTACATACATATAAGCAGTTTTAGACATGGTTTGCTTAAAAAGGTATTCCGGTACAAAAGCCTTTAAAGCAAGCACTGACGGCTGCACTCAATTTAATAAACCCCTAAAATATTACGCAAAAATTATTTTGGACTTTCAATAGGTTTTTAACAGTATTGTTAGGTACATCATCAATCATTTAAATTCCAAAAGTAGTAGCCATAACCGTGTCCTGCACGATAAAACTTGCTTGATATTCATATTATACATTTTGCTCAAACATCATTATTTATAATACCTAACTCTCAGATAATCATTAATTATAGTTTGAACTAAACATATCAAATATCTGTTACGTCTTAATCATAGCCAACAGTTTTACTCAAGTCACACACGATCAGTAACTCATCTAACATCTGACATTTTTAGAAATTATGGATTACTGTTTTTCGCTGCCGCACATCAGTATATGTCTTATTTCTTGATTTTCTCACATGAAAATGAAAACAAATTCATCTGTGTAGATGATAAAAATTAAATTTTGTCGATGATCTAAAAGCGTTTTAACATTTTTCCTTAATTTGGGAGAAAGTAGAAAAAACTACTACAGGGTTACATCCATCCTACTCGAAAGATATGATGGTTATAACCATGTTCGACGTGTAGCTTCGCTACGTAATAAAAATCTGAAGTGACTCATTTTTTTCTTATATTTTTATAATTAGCAGAAAAGGTACTCTACTATAGAATAAAATTATTGAATTGTTTTAAACGGGACAATCACACGTAACATAAGGTCTCTACAGTATTCAATATGCCACAAACCATCATCTCTAGCCTTTGGTGATGATTTAAGAAGCAAGTAATCTTATCTAAACATTACTCCAATATAGCTAAATATTTTGTCATAATTTGTCAGTAAGATCAATATGTGCTATATAAACTTACAACAATTTTAAGAGTACATCTTACAGAAAAACAGTCGGTTTTTGTGCCACACGTTTCATAGTATACGCCAAACTTAACTTTGCAAACAAAGTCAAGATCATCACAACTGTAAGTTATTATAGATGCATTATCGACAGTACCAAATTTCCTATCAAGTAATATAAAGGGATAAAGCTTTACTTTTATACAGTAGCTTTTTTCAGTAGCATCGTTATTATGATTAGAATATTTCTAGAGTAAGGTTTCAAATGCTATTATCAAAAATTTTCATTTTGAACAGCATTCGAACGAACGAGACCCCCTACTTAGTATCAAACACTATATACAATATGCTGACCATTTGCGAACACTCTACGACAATCTAAGCTCCTGTTTCTGGTTTGACAGCAGTACTGAAATATGTTTTTTTTAATTTATTCTTCTTTATAGTCAAATGTTCTTCGAATTCAGAAATAAGATGAGTAAAGAGTTATCATCATCATCATCAAAAGTAAAAAGTTATTTTTTTGAAATAGAGCTGATTAAAGATTTTAGGTAGTTAGCTAAGTTTTTCCTGTTTCTTTTTTCGTCGATGTGTCACCAAAGCATATATTTGGCTGGTACGCTTTCTTCTTATCACTCACCTTTAAAAAGAGAGTCGCCAAAACGCATTGTTTTAAAATATCTTATAGAGAGTTTAATGTGTCTAAAGTTGCAGGCTTTTCTAGAGTTGCAAATCTTTATAGAGACAGGAATCAGCCACTTTACACGAGGTAAGCTTATCTGCCTTAGGAAACGTCGGTGATCAGTTTTCTAGATTAACAATAGATTTCTTGTGTTGGAACGCATCCAATTGTCAATTATAAAATTATAAAAATATAAGTAAGTAAACAAAAATGAAGAAAAACTTACAGATCTGTGTGAACGTTTGTATTGATGAAGAAACAATAGATCTAACTCTAGATAACAACGAAACCATAAAAAAATGTGAAGCCTATAACTACTGAGGAGTAAATTTTAATAAAGAAAGAACAGATGATGTGGAAATAAAAGTGAGAGTAAACAAAGCACTTATATAATAATAATAATATATAATAACATTAATAATAATAATAATAATAATAATAATAATAATAATAAAGAGTACGCTGATATATGCTTCAGAAACATAAAGAGCAAAGGAACGTATGAAAAAACATGGGGCCGGCGAAGAGATTGCTCTGTAAGCAATCCCAGAATGAACTTAAAAAGATCTTTCGAATATCTCGAAAATTATTCGACATAGAATTTTTTCGACTTCATTTTCGAATAGAGCGTAAAATTTCCTATAAGAATCACATTTAAAATCGTAAATTCAAAGTCGAATATTTCGAAAATTATTCGAGATAGAAATTTTTTAATTTCGAATTCGAAATCAGCGTAAAATTTCCTATACGAATCCATTTTCAAATTTTAAAAAATCTCAAATTTTGTGACGGACCGACAGACCGACAGACAGATCGACCGATAGACAGACATATAGAATTCAGTAACGAACTTTTTAAGTTCGTTGAAAATAGAATCTACTGAAATGAATGTCATAATATGAGCAATTAGAATATTAAAAATTGGGAAAATCCGAAATGACACAATTAAAAAACGAATTATAGATTGTATTGAGGAAAAATATCTGGTAAAGGGTGGGCGAACAGAGACTGCCAAAGAAGATGATGAAATGGAAGATGAGAAAAAGGGAGACCTAAGAAATCATGAATTGAAGGTTTAGATTACATTCTTTGCCCACATAGACAAAGAATTTTTCATTTAAAGATATGGCTATAAAATCATTTTCAGAACGATTTCACAAGCGGTCTGTGCCCATTTATGCTGACGAGAAAAGAACGCGCACCCCGACAACCATAAACAACGCGGCTGTAATTTTATAACCGAGCGAGATATTTTCAATTACTCCATATCAATAAATATCCTCACAAAAAAAGACGCCAACATCGCCTATAAAATTGGATTATATTGTAAGTTAGCGGGTGGTAAGCGACAGTGTATGCGAACGGACCGCCGAGCGTGTTTTAGCGGCGCGCGCTCCGCGACGTCCAGCCGGCCAGTCTGAATAGGACGACCCGAACGGCGACGAGAAATGGGTTATGCGATGCAGGGCTATTATATCGTCACTCTGCCAGTTTTATTGGAGCCGATTTTATTGTTCTGTAGGTGTAAAACATCAGGACTGGCACGATACCCGCTGCTCACTGTCCAACTCTCTTTCGATCGACCCATCCTAGAACACGTCCAGACAGAAAATACGATCGAGTGGCCGTTCGCTGCTTCGACATTGTGGAGAATTTATACCAAAAGTGTTGCTCGAATAAGCTTCTGCTCTCTTGTCTGTTTATTGGTTTAAGTAAAATGGTACCTACATAGAATGTCTGACCAATCTTTATCAGCAACAAAACTACAGCTAGTAAATTTAGCAAACTAAAAATTGTAATTTCCACAGGACAACCAAAATACCAAGGCAGCGTTAACTGAAGCAAACGTTGCTACACGTAAGTAATGCCGGGTTCAATTTATTATTCAATTTGAAAAGTGGTATTTATGTTTTGCTGCATAAAGTTCGTTCATCAAATGATCAAACAAACTTTAGTTGTTATTAGTCAAATTGACAATTGTTTATTGTTCTACCCAACTGTATGTCGGGAATGAAAGTCAAAAACTAAAAATGTTCTTCAACTTAAGTCAAGGTCTTGTTCACGTAAAGTCTGGAGATCTAGATCTAGATGTTAAAATATATTTTGGCAAAGACCTTGAGTTATCAATCTGAATAATTGTTATGGCAAGCTTTCGGAATTAAAACTATTACTTAGAAAAAATATTTATGGGTTTTCTGTTGTCAAATTATTCAGAAACAATGTTAATTATAGGAACAAACTTTAGGAGATGATTACTGATAGGAAAATGAGCAAGAGTTGCAAATACTTATGCTTCATGATAGATAACAATAACGTTCTTTATTACATTAGTAAAGCCCCCCCCCCCTTCTCAAATAAGTCTACTCAGCTATGTTACAGTGTGTTTACATGGTCCTTTTCACTTACAGATAAATGAACGCGTGTTGTAAAATACTATTAATATAGTCCTTTATTTATATTAGAAATAAAATAAGATGATTTACACGTAATAGCATTTAAATAGCTAAAAGCACGTTGGATCATTATCAATAAGAATTTTGTTAAGATGTTTTTTTTAAATGTCCTGTTAATAGCGCTGTTATACTCCTTATTTGTTTCTTACTTAGTTTTAGCATTTCCTTTGTTCTCTTACTGAATGGGGACATTAGTGTCTACAAATTTGTTTTCAGTATTATGTTTTTCCTTCAGTAGGTCTCCGATAATCTGTTTTGTAGATATATCAATATAAAAAAAAACCCGCTTACAGGTTTGGGACCTTTTTCGTTACTTTCATAACTGGTGTCTTGGAATTCATTCTAAGTAAACTCTGCTGCGCTCGCAGAGTGTTACCAGTGTTTCTGTGTAATTAAACACGACTTTAGAGTGTATTTCAGAAATTTCTAAAGCCTTTAACACAACTTGACTATCTATTAATATGGAGATTTACCTGTTTTTAAACCCCGTTTCTGCCATATTTTTTGCATATATAGTTATAACTGATACTTCAGTTTGAAAAACTGAAGTGTGTTGGTCCCGTTCTTGGCTCAAGCACTCGTGCTCTTTATCGTATGCTATACAGACCCTTGTCTTGAATGAGCTTTCGTTTTTGTTTTTCATCATCTCTCTCGGGTATGAGTACCTGAAAAGGTTTTCTGAATTTTTTTATTGGATACATGATAAATATGCAGGTTTTTTTCAGTCTGTTAAAAATTTTGGCATTGGCTTCCGTTCTACGATGCATTTTGCAATAATCACTTATTTTTAGTTTATGTCCTGCTGCCGATGCCTCAAATTCCACTATTAAAGAAAGTGGGAGAAGATTTGGCATTGTTTTCATTGAAGCTGTTAACGTAGATGACATCGTCCCAGCTACGCCTACGCAGACAAGCTTTTGCAGTTTACTCAATTTGTTGATTACCACTCTATTTTTTTTTGCCATCAGAGAATATAGGCATATGTGTTTGTTAGTACCACCCTCTCGTGTATACCCACAAAATCATCCTTAGTTTAGACTCAAGTTTTGCCTACTGTTCTTCTGCAAGTCGGTAAGGTAATTGTGGCTTTGTTAGTAATACACTAGAAAACCTACCCCCACAAATAACCGAACAGCAAAATGTTTGTGACAGTGTTTTGTTCTTCGTGCAAGATGAGGTTGTTTGATGATAAGGATGATGAACGGGTCAAATTTACATAAATAAATCAAAAGAATGTGCTCTACATGACACCAAGAATAATCCTGAGTAGTATATACTAAGCAACTATGTTGAATGTCCTATATGAAAATCGATACTATCGCTATTACTCGCAACTATCACAAGTAAATTTTTTTTAAATGATTCTGTCGATGATTTTTGCAACAAGCCGATACTATTATGAAATTTCTGTTTTCAATCCCCTTCGCAGATAAAGCGACCCTTGGTAGGAGAACCACCATTCATAGTTAAAGTTTAGCATTAGTAACCGTTTATCATCAAAGTTTGGTCTGGAATTATAGATAACGGCCCAACTGGAGGAGTTGTTCTTCTATAATGCCTAAATTTATTGCTCGAAAATATGCTATTAGCAGTATGACAGGTCATGAACTTCAAAGTTAACATTCGTCAGTATTTCAGTAACAATTCCTTTAACAGATATATCAGGAAAGGTGGTCCTGCTGCAAGACCTAGCCGGTCACCGCCACCGGTTTCTTCATTATGTTATATATGCGCGGCCAGTTTTTATATATGCAGACCCTTGAACGTCGCGTTATTGCATCATTTAACATTCGGATACAGCCCTAAATATTTTAAAGAATGTATCCGCATTGAGGCCCATGGAGATGGGAGAAAAGGGTCACTTCGAACACCTATTCTAAAGTTATAGTCTATGTAATAATAATGTAATGTAATAATTCAGTATTCTGTTCATTGTGCATTTTCGGGCTTAATTCCTTTCTTAAAAGGAATCGGTTCCTGAAGAAGAAAATATCATGATTGTTTTGCAAATAATCAAATAAACAAATAGATAGATATTAACCAATGGATTATCCAATTTTTTTACTATTTATAGAAAAATAAACTTTAATGTAAATGTAACAGAGTGTGGAAGCAAAGATTAGATCTGTTTCTATTATTGAGAAAAAACAAAACACTGGTATAATAGAGCAAACGTACTGGTTTTAAGGGTTTCTCAATTATTGCTATAATTAACATTTCATTACAGAGATAAAGTGACATATCAACTTACAGCTACATTCAAGTTTGTTCGAGTGGTCAATGCTGTCGACGCGGATTGAAATCGTCGAACTAATTTTCAAATCCGATTAACAGTCTATTGTTGCCGAGGCAGCAAACGGCGATAATATAAAAAAGCAAAAGAGCGAGCTAATCAAAGCAGCGTTTCGACAAGTTCTTTCACCTCGTGGCGAAATTTAGCTGAATAGAGGCTGCCGGCAAAAAAGTTATTTATCTGCATGCTACTTAATAGCATCGCGGGCAACCGCATGTTCAGAAGCTGCTATTTAGAGAAGCAACAAACGCTAAGTAATCAGATTCTAATTAGAGCTATTACGTAAAAAGCCGTGTTTAGATTTCAGCTGTAACCGGCGGATTGAGGAGCAGCGTAAACTGGATGCGTGTATCATTACATTCATATATAAAGCAAGCAGTTTCGAGGTGTATTGCTTGCTATTATTGCTACTGTTAATTACATTTCAGTTTTATTGCATAATTATTAAATGTCCGAGATTACCTTCGGCATGTAGTTCTATTATAAAAAATTACAGTTTTATTTTAAATAAATAGCAGGATAAAGGTCCAAAAGGTCAATTCGCACTTCAAAATTTCAAATTTAGAGTGCGTATTAATACCAAGTACAAGTAGGGCATCATCCACTGATGGTTCTCCTAAATACATATGACGAGCTCTTTCTGCCATTCGCTATTTAATCTATTTACAAGCTAGTAGAAATAGAGGTCGCCAATAAATTGGTTTGTCTGATTTAAGATGTGCTTTTTGTCTTTTGATATCATAATTTTTAATGACATCATCATTTCAAGATCATAATAGAGGATTTGATTTCTGACGAACCAAAGTACATTGGCTAGAATACGGCATATTTTTAATTGAAAGGACTGCAACACTTTGGCATTCAATGGCTTACTGCATCCCCAAAGCTCAATTTCATAGAATCAGCTTGCTCTTTAGGGTCATCATATTGAGTTGCTGTCTTTTAGCTTTTATGTAGGCTTTCCAAGACAATCTTTGAGCAAGTCCTACCCATTTCACCTAAGTTTTTGTTGAATTAAGTTGTTTGTAAATAATAACTTGTGGTCACATAATGTGTTTAGAAGTAAATCCAATTTGAACTAATTTACTTGGTTTCTAACAATCAATCCAGCTTTTTAGAATGTTTAGATATGACCGGATACGACCATATTAAGGAAAAAATTGTAACTGCTATCTGAAAACATAACAGGTAAATAGTAGGTTTTAAGCCAGGGCAATCAACCACAGATAATTTGTTTGCAGTAAAACAAAAGCCATTGGCGTATAGTAGTAGATAAGTGCAAGAATTCAACATATACGTGTACCACATCTGTATGCGAATTTTAAACAAACATACAATAACATCGAAAAAGAAAAATTATAGAACATCATGATGGATTTTAACATTTCAGCTAAACTGGTCAGACTAAATTGCTTGACAATAAAAAATTCTGAAATCAGAATGAAGATAAGTGGAAAACTAGCCTGGCCCCTTTTATTCAACATTATGCTGGAACATGTGGTAAGGAATGTTACAGTGGACGTCAATGCAACGCTTCTTTATAAATCCAACCAAATAGCAAGATACACTGATGACATTAACACCCTTGGAGAAACACCCACGCCATTAAAGATATTTATGTACAACTCAAAAATGTTACGGCAGAGATCTAAAGTACTTATACAGATCAGGACTAATAGAGTAAGAAATAAATGAGGCCCAACGGCGAATTAATAACACAAACAAAACATATTACAGCATATCGGCCATGTTTAAGCAAGCAATGTACACAGAAAAGCAAAACTGAGATTCTACAAAACTATACTTAGATCAGCACTCTGTTTGTTATATTGTGACAAAGAGCGGAAACAGTCATAAACGCATTCGAACGGAAGATCCTGCAAAAAATATATTGACCAATTAAAGAGGTATTAGTCTAGCCGGTCCAAAAAATTGATTTTTTTTTATTTTGCATTTTCTTAGAATTTGGGGTCTTGAGAATGTGTCCGTAAAATATTACAATTAAATTCATCAAACTGATCGAGATCTAAAGGTTTAGATTTAAATCTGTTTCGGAGGCTATGGTATATGGTGAAAATTATGTCGTTGAAAAAAAAGAATGCGTATGGGTACGAGATTACGCAATGCTAAAAAACAACAAAGGCATCGATGAAAAAGTAACAGGGAAATTGGCAGAAGCTATTACAAATGAATTAAGTACGTACTACGGCTTGGCAATACGAAGAAATCCAGAGACAGTAGAAGAAAACTTTAAACACGTTTTTCTCGAAACGACATTTTTCAAGTCGGGCGTGTATTTTTCTCACAAACTATTAGGCCGATCGACTTCTAATTTTTTACAAATGTAGTGTACATCTTCGGCTATCGTTCGAACCTCTAACTTTTGTTTCTGTTTACAATTACTTTTTTTTTTGGACCGTGATAAGTGAAATTTTTTAGTAAAAATCGGAAAATTTTATTTCAAGCGCCACCATTCTATCATTTTTTTTCGAATTATTTATTAAAGGTCCGAACGATAACCACGTGTCTACAGAATAAAATAAAAAAAGAATCGTTTATTTCAGATGACGAGTACGGCGACAATCACCACGTCCGGTAGAAACGAAAAATATTTTGACTCGACTACCTCCACAGATGTATGGAAACTTCTCTGAATTTTTGGTATGTCGTGGAAATCTTGCCGGATATTTCATTTACGAAGTTTAATAAAAAAAACTTGTTTATAGGCAGATTTTTGAAGATATCAATCTTATTCTAACCGAAACCAAAATTTAGGGAAAATAAATTCAAATATTATAAGGTAACATATAGTCTGTCACCACCTCTTCATCCTTAAAATTGAAGTTAAAGTTGGAAAAACAATTAATTTTTTTATTTTTCAGCGGTGTATTCTGGACCAAAACCAATAGCAAATAGGATTTTGAATATATATATATATATATATATATATATATATATATATATATATATATATATATATATATATATATATATATATATATTATATATTTATATATATATATATATATATATAGATGTTATATATGATGTAGTCAAGCCATACTGTATGTTCACTAATTTCTCCAAGTATATTTGAACAACTTTGTTCACGTGTTCAATCACGCTGAATTTTAGAAAAATCTTGACGTTCAGCATCTACTTTTATGTCATCTTCAAGAGAGATTAGCTCTTCGTTCGGGGTCTCAATCTGCCTACTCTCCAAGGAGAGCTACGAGTCTTTGAATAAGAGTGTCCTATTATATACACACACACACTCTATTTCTATTTTTCCCTCATCTTTCCTTTCCATTTTCTTATAAATTTTGGTTGTATTCAATAAAACATTTTTTTAATTAGATAAGTTATTGTTAATAAAATTACAATGCGATTCAGATCCTACATAAAGCAACAAGTATTACAAAATTATTAATCCCGACACCTGATTCAATTATTTTTTCTATTCAAATTCTTCATGCGTTAATTGGTTTTTAAATTACACATACTCTAATACCTCTGACGACACAAAAAATTGCTAAATGGGAAAAGAATGCTAATAAAGAGATTAGTAATGCTGACATTTTTAACACATAAAAACATTACCAAATGAAAGAATATAAATTATAGTCATTAAGCTACACAGGGGTTGACTATTAAATTTATATACTATACATCTGCATAAAAAGGTAATGCCTTCTAAAATAAAACATTTATTCATTACCATATGTTTAGGCCGTTTATTGATCCTTTAATGTTAATTATATTTAATTAAAAATACTTTTAATAATTATGTATACTGACTTCTAAAAGTTTCATTCGTATTTATATATGCATTTAAATAGTACTTATTTAAATAAAATTTAATTGTAAAGCCGTTCTGTGCGTTACCCGAAAGTAATCGTAGAAAATTTCAAAAATTTGTAATAAATAATAAGATCGCAGATTATACGACATAACTTTTCGCAATAATAACCCTTTTGTTAGTATAACATGCTACCTATTATTTTAGTCACAAAATGACTTCAAGAACAAAGTCAGAATAAAATAAAAATAAAACCAGAAGTTTACGGCGTCCATGCCAGAACTCACTTGCATTTATCACAACGCAGGAATAACGTAAAAGGAGGCTTTTTGTAATGTCGCCATAAAAATCAAATTTACAATAAATTTTCGTGCACTGTACTCTGCGGTCAAAACAAAACAAACACTCACGCTGGGTCGCATTCAAAATTTAATTTTGTTTATGCCCGCGTGCCCGTGCGCCGTGGGCAGATTCGACGTTTACTGGCATTGTTTATAATGAAGATGAGCCATTCAGAAATGTTTAGCTTTAGGGTTACTGACATCCAACAACGAATTACGAGACACCTCTGTCGCGCAAGAATTAATCCGCCCCATTAGCTAATTAATAACCGGGTAATTTTCAATTTAAATTCCGAACACACCTGTTTGCACCAAAACGCCTAATTGGAAAACGATTTCTAGAGCCAGTTTGCAAATTATGCAGAAGTTTGAGACTTCGAGAGCGAGGAGGCCGCGCATATATCATGTCATGACGCGAGATATAAAATCGAATTACGAAAATATGATGACGATGACGCAGGTGTAATCAAAGGAATCTGTATATCGGCCGACCAAATTAAAAATATATTAAGCTTTTAATATATTGCCTAGTTATATGCACCGTCTTTATTAAGTGGCTCCATGACTCCGTCAACGGAGGTTTATTCAGCGCAGATTTAATCGTCTACTGCAGTAACTATGCGTTTGATACTGACTGTTTAAATTATTTAAAAGAGAAAGGCGTTTCAAAATATTTAAAAAAAGTATTTAACTCATTTCCTCTTGGTTCTTACAAAAGAAGGAATTAAATCTCCAGTTATACATATTTTCGTCGTTCTTATCATCATATCATATAAAAACTTTCACAAAGAACACAAAAGAGTATACTTGGCTGAGTATAGTACCAAATTTACACTACCATTTTTAAAAATGCTTAGTAGCTTCATTTACGTATGGACACTACCATCATGATTCACATCACAATTATATTATACAACCACAGTACTTACAAATATATTTAAATAAAATTAAAAACTAATCCACTCGTATTAGAAAGAGAAATAAGTCCATCAATAACAAACAATATTGGGTTTACATACAGTAAGATATCTTTGAATCCACTTAAGCAATTCCTGCACGGTTAAGATTTATAAACAACAGTGGTGAACAATATCACTGCACAATAATATAAGTACCGCATTAGGCAAAGCTGACATTAAATCAACATTTTTGAAAGAAATGTAAGTTGTTAGGTCAGTTTCCCCAAAAGGTATACTAAACTCTCAAAAAATCTGGTGAACATCACACGACTTTACTTATCCTATTATTATATATTATACCGGGTCCATAGTCTCGGCCCTGCGCTGCTCTCGTCCCGGAACTTGTTATTTTAAAAAAGGACGAGGCACGAGTCCATCGTCTCGGCCCTGCGCTGCTCTCGTCTAAAAATTTGTTAATTTAAAAAAGGACGAAGCGCGAGTCCAACACTCGAAAGCTGATTAAAATAAACAGTACAAGACAATAATTGACTCGTACTTAAAATTTAGCTACGTCACTGAAGATAACCGTGCGAGCTCGGCCGCAGAGCCTTCGCCATTATAGCTTGCGTGCCCCCTCCTAGCGGCCAAGCACTCACCCTCCCGCAGTCGGCCCGGAAGCTCTCCGAGCGCGCTGTGATTGGTCCGTTTAATTAATTTTTAATCGGCTATAACTTATTTATTTGACCTCGCATCAAAAAATTTTATTGTAAGTTTTTGTTCGTCTCGGTTTGATCTATCCGGTAATATAAATTTCCCGAAACATTTTATGAACACCCGGTATATTAAAAATCCTGAGCTTCAATTTTTTTTCGAGTTCCTATTTTACCAACTTTTATTTTAAATTCATGTTTATCTCATGATAACAAATCATTTTTATTCTCATAAATTTTTTGTATCTTCAACCGTTTAGATTCGCGACCGCTTTGCGACCGATTTTGTGACCTTGCGACCAAACGACTCGGCCGATTTTTACCAAAAGCTTCGCACTGCGTCCCCTACCTACAAGTAACTTGCATACCAAATTTCAAGTCTCTAGCTCTTACGGTTCTCAAGATACCCTGTTTACTGACAGACCGACAGACACACACACACACACGAACCAATGGCTCAAACCAACTTTTTTGGTGTCCTGAGGCTATAATTCGTCCATAAATGTGAAAAACTGGGTAGGTCAAATTTCCGCGGATTACATTACTTTCCTTATTATAGGATAAGGAAAGTAAAAATGGAATTATTACTGTAAATATAGTTTTATTACAAATACACACACACACACACACGCGCGCGCGCACACACTATATATATATATATATATATATATATATATATATATATATATATATATATATATATATAATATATGATTATGATTATAAAGTATCAAGAGAAACTTTGTAACCATATAAAATATTAGTAAATGAGTGCAATTCAGAGAAAACGCAGTTTTAAAAATTATGTCTACAGATATAAATAAGAGTCTTTAAGAGAAAATGACGGATATTCGGTAATATTTTTTTAAGTGATACGTTAAAAATTCGGATATGCGTTTAAAATTTGTAACCGAGTAATGAAATAACAAGGGAATAAAACAGTGCGCAAAAATCAAGCGAAAATGTAAAAAAAAATTTCAAACAAGGCAAAAAATCCAAAACACTTCTTTGGAAGATATTGATGTATTTAGAAAAAACAAATAGTTAGCGAGATCCCCAGAAAAAGAGCAAAATCAAACATTGTAGAAGTAGAAATAATAGAGATCTTACTATCTCAAAGTAAAAACAGCCAAGAAGAAAAAATGATGGATACGGTAATGAAAAAACTAGAAAAAATTAATTAATATAATAGACTTGAGTATAATATAAATGAAAGAAGAAACACCAAAAACAAGAAAAAATAAAAAAACAAGAAGATACGAGAATTAAAATATTGAAAAATATGATGTAAAAAATAAACACTTAAAAAACAACATGGTATTGAAAGAATTCAGTTAAGTAACGAAAATCTAAAAGGAAAAGTAGGATTCCTAAAGATTAACGTAAAAGTTAAAGTAGAGATAATAAACCTTTACAAGAATTAGAAGTGTTAAAAAATCTGAAAAACAACAAAAGTCCGTATCAAAATGGAATCGTAGCAAAAAATATAAAGAAAATACAAATGTGAAAATACAATATAGTAGCAACTGTATTTAAGATAAAACTACAAACGTTAGGAGACAGATATAGCATAATACCAAGCTGGATTTAGAAAGGAAAGAATAACAACACACCAACTACTCACATAAAACAAGCAATTACAGCCTGTTACGAGTATGCAATTTCACCAGTCACACTTTTCATATATTTCAAGTAAACCTATAATTTGATGAAAAGTTCAAAACTGGTTAAAGTTTTGTGCTGATGATGTCATAGTGACTAGAAAGTATTGATAGTAGTAGGACTACAAATAAATCAATATAAAAGTAAAGTTACGAATATTAGGCGAATGGGGAAGCAGAGAGAAAATTTAAAACAAAAACACGACTAGAAAAAATAGAACTGAAACAAGTGGATCACTTCATATACTTAAAGGCGCTCATAACTAATAAGTGTAACGAAGCACAAGAAATGCAAGCAAATAAGTGTGCTGGAATGATGCACTACAACTATTACGGAGTATGCAAATTATGGTATATGCCGAATATAAAAAGCAATATTAAAACCAACTATACGGCTGTGACATAGGTAGTAAATAAGAAGATGTCACATATGCTAATGAGGTAGAAAAAAAAGGTAATTAAGAGGATAGTAGAAGAAAAAAACAAATATAAATATAAAAAATAGAACAAACCAGGAGAATTATGACATATATAGAAAACCAAAAGTAAGCAATCCCATAACGAACTTAAAAAAACCTTGAGATTTTTTAAAATTTGAAAATGGCTTCTTATAGGAAATTTTACGCTGAATTCGAAAATGAAAAAGTCGAAATAATTCTATGTCGAATAATTTTCGAGATATTCGATTTCGAATTTTTAAGTTCGTTCTGGGATTGCTTACAGAGCAATCTCTTCGCCGACCCCATGTTTTTTTTTTAATTCTTCTTGTAATTAGTCCATCGTTTTCTTATCTTGCAATCCCTTACACGAAGTTTTTTTAATTTTTTTTTTCTTAAAATTAATTATTTATACATGTTTCAGAACTGAGTGTTAAAAATTTAATACTTCTGAGATTTAAAAGTGACGGCGTCATTTTGCAATAAATCTCTTATCGATTAGTAACAATGCAGAAGCACACAATATTCATTTACAACCATGAAATGCTGTCTTAGCTTGTTAGTGCATTTTATAAGCGACTGATAAATTGTGCTTTTTAAATTAGCGCAATTGTAATTTTTCGCGTGCACAAATGAAGGATGTCCGCCAGTCGCCAACCGAAGTCTTTTAATCACCATCTACTCGCTGGATGAATAACCGCTTATTAGATTTGTTCGTTTCATTAATTACCTCATTTGCCCCGATCTCCCATTGTGACACGCTAATTTAAGTCATTGTGATCACTTCGCCAGCAGGCCATAAATTAGTAGTTGATTTTTAAGGTAGCGCTCAATGCAATTTCTTATCTTCAGTGAGGAGTGAGAGGTTGATATTGTTACTGCATTCAAAAGTACTAATTTCAGAAAAGAGTTCTTATATTATTCTTTTTAAAGCCGATATCAAAATATTACGTATTTAACAATCGTATACATTATAGTTTTTGGTTACCCATCCTATGCAAATAAAAAGGTGAATCAGAAAGCAAAATTAATTTTGAAATTGCGTGGTAAAAGCAAGAGAGTGGCCCTGACGCATACCAGCAATGACAGGTAGCTAACCGAATGCAACATCCAATCTTTAGTGATCGCACCATCAAGGAACAACACGCCGTAGTGTTTTCTGTTGGCAGAGAGGGTTAAGTCTGTGAAAATCCATTGTAGAAAGTTAGCACCGTATAGAGCACGTACCATGGATCAATAAAAAATCTAAGAGTGGATAGAACAGTTTAAGAAAGAAGAAACAACTATGACATCACGCACGCACCGACACATTCAGAGAGTAGATGCCTTGTTCTAGCGCCGTTTTATTACCACATATTCAACCTCTTAAAGAAGACACTGAGCGGTGACAACTTCAGCTCGAATAGCGAAGTCCAGCATGTGATACAGAGCAACCCACAAGCTTCTCTTTCGAAGGGATGACAAAGTTTGTTAAACGATATCAAAAATGCATTACCATGCATTATGTTGAAAAATGACATGTGCATTTGTTCTCCATCAGTGGAAATAAAGTTGTTATATGGAAATCGCTATTACTTTCTAATTCGTTTACGCTCATAAAAGCTTTGTTCAAAAAGGACCTAATTTTTGTAATAAAAACAATTAATTTATATAGCTTTTCATCCGTTTTCGAACCTTTTGCAACCGGTTTTCGGGAAGAGTATGCAGCTATTATGTCGTATTTTCTTCGATCTCTTTCGTGGTTTAAAAACGACGTTCTTTCAAGACCACCTTTAATTTAAATATTTAAATATTTATACACAACTATTGTTAATGATATGATTAAACCATTCTATGAAAATTCTACTTAACTCAAAGATGACTATTGTGCGGATTGATGATAGCAACCCTTCCAAAAGTTATTTCATTTATTAGAAAGATTAAAAACAAATTCCACAATAGTGGTAACCTGTTGAAAAAATTAGAAACAAAATCTTTCTCTTAAAAAAATCCGCTTGCGATGGTCTCTCCACACATTGTAAATGTTATAAGTAGTAACGGTTCTCAACTATATACTTAATGCAGTCGCTTAACCTACAGTACGCTGACAGGATTTCTACTTATGAATTAATATTGGATTTATCCTCAATATCTTGTAGAGCAAATTCTTCTAACTTAAATATACGAATATAATGAGCCGGTCGCACATTAATAATGAAACACTACTGCAAAATTTTGTCACTTGGTTTTTGTCTGTAAGGCTATATTTCCTGGTATATCCGTATAATCTCTGGACTAACTAAATGCTCTTGTCCTTACATGAAAATCATCTCTATTTTTCCTGATATGAATAACGGGCCATTTTAATAACACTTCACAACACACGTTCTCTTGGAGGATATCCGTATAAACATAGAATAACTGAAATTGATGTTCTTAGAGGGTTAACGTCCTAAAAACAGTATTACAATCTATCATGGACCCACGTATTTTTGAACAAACGTTTATATAAACCTTTTAGTTTCTTTTCTTATCAGAAATCACTTCCTGAAGTTCGTCCCTATATTTCACATTCAGCCTGTATGTTGAATGTTGAAAAAATGTATTACAGACGTATTTTCATCAAAAAAGAAAACTGCAATAAAAAATACTTTAGTCAAATATCAACAGACCCAACACGTCGCATCAATAGCATTGGTTACAAAAGGGAAAATTCAAGGCAAGATATATTTTATAAAAAACTATGAGCACTATCAGTTTCCTTATAAAAAAGAAAATCCTACAGTTGGATCGATTACAAAAAGTAGTACAATAAAATAAAGAAATAAACTAATAATAAATATAAAGTCACAAAAAAAAGTAATTGGTAAATCAAATTAGACAAAAAAAAACGTTTACATTAAGATTTTTGGCATTTCCAATTTGTATTGAAAAATTTGGTAGATTTTATTTAATTTCATTATTTTTGCACAAAACTTTTAACGATAATTTCAGAAACGTTAAATAATTCCTAAAATAAAATTAATTAGTGGAATACGAAACTTATATAGTTATGGAAAAGCACGGGTAGGTTGTTTAATAAGACAAAAAAAATAGGTGAATGAGATGAATATTATCATTCCCTTGTATAATAAAAATATCTCGTCGACTAAAAGATATTTCTGATCAAAGAGATTTTAGCTAAGTACTCTGTGAAATCCATTGAAATAAAAATAAAGTGAAACAGAAAGCACCTTGAAAGAATTACTTTAAGCACACATTCTATATTCATAACCATGTCAGTTTCTCAAGCTTTATCTTATTATTCGTCTTATTATAAGGGTATCTAAATGAGATTAGCGATTTAGAATAAAACTACCACTTATGGCAATGTTGAGCTAATGACTCCTTCAAACTATAAAAAGAAACGTCCTGGTGGGATAACACCTGTGTTGTTACAGCAAAGAAAAACTA
This sequence comes from Sinelater perroti, assembly GCA_036346155.1. Classification (NCBI taxonomy): domain Eukaryota; kingdom Metazoa; phylum Arthropoda; class Insecta; order Coleoptera; family Elateridae; genus Sinelater; species Sinelater perroti. The sequence goes on along the minus strand of JARFIY010000248.1, from coordinate 593,753 downwards.
TCTTTATATTTAAATAACAAGTCTTAGCAATAAAATATATTGTCTCTGCTTGAAAGCAATCTGGGATAGTTTCTATTTCTAAATCTGCAAAAGTTTCTCTTAGACAAGGACACACACACACACACAGAGAGAGAAAGAGAGAGAGAGAGAGAGAATTTTATCACTTTTTATGATAAAGTTAATGGAAAAAACTAATTGATAGACATACTAGGAAAAATTTACTTGTAGGAGATTTATTTATTTATTTATACCTTCCAATTGTAAAAATCGTCCTACATTATTAGCAAACAGCACTGGCATATTTCTTGCCATTTTAGGAACCCTTGATTACATCTCTTACAAATTTGCAAACAGACATTTTTATCCTTACTGTAGAATCTGATCGGGGAAACTTCTTTGTTGAACTAAATAGACAAGCCTATTACAGCAAGAGTCTACTGTATGTAGAGCATTAAGAAAGTTTTATAATATCCATAATCTTCCAAAATACCTTTCACCACAATTTATACACTTTCGCATCACAAACTGCAAGCACTACTACAGTTAAAAAGCAACTAAAGATCCTATTGACAGCTGTAATAAAGATTTGAACTTATCTCAACTTATCTAAATTTGTCATAATGTATAACCACCGCTTGTAACATATTGCCAAAAATTTTCTAATGTGGTGTGAATTTTTGATTTAATGTGGATACTAAAAGGTGGCCCAAATTAAAAGCCGAAAAAATTTTAAATAAGTTTTGACGGCTTTATTTTTAGATTTTTATTAAGTATTAAATATAGAAAATTTTGTGACTCTGGTCACTCCGGCTTCGCATACAAATTTTGGTTCTCTTTACGATTTTTTTTATTTTTGATACAATTTTATCAGTAGCACGTCAGATTTTATTTTTAAGTTTAACTGTTTATGGATGATTAGCGTAAATCTTAGATTTCAGGTAACCCTATAAAAATAAGTCGCACTGATTAAATCGTAAGATTTTGCTATTTAGTTGATCGCATTTCGTGAAATTACGCAACCAGAAAATTGTTGCTGTAGTAAATCGACTGTTACTCGACTTACATGGTAGATGGTCCTGCTGAAATGACATTTGTTCCAGATCCATGTTACCCCGTTGGTACTAAAATGATCAAAACTGAGTATCATGTAACAGTAAGAATTTACAATTACATTTCCAACGTCATCTTCGAAGAAATACGGACCTATCACACCATAAGTTAACTAACTAGTTAGAGATGCATTTGTTTATGAGTTACGAGAAAATGTTACAAACCTCAAGTACAACAATTTTGTTTGTTTACGTATTGAAAATCCGCTTAATTAATAAAAATATTTTTCTAACTAATATGAGAATCTACTTCATGATGCTATAAAAACAATTGATGAACTGTCTACAATGAGAATGGTCAGCATACTCTTGTATCAATTGAATTTTGTATTTATGAATGTGTAGGTCTTTAGTGAATGTTTATTAAAAAAAACTTCTCCAAATATTCAATTGTTGTACAATCTTTTCGGATTTGCAGCAGCACTTTGTCGAACAATGTTAATATTTCCACCGGACTTTTCCTCACGCAGATACTGACGATGTCTTGCATCCATTACATTGCCCTCTTAGCAAAAGTTTCACTAAACTTGTAATACGTTTTAATAATGCTAATTCACTATTTTTTTAGGGAGCGTTCCAAAAAGACGCAAAGTTTAAACATGTCGCCACATCACTTGAAACGTATATTTTTAGAATTTTTCAATAATGCTGTGTAAACATTCAAATAATTAATCCCTACATTCTCATAGGGTATCTGATTATAAAAATCAAATTTATATAGCAGGAAAAAATCAAACAACTAACTTTATTTTTTAGCATTTATGTCTACATCTATTTCCTTCTAAACCCCAACGATTTCATCCGACTATGTGTATAGTAATTCTATTTTTAGGATGATTCTATCCAAATTACTAGAATAAATTAGAAACATAAGGTTTTACACTGGTAATATCTTGAACCCCGTTGTGTTAACACCAGCCAAAACAATGACTATAGTATTGAATAGTTTCTATTAATAAATATATTTGAAAATTAGAAAACGTTTGTATTAACCTTCTTTATTAATAACACATTAAAATCAGCCATCCGTTATTCTTTATGCTGTAATTTCACCTCGGGTAAGAATAATTTTCTAACGAGCTGCGCGCGCTGAGAAAAGAATTAATAAAGCCTACGCAAGCTTTGAACTTTGATCATAATTAAATTTCGTTATTAAATTCGAATCGCCAACAGCAACGTTTGTAAAGAGGCGAAGAAAAACACTGACACTGAACAAATGTAAGCGAATTTAACAAATGTGAGGAGACGGCAAGGAATTATAGGACCGATGGAAAACAACCGTTACATAACCATACTTCAAAGTGTGGTAAGTGATGCCTTGTAGACAGTGAACCATTTAACCCACAACCTGGTATAATTGGTCTGCATAACCGGACCCGGCAGGCTGCTTCATTACAGTGATTGGCACATTCAATTAATATTAACATGAGAGGTCAGAAGGACTGAGACCTACACGCTAGTCTTTCGTGAATTTTTAGGCCGGATTACTTCAATGCTAAAATTGAAGTTACTTAACATTTTATTTTTTTCATTGATATTTTTTTCAAATTTAAATTTTAAAATACTAGGACGGACATCGTTACTGATAAGTAGTTTTTTTAATACAGTGATTTTGATATTATTACATTATTTAATTCACAGTAAATTCTCAGTAATTCAATCTCCCATAATTCCAGTTTCCGATTAACCGAGTTCGTTTTGAACAATCTAGAGTAATTTCATTCTGTACTGTAGTCAGAGAGTACATAGAAACAAAAAAATATTCCATCTACTAATTATTGTTTTAAAAAATTCATTCATAATAATGAGGGATTGGAATGTACATATAAGCAACAATAAGTAGGATACCGAACAATGGGAGAAATAATAATAGATTTCTGTATAACAAACCAGCTCCTTATAGGTAATACATTATATAAACATAAAATCATACACAAAATAACCTATAAGGTCGAAGCTCTAGAGTACAAAAGTATGATTAGATTACATTTCCATAACTAGAAGTATGAGATATACAGTACAGGACGTAAAGATAATAAGAACGCAGAATTGTCCACTAACCATAGATTACTAATACCAAATACATTGTCAAGACACCCAAAATACAAATGATAAAAACTTCATAAGCATAAAATTCTCAACACTATAATATATGCAAGAAAGAGAAGAATACTAAATGCACTTGATCTAAAACTAAACGCACTAGAAACACTTTAAGGAAACCATACTCCAAAGTGGCCCGAGAAAACTATGGGACCAAGCAAATAAACTACGAAGACAATAAGAATAGAACGAGTTGGTGGAATAAAGAGGTGAAAACAAAAATCAAAGAGAAAAAAGAAGCATGGAGTAGATTTACAAGATGGAATACAGAACAAGACAAAATAAATTACATACCAAAGCAGATTAAAGCAAAAGAAGCTGTTAAACAAACGAAGAGAATTTTGAGAGAAGTTCAGCAGAAAAATAGAGAAGAGCTACATAGAAAACCAGAAACAATTTTAAAATATATTTAAAAGACTGAAGGGCAACAGAAAAAAAGCCTTACGAAATATTCTAAACCTACAAGGAAGACTTGAATTAAAATAGAAGAGGTCCTAAAAGCTTGTCGCAATTAACATAGAAACCACTAAAGAAAAAGAAAGAATAAATCAACAGAAAATGGAAAAATCAACAGAAAAAGAAGAAAAAACACTAAAATATGGAAACAAAGAAGAGAAAAATGAGATAACGAAAGAAGAAGTAAGGATGGCACAAAATGGAAAAGCCCCAGAACAACTTAAGACAGAAATATAGATAGATATTTAAAAGAATCTTTCAATAAATACCGAAAGACTGATGGAAAAATATAATAGTTCTAATACATAAAAAAGAAAAAAACAACTAATTGTGATAACTACCAGGCAATATGTCCCTCACCCGTAGTAATAATAATGTGCTCCAAAATTACAGAGAAAAGACTAAGAAACGAAATAGAAGACAAACTGTAGGAAGAACAAATTGCATTGCGACCAACAAAACAAGCACAAGATCACATAAGTACGATTAGAATACTAATAGAAAAAATAATATATAAAAATAGAAAAATATACCTGACTTTTCTAAACCTCAAAGAAGCACTTGACAATGTACCAAGACATCAAATATGGAGGGTACTAAAGGAATTAAAAACAGGCCAAAAACTAATAAGGATAATTAAAAACCTGGACAAAAATATAGTAGAAGTAGTAAGGCTAAATAAACAACAGTCAGTTTTCCGTTGGACACCTTATATAAGAGAATTATGGTTTCATACATTTTGAACTATTGAGACTCCACTGTATATAATATCATGTGCGCACATTTCTTATGAAGTGTACGGTGTATGTACAAAAATAATTTACAGGTATGGACAAGAAAATGGAAACAGTTATAAGGTCTTATGGATTCATCAGCAAACTTTCTCTCATATACACCAATCTAACCAAAATCTTTGTAATTTATGTAAAACTAGATCGCTTGATAGTAGAAGTAAACACAAGAGACAAGAACATCATGTTCATACAACTGACTTACAAGATTGTGTTCTACAAAATATTGAGAATAACCTTAGCATAAATTTCATGCAACTGGCTTATTAGCGTGCGGTATGTTAAGAGGTCGTTTTAAATTTCTTGAGAACCACTAATATTCTTATTACTTCTAACGTATACAGATATTGTAGTGACCGAATTTGTGCCACTAGAAAAATGTTGTTTTTAATGTTTGCAACAATCCATTACTATTGTGAAATTTCTGTTGTCAACTCTCTTCACCGATTAAGCAACTTTTGGTATGTATAATATTATCTATTTACAAAATAAACATTTGTAGGGTAGGCAAAATCACTATGGAATGATTAAAATTGATCCTCTCTAACGTTTAAACTGCAATTACTGGTAACCATCTAGTTGAACCAGTCGTTCTTCCCCAACTACTGAATGATTAAGATATCTACAATTTCTAGAAAATGCGGCATAAGCAATACAACGTTCTTTCCGTTTTCCTTCCTGTCATTAATTTCTTTGTTTATTTTGCCATTATTCTCAATTATGAAACCTAGATATTCAAAACTTTCTACTTGTTCTGTTTGTTCCCCTTGTAGTTTTATATTATATATTAGCTGTACCTGGCCACGCGTTGCTATGGCTCTGCTTTTACATACAACAGATGGCGCTGTTTTTCAAAAAAAGCATATTTTTGCCTGTCACATGTATGATATCTATATATAAAAACAAGCGCGTATTCGAATGCAACGTTGTGTCAAAATATCAAAGCAATCGGTGAAGAACTTTTGGAGATTTAAGATTTTGAACAAACGAACATTTACATTTTTATTTATATATATTTTATTCTCCTTAGACACCATCATACCTTTTTGTTTTCTCTCTGTTGATGTTCGTGTATTTTTTGTAATTTTCTTTCTTACACCTCCAAGTTATATTGCAGATTCTTTTCTGAATCGGTCATTATAGCCATGTTATTTGCAAATAATAAGTTGTGTATCTGTGTTTTCTTCATTTGTCAGTATTCCAATTTTAACATCTTCATCTTTTGAAAAGTGAAAACAGATACAACAGCAATTATCCTCATTTAAAAAATGTTTCAGTTTCCCGTTTTCAACTTTCTTTAGCAACCCAAGACGTTCAGCATCATGCAGGTAAAAAATTCGATTCTTAAACCGTTGAAACCATTTTCTGCAGATATTATAAGAAACAGCATCCTTCCCTAAACGCACAAATTATTTCCCGGGATATATTTTATGACAAATAATTTTTAGGTTGTATTAGTAGAACAGGCATTTTAGGCAGTACATCACAAATCTAACAGATGGTCCTTTAGACGGGTACTATACATAAATGTAATACAGCCTGCCCAACCTCATAATACAGCGGTTTGCGTGAGAATTTTATAAAATTGTTCAATAAATGTAGACATTCGACTTTGCAGTACATTTACCATTAAACCAATTTAAAATAGAAAAGTTAATATCTGAAACTTGAAGCTGCACCGGCAAGTCAAATATGTCAATTACACGAAATCTGTTAAAAATACATAGAATGGTTTTGGATGTAATATAATTTGTGTCATTATTATAAAATCCTAAAAAAGTTCTGTAATATGACAAGTTAAAGCATGTTGAAATAAGTTTAAACTTGCAATTCAGCTAGCAAGACGACCTTTCAATGGCTGTAAAAATATTTATTCTACCAGATTACTAGGTTTTCTTCATCATATTTAGGTAGAGTTTCAGAAAAAATATTTTATTTTAGAAGACACCCAGAGGTCAGGACACTGATCCTCATCTATCACAAAACAGAACATCGGAACTGCTCAGAAAAGTGCTCGAATCCGATACCAATTACAAATCGTCCTTTAAAATTTTATTGTGTTTCTATTAAAACACTTCCAAAAAATCAGTTAAAGTTCATGTTCCAATGCACTTCTACTCCAAATAGAGCAAATGTGACTCCCACCTTGCAAAAAAATTAAATCAAATTTATTATATAAAACATGAATTACTCATTCATAAGAGGTATTCATAGCTTTTTCAACTACACACACCTTAGTGGGTGATCTGCCAAAACCATATCTTGTACCTTACCCACAATCTTTAACGAGGTTGCCTCCGAGTTTAGACGTTCTTCGACCACGTTTGAATTCCCAAACACAACTTGCAGTGAAAAACAAAGATAATAAAACCTAATAACAATGTTCAACCTAAATGTAATTTTGATTGCACTTCTTTCCAATTAGAAAAAATTCATAACACAAATTTTGCTTTTTTTCCAATAAATATTTCAGAAAGGCTTGTCGAATCAATATTTCCTGGTACAGATTCTTTAAAAGCACTCTTGCAGGTTACATTCTTCATTAAGCCTTTTAACAGCATAAAATGTGTATTAGAATATTAAATTAATTTTCAAGAAACGCAATATGCATTTGCTAATTAATTAGAGATTAAAAATATTTCTTCCATATTCCAAAAAAATTAATTAAATTATGATGTGGAATAAAAATTTGCGTAAAGCACATTTATTTAATTTTGTTAACGGGCCTCTTTATAAACTCAAAGATACCACGCTTGTCATAGAAACTCTTGCACCGGTCATCACTGCGTGGACCTTGAAATAGTACATTAAACCGCTGCACCTGCTTCTTTAATGGGGCGAATCAGTACACAACTTTATTATGCTAGAATAAAACCGCAAATATATTCAAAATAGAAATTTTCAATTAAAAAAAGGCCAAACAAACTTGCCGTAATTTCTAGTTTATTTGTTAAGATGTATTTAAATTTACATAGCAAGATGTTTGCTTTAGTAATTTAAATTTTAAAAAAGTTGGAAAGAGATACAAACAGAAATTCAATTTAAAAATTATTATACAAGTAATTATATGAACCACAGAACAGATTTTACTTAGAAGAATCTAAAAAATATCGTTGGTTGCATCTTTTGAAATTGAAAATCACATCCGCAAATATGAAAACATTAGGATGTAAAGATGTATCAAAACAAGTAAAAGAAAATATTCCTAAAGAGAACTAAAAGCCAAATTCTCATATGCCGCACATATGAGAGCTGGGTATAATAACAAATTACACAAACAACTTACGTAAGAAAGTAGTTCTGTCATTTTGAAACTTTTAGTAGTTTGCACAATTAAGCAGAAACGATTACAAAATCGTAGCACATAGCCAAGTAAAAATTTATGTTTGATACAAATGCTTATCTACTTTTTTTTAGTAAAAAGAGAAAAAACGCTTTCAATCAAAATGTCTACTAGAAAGAAAAACACAAGAGAAGTAAGATTTTTTCATAAAACTTTGTCTACAATTATTCCAAACGTTGCAGAAGCACAAAGGTGTATTACTATAAAATTTAAAAATCGGGATTAGTGAAAGACCTTCTAATAAGTCAAATAATGCCCAAACCCACCAAATACCTGAAAAGAACATTTTACCTCGAAGAGTTGCAAACGCAAAAGTAACCCATCAGGCCTTTCGCTTCTTCCTCTGTCCTGAAACCGGCTGCTCATTCTCAACAATGTGACGATTTACAAAACCATCATCTACTCGACAATAATATATCCCTACCTCCTTTAGAGGTGCACTGAAAAAACACACGTAAACAAGCTCCAAGTGGTCCATAATCGGGCCCTCAAGATTATCTTTGCCGTTTCGTGGTTCTCTAGCGTTAAAGACTACAGACAACTCCGTCATCCGTGATCTCTACAACTACAAGTTGGACCGAGGCGCCCCAAGATTCTAATTTCCCCGTAAAATAAAACGGAAGCGATGAAACACAGACCAAGAAGAGGGAAACTAAAAGTTAGATTCGGGGATCCTCAAAATAGACAAGATCCTCCAGATTAAAATTAAATCAAAAAAACTATAATTCTAAGTTGGTATATTTTCAACTGAGAGTCAATAAAATATCCACGTAAACTTACACCAATGTCGTCTCCTCCTCTGTGTATTAAAACACATGTTCAAACACAAAAGGGTATAAACCGTAAGGATGGAAAGCGGAAACGTTTGGGAAATATTTTATTGACATTTTCCAAGCTCACGATGTTATACCAGAAGAAAAAAATGGAATAGCTCAAATCACTATTACAAACAAACCCACTGATTAACCCAATTACACCTACAGAAATAACAGAAAAAATAAAACGTCTAAATGTGAAAAAACCAACAGGAGCTGATTTCTTAAATCAAAAGATGCTAAAAAATTATCAAGAAAAGGTATAGTGATTTATACAAATTACTTATTAAATGTAATTTTCTTGACATCGAATCTGGCCCCAAAAGATTAAATTAGAGGAAATTATCTTATGCTAAAACTTAAAAAAGATCCAACTATTATAAATCTTACAGACCAGTAAGTTTGCTCTCTGCTGTACCAAAATTACTAAAAAACCGTACTTCGAAAAATTAATCCTGATTTTACACCTCACGATTCAATGTCTTATCACAAGTTTGGTTTCCATCGCGGCCACAATATAACCCACTAGTGTCACCGTATATCGCAAACCATCCTCAATAATAAAAAATACTGTGTGTCAGATTTCTTGAAATAAGTTAAACTTTCAACAGAGCTTTTATATAAAATCAAAAAAAAACCGTACCAGGATTTGATCAATTATTTTAATCGTATTTAAGTAGTCGGCAATTCAGAACATAAGTGAACAGAGAAGTTTCAGATCTACTGCCTATCAATTTTGGAGTACCACAGAATCATTACTTTAAGCGCTGTTTATATAGCCAAAAGTCACATTAGGCACGTATTCTGACTACACTATTTTGTTTACTAGACAGACATCTGTTTACCAAGCACATTATGTTCTTCAATAGTATCTACAAGTTCTAGAGATTCACATGCTAGAATATTAAAATAAACAAGATGAAATCAAACTACATCACATTAACCTTATAAAAAGATCCATGTCCGCCAATCCAGTTAAATAACCTACAAATTTCTCAGACGACATCGATTAAATAAAAGTACATCCTTACAACAAACTGCACGAAAAATGCAAATAGACCTACAATGGAAAGAGATATATTGTCCAACTAAACACTGTCAAATAAAGTTCTAATATGTAAATCAATAATTAGGTCAATTTGAACCCATGAAACAGAATTATGAGGTTGTGCTAACAATTCCAACAGTCGTTATACAAATACGTGGATCTCAAGTTCTCCGCTCACTGATACCCTCTGGTACGTCAGCAACTAAATGATCCACAACAACTTCTATCTACCAACTGTACAAGAAATTATCTATGAAAAAATGTTGCCTATCATAGAAAATTAGAAACTCACACAAATTCTCTCTTGCATCCTCTTCTAAAAGACGCCGTAATAAGAAGGTTTAAAAAAAAGTGGCCAACTAATCTGCAACATTAATAAGAACTACCGGATCCCATCATTTAAGATGATCACATTATTCCAGTTAATTATATATATAAAAAAAATTATGAGTGCTGCTGCTGTCACACATTATTCGTGCCTTTCCGTGCCTACCCGAACGCCTCCGAAGGACAAATTCTGGCTTGGCGGCAGGCGCGGCCGAGGTATTATATTTCCGGAACCGCAAGCGATAGAAAATTTTCGTTTGAGAGCAGGTAATAAAGCACTCGTCTATATAAAAGTTAGATTTCATGTTAGCCTATTATCTACTAAAATACTGTATATCTTGATAGTTGATTTAATTAATAAAAAAATTAATTCTTTCAATTTATCTATTGTCACTTAGGTGACATGACGTTTGGCGTTGTCATAGAGAAAGATAACACCTCTTCGACTGGTGAAAATCATATGTTTTTCGTTTGATGAATTTTCCACCGTACTTATTTGCCAAAGATTGCTTTGCCGGGTGAGAAAAACTTAAAGAAAATAGTCTCCTTACAATTCCACCAAACAGACAACGATACCTTCATTAGATCCAAGTCAGACTCTGCTACGATTTCTGCACCTTCACGTACTTTTCCTTTTTCATTGTATAGGATCTAGTTCTCATCGCCTGTTATAAGTAAATCCAAAAAAAAAAATTTTTCAAGCCACCCAAGTAGAAAAATAATCACAAAAAATGCGATCTATATTATCGTTGTCTGTCAGGGGATACGGTATTCGTGTATTGAAATTGAAGATAAACTTTTTAAATGTTATCGAAATATTCAGACTTCCAACAATCTCTTTAATTTTAATCCTTGTTGCGGTTCCAAATTGTTTATTTTCAACTGATATGTAATGACGTAAATACAGCTTTCATTGTTCATTTTAAAAATGTCTCAAACGCACAAATTAACTTACTATAACTGCGCCTGGCGTTATGACATTACCTCATGTCCTTCGGTATACGACATGGCTATAAAACAAACGCCAGTGCCGCGATTCGGACAAATTTCTGGTATCTACGGAATTCGAGCTCGATCATTTGACATACAGCTGCCGGAAAATGACAAAATGGGGTAAAAATTTAATTGTATCATATCGTAATAATTACAAGATTTGGATTTCATTTTACTTAATAAATAGAATACCTTTTTACTTAATCCAGAATATGTTTATAAGAAATTTAAAATCACTAAAATTTGGCATACTCTTTGTCTGCTTTGCTCCCATAAGAAGCAAATTTTAAAGTGCCTTACAAAGTTATAATCTTTTATAAATATTGCAAATATAAAAAGATTTATTTATTTATATAAAGTAATTGGAAATAAACCTCAAAATCATTAAAAATCAACTAATTATATAGTACGTAATACTAAAAAAACAGTTTAATATTTTTTGTATAAATAGATAATAAATTTATTAATTAGATATTACTAAAAAAATCCAAAGCAGTATCATAGGTGAAAAATATACAGACAGGCGGCGCATTTGCATAAAGATCTAAACGAAAGAAAGCAGCGGCGCCACAGCCCAATAAACAATGGAGGCTGTCAACCTTTCGGCTGTAGGAATGCCTATAAATTCATTGGGATCATTACATTTACTGTCGGCATTAAAACAAATTTGTAAACAGACAGATTCCGACTGGTAAATAATATTTATCCGGCGGCCAAGGCTGCAGACTTACATTACCTTAAGAAAATTGTCGTTACACTTTTTATGCATATCAACTTTTTATGATACCGCATTTGGGTTTCTATACATTAAAATGAGAAGCCTTATGTAAAGACTAATGTCGTCTGTCTGTCCATATATCCGTCCTTTTATTTTTAAATTGTTGATCAAGGCAGCTTCCAAGCTGGCGATAAATTTCTATTTCTGTCATTTATGGCATCTGTCAAGCCTTATAACTTTTGATTTGTGACAGATAGAGACAACGTTTTCAGTATTCAACTAAGGACCATAAATCAAGTCCAGACGCCAAGAATCAGCCTGATCGGAAAATCTCGAGACCGGTTTGTCCGGAAATGGCCACAAATTTTTATTTATGTATAGAAGCCCCGGAGTTCCACGTCTGTACTTGTTTGTTTCTTAATAACCTCTCAAATAATTTTAAAATTATAGGCAAAATAAAAATGAGCCTATAAGATTTCACCTTGTTAAGTAGTTTACCTAGCTTCAACAATATTATTACATTAGAAACTTTCCAGCAGATAAGAACATATTTTAGTTCTAATATTGCATGGAAAAGGTAACTAAGTGTGACAATGATTTTCTAGGCAGTTGTTTAAATATTTTGCTAATAATTACATCTTAACCTGGTGCTTTTTCTGATTAAGTTTCTTTTAATCTTCTCTTGGAATGACTAGGATGACGTCTTCCGAAACTTAGCTGTCAGTTTCAGGTAGTATATTTTCTACCTGTCAGCCAAATATTTAGAAAATAGATCAATTTTCTTTTTATTATTCCTGTCCTGCGGTTCTATATCCTTTTTGACTGAAAGTATAAACGAAATAGGCCTTCTGATTTTTCTTCATCTGATATCAGAATCCACGAGTCTGAATCTATTAACTCTTCTCCGATTTTTAAATTTGTTTAGCGGTTGTTGAATTATATTTTTTAAAATAGTTTTGTCAAATTGATCCACGTTCTTTGACAACTTCTTTGGTCTCAACCGGATAATTTACGCTTTTGGTTATGTGATTAATCTCCTTGGTGTTTTATAAGCAACTGCCTGAACAAGCCCGATGAAGTTATCAGCTTCTTTTTCTAATTTCTCATCCCTTCTGAGATTAATATGCAGATTAATATTATTCTGAAGATCAATCTATGGAAACTTTCCCAGTGAATGATTTTGTTAATGAGAGTAGGTTAGGCTACAGTTTTGATTACCTCTTCACTCAAGTCAATATTTACTTCGACGTTGACCTTTCTTGAGATAAATAAATCTAACAAGCTAGAAATTTATTTAGGATCCGTAGGCCAATGTGCGGGTTTACTTGTTAACTTATAATTGAAATTCAATTATCAAAAAGCTTTTTTCAGTTTTCTCTCTTTATTTGTAAATTTAAATTCTTCCCTGGCATTAAATCTTTCAACGGAATGTTAGGAAATATTAGCAAATCTTTATTAAGGTTATAGTTGGGTGTACAATAAGAAGCAACAACCCTCGGCTTCTGTTTCGTAGACTTTATTCCCACCACTATAAATTGAATATCTGCACGTTGTAGATGACATTCCTCAAAATGGTTGATTAATTCTTAAACTACCATAGAACTGCACTACTTAATCGTCTGAATGAATTGCATGATATATTTTGTAGGTTCTCATTTTAATGTAACATTTAACTTGCCATATGCACTTCTAAGATAACACAATATCTACATGTTGAGTATTTGGGAAAACTTCAAAGTCTTTTTATTTATTTATAATGCCATTAACATTCCTAGCGACACGTAAGTCATGCTGACTCATAATTTTACTTTGTTTTGGGTGTAGCGTTAATGCTCCTAGCTTCTAATTTATCTAGTATTTGTTGTTTTCATCATACTCTGCATAGACTGCATCATAGATGGTTTGGATAATTATGAAGAGATACTGATTCTATTAATGACTTTTGTTGGGTGATTGAACATAATATATCGCAGTATTAGTGAGAACTGATCTTGGTCGAGAAATTAATTTAGCTTTTATAGCTTTATTCTTAATTATCTATTGCCTATTATCCGTAATTAGCAGCGTGAGCTTTCGAAAATTTTCTACACTTAGCAGAAATTTTTCTAATTTTAGTACATTTTGCGGTTAGGTGATCTGACCGGATTCTTCTACAGAGCCTCTGTGCATTACAATATTTTTTCATATTTTTTAAATTGAGGTATAATCTTGCTATTACTTACTGCCTCTATTTTGACATTCATGTGGTCAACGTATTATACATCACAAATTTTTTTGATATCTTCAGATCTATCAAATGCCACCATATACAATGGTAAGCAAATTTAATTCACCTTGTTAGTAGTTTTCTTAAGTTTTTGAACTAATTCCGTGATATTAAATTTTGATAAAGCTTGTTCTGGGCGCCCAAATAAAATTTCCACAACGGAAATCCACGTTACCGTTATGAAAGACCGGCGAATTAAGTACGACAGAATGCATATTTTTCAGACGATTTAAAAAATGTAAAACCCTCAACGGAGACCATGTTGAAAAATAAAGTTAATTTTCTTTAAAACTAAATGGTGTCCATTTATTTTTTACTCTCTTACATATTTTTTTACCGGCTTCATATATGTAATGTTGATTATTATTACCATCAATAATATTATTTTTTTAAAAACTCTGATATAAATAGAATGGTAAACAACAAACCTGATTTACATCACTAATAATTACAAAAGTGTCTTGCTTACAAACATGCCAAATTAATGCAAATTATTATGCATAATTGATAAAAATAATGCCATAACGAATTATTTCTTTCCGCGCGAACTTCTTTCACTGCAAATTACATTACTGTAAAATTTGTTCGTCGGCTGTATTTCTGAACAAAACCAGTTTTAATATTGTTATATGATATTGAAATAATTACGCCATAATTTTTGTAATTAAGAAGTCGCCATAAATTTCTGCAATGTTGCCGACAAAGGGGTTTTTGCGCTGGTCGCGAATTTTCCAAGTGATTGCATTTACGTGAAATAAATTACATTAAATTGATAATTAAAACGTAGCAAGGAAATTGCGAGTAATCTGGTCGTAATTATAATCGTCTCGTGTATATGTAAATAAACAGTTAGGCAACTGATAGGAGTATGGGAAAGCAAAGAGACGAAGTGGATTTTTCAACAGCTAGTAAATTAAATTCGAATTCCAGCAGTTAAAACAGAAAGTTACTATAATTACCTAAGGCCTCTAGATTCGTTTTGCAACATATTATCACAAGTAGGAATCCATTTTTCAGCCCAAAATAAAATATATAAATTATACTTTTAGTTTTTTTTTGTAATTCACTTATTTTTTAATGTTTAACCATCTCAGGTAAAATACCCAGATCAAATTTAAACAATGTTGGAGGGTGCGTGTAGAGTACATAGAGTTTTAAAGTATTTAACAGAAACAAAATGATGATACAACTAATATTCTGTCAAGAAAACGTCAATATTTAAGCAAAGACATATTATTGAAGAGATAGGTGTTGAAATGTCGTAAAATATTAGCTACGCTACAAAACAAAGTCGAAATTGCAACTAATAGTTGTCAAAATATGCACCGAAGCGGAAATTAGTCATAATACTGTCCAATCATTAATAAAAAACGTGTTAAAATTTTGAAATGTCTGCCTGTTTAATCTTAAAAAAGAGAAAGAAGATACATTGCATTCTGAGGTGTGGTAAAACTGGTATTCATCATTAACTCTTCAAACGAGCTAATAAGAAACAGTGTCTGCGATAAAGGTCCTTGAAACCGTGTTTTAGGATCACAAAAACGTAATCTACATTGATTTTTTAAACTAAAGTAATTTTGTTGGGAGGGGTTGAGATATAAAACTTAGGATGCCCTCTTTTAAATGATTTGTTTATTTTATATAATTATAATTAAATAATCTCATCTACACCACTCTTTTGCAAATCATCCAACACAAAAAAAAACACAATGATCAATTATAAAATTTTATTTTTCTATATTATAAATAAAATAAACTTAGTTACGAGAGTGAAATTATAAGCCCTGCGATTGCCGATAATAATCAAGGTGGGAATGTGAAACAATGTTCTACATATCTGTAGATATGATATCCCGCAGGATATCTCCCGGGTTTTTACCATATACATATAAATTTTCATTATAAAATTATCATGGTGTGGGTGTGAGTTTGAATTCCACTTCAACTTCCGCTTCTGACAAATCACTTTTTAATTTAAATAGACAGCTGAAGAAAGCGACGGCCAGACCGTACGAATGGACTTTTATTTTTATATGTATAAAAGCCTAAAAACAACATTAAGTAGAGATTTATCTTTATTTTGTACATAATATCCTTTCTATTTAACTTGTTTCAATTATTGGATAGTTTCACATAAAATATTAAATTTGGTAAAGTAAAAAGTAAAAGTTTGTAATTTTCAAGCGAAAAACATTTATTTTAAAAAATAATCACCGTTAATATCAATAATTTGTTACATCAAACATTTCATTTATGAAAAAAAATTGTTGAGTTTTCGAAAATTGAGATGACAATCTCACAATTAAAATAGTAATGGTTTTATATACGAGGTGTGGCAGAAAAGTAATGAGACCTGCAACACTGCAAGCGATCTGACAAGGCTACGCTGTTGTCCTTGACAGAGCACGTGTATAAATACCCTCCCATAGCTCAGTGCGAGTTTCAACTCGTTCCGTTAACTACGTGATTTTTGTGACTGCTATTAGAAAAGTTGTATTTTGGTTGTGCGTCACGCAAAATGGAACAGCAGAATTTCAGGGAGGCCTTCAACTTCGAAAATCGACGAAAACATCGAACGTGTGAACACTCTTGTGAGATCAGACCGCCGTTTAAAATTAAGAATGTTGAGTGAACAATTAAATTTGAACAGATTTACCGTTCATCAAATTTTGATTGAACATTTGCACATGCGAAAGGGACCTCAAAAGGCATTCCTGTGGTTCCCCAGCCCCCCTATTCACCTGATCTCAGTCCCTGTGACTTTTCCTTTTTCCAAAACTGAAAAATGTCCTCAAAGAACGTCATTTTGGGACTTTAGAAAACATCCAAAAGAGTGTAACGGACATGCTGAAGACCATACCGGTTGAAGACTTCCAGCGCTGCTACCAACAGTGGGAACAACGTCTTAATCGGTGTGTAGCTGCCCAAGGGAACTACTTTGAAGGGGATAACATTGATGTTTGAAAAAAATAAAAACTTTGGTAAATAAAAAATCAGTCTCATTACTTTTCTGTCACATCTCGTATGATCCCCAGGCTACGAAAACAAAAGAAAATCTGTTGGTAAAAGTTCAAGTAAATAAAGACGCACTCTTACATGCTGTCTGGAAATTTTCCTAGAGTCCAATCATTGTCTACTTCGTTTACAATGATAGTACAAAATCCACTTTTTGTCGCAGGTTCAGAAATGTTTCTTTCTTATGCCTGGGCAGCAAGAAAAGGGTTACCTCTAATCTGTCCATCTCTTTGAGTTCTGCCAATAGATACGGAGCTCATCTATCTAACTTTTCCGATATTAAGATAACTTGTGGTCGCTCTAAATACATTAAAGTTTTTTACAAGGCACTAAGCAGTAGTCAACAGATTTCGTTCAATTTTATCTGTAATTTCATTGTAATTTTTTGTTTGCCTCGTTCTGATCTATCCGGTAATATAAATTTCCCGAAACATTCCATGAACACCCGGTATATTAAAAATCCTGAGCTTCAATTTTTTTTTGAGTTCCTATTTTACCAACTTTTATTTTAAATTCATGTTTATCGCATGATAACAAGTCATTTTTATTCTCATGAATTTTTTGTATCTTCAACCGTTTCGATTCGCGACCGCTTTGCGACCGATTTTGCGACCTTGCGACCAAACGAATCGGCCGATTTTTACCAGTGCTTCGCACTGCGTCCCCTACCTACAAGTAACTTGCACACCAAATTTCAAGTCTCTAGCTCTTGCGGTTCTCGAGATATCCTGTTTACTGACAGACCGACACACACACACACACACACGCGCGCGCACAAATTTACATTTCTTCTTGCAACAACGTCACAAACGCGATTATTCAAAAGTTTTACACGTCACGTGAAATTATGTGATAAGTTTTCGTCGAACCTCTCAAAATATTACAAGCGTGATTACATATTCATCTCTCTAAATTTTTCTCTGTAAAAAGTTTAATGCCTATGGCAACAAAATTATGTAACAAAGTATATTATTCTGTGATTTAATGGAACGATCTTTTAATACGCCTGCCATTAACAACAATGTCATAAATTTTGCCAAAATTATTTTTGCAATCGAGGCTATTTCCAGCCATCTACTCCAAAAGGAATATTCACTCAATATATACAAATTATTATAATTTGTTTTGCTAAAATCAGATTTTTTATATTTTGTCAACGGTCAATACTTTGACTTATTACCAAATTTAAAACAACTTTAATTATAATATGCACTAACTATCAGAGCAAAATAAATGATTGCTGCTAATAAAGGGTTGCCCAAATCTTTTTTGTTTTGGGATCTACTATTCTACCGCTTAGTCAATTACAGTGTGTTATTATTGTTAAAAGTCGTTGCACATTCAGTTAAAATTTTTACGAAAGCCATACAAAAAACATAGTACACTAAATAAATCTGAAGATTGATGACAACATTTGATGATACTGTATGGGTAATGAATACAAGACCTCGTAAGTATCAACATAAAACCTGTGAAAATATTACCATACTTGGCGGTTAAAAATCCAAAAATATCTTCTCGGCATCGTGCACCACAGACATTTCAAGAAGCTCTGTCGGAAATCATAGAGCTTAGTAGTAATAGTAAATTTAAATTCAGAGAGTTGCTCCCTGTCTCTAATTTTTCTAAGATTGCATTAAAGTTGTGATTGATTGTTATTCCGCTTAAGCTCAGCAAATAAAAATTTAATCAATTCACTAAAATTTAATTAAAATGGACGCAATATGTTTTACGTTAACTAATATCAGAGAGAGTGACTAATTTGAATTTGATTTTCATTATTAAATAGTTAACATATGTGCATATTTCACATTTGTAAAGTTAATAGACTTTCTAACATTTTTAGTAGCCCTAGTAGAGCACCGCTTTAAACTGAAATCTAAGAAGATGGTAGAGAATAAACTAGGGCGTAACGAACATAAATTAATTCGAAAGTGGTTTTCTGTAACCCGAATGATACTTATAATTGCAACTTAGCTAGAAATTTCAGGATGAATAAAGCGGAGAAGGTACAAGTAACGTATAAGGGGACCTAGAACCACATGAAGAAGAAACTGGAAAACAAACTAGGAAAACCGAGCATGAGAAATTTACTAGAAAGTCTGCTTAGAATGTTTTAAAGTGTAAATAATAACCTTATTTCAACCTATATTTAAATATATTAGAATCGAAGAGCGTCACTAATAGAGAACGGAAGTACATAGTGTACAAGAGATCAGGATAGACATAAAAATCTTAGCTTCCAAAGAAAACAAAAAATTCAACACCAGATAACAGTTCTAATACAATTCACATTGGAGGTCACGTACCAGAATATAAGTTACCGAAGTGAGAGCTACCCAAGTTTTCGGAAGAAATACACGATTGATTGCGCTTCTGGAGTCAATTCTTAAAAATAGATCAGAATAAGAGAATCTAAAACACAGTTCAGCTCTCATATTTGTAGTAATACATGGAGCAGGGATCAGAATCGTATGAGATTGTTAAAAGCTACTATTTTACTTCGAAGCACTACAAAGATGTGGCAAACGTTTTGACGAGATATGATCGGAAAGATTTTCAAATGCGCCTTTACATCTGTTTGGTGACAGGCAAAATTTGTGATGCGCTCGCTACTGTACACCACATTTACGTTAATTTGACTGGAAAATTACGTGCGTTGGAAACATAGAAGCTTACAAAGGACAAATGTGACGACCTGCTTTACCCCTTTGTAGAATAGTGTCTTCCTAATGATGCCATAACAGCATGGGAAAAACACAGGAGATAAAAGACATGAAGATAAACTGGAAAAACTCACAAACTTTCTACAATTCAAAGTTAGGCGAGAAGATAACATAAAAATTGTCAATATGGGGTTTACAAAAGAACACAAAAGTAAACAAAATATTCGGAAGAAATACGTACATCAGTAGCGTTATTTGCTTATAAAATACCTACCAACGATAAGAAGATGACATGTAGATTGTTCGAGAATAATCATTTGACTCAAAGATATGCAAGCACAATCAAACTGTCATTAGCAGAGAAATGTAAAATAATCAAGAAGAAATAGCTATGTTTTGCCCGTCTGAAACCGGGCTACATGTCATCTAAATGCTGAGGGTTCGTAAAATATGCTGTGTATAAGGAAAAGCAACATCCAATTCTTTGTCCAAATATTGCTAATCTGCATTGCAAATCAAGGACAAATCAAGTGACGATGACGGCGTGTTCAATGAAGAATCCTAAATGGGATGAAACCAATTCGAACAATCGTCTACACAGGATCTCAGAAGTCGTCCATTTTAAAGGGCGCCACTGAATCCGTGAAATTAAAGAAAACTAATGAGGAGTTAACATGTCATGCCTTGTTCGATAGAACCCAAACCAACATTCTCTGATTAGGACAGCAAATATCATTTTGAATACCTTGTGTCTAATATGGCGATCACCAACAATAACATTCAACGTGTGACTGAGAAATCATGGATTCAGAAATTAAAAAGTCATAATGTAACCCTAACTGACTACATATATGAATCCGGTGCTATTGGTGAATTATTTAAAGCTGATGTTTCTAGAAAGCTGTCAACAGGAAAGAAGATAGAACTGACATGTGGACCTGTAGCATTACACACTAAGCTTGGATAGACTCTAATTGGAAAATTCCCCATTGAGAAGGAAAAAAGAAAGAGAACTCACTGATAGTTACGTCTCTTTAGATCAGCGGCCCCTCTGTGGTTCCTACATGCAATTGGCATACACGATACAGCAGAAATCATGTTAAGAAAAGATCCCAAAGAGGATAGTCGATACAAAATATATTTACCCTGAATAGATCGTCAAGCACCACTATCAAGCAACAGAGAGATGGCTTTGAGTAAGCTAAAAATTGCAATGCAGAAGCTAAAATCTAAAGGAACATTGGAGGCGTATCATTAGATTTATATGTATTAGGAAGAACAAGAAATAATTGAGGTGGTGCCTAAAGAAGACATGTGCGGCATTTTCCACCTTCGAGCATCTACATGCTGCAGATCCAGATATTAAAGGTGATGCTTCGCGAAAAATTCTAGGTGCTAAGAAGTGGACTAAGAAGTTGGAATGCCTGTAACCCCTGTACCTAAGGACAGAATTGGTAAAAGTAGACATAACAGGGCCATTATTCACGAAGATCGTTCCGTATATTTGGAGTCGACCAAGACCCTCTCAACAGATGGTATTCATGGAAGCCTTCAGAAAAAAAATGGATTTAATTTGTAACTAAACAAAATGCATTGTCACTTATCAAAATCGAATGTACAGCGAGTAGAAATAACATTTGCAGCTTTGTTGCGCAACATCCGCCCTATTAGGGACTACAGCTAGACAGCAAATTAAAATTTTAGAATCGGCAATTAATCTTGGATTAATGCAAATTATAATTACAAACGTGAAGTTGTAACCGGCCTTTGTTGGCTTATTAAGCACTGACCGAAAGGCAAGCTCGGACGTCGAGCACATATTTTATAAGAGCAATAAATTGTTTATGCCGCCTCAAGGGACGAAAACTAATAGGGTCTGTTTGTTTATGAAATAAATGAGATTACTAAAACAATCATAATTCATGTGGTTTCGTCTTTCTACAGCGAGCTGTTGGGAGTTTCAATTAGAAAATCCTTAATTTACTTCTTAATTAGTTACGCTATAATTTAGACTAAAGGAACAATTTAGACGTGCATAATTTAAATTTAATGTCTTCAGGTTACGGACTTTATGCACATTCAATTTTATATTCTATTTATTAGAAATGTCATTTCGGAACTGACAAAATCTTATGTACATAAATAATGTGCTGAGCAGTTTTTGTTTTATAAACTGCCGTCAATATTTCAGCCGTACATGTGGAAGAGCGTTCGGGCTAAAACTGAAAAGATCTAAAAAAGGAGCGTGGTCTCAATATGAAATTTTATGCGCGCATAAAACAAAAATATGCTCACGTCTTCGTAATATATTCAAATTTAAAACAATTTGTAAGCTTCATTGGGAATTTCATAAATTTTTATGCCTTACAAATTACGGCCATACTTACCATTAGTTGTAATAACGCAGCGCTATGTTGTGAACGAATATTGTTGCCGGCTCCATTACAATAAATTAGCAAAATTAAATAGAAATATTTCATTACTGTTTATAGCATTGTGGGCGTTCTCATGCGCGGATGAGAGTTAATTCAGCACACCTGATCGGCGCAAAACTCACGTTTGGGCGCTCTGTTGACAACACCTCGAATATGTCAGAAATGTTAGTGCCCCGATTACATTAAGGTCTAAATTTATAATAATTACAGTTTAATTACGAGCTGAGAAACTAAACGTATCAATAAATTAATCATCTGTGTGAAACACTTAAAATTACACGTCTGTATTGAATTTGAAGATAATCCGTTCAGTTTTCGCCCCCGTAAAAATTTATTCCCATTATTCCCATTGTTTTCAGCGCAACCGCGTATCTCAAATGCGTATGATAAAAAGAATATTTTACTTAACTTCTCAGCGAATATGAGAGAGTTTAACATTAGTAATGCGTTATATATGAACATAACTCAGTAGCCTTTTTAAAAAAAGGCGATTACACTACTGCTTACGTGTAGGGCTAGTAGACAGTAACAATACTAGGGACTGATTAACTAACCAGATTGACTAACAGTATGCGAAGCGTTAAAAAAACTTTTATAAACTAAAACAAATTCTGAAAATTACAAGTGCGTCTTCTCTAAAAGCTAACTACATAGGTATATGTGGCAAAAGTTACATAATCCATACAGTATAATAATTTTATTATCTATGCACGAAGTTCAAACAAAAACAGCATTGTAATTATTGTGTATTGTTATAAGCTTGCTAACCATTTTTATCGTCAAATGGTTATTAAATATGTGTGTGTGTGTGTGTGTGCGTGCGTGTGTTCGTGCGTGCGTGCGTGCGTGCGCGCGTGCGCGCGCGTGTGTGTGTGTGTGTGTGTGTGTGTGTGTGTGTGTGTGTGTGTGTGTGTGAGTGTGTGTGTGTGTGTGTCTTCAATCAACTACGGCAGATAACCCCAAATATAATTTGACGGATTTTGATCTGTCAAAGTTAATATATAGAATAAAGTGTCCCTTGGAAAGAAGAGAAACAAATATTTCCATAAACATAGACTATTCCATAATAAATAGCCATACTATTCGTGACGTTAGCCTTCATTTCAATTGCAGTCTATTTATGTTTCTTTTCACTTTCAAATCTGCTCCTAAGTGAAGATCAATTAAAATAGCCAAATGCATGTAAAGGCTTTCATGGTCGTTGTTTTGATGCATTATGTTGTTCTTTTTTGGACTGTTTCAGCTGTGGTCGGAGCAGCAAAAGCCTTACAAGGAAATGGCTACTGAGGGAGGAAATAAAAAGACCAAAACCATATTCGTGTGAGCAGGTCTGTATTGAGACTACAGACCGTACTATTACCACCAAAATAAATAACATCATCGACATCTACGCCCCAATCAACTCTTGCTGAATATGCCTTGGAAAATCTTGGTTAGTATCACGTATTCGGACAAACACAAGTTTTGTGACACTCTACAAACTATCACACGAGATTATATGTAGACAAGGTGATAATTTATAAATATAAAAATAATTTTAATAAAAATGACCGATTTTGTTTACTAAAATGTTGATTTATCGTTTTTAAAGGGTAAAAACAGAACTCCATTCACTAAAAAATGACGAAATGTCAGCAAATGCCGTGATACCCCTAATGAGCCGACTTACGTCAGCAATTAGCTCCACCAACATCCCTACCACACGGGTACAAGTATAAAAGCGAAAATGACTATCTCGGCAACTTAATTTTAGAAAATTTTCTTCTGAATATGTCTGCTGCAGTTTTTGAACGAAACAACAAGAGTTTTATAACTCCGATCACGCTTCAACAGCTCAGTAATTAACAGCACAATGAATTAAAATAGCCCATTATTTATACCAATATATACAATACTATTCATCATGGAACATGCATGTTCAGACATAGGATTTTATAAATTTTTTTGTTCCTTTCTTTACCAGAAATCAAATTATTGTTAACATTCATCCTTTATACAAAGTTATTTGACCCAATAACTGACTGATTCACTAATTAAAACCTTCAAACAAAACCACCAAAAAGTTGCCTTCAATATAACGTTTGTTGTTATCTAAGTGGTAAGCGAGGTATATATATTTGTTGTGTATACATTATTATATAAATTTAACATGAACACTAACAATATCCTAAGTAATTGACGGTAGAGCAGTTCTTTTCAATCTCAATTATTTTTTGTATGCATCTCATCAATGATTATATTTTTAAAAAACTTCTAATAATTTTTGTTATCCAAGAAAAAAACAATTATCAACTTCCTGAGGCTTCAACTATCAACATTGAACTTCTTGTTTCAAAGATCACATTTCTATCAAAAACCAGTTCTTATTTTTTGTATATAGGTGTGTGTGCTTACAAAATACAAATTACAAATTTAAACATTTACGAGACAAAATAAGAAATCACTAAAAACCTAAGAATATATGTTACAATTCTTTCTCACTGAATAACTCAAAGAAATCTTTTGTTTAAAAAATGTTAATCTTGCTATTAACGTTAGCAAGTTGTCCAGTAAAATAAGAAAGCATTATTGTAGTCCCCGTTTGATTTTCAAAAACGAGAAAACGTTCAACGTGTGCCGTGCGATATTACGTAACCTCGTAATAGCAAATTATTTTTAATCAAATATTCTTTTAGCGTAATACAGCAGTAAAATTTACATGAAAGGGTTGTTATAACTTTCCTCCAGTCTACTGCAGGGATGCGACTTCCATTAATACCACTTCAAATGGTTATGCAAACGTTGATGCTGACACCCAACCAAAATCAAATGATCAAGACTCTATTTTTAATCATTTTTCAGTCTTAGAAAACAAAACTTAACGATTAACAAAACACTAACCCTAAAAAACATACTCTAAAACCTCTCCCAACATTTGTAACTGGAGTAAAAAATATCACACCTCTCGTACAGCTACTCAATAAAATAACTAAACAGAATTATAAAATTAAAGCTCTTACAGATAACCAGGTAAAGAATCAACTCAAAAAAGCTGAGTTTTATGAAAAAAATCTTAAAATAATTGAATTATATGCACACCAATTTTCACGCACAAAAATAGAAGGAAAAAAGTTCTAAATTTGTATTCAAAAACATACACCATTCCATCAACTGTGAGGAAATTAAAACAGAAATTGAAAAATTAGGCCGCAATCACAAACATCTGGAAAAGCAAATAGAGACAATATCAACAATTTCCATGTTCTTTATTAAACTAAAACCAACACCTAATAGTAAAAACATTTAGTATGGAGTATTTATAATAGTGTAAAATAAAATTGAAACCGTCGAAATATAAAAGAGAAATTATACAATGTGTAAGGTGCCATAGATATATACACACTAAAAACTTTTGGTACCAAAAATTAAGATGAGTTAAATGTACCGGCAAAGATCCCATCGTTCTCTCAATTATTCCGGTCATCTACTTTCCCCCTAAATGCACAGTAAAAAAAATCTGGTGTGAACATCACGCGACTTTCCTTATCCTATTATTATATATTATACCGGGTCCATCGTCTCGGCCCTGCGCTGCTCTCGTCCCGGAACTTGTTATTTTAAAAAAGGACGATGCGCGAGTCCAACACTCGAAAGCTGATTAAAATAAACAGTACAAGACAACAATTGACTAGTACTTAAAATTTTGCTACGTCACTGAAGGTAACCGTCCGAGCTCGCCCGCACGGCCTTCTCTATTTATCGCCTGCGTGCTCCCTCCTAGCGGCCAGGCGCTTATTATAGGATAAGGAAAGTAAAAAAGCATTATGAAGATTTCTACTTTAGAACAAAGATGTATTGCTAGAAAGAAATGCAATGTTAAGCAAACTATTTTAGAATCCAAACTTATAATACCCAAAGGATGTGAAACAAATAACTTAAAACACTTTTCTACAGGTGAACCCACTTACTGGCCAACTGACCGAAACAAGCAACCTGACTTGATAGACTTCTTTCACGACTTTGTAGTGGCCACTTCCTGTTTCGGTCTGTTTTTGCATCATTCTCAAGTTGTTGTCAAATAAATAATCAAGCCTAAATACTAAATCTAAGAATTGCCCTTAAAACCGAAAAAGATATGAAATCACCACTTTAAGTTCTTTAGCGCCATAATACAATTAACTAACTGGAACACAAGGCCAAAACAAATAAAAGCTAACAAGTCTTTCAATTAGACTCCATAGACAGTGACCGGAAAGTAAATGTTTATAGTATGTATATATGTATGTATGTATGTATTCATGTATATATATATATATATATATATATATATATATATACTATGTATGTATGTATGTATGTATGTATGTATGTGTGTGTGTATGTATGTGTGTGTGTGTGTGCGCGCGAACGCGCGTGCTCGTGTGTGTGTGCGCGCGCGTGCGTGTGTGTGTTCGTGTGTGCGTGCATGTGTGTGTCTGTGTTCGGATAGTGGGTCAATGGTAAATGAACAATTAGGTTCAACCCGTGAACCTAACATTCGGTCCACCCTGCTAGAGAACTAACGAGAATAACTGAAAGAACTAGAATTAAGGAAATGTAATTCTATGAATACAAAGAAGGAAGGAGGAAACCACTTCAATTCCCTAATAACGCAGCACATATATTATGTCTTCGAAGGTTAAATGGGTATCCGGAAGTAAAATAGTCCCCCAGTCGGATTTTAGGGATGAGACAACTCACAAGATGAGAAATAAACATGTAAATAAAATAGAGTGCTGGAATGTGAGAACGCTACTAAAATATGGTAAATTAGAGAATTTTAAATACGAAATGAAAAGGAGCCAACTAGAAATACTAGGTATTAGTGAAATGAGATGGCCGCAATAACAAGACTTTTGATCAGGTAGTTACAGGATAATCAACACGCAAACACGCAAGCCGAGGCAGATGGAACAACAGGAGTTGGTGTAATTTTTAATAGAAACTTAGGAAAACGAGTAATAGAATACACTCAATGCCATGAAAGACTAATGAAGAATGTGGTTAAAAACCTACCCCATAAATAGAACAATAATTCAAGTATATATGACGTCAGCCTATGATGAAGACGAAATAGAAGTAATGTATGAATATATTGAGAAGCTCAGTAAACACACGAAAGGAGAAAAAAATTTAATAATAATGGGTGACTGGAACGCCGTAGTAGGGGAGGTAAAAGTACATAATATAGTGGAGGGATATGCATTAGGAAAAAATAATGTACGTGGAGAACGCCTAACTGAGTTATGTGCTAAACATAAACTGAAGAACACCACAGAAAAAGAAGATTTATTTAAAAGATTCCAAGAGATACTAAGCGCTACCAAATAGACTATATTTTAGACAGAGATTCAAAAACCAAATAAAAGATGCAAGAAGCTACGCAGAACCAGATATTGGCAGTGATCATAATATAGTCATAATAAAATCTAGGATCAATTTAAAGAAATTAAAAAGTAAGGGAAATACTTAGAAAAAACTTGAAAGATCAAAATTTAAGACCTTACAAGAGAACATCATAAAGGAAGTAAATAAATTAAGCAACCCAAGTGATGACATACAGTAGTTGAAATAAAATATAACAAAGCATAATAAAAAGTACAAAAAACGTTTTAACTATAAATAAAATGCAACATAAGAAACAGTGGGTGACAAATGATATAATAAAACTGTTATAAGAACGTCTAAAATATAAAAACATTGACACAGAATGAGGGCGAAAAATATACAGAATTAAGAAAAAAGCCAAAGATCAATACAAAACAACTGTAAAAAGATGCAACAAGAAATAAGTGTTGGTGAACTACTAAAGTAAAATCTCATAGAATACAAGATAATGAAAGCATACTAACAGAACACAAAGAAATAATTACGCTGTGGAAGAAATACCTAGAAGATTTATACAATGAAGACGACAGAGGTTTATATGAACCACTGAGTACGCAAAATATAGAAGGTGAATATTTATGTATTCTAAGAACGGAATTCTATAAAGCGGTGAAAAACCTTAAAAACAACAAAAAAAACAGGAATAGATAATACACCTGGACAGATCATCAAAAACTTAGCTACGGAGACACTAAATAAAAACACTAATTAAAAACAACAACAACAAAGATAATTACTCTCCAGACATCAATACAGAAATGCGAAGAACACAGAATAATAAGCTTACTATCACACGTATCAAAAATACTAGTAAACATAATTCAAAGAAGAACAGAAGAAGTCTGACCGAAAAAGAAAAACAGACACGAAAAAATCCATACTGGCCTTAAGAGTATTAATAGAAAAAATGCTAATTATAAGCAAAGATAAAAAAGTGTATATAGCCTTCATCGATGCCGAAAAGGAACTTTGACAAACTGAGCTGGCCTAAATTGTTCAATATATTACAGGAAATTGGCATTGGCATAAATGATAAGAAGATATTTTACAATTTATACAAAAATCAAACC
Organism: Sinelater perroti; assembly: GCA_036346155.1. Lineage (NCBI taxonomy): Eukaryota > Metazoa > Arthropoda > Insecta > Coleoptera > Elateridae > Sinelater > Sinelater perroti. The sequence goes on along the minus strand of JARFIY010000248.1, from coordinate 565,192 downwards.
GCGATAATACAGTACAATGGTGAAAAAGAAGTAGCGAAAATCAGACGAGGAGTTAGACAAGGCTACAACATTAAGCTAAACAAAACTAAGACAAAAGTGATAAAATGCTCAAGAAAAAACAAAAGATGGATAATATCTACATTAATGGGGAGACAGTAAAGGCTGTGAGTGAATTCAAATACCTAGGGAACACAATTACACAAGATGGCAAATATACGAAAGAAATAAATAATAGGATAAACATGGTTAAAAAGACCTTCTACGAGAAGAAACAACTGCTGACATCTAATGACTTAACAGATACTAAAAAAAAAATACAAAAACATACATATAAAGCCTAGCACTATATGGCAGCGAATCATGGACTATAGAAAAAGCGGAAACTAAAATCCTTTAAGATGCGGTGCTTCAAAAGAATACTGAAGATCTCATAGACGAAAAGAAAAACAGTCAAAGAAGTACTAAGAACAATTCAAGAAAAACAAAAAATTTGAAGTCATAAAAAAAAACAACGAATATAAACGACAGGCCACGTAATGAGAAGAGAAGGATTGCTAAAAATTGTAATAGAAGGAAAAATATCCGGAAAACCCAAGAGGAAGAACACGCCTAATATGTTGAGCAATTAACAACAGACTCGGGCAGTAGCAGTTACGAAGAAATGAAAAACAAAGTTTTCGGACAAATATGGAAAGCTACGACCTTGGAAGGAAACAAAGAGGGATATTTAAAAAATGTATTTTTCTAAAATAATTAGTATTAAAAAAAAACTAAAAGCAGATTTTCCGACATACGTGACGTGCTATAACCGCTTAAATGAAAAAGGAAACCAATAATAATACAAAGATAGGCAAACGCCTGCACAAGTGCTCTTAGGTTACTACGATACCAACAAATAAAAAATTATAATATATAATATATAATAAATAATAATATAATATATAAATTAATAACCATAAATAATGCTGTTTGAGTTATGCTAATTTGCTTATATGTCTATTTCTACCACAATTGTTATCAGAAACTCTTATACTATATATATATATATATATATATATATATATATATATATATATGTGTGTGTGTGTGTGTGTGTGTGTGTGTGTGTGTGTGTGTGTGTGTGTGTGTGTGTGAGTGTGAGTGTGAGTGTGTGTGTGTGTGTGTGTGTGTGTGTATTTTATAGACAAATTTTAACTTTTCGCACAACCCGCGTAAATTTATTGGAGTATTTTAAAATGAATAACAATATATTTTATAAAAACATAAAATAGGCTAATCATTTTTTTAAATTACTCAAATTACATTGTGACACAAAACAAGTAAGAAGTATTTATTTATTCGATAAAGTATAAGAAAAACTGACCACTCGATCTCAACAAAGTTTTACTCAATAATACATTTAAGATTCAGATTTTAAATTCTTTCGGCACTAACTCGTAACCACAACTTAACCAATGCAGTGCGAAAATCAAAACTGACTGTTATTCCCAGTTCAAAATAGACTATTTATCATTTTTATGTGTTAACCTTCGAGAATGGAAACATCATAACGGACGCACCTGGTTGAAAATGTGCAAGTTTAACATTTGCAGGCCGAGTCGTTCGCATGTTGCAGGCGCAAAAACTATCGTGTCTGCAAACTTACTAAATAAATTTAATATCCTTTGTTATTTGTACTGAAAAAACAAATCAGTGAATTCTTCTATTCCTTACGAAATTATTTCTTATGTACCATTTGAACATTTTAACTTTCAACGAATGCCTCTTAAAAGTTTTTACTCCAAGCCTTCCAGAAAATTCACTTGACAATAAAGATATACAAGGTGTGCTAGGAGGATGTTCCAAAACTTCGTGAAGAAGTTCTTTGAAACATTTTAAGCAAAAAAATTCCAATAAACATGAGTCAAATTCTCAACCGATGAAGCAGTTTAGGGGCCTTTTCTTCTAATTAAATTATAAATTAAGTAAACTATGTCGGGAAAATAAACTATTAGTATACAAGGCGTGTTGAAACAAATTTTCTAGAAAATTCTAGAAAACTGTTTACAAGTATCTCCAACATCAAAATCCTTTAAAGATTTCGATTAAAGATTCTTCGAATGTTAACCGATGCTTCGAGGTACGTTCGTAATTCTGGCATTCAAAGAAATCTGAACACGACTTTCACCAAGAAATAATCACCACAACCAAACAAAATACCCATAAAAGCTTAAGGCTCGCCCAAACCCTCTAGCCATCAAGCTGATGGATAACAGCGTAATTATGCCAAGACTACAAAAACAGTCATCTGGACTTACCCTACAAGTTCGTTAATCAAACCTAAGTTGTCAAGGATGCCGCAAAATCGTATGTTTGAGTGTATTGTTGTATGGGAGTATTTTAACTATACTACTTATTGATTAATAAAGTATAAATGTTGCATTTCCAAAGAATAAAGTTCAATACAAATAATTTTGTTACTTTGAGAGGTTGAAGCTCTCATTACCTGGTCAACGCGCACCATCGCTAGTATGGAACGATCTAGCAATCCCCGCGCCTTAGACGACTGCACTATTACCCCTTTGTTTAAAGTGAACGCAGATGCTCAATTTATTTTTGGTAGCGAGTAGACCACGCGCCAGGCATCTGAGCTCGTGATTGAACCCAAGTTCGTTCGCACTGCAGTCAAGCGCCTGAACCGCACGGCCGCATGTGCGCATCATTAGATTTAGTATTGTAAATTGTGTTTGCAAAAATATTTTGTAAATATTGCAAAAATAAAACGTTCGTAAAATGTATAAGTAAAGTATTAAAAGCTTAGGAGGCGAAACAATCAGTCGTTTCAAAACATAGTGCTTTAGGGACGCATCAACATTAATTTAAAATTGATGGAGATTGCCAGTGCAATAAAGGCAACTTGGTATTGATTGTTCGTCAATGATTTAAGGAATATTATTATTTCTATTCTATGTACCTCGAAGCAATATTGCCAAACCTATCAGCTAGTAGACAAAATTTTCAAAACAAAATGATTATTTTGGAGTACTTTGAAACTTGAACGTAACTCTCGTTTGAATGGCACTTTATTTAAAACTCAATTTTAATATAAGTACAATGAGCTTAACAAAACTTATTCTCGTTCCTAATTTGACCAGTGGTGGTATTACGTACACATTAAAAGAAATAAATAATTGAATTAATTATGTATATTTAAAAACACATTTTATTGCATATTATACCATACCATAATACCACATAAGGCTACGTAATAAAAGTTGGCATCTCCATTTGCATTAATAGGTTTTTCATAAAGAGCTCCAATTTATTACAACAAATTTTTTATATAACATATAACTAACAAAGAAATAAAGAATCTATCTTCTACTGAAATTGAAATTGGCATTCTAAATTTATCTGGCTACTACACAAACGTATTCTAGAAATTTTTACCAAATATGCAGTTAACTGGTAATTAATAAGCCGTGCAGTTACGAGTATGAAAAGCACTGTTTCTTTTAGCTCAATCATGATGCAGCCACGCCCACCGATCCTTAGTCTATCATGTAACAACATTAATTAAACTCTTAAATAGGTATCAGTCTATTAAAATGCCAAAGCAGCACCGCCGAGCATATTTCCTAGTATGGGTCGCCGTTTTTTCTTGCGGTCGCGCCGCAACTGACAGAACAGGTTTTTTCATTTATTATCCTTAATTTCGTTAAAAGCGAACGAACGGCACTAAGCATCCGTTAAACAAAAACTGCAACTTCCTAATAGGCGTAACGATAACTTAAAACTTGCCGAAAATATTGACTCTAAATCACGGCCAGCTTGAGGGTAGCAAATCATCTGGTGGCGGATTGTTTACCTACTAAGACACGTTTATGGGCTGTGGTAAGTTATAGTTTACCCCATGGGAGTAATCGTTATAAACAAAGCTACGTACAGCTTGTGAATTTTTCTGGGTGAAACAATACATCATAAACTAAAAATATCTGTCCTGAATAAATAAGAAGAGCACTAGATATGAGGTCGGTCCTTAAGTTTCTGGTTCTTGTAATCAACCGAGAAACATTTTAAAACCACCCTATAATTAAAAGTTTTCTGCGCAATATCACGCGTAGTTACAGATTTAAGGGGACAGTCGATAAACTTTTACATAAAAATTAACATAATTTTCCTGCAAAATTCCCTTCACGCCACTGCTTTTTTAAGTTAAAACTCTGAAACATTACTCCTAATATAAATGGTGGTCCAAATTAAACGCCGAAATATATTTATAAAAAAGAAACCTTATTTGAATGTATTTTCTGATTGGCTTTTTATTGAGTATCAAAGTACACAATCTTCAATTAAATGTGGAAAATTCTGTCTAACAAATGATCACTTCTTGGTCTTTCCACAAAGTTCTTTATTGCAATTTCTTATGTTCTAATGAATTTCATGGATAGCGCATCAAATTTCGTTCTTCAGGCCGTCAACTGTTTGTAAACAAACCTTTAGGATTTTAGGTAAGTAGCATAGCATTAAATTACTAGATCTAGCTGGGTAACTGATGCATTTCGTAAAACTGTGCCACTAGAAAATGGTTGGTGCAGTATATCGACTGTTACTCAGGCTTTATGGTAGATAGAACCATCCTACTGGAACTACATTTGTTTCAAATTCATGTTACCCAGCGCCATACAACGGCAACGATCTCCATTCACAGTTATATCATTTTCGAAGGAGTATAAACTTGTGAAACCACCTGTCCATAATTCACACCTAACAGTGACTCGTTGAAGGTGCATTTCTCTTTTCATACGAATTTTTCAAACCACAAATACGACAATTCTGTTTGTTTACAAACCCGACAAAGTAAAAACGCGCCTTGTCGCTAAAGATGATTTTTCGACTAAACCGAGAATCCTCTAAAAAACAAATGACGAATTATTAACGGTGAGAATTGTCAGTAAGCATGAGTTCTTGAGTCGGTTGAATTTTATACTCATGTAAGTTTATGTCTGAATATTCGTTGAAAATAGCTTCTTAAAATGTCCAATAGTTATGTATTAGTCCGAGTTAATATTTTCGGATTTGCAGCGGCACTTTGATTAACTATAACAATATCTTCGCAAAACCTTACCTCACACTAATACTCATGACTTTTAGTATCCACTATCACCAAATTTCGAATCAATTTCGACCAAAAATTCCACGAAGTTTTCGTACCATCTCCAAAAAATTTACATCAAATTTGGAATGCGTTTTAACAATAATGCCTTACATAATATTTAAATATTTTAATTAGCATTAAAAATCGGTTTAAATCAAGCCACTATCTTAAGACACTTTAAATCCTTATGAACGATAATTGTTGCTGTTATAACATAACAATTTTTTTATGCATCAAATTACTGTGTAACGGCAAGACAGTAAAAACTAATCGGCATCAATAATCTTCAATCAAAACCGCGGTGTCCCGTGATTAACTATCTTATCGTTCGCTCCGATCAGATTGCAGTGCTACCTAGAGGTATTAACAAAATCTCTTTATTTTCCGTGATAGTGCAGTGTTCTCCGTATCCTCTGCTTGTTAAATAAAGTTGTGCTCGAATATCATTTCACACCTTTAAAAAATATTTTTAAATCTCATAAACCCATAATAGGTCCGTAATTATACTGGCAGTTATTTTATACTAACAGTGACTTGGCTAAAGAAACTGCCATATCATTCACAAGCAATCAGAAGCAAATGAAGTCTTCAAATAATGAAATGAATCTTACATTTTAATATTAACATTAATCTAAAAAAAATTAAGGGAAAAATACCATCAACATAAATATATAACAAATATTGCGTTTTTAAAAATAAATAATCAAAATCTGATAATTAACAAAATAACTTTATTTTTTACGTGCTACGAGGGTAGAAAACTTATAAATTTGATTTTTCATTTAGTCTGTTAAAATTTTAAAGTTGTGTAATAAAGTGGAGAATTTAAGATTAGTACCATATTATAATGAAAATAACAAGAGAGTGGCCTAAAATGGGCTCAATTAAGATGAAGATTCAACAGAATACTAATTATAGTTGGTCTCAATGTATATAATCCAATTGTATTTCTAAGTATTAATATAATTAAAAATCACAGAATGTTGTCCATAGACAACTCAAACCAATTCTGCAATAAATTAATGAAAATTATTATCAACACTGGCCATTGATCGCAACTAATAATGCGTAATCCGTGAATTATAATCAATTGTACAAACGACATCACAATTTACCATAATGTGACCATCCTAATTATTAAATTATAGTCGAACATTACAATATCACTACACAACAACTCCATACAATTACATACATAACAAATGGAATTAAGTTATGTAATACTTGCAACGTTAGTGTTACAGATGAAGAAGATAACCAATAACAAAAAAATCCAAAACTATGTACAATGACGTTAGTAATCCAGATATGTACAAGAACCTGATTAGGCACTTCAGGAACAGAAATTTATTAATTACATTTACCAACTTAAGCAAGAAAAAAAATAATAATAGAGTTAGGTTCACTGAATCACAAACTTAGAAACATAATTAACATTAAACACAAACAAACCTAGTAACCCGCTATTTTTTTTTTTGTTCGTCTAGTAACAACAAAGAAATTTATAAATTGGAATATATGCAAAACCTAAAAGTCGCTGTAGAAACGTCAACAAAAAATCTAAACTTAGGTCAATGTACTCAAGGTCAGAATATCGATCACACTAAAGCATATCGTGGGCTGCTGTATACATATGTAAAATGTAGATGTTCTTATAATACACCAGCATGGCCCAAATCAAAAGAAACTCCTGCTAAATGTGTCCTATGCTCTAGACAACCTCCAACCAATTAAAAAGGCTGTCTTATATACCGATCAAAATAAGATACAACAGAAAATTCGAACACATAAAACTTTTCGTTGATCATTTGACACATCTTTTAATAACGTTCCACCTGTACCAGAAACTAGATTTACTAAAGCACTCAAAGAAATCTATGGGCACAATAACTGAATCCAAACTCAACCGACAAAAGAGCTACTGTTCACACAATTGCTCTCTGCGAATTCAAAGGCGTGTTCAACCAGCTTTTACAACAGAATAGAATAATCCTCAATATACTCACTACGGTCATAAATTATTTGTTTAAATAATGGCTTCTTTCTAACGTATTGCACATAATAATGGTCTAACAGTATTTTTTAACTACAATAATATCTATATTTTACTTGACACAAAAACATTTTTGTAGATATATCGCTTATGAAAATACTTATTTGTGACATATACAACCCGCAAAGCTCACCCAAGTAACACCACATATAGCAGTGCAGCTGTCATCATTCGTAGAACAATCTTACGACATAAATTCATTCACACAACATGTAAATGCAGCTTTCAAATTCTTAGCCCATTGGAAGACAGCGGAAGTTATATTAATTCAAAAATCGGAGAATCCACATAACGAATCTTCTTTCTACCAACCGATTAATCTGCTGACCATTATGTCTAAGGCCACTGGAAAACTTCTTGTTAAAAGATTATATAAAATAATCGCCGAGAGAAATTTGATACCAAACCATCAATTTGGTTTCAGATGCCAACATTCTACGACAGAAGAAGCGCATTGTAAACAATAAACAAAAAAAATCGATTCAAGTTGGCCAAAGCTCATTGTGAACAATAACTTTAATGCAAAACATGCACGATGGGAATCAAGAATCACAACAAAGAGATTTCAATAATTCAATAAATTGTTAACAAGCAATAACTTTTCATTTTTATCTACTAGCACACTATCGTGTTATGATGAATGGCATATTATCGAATAGAAAGGCTTACTACTAGATCAACAGTTTTCCTGGATGATTTACTTGATTTCAGTATGCTTGCTAGTCTTTGGGTATCAGAGAGCAGAATAGATTAAGGGATTATTTTAAGAATGCGAATTGTAGCTGCTACATCACCTGCCTTATAATCCTCAGTTCGTTTCATTTCTAAAAGCCAAGAAATAATTTATTAGTTAAACAAAACAACTGGTTTACGATATTAGTAAGTCGATTTAAACGAATGCAACATTATTTAGATTGTAATAGAGACTATATCGAACATACCCAATAAAATATATGGTCTTAGAAAGTAAAGTCTAGAAAAACAACTTTCAGTTTTATTCAGTTTACGCTACCCCTTTTCCTAGACGCATCAATCTTCCCGACCTCATAAAGAGGAAATCCGATGACAATCACGATTATCCGGAATACTTACAGAAACAACGAAGTATACTGATCCCAATCAACTTCGTTTCCACTAACTAAAAATAGCTTTTAAATATTGGGTTAAAACTGTTCACCATGTAATCAGATTTAGAATTCAGTAGCGTCGTTCTCGTTTTCATATCATCGGTTGTTGTGGCTTTCAACGACGAAGCGCAGCTATTGAGCGTTCTGGGAGATAGATAAACTCCTGAATCGTTAACACGTCGGCGCAGCTATATATGGTCCTAAGTGCCGGTTCTGAACCACCTGGAGCTTATTCACGTGCGTCTTTACATAGTATCTCCAAACGGAGCAGGCGCACAACATGATCGAGCAATTTATGGTTTTGTAAATCGTCATTTTGTTGAGTAGAGACCACCGGCTTCCGAAACAGAGGAGCAAGGTAAAGGTCTGAAGAACTACCTTCGTCTTTGCAACTACACCGATCTACGTCAAGCTTTCAGGTGAGCTTCTCATAGAAATAACATGACTATTTTCCAGAGTATCTCCTGATAAAAAAAATTTAAGTCTCACTATGTCTGCTCGTAAACAAAGTCAAGTTTTCGTAAAAAATAGAACGACCGCACTCTTTTCGGTTTTAATTCCTATTCTGGACATGCTGCACCATTCTTCGACATGCTCGCTAGGTAGGGTTCTCACTAGCTTAACAGCACCGCTATGTCATCTGCGTATTGAGCCATGGTCTTCGGCTAATGTCTTAGGGCAACGGTGGATCACCAGACTTGAGATGCATCATATCATCTAACACCTTATAGGGGTTTGGAAAATAAAGGTAAAGGATAGCATTGGCAATAGAGATTGTGCAAGCGACTGTTTTCTTAGAAAAAGCTTGTAGCGCACAATTTGTGCAGTTTTAAGGGCTCAGATAAGCTAGAAAACTTTGTCTCAGAAGACAATCTCCTATGACTCGGTCAACGATAACTATGTAATCAAGGCTGGCGTCGGTGTAGTAGAAGGTGCAATGACGCAGAAAACTGTCAACGAACGTCAACCCCTCGTGGATGGATGTTATCAGAGAGGACCTGTTGCAGAGGACCTTGACCACCCATAAATTGTAGTCGGCCACGTCGAGGGCCTCCAGCTTTCTCTAGAACGACGATTTTAACTGCTGCAGCCAGTCTCTAATACTCCTGCTGCCTCGCGAGCAGTTTTTCTCTCTCTTTTAACTCCAAAGGCAGAAGGTCGCGTTCGTCTCCAATGCGGACGAAGTTAGTGACGAAGCTGATAGACTTCCGTATGAAGATAGTGCCAGAGCTGATGATGGGAATAGGTCTTACAGATCCTTCAGATGGTAAACCATAAAACACAGGAACAAAAAGTATCGTCCGTTCCTTCAGGTAGCCGCAATGTGAGAATAATAAACTTAAGGTCACTGTTAAGCTCGCTGACATTTTGCATGGTGTGCTGCATGGGGATTCCATTGAAAATAGTAATGTCAAGAACATCCAGAGAAACAGGTAAAGGCGTAGTGGTTGGGAACAAGGAGCCATAACCATGTAACATTTTGTCATTGTTATTCGCCATCCTCTGGGCGTAGTAGTGCTCAGATGCAGGGGAGTGGTGAGGAGCGGATTTTGCTCGCTCTGGAGTCGAATCTTGAGCTGGAAACTTCTGGAATGCTGGGACAGGTCGTGGCGTACGAAATGCTAGGCATCCCCTATAGTAGCTTGATACGCGCCGGAGTAGTTGATGCACACTGCTGCGGTCTCCCGGTTCTTGTCGCATTGGCTGGAGCGATTCGACTCCACGCACGTAACGTAGCCCAGGCCACCTAAACAGTTCCGCAAGACGTGCCCAAACTTTTGGCAGCGGTAACACTACCCAACAGTTCTCTTCTTGGAAGCTTGTCCTGCCCCAACAATCACCTGCATCATTTGCTGGAGGCTAAAAACCTTCTTTCCCCTTACGCTCAGCTTTTACAAAGACGAGGCATATTATACCCTTATCTCCCATTCTTCCCATGAAGCGCAGCGACCGCACGTAGATTATCTTTTACAATCACATCAAAGGTGACAAGTTATTTAAAATGGTTTTATCTTATCTTCATGGTTGGCCTCCATGTAATTTGACGAGATGTTCTTGGAAATAAAGAAATCAAACAAATCTAGCCTCTTATTGGTATCAGTAGGCCAGTACGTTGCTTTTCCTGGCATGACTCACTCCCTTTAATGGTGGTTGTACTGACAACCAATTTGGTGTTTTTAACATCAAAGTTTCCTCTAAGAATAACTTTTTCATTAAAATTTTAAAGGAGATGTCGGTAGTTCTCTCTTCTATGATTACACCTCGGGAACATATAAGTAGCAGCTACAAAGGTTCGCCCTTTTTTAGTGTTAATTTTGATTGAAGTTGATATTCAGCTTTTTAAATTTCAAATTATTCTTACTGTTGAATGTGCTGCTTACCGATGATAACAGTAGAAATCCTTATTTCATATAGTGCTCCTCATATATGAGACATGCTATTTTCTTGTGCGAATAGGGCTATTTGAAGATCATCCAGGTAGTGTTTAGACTATTAGCATTCTACGTAATTATATGTAGATTGACCATTTTCAGTTTTTATTTAATGGCTTTGTTTTGCTTTTCTTGGTGATCTAGTTTCTTCATTATCAATGTGAGGTCATCACGCATAGCGGTTAGACTTTTTTTGTTTACTTTCTACATAACTCTATTCAGTACAAGCGCCAGAGAGTTGGCACGTTATTATTTGGTCGCTGATACTTCTGGTTTCCATTGTACCTTTTGAATTTTTCTGAGTTTGTACCACAATTCTTGCAGCTCTTACATTACTTCACATTCCCTACAGTTTGCATAGTGTGACTCTCATCCATTTATATTTGGCAATCAGCTGCCTGATGCCTTCCTACACATCTAACAAATCTTGAAAGTTTCCGGCAGAATCCTGTAATATCATCCCACGCGTGGCAATTTGAACACTATGGAAACAACTTAGATTTTTCCAGGGGATCGATATTGGTTCTAACTCCCTCGATTGTCTTAATTTCATAAATACTTTATACTAATGTTCTACTAGCGAAATCAATCCTGCACGTAGAAAAAGGTTTAGTTGGAGAATATTGAACACTACCCACAGTTGGCAACCCTCTTTATATTAATTCTTTATTATCAAAGCATTCAGATAAATTTTTGACAATAACTTTCAGAAACCGTGATTGTTTATTTTCGTCGGTCGACTACTCTGCTTCTGTTTGGTTTAGAAATTTTGTAGCTTTCCTGCATGTTTCTTCTGTTTCTCTGTTTAGTTTGAAGATTGTGCTATTTCCCTACTAGGTCATCTTAAATTGTGTAATATGCTTACATAAGTTTGCGCCTAATAATTGATAGTACTTTACACCATATATGATAATTAGGTGAGGTTTAAAAACTTTGACAATACTTATATTATAAGCTATTCTCTGTTTAGAATAAAATGTTGCTGTAATCATGTTATTCTTCCTCTCCCTTTTTTTGCAGTCTCAAATAAAATATCGACGAATATCTCATTTGCTAGTTTATCCCCTGTTTCATAATTGGACATCATCCGATAACGATTGAGATTCTCTCAGTGTCAATGCATTATCATTGAAAACACTTATACCAACTAACAAAAAAGCGCTGTAGCAACGCGCAGTAGCTCTCTAATTAGGCTGCTTGAGGTATCCGTCCAACTCGCATCCGTTGATTGCTATTCATGGATAATCATCTTTACAAGGGTTTTCGAGCCTACGAAGCCCAAAGCGGTTTTGCCAGAGAGCGCAAAAACATCGCTCAACTAAAACACGTAACCGCTCATTAAAACAATTTGTAGATTAACATTGGCAAATTGCAAAAATACAAGAAAATTGGCCCATTTCCGTAATTGTGTATCAATATTCATTATTAAGCCTCGCGAGACCGTTATTATACCATTATTGCTAATTACGCTTGTCGTGCCTTTTTGCTTTGCGCAGCGCGGTCTTATTTAGCGAGCGACGCGGTGCAGCTTTGCGAAATGGTGCCGGTTTTCTGCTCTGAATACGAAAAATTGCTTAACTGCCTCAATTGTTGCTCTTATTCAATTATTTTAAAAAGATTTAGTTACTCAAAGCAAGGTATGTTTAATTAGCCTTTTATTTCTGACAAATAATTTATGATTTGGATATAACATTTACCGATAAAATTTATGAGAAACAATTAGCATTTCTATACATAAAAAAATAATTTCAATTAAAATATTTGTTTGAAAATATAACCAACATAAATCAAGAGATTATAATTAAATTGTTATCATTTGAAATATTTTTTAGAATAACAATGAAAACAGAATAGTAATAATTTTAGTTACATTTATCTTCTCAATTCTGTTTGAGCTCCTTTCTAGTTTCACTCACCCATTCCTTAAACAAGTACCTATTTCTTTCTAGGCAGGAATTCCTTAAACACAAAAGTCCAAAAAAGTCTAAAAACAGTAAATTTGAAAGGTCTACAAGCTTCTATCACTTCTAACGTTCCTACCTCACCTACCGCTTCTGTTGCACTTATTCCTTCTATCGCTTCTAGTCTTTTTATCTTCTATCATTTCCATCGTTTCTATTGTTTTTATCACTTCTATCGCCTCTATCTCTTTTAGCAAATTTTTGCTAAATAGGTAGACGTCCCCATAAAACAAACTTTTTTTTGTTAATTATAGTACTTTTTGGCTAGTTCAAAACTATTAAATAGAACTAACCACTAATAATACTTCCCTTTCCATATAATCAATATCTTATATATATTTCTCCAGCTTGGAAGCTGCCTTGATCAAAAGTTGAAAAATAAAAGGACCGACAGACGGACAGACAGACAACATTACTCTCTTCATTTTAACTTCTCATTTTAATGTATAGAAGCCTAAAACGGACAGACAAACCATATCAGTTTAAACTCAAAGTGTCAATAATTTATATATATATATATAATTAATTATTAACCGTTGGTGCTCAAATTCAATAGGGAAGGTCCTATGTATCTACTGAATGCGTGTGTGAAGTTTGGTCAAAGTTGGTTGAATTGTTTTTGAGTTATCATCGCTCGTACACATTCACAGATCCACACATGTCCAGACATCATTTTTCCCATACCCACTCACCCTCATTGTGGTCTTATAATGTACCTACGGACCTACGGTACATAATAAAAAGTGAAAGTTCATAAAAAAAATGGTAAATTCTATGTGAAAAATTAATTTATTAGTGGAAAATAGGTTAAACTTCGTATCATTACAAAAAGAGATAACAAAATAAAACGACAGCGCGCGTGAATTCTACGAGGAATTAGAACAATTATGTGAAAATATACCCAAAAATGACATACTTATTATACTTGGAGACTTTAACGCGAAGATATGTAAAGAAGACTTCAATAAAGAAATAGCAGAAAAACAAACAATACACAAAAATACAAATCATAATGGCACCAAGCTGTGTAATTTAGCTTCAACAACAAATTCATTCATAACCAGCACTAAATTTAAACACAGAATAGAACACAAAATTACTTGGATGATTCCCGGCAAAACAGACGGCAATCAAATAGACCATACATTCATTTCGAAAAAGTGGACAAAATTGATACACGACGTAAGATCCTACATAGGCGCAAATGCCGACGCGAATCATGTGTTAGTATTAATGAAATTCAAAATGAAAATAACAAGAACAGAGCAACATTTAAGAACTACTTTTCTATCTAATATATACATTAAATGCTTCTATTAAAAGACAAGAAATAAGAAACGCCGTTATGACTATCTTCGCTGATAATATAATGTTTAAAAAACGCTATAAAAGTATCCACACAGTATATGAAGAACGCTTTCGTTCAGAAAATATTAGGATTGTGTATAGTATGTCCTTTAACAGCTTTGTAGATAAATCGGGAGATGAAGAACATTTCATTGAATATTTCTTGTAGAACAGAGCGCCATCCCATACCTCATACGTTAACGTGATCGAAATTGGGTTTTTTAGCAACCATGTCATATCCATTTAACGCCGCTTGATTATTTTCTATTGGGAAATCTAAAAGGGAAAGTTTACCACAAAAAACAAAATATAATGCATTTAAAACAACCATCACTAAGGAAATATAAGCTATCATAATGGTTGTACTAACAAACCACGAAAAGTTCAATCCTATCTAGACACAAACGGTGGCCATTTCCAATACATATATATTATGATGCTATCACATTTTCACAAAATAAGGTAGATCTGCCTTAAATTGTGTTTAAATTTCTTTAATGTTAATATTATTAAAGCAATGTTAAATTCAATAGCGATTAGAACAATTTACTAATTATTCATTAATCTTTTGTCGAGTATATTGTAAATTTACATTTTATCAAAAAAAAAAACACTAATATTTATACAAAAAAATTTTAAAACAAATTAGTTTGCTAGAAGTAACTGATGATTATCTCATTTCATAAAATTCAATACATTTTAAATTTGAATTTGAACACAATCAAATAAGTTCTAAATCTTCTGGTAGCTAATTTTAACAAAAAAAAAATAAGAAAAAAAAATTGAGGGAAAGGACATAGAACAAATAGACCACTTTGAATACCTAGGAGTCACAATAGAAGAAAAAGGAAAACAAGAACTAGACATCGCAAAGAGAATAGAAAAGGCTAATAAAGTTTACTACGCCATGAAGGACAAATTTATTAACAAAAGAGAAGTGACACGACAAACAAAAATGAATGTATTTAAGACAATATACAGACCTATACTAACCTTCGGGTATGAGACATGGGTGTTATCAGCAAGAATGAAAAGTAAAATACAAGCGGCGGAGATGAGATATCTAAGGAGAGTAAAAGGGATAACCTTAAGAGATCGGATAAGGAACAGCGAAGTGAGACAAGAACTAAGAATCCAGACGATACTCAAATTTATAGAGAATAGACAACTGAGTTGGTGGGGACACCTACAACGCATAAATGAGACGAGACAGGTTAAACAAGTATGGAAAGCAAAGGTGCCAATAAATAGGGGAAGAGGAAGACCGCAACAAACATGGGATAGCGTCGTGGGAAAGATATTAGCAGAGAGAGGGAAATCGTGGCAAGAAGCAAGCTTATTAGCTCAAAATAAAAAGGAGTGGAATAAGTTTGTGTACCAAACAAGTGAGGGAAAGACAATACAATAATAAAACACTCTAGAATTAAGTTAAGTATGTACGAGTTATTAGAAAATACATTTAGTTAACTTAGGTCTATAAGTAAATGTTAAATTACATGTAGAAATTTAACCCTACACCAATTGGTAAATGGGCATTCGATAATATATATATAAAAAATAAGAAATAACCAATAACTAAAATATTTTTACATAAACAAAAATAAAAATGTCAGAAATACCAAAAAACTTATAAAACATACGGAGATAAGACTATATTCTTATAGATACAAAAATTTTGAAATCGGAGATACAGCATTCTTAGATTACACACGACATCTATAGGTAATTTGTCACATTATTTTCAGTACAGTTAAGATTTCTATTTTATTTTGATCTTTATTATTTCTAAACATTAATTTAAAAAAATCGGTGAATTTAATTTAAAAATCGATATAATATATATCAAGTAACCAAAATTTTACCAAAGACAAAATTAATAAAAAAATTATGAACACATAAATGCAACAAATTTTTCTCATAAAAGGAATAACCTAAAACAACCAGTTAAATACAAAAGCAAAATTTTTTATTGATATAAATATCTACTTAAAAAAATTGGTGCCAAAAATTAAGCGACGATACACAAATTTGAACCGATTTATCAATTTACTTTACTCTTGTAAATAAAGGGTGACCTAAATTCAAGGGCCAAAAGTTTCAACGTTACACCTTTTTCGTTTTGCGGTCGATACTCTGACAGATGTCATCAATAATTCTTTTAATTAATAAATATAAGACTAACATAAATAGACATTGATTATTCTCTAACAGAAAAATATTTTTGTTATTGTATTTGCGTCTTCTATTCTTTTTCTCCTTTTCTGACTGTCTGGCGTTCTATCATAGTATTAAAAGCCGCTGAGATGATCTCATTTTTTGTTAAACATAATTTTAGTATTAATTCTAAGACAACTGGGCAACAATATCCTTAATTTTTTGTCGAGTTTAGGCAACTATCATTCTCGAGAAAGTGGCGAACAATATGAATATTTTCCTCAGCCATGCTGATCCCCATGAGTCGTCGGTAACCTTTATTTTCGACTGCTTCTCTACTCCCAAAAATTGTTTATGCCGCGCGTACTATTTAGTCTACTTATGAGACCTTTCAAAAAATACTGTATCGCTGTTTTCTCCACCTATCGGTCGAAGATGTTGAATTTATTTCTACTTTAAATCTCCGAAAATGCTGAGTTAGTGGTTCTACAATGTCGATTAAATAATTTGCAAATATACTCAGTTCGTGTTTACTTCAGGTACGTATAAGATATTAGAGACTGTATATAAAGTGTAAAGAGGCCTTCATATCTTGAATGGAAACCTTTCATAACTTAAAAATACAGTACATTTTTGACTTTCACACCCATTTCCTTACGTTTTTTTTATATGTGTTGTTTCGATGTCAGACGTATGTATTTTGTGTAACTTCTTCCAATTGTGGTTCATAAATAACATTTTTTGTAACAAGAGATTATATTCCTGTTCTTGTTGCGAATATTGTATGTACTGACTTTGTTTCATTCGCCTACACTTGTCTAACTAATTTTCTCATAAATGGTTGTATTTCTACATAAACCTAATAGTAGTTTAAGTATTTTTAATGTGTCTGAGAACAGCAGTATTGCACCATCTTAGTGTGCGATGTGATTAGTAGATCAGCAGTGAACAGGGGCAAGATTGGAAATAATGACGTGAGATACTCTTAAAGTATTCGGAAAATAAAACTTTTGTTACCGGATTTCTTCTTCTTCAACTTTATTCGATGACTTGTCAGGTTTAGATATTACAATCAGCGCTATTTTGAGTCTCAGGGTCGGTTAAAAATCTTAAAATTCACCGATTTAAGGTCATATATTGAAATTAAAAGTTTTTAGTAAAGCTATAAGAAAGATGTCTAAATCATTTTGTCAGTGATTCTGTTAGCAATTACCTTGTTTTGTCATTAATAATTAATAACAATAATTAATAATAATAATAGTAGTAATAATAATAATAATAATAATAATAATAATAATAATAATAAATAATAATAATAATAATAATAACAATAACAATAATAATAATAATAAATTATAATAATAATAATAAATAATAAATTATAATAATAATAATAATAATAATAATAATAATAAATAATAATGGCTCCCCGTAATAGGCCTTGAAAAAGCCCTTTGGAGTCGTAACAGAATAGGTCTGCTACAATCTAGAGCCTACGGTACATAAGGGTAGTAACGTGGCTAGCGCTACGTACCGACCGCCTATTATTACCCCAAAGTTTTGATCTCTAGATACTCATTTATTGCAGCCTGAGTCGAGCTGGGCCGTAAAAATGTCAGCGATTGAATTGGCGCGAGCGAGATTCGAACCCGCAACTCTTGGTTTCGTAGTTTAACGACCTATCCACTAAACCACCACGGCTCTGTGTGTGTGTACATCAGCAGATTACAATTCCTCTTCTCTTTTTTTGGATAAGATCAAACACTTCCTTCGATATATTTTGCGAGTTGAAAATTTGTCGAGAGTCGCTCAAGTCAAGCCGGAATTTCATGTTGTCGATGTGCAGAAAAGGATACTAGTGTAGTGGTACTACTAGCAGTAGTTAGTAACAAGTGCACCATATTGACGCTATGCGGCACACACATGACAAGCTGATCACATAATTAAAATAGCAGACAACAGAGTTAGTGCATAGAGCAACGTGTTATAATGACGTTTCTTGTAAAATAAAGCGAAAATTTACACCAACATGTTGAATAGTGTTTGCATTAATCCTATTAAAGCAAGAATAGAAAAACGATGTAGAACGATACAAACTAAATATACAGTTTAAAAAGTGCATGTTTATTAATACAAAACTAATTAATTCAACACCTATCATTTTAATATGTTCTACATACCTAAGATTTAAAGATTTAAATCTCAAACTAAAATAAATTCATTAAAAACCCTCCTTTGAAATTTATAAGCCAACAAGGACATCACAATTTTTCTGCATCTTCCACGCTTTCTAACAATTTGATTCCCAAAGTTTCGGGAAGTTTCAATGCTAATAATCCAGCAACAAGAGCAGCAACCCCAAATAACAGCATGGGCAATGGTTTTACATAGACACCCTGCAATAAATAGATCGTTAGAAAAAACACCACTACAGTCTAATTCAGCAGTTGTACAAAGTGTCACAAATTCTATGAGATTTGGGGGGTGACAGCTATTTCCATAAAAATTGGAAAAATCTAGTTACACATTTATGGGTCTGTTTTTAAAAAGAAATCGATTGACGCAAACCTCATTCCGCTATCTCTAACCGTTTTTGAAACACAAGACCAAAGTCATTTTTGGTCTATTTCTGTAAAATGCCATCACTTCGTTGTTTATGAATACTTTTTAAAAATGTAAGAACATTTTCGACGCAGATTCTTACGGGGATTCCGATACTGTTAAAAAATTTTTTGCGTCTTAAGTTTTGAGATATGAGAAACTTTTATTTTTTTAAATGGGAAACAGTTGGCTATGTCACCAAAAAATTGATTATTTTTTTACAGTATTGGAATCCCCGTAAGAATCTGCGTGGAAAATGTTCTTACATTTTAAAAAAACACGTTATAAAAAACGACCAAAAATGACTTTTATCTTGTATGTCCAAACGGTTAGGAATAGGGCAGATGAGATTTGCGCCAATCGATTTTTTTAAACGGACCGCTAAGTGCGTAAATGATTTTTTTCTAACTCCTACGAAAATAGGTGTAATCCCCAAATCCTATTGAATCTGGGGTACCCTGTACATAAGGTCGCTAAGGTCAATAATTTCCGGCCTACTTGTAGTTGTAAAGTACAAGAAAATATGTATTGAATGTACAAGTTATGCAATCAATACATTTTAATTAAGTATGTGGAACTACCGAATTCCTTGTAAAATGATATCTTTATGACAACGTTTTTATAAGAAATAAAATAAAAGAGATTAAAATAACACTGGATTTCTCAAAAATAAATGTTTTGTAATTATCAACAATTTAATTATTTTATTTGCTGTAAAACCTTTATAACAGAACAATGTTGATCTTAATCACATTTACAATATTAATTAAAGTGGTTTGTCTGCTGTCTAAATTTAAAAAAAAAATTGTGCGACTATAAAGAAAGCGCAAGTTTTTCTTTTGTAATGAGCTTTTTAAATACATGAGATCCAAGAAGTGTGTAAGGTGTATAAAGTATTAAATGGGTTTTTGCGATTTTGTTGCGTTAGTATCAAAGTATAAGAAAACGAAATTTTGAGTTAGAAATCAACGTCCATGGATGAAAACGAATTACGGATAGAAATTACACAAAATTCATTGACTGCAGTTCAGTGCCTCACAAAATTTTTTAATATTTTCGCGATATTGAAAAATACCTAAAAAGAACCCATCAAGAAATATAGATTATACATGGTTTCTCCCTCTTTGCTCAGGCGTAACAAGGAATATTTTTTTAAACAGATTATGACCTCTAAGGCATAATTGAATAAGAAGAATCGTTTATGAAGTGCTAGATAGCGGTCGGGCTGCAAAAAAAAACCCAGACCGCATACAAGAGCAAGTCTTCATCCTATTGGCTATATGGTGATATAGCTTCTTGTAATCTAACGATAGAATCATAGTAGAGTCCTACTACAGATAATCGCGTTTAAATCAGCCATCTCTAGTCAACAGACACGAACCGATACTTCACGACTACACAAAACCTCACCTAGCACGAACAATTCCGTTAAATTTATAACATATACTTTTAAATAATAAAATCATCAGTAACACCACTGCTAAAACAGCTTGTTTTAAACATTACTTCTTTCGTTATCTTACAAGCAAAGGTATAAACGGCGCCAAAAGTGCCCCCACGCGAGCCATCGTAGACGCTGCGCCAACTCCACCGCTGCGAATTACAGTAGGCAGCATTTCCGAAGTATGAACGTATACTACACCAAAAGCAGAAGTGATTCCAAATTTGCCAATTAAAAACAGTAAAATCACTGCCCATTGTGTATCTAAAATTAACAAATATTGGTTTTTCTAAAATACAATTGAAAAATTAGCTTACTTGTTGGTATAAAGACGGTAACACTGCAAGTTAAGCCGCATACAAGCAGAGATACAACCAACGACCATCGTCTTCCAATCCTACGAATGCATATCCACGCAATTGAATAACCTGGTATTTCAATTAGGCAGACCAAAGCAAAATTTAAATATTTGTTGCCACCAATGCTGGTTGAATTAACGGAGAGCCCATAAAATACGAAAGCATTAACTGCCCTATAATTAAGCAAACGTTTGCTATATGTGAGCATAAAAATTAATAAACTATTACGTTACCAAATAAAAAAGACTATTGCAAAACGGACTACCAATTTTCTAGATTTCAGAATTTGCTTCAATACCGGTAAAATACTCGTTTCATTTTTTTTGCTATTTACTTGTTCGGACTAAAACCAACGAAATAATATAACAAAAACATGACCCTACTTTAGAAATATTTCGACAAACCGTATCATTTATATCTAAAAAGTTCAACAAAGATTCAGATAATGTGACTTTATTGATCTTTGCAACTTTATACACAATCTCTTTGGCTTGTGATATTTTTTGTTTTGCTAGTAGCCATCGAACGGATTCCGGCACCAACCTATGAATTCAAACATATTACAGTTTCCAAATTGCAGTAATATAGAATTACCAGTAATAAACCACAAATATGATAGGGGGTGCTGAAACACACAATTGTAAAAGTACCCAGTCTCGTGTCAACCATGCAATAAGAGCCACAAGAGCTTCTCCAATAGCATAAAAATAATTTAATGTAATTCCGGTCAGTTCTCTTCTTTTTTTTCCAACCATTTCAACACCTACAAATTAATTAGTGCGTTAAAATACATCAACATTGTTTATGCTAAAAGCGGTACCGATTATAAAAGCAAGTGGATAAACTCCCGCAGTTCCCAACGCGTTTATGAATACAAAAACAGTAAACATAATGTATTCAAGAGAAAATATTTGGATTACGCCGGAAATGCTCATTAACATTATACAAAATATAAATATTAGTTTTCGGCCATATCTAAAATAAATGCATTTTATAAATTTGAAATACGTTAAATCCACATAGTCTTGCTACAAATTCTACTATATATACAGCTGCTAGCGCTGCGTATTCAATCTCGAATTGAATTCGATATCGCTTTCGAGTTACAGAATCGACCCCCTGATAACCTTCTACATCTTCATTTCCTTAAATGTTTGCCTCATTGGAAAACTTGAACATAAAACGAACACCATAAACTTCTCTTAATAAATTAATCCGTAAGAGACTTTCAAAATTTTATTTTCAACTAGAAAATAAACTTTGGAACTCAATTTAAATTGTTAACCTTCTTTTACTTCCCATAAAAACATAAAACTTTCTAGTTTTCGACCTGAACAGTAAACATGCTGACAGACAGGCGGAAAGTCAAATGAGTGGAGAGGCAGACAAATAACACCTCAATGAGAACATAGTTATAACAGAACTTGTAGCAGGATTATATTCGCGTGTCATCCAGGACATTAAAATTACCTATCAGCTAGAACACCAAAAACGGCAGATCCAACAACAATTCCTGCAAAATGACTTGAACCCACCAAAGATAACATCCATCGATTCTCTAAACATGTTATGTTCCACTAAAAAAATGTTAATAAGTAATTGCACTAACCCTACATCATATTTATGTACTTACATCATTAACAACAGTTCTTTCTTCTCCATCAAAAACCCATTCCTTACAAGTTTCATTTACAGATAAAAACATATCCTTCTGACAGGTGTTATTGAAGAAGGTTAAATTTCTAACATATCTGGTACATTCTACAGGCTTGTACGTATATTCTACATCGGAAACTTCGTGTGGAATTGCCCATTGCAACCAAGTCGTATTATAAGAAGGATGTTTTAAATCATCACATTCAAGAACCAAACATCTACGATTAAAAGTTGTTACAAAATGTATATGAATTTTTTTACAAAATCATTTATTTGTAAAAATAATTTTAACAAAAAGTGAGGTGTCAAGTGGAAAAGACGACCGCTTTCAGAAAAATATCAGTAATCATTACATGTGTTTTTCTTTGCATTATTTATCTTGCCTACAACACTATTAAGGTCATATATTAACGACCCTTTAATTTCAGATAACATATCCAATGAATCTGACAATTATAACACGACCGCCTAAACGATGTCCTCACGTTGTGCGTTGAAACAATCGGGAGATTGTCTCAACGCACAACGTTTTTGAAACATCTTTATTAATATTAGTAGTAGCAGATGGTAGAAAGATTAAAGAATTCTTCATCACTAACTATAACTATATTGCACCAACAACGCCCTCAAATTAATGCTTCAATGACAATATTTTCTTTTGTTGCAGGATTTGCATATAACATACAGATGAAATTTTTTTTTATTTTATTTTTTAATCATCTTTACGCAAAGACACTGTATCAAGTCAGGTTCTAAACTTGCTGACTGCCTATTAATCGTATTTAATATAGGTTTCCTCCAATCTAGGGTCTTCTCATATCAACACCATAGTAAGGTGATTAATTCTTGCCAATGTAATATCATACCGAAAGTGCAAATATATTCTAATTATTTGAAATATAGCGGGAAGCAACTAATCTCTGTCCTCTAAAATGAGTTGTAGTTAGCTTTCAAAATGTCGTAACTGATTGATGTTGTTTTCTTCGCTACTTATTAAAGTTTTAACCAGCATATCAAAAATTTCATTATCTAATTTCTTCATGTTAGAAGCAATGTTTATTGCTATTTTGTACTAATCATGTGCTTTCTTCCATAAATATGAATTCCAACGAACTTAAGTGCTCCCAGTAAAAGACGATTCGGCTGCTTCAAGTTCCAAAGTCAACAATTTCGCTTAGAATCTTAGATCTGATCATCTTCGTCATTACTTTTGTAACTTTGTTTCTTTTGCTACTAATGAATTGATTTGTACAAGTCAACAAGACCCATTAAATATATTTCACTAAAACTAAGTTTCGACTGGTGTTTATCTTCCTAGAGAATACTTCTTATGTACTACACACATCATCATCAGTGTTATGGCTTTTGTTTTATCATTAGGAGCTGTGGCGCTAATAGTAATAAATTGTTGAAAGTCTACATCTAATGAGAAATTTCTGTAATGAGCAGATTATTAGTATTTATTGCACCTTCCACATTTTTATGCTACTTTTTGCAAGCCGTCTACAATTTCTTTCGATGGTCGTACTGTATCTAGTTTGATTTAAATTTTTAAAATTCTAGTCAGTAATTTATAACTACCGTACATTAATGATAACGTTGACGTCGGCGATGGTAAAAATTCCTGAGTTCCATACCCTAACCGCCCTACGTCAAAAAAAATCAAACGTCTGGGTGCCGTCTATGCCCAACACATAGTCATATAAACCACGGATGATAAAGTTGCCATAGCCTTCAATACTAATAAATAGTTAAATAGCATACATCTACTAGATAGTTGCCACAAAGCGCCAAAGATAACTCAAAAATCCTTCTTCTAGACTTGTAGCTTATGTGTGTGGGTCTTTGCTGCGTATAGTCACACAAAACAGATGTAAAAATAGTCATCTTGTTGCAAAAGAACAACCGACTTTTAGAATGGAGTAATCGTCCAGGTAAGTTTCTTATCCAGGTCAGCAAAGTCTGTTTTTAGTGGAGAATAGGACGGTGATGCCCCTTTCGGCGTTGATTATTCTTCTATTCGATCCATTTCATCTTGAACTTGCCGTGTCATCAAAGAAGACTGCAGTATTGTCTGCGCATGAGGGCATTGTCGTAAAGAGCATCGTCAGTATATCCCAGACTTAGAGGCTTAATAGCTACAGAAACAACATGGAATCTTAGAAACCCCGGCTCGGAGACATCCTCAGATAACTTCATACCATCGAACCTAATCTGGAACTTCCAACCAGACAAAAAATACTACATCAAGAAAGACTAAACCAATAGCCTTTTTTTGGTAAATTCTTTCATAATTTTTTACGCTGTCAGAAGAACTTAGAATTCGAACTGATTCTCCATAATTAACTGAAAATCAACAGTTATCTTTAAACGGTAGTTTAAATTTACTTAGCCAGTTTCCCCGGGATTCGTAGGAGACTGTAGAGTGGTAATCCTGGGAAAACGTGCAAACTTCCCAGACTTAGTTAGCCACTCTCTCAAAGTGGCCAAGTAACAAAAGACAGCATTGATTGATAGCGATCGCGCAAATGACTTCAGCACAATTCACAATATCGTCAGGTCAAGGAGCCTTGGGCGGTTGGAGAATTTTATAATAAAATGCAAGCTTGCTCCCGCAGACATCTAAAGACTCTGTTTAACAAAAAATCTACTCTTACTGATCACTGGTAGAAAGATCGCTGCGCGGATCATCACACTCAGATCTCCGCCTCCGATGCGAACAGAATTAGTGACAAAGACAATAAATGGCCTCGTCCAGGTCTTCGCTAGAGTAGATAAGTCCCCTCAAATAAACAATTAAAGGCAATTATAAAATTCAAAAGAGAATAGAAATAGGAGATAGCAATCGGGTTATGGTCGCTGACAAGCTCACTGGCGTTTTCCATTGTGTCCTTGAAAATAACTATGTCAAAAACGACCGAGCGATTGATGGGACCGTATTTGGTAAGTTCAGAGAAACCCTCCATCACCGGACCGCAGAGCTAGACGTGACAATACTCTCTTTAAAAATGGGGTTCAAACCTTCAGGAAGTTCACTCGTGTAACAGAAACTTACAGGCAGGCGTAAGCATAATAATTCCCTGATTTCTTGTCTTAAAAGAAATGACGATGGCCTCCCAAAGTGGGGCTGTCTAGTTCATCACGCAACTCTTAAAAAAACAGCAGTTGCCTCTGTGACTGCTGGGAATCGGTCAGTGTGGCAGAATATATAATTTAAAAGTCTAACCGCATTCCCCGCCTTTGAGAAGGATCTTGTTGATCAGTATGGCATCCAAATGTAGTGGCAACAAACTCCAACAGCCGGTCCTTTTTATCCTTCAGACTACCCAGGTTTCAGTTGGCAAATTAGACGAGGGATAACGAGATCAGGGGCCTAGCGATTGAGCGACAACAAGCTCTCGATGTCGAGAGTAACTCAGAAACCATCAGAAAATTTTCCCAGCTTTGATGATTCCAGCTCCAATAGTTTCTGCATATTCACCCGTTGCAGAAAAGTAAAGTCCCAATTCTGAGAGACCTTAGACTAAGATGCATTAGAATAGCAAGAAGAAACGGTACTGGTGGAGGAGACTCTTTTAACCATCTGAGCCTAGGATTCTCCAGATGCAGGAGACCAATGGAGAATTTAAATCTGGCATTTGGCAGAATGATGAGCCATTAGTAGGGAATACTAACCCCCCCCCCCACCTTTCTCCTCTATATGAAGAAAGCATGACATGCACGTCCAACTACTTCCTCTACTTAGACGCGACTGATTACTATATAACTATGTCATTCAAAATGCTCTAAAAATATAAATTATATGCCTCAGTAATGTCATCTATCAGATGTGTTACTAAAATTCGTCTCATTATAAGGCGTTTCTTTATTATATTACATAATCCAAATTTTATCCCTATTTCTTTTAATATCATTCATTTTCTTATATTTCTCTTGTGTTTATATTTTTGTCTTACTTATATCAGTTGCTTTCTCTTCAAGATAAAGATGTTCGGAACTGATTAAGTACATTACCAAAGAGCAGATAAAAAGAATAGTGATTTTAAAATTTGTAAAAATAGACAAGTTTATCAATTTTTTTAGTTAAAAAAAAGTATTAACCCCAGAACTCATATAGATAGGCCTACAAGATTATAATTCCTACAAATACAAAAAAAAAGTAATATCATTCGATTACATACAATTCATTATCTCACAAATACTTGAATGATAACAACAATAGATAATTTATTAAACATTTATTGTAGGTCAATATTTCTCAATACGTTTTACTTTTTATACATAAATGATCAAAAAAGCGTATCTTGTTGGAAAAACCCTTACCTATAATTTGGTACTCCAGCTGTAAATACGTAGGTAAGGCTATTGGCAGCAGCAAACAATACTGGCAAACATACCAAAATGTAAGTTATAATCTGAAATCTCCCAAATTCGCCCAACTCTTCTAGCATTGCATCGAAATCCATAATTATCTGTTTATCTAAAAAAAATAGACAAAAATATTAAAACAACTTATTAATTATGCCACAGAGCATCGCCTACCATTTAATTAAAATTGCAAGTACGTAAATTTTATATATAATGCTCGTAATAAACAATAATCGATTTAATATAAATAACACTATAACAATTTTTTTTTATGACTTCGATAATTTATTTACCACTTGGCAATTATTTAACAATATACATGCACTATTTATCTGTACATTAGGTTAGCAGATAATACTAACGCAATAATACTAATTATTTATTTCGATAATCGATCTGCTTCCCGGCGTACCAAATTGTCTCGCGAATTGTCTAACCGCAACTGTTTTCTTGGCCGTTTCTCGCATATGCATAAATATCCTCGCATATATTCCAGAATCCTCAAGGCTCCGCGTCAATGCGGCGAGCAGATTACCGTAATCTTCTTCGTCGAAAATGCTATGTATCCCAGCTTCCTTCATTTAAATGCATTAAGTTCAACAAATGATCATCTTTTGGATGCTAAATTCGTAAAAAACATGGATTGATCCTATAATCATTCGCACATGAATTTATCTACATTATTGTTACTTCAAAATTGCTGCCGTCCAACATTATATAATTCGCTGGCATCCAATGAAAACTGCATTGTGGAGGTAAACGTTATCTTCAAGAAGAAGCACACTTGAATTAGAATGTTGCTCATTTTTGTGCAATAGGTGTACTAATTGTATTCCGTTAGGTAAAACCATGCAGTCAAAGTAAACGCCACTCTTTACCGCGAAATGCGTTAAAAGGTACATTGACGCCTTGGATATATAAACATTTCGAACACAGCTCATTCATCAAGATTTAGCACCATCACACCAAGCGCGAACGAATCAAGAATGGCTTAAAAATAATCTTTGCATTTCATTTCAGCAACAGCCATCAATTTCACCAAACCCTAATCCGGTGAATTTTTCATTTGTAGAATTTTGAAGAGCAAACTGTCTACTAAAATATACAAAAATGTTATTCTGAAACATCCGCACAATGCTCAAAATAATGGATTATGGACAGTAACAAAAGAGATCATTCCAGAAAACCAAAGAAAGGTTTCTAGATTTCAGAGTGTAACCTCAGTAATATTTTGAAACTGAAGCATTAAATAAGTAATGGAAAACATTCACTAAAATGCAAAAACTTCTTACCATGCCTACGAAATACCATGTCTAAATATTTTCAAGATCTCTTCGGTTTTTATCAAATACTCACTTATATTCATAATCTCATATAGATACTTATTTTTAAAATTTGTTGCATTTTTAACAATGTTAAAATGTTAAAAAGTTAAAAGTTGTAAAGAACAACCATGGCTTTACCGTCGATAAACTGAACTTAAGAGAGGAACATATAAGATAAAATTTCTGTCAGTACTCTACTATTTCCAGTTCCTTTTTTACAAAACCAGAATGAAATCATTACTAAATGAATAAGAAACAATAAGCAATATAATATGGAACGACAATTTACTGTACGTGTGAATGTTGACATAATAGATAAGAACAGGTCATAGAAAAAATTAAATTCGTTGCTCCAGACTGTCTTAAGCCAACTATAAAATTTACGACATTTTTTTGAAGATTATGACACACTGGTCATGTTATTCAACGTTGCTCTAGGTAATCAAAAGTTCAACCTCTTCCAGGACCTAGAAAGAAATAAAATACTATTATGAAAATGTGTACCTCAACAACTAAAAAATGGGCTAAATAAAATTTGTTATTAGAACGAATGAAAGAATAACTAATAAAAGGTTTTCCAATAGAAGCGCTCGAACTTTGATAGTGTATAGCGGCCATGTTGATGAAGCTACAGCTGTTAAATTTAGAGGTTATAGTAACTAATGTTGAGAAAATCATCATGGAAAGTTACAGTGTTGAGTTTTTAAACTTTACTATCAAAATGAGTGGTCAATTCAAGCTAAGTTCCGTGCGTTACGTGATTTTTACGGTGCACACAATCGTCCTGTTGAGTCGACTATTCATCGTTTGGTGGACAAATTCAAATCAACTGGTTCAGTAAACAATCAAACACCCGTATGTTGTCAAAAAAACATTGCTACAATGAAGAAGAGTGTGCAGGATAACCCGAGGCAGTCAATTCCTCGTCGCGCCCAAGAACTTGGCCTTTCACAGACCTCAACTTGAATTTTGCGTCGAGACTTGGGCCTGCATCCGTACACAATTCAATTAATCCAGGAACTAAAGTTAAACAACCATAGGCAGCGTCGAGCATTCGCTAACTGGGCTCTGGAACAGTTGAAAGTGGACCCCGATTTCGGACGGAAAATCATCTTCATCGACGAGGCCCATTTTTGGATGCATGGCTATGTAACAAGTAAAATTGCTTTTGGGGAGATAACAATCCACATAAAACCCATCAGTTGCAAATGAATCCAGAAAAAGTCACTGTTTGGCGTGGATTTTGTTCCGGGGGAGTCATTGACCCGTATTTCTTCCAAAATGAAGCTGGCACCGCCATAACTGTCACCAGCAAGATATAAAGGACGATGATTACCAATTTTTTTGCCTAAATTGGAAGATATAAATCTCAACGACATATGGTTCTAAAAAGACGGCGCTACGTGCCACACAGCGCATGCAATAGATTTTCTGCACAACAAATTCGACGGCATGATTAGCTCGCGTTTCGGCGACGTTAACCGCCCACCGAGATCGTGTGATTTAACGAAACTTGACTTTCTCTTGTGGAGCTACGTTAAATCACGAGTCAATGGGAATAAGTCATACACGACTGATGTCTGAAAAGTCCACATAACCAATGCCATCAATGATATCAAGCCCGATTGATGCGGTCGAGTCATCGAAAATTAGACCAGCGAAGCCGCGGCATCCATTTGGCCGATATTATTCCATACATAATGTAATCCAATACCCTTTCAAATAAAAAAAATTAATAATATCTCATACGTAACTTGTTTTATTTAAATTTATAGTTCGAGCGCCCTTAATGAAAAACCCTTTATAAATAAACCATTTTAAAAATCAGCTTTTTCTTTGCGTGATGCTAACGTTTTTGGCTTTTAATAAACTCAAACCACCACCTAAGTAAATGGCAACCGTCATGTTTGTTAAAATTATTTGTAAATTTATGAATTTCCTCCCTTTCTCTCGTGTTTTCTCGAAGTCAACATTTGTAGCTGGAAATTTTCAAAATATATTTTACTGATTTTTCCGAATTGGCATCTAACTCTGAGGTTGTGCCAGCAAAAGCAACATCCAAGTGATACAGCGTTTCCAGAACAAAGCACTAAAAAACATCGTTGATGCACCTCGGTACTGCCGAAACAGAGACATCCAACCTTCAAATGGATACTGTTGACCAAACCATCGCCAAATTTGCCAGCAGCCATGAACAAAGGCTACTCAACTACGTGAACCCCGAAACTATCCAACTCCTGAACAACACAAACTTAGTGAGAAGACTCAAGAGGACGAAGTCAAAAGGCTTGGTCCTCTTGTTATAAATATTTCAATTGTGATTTATATGCACATTTGCTGGATTTTTATAGCCAAGAAGTTATCACCAATTTCGACAAAAGAAGATGGTTTGCGGTAGCACCTAAATCCATTCTGATTGAGGACATTACAGCCATCGTAAAATCAAGCAAACGAAACTTTCCAGGGGTCAAATCATAAGTTCAGGTCAAGACTTCACTAATTTACCCCGTGCTAAGCCTAAACTTAGAAAAGCTATTCAATACGGAATTAAAAGCTCTTTGTAATCTCAAGAATAGTGACAGCAACATAATTTTACCACATATCAGGTAAAACCAGTAAACTCATTCGAAAACCTTCTTTGGATGATGTTACTAAAAAAAGACATGTTACCCCTAAAAATATACAGGCTTCTTAAAATCCACAAGAATAGTATACTTGTCAGACCATTGACATGACCACACTGCAATACATCCAATTATTTTGTTTAGTAATCCGTATACTTATTACAAGCAAAAAAACGGAATATTTATGAAAACCCCATTCAGCCTCACAATCACCCATTTAAAGAAACTACTAGTAATAAGTCATCATTAAGGGCAAAATGGTCATAAAAATTATTTTTTTCATGTAAAGAAAACAAAAGTTCTAACAAAAACAAATGTGTTAAAAGTAAGTGTGCTTACGTGTGGAAACAAAATTCTCTGGCAGTTAAACAGCATATACTTACAATTAGTAAAGAAACAATTACTCCTAAAAATCAAGAAACCACCGTTTATAATGGAAATTTTTCATATATTTATCATTCCTTTAGGAAATTCAAAAAGTCATAAAATGTTAGAGAAAGGTTAAAGTTTATGTATGTATCTAAAGGAAATGTTTAACAAAATTGATTAAATTTGTTGATATAATTTATAATGTAAAATTGATTATTTTTTAAATTTTTGCTCTGTCCATCAAGAAATTCTTATTCTCTATATTGGCTTTACAAAGACTGTGAGTGAATCACAGCGTTACCACTTTAAAACTCGGGGCTAAGATATGTTATTGCCACGTTCGTGGGATGAAAATACGACAAAACAACATACCGCAGTTTCTAAAACACTTTATATCTAATATTAGATATATCCAAACATACAATTTCCATGTAACTGGAATCGAACAACATAATTGCTTTTCTAAACGTACAAATCTGAGATCTGAGAATGGATATCTGCAACAATATCGTCAAAAAACTCACGCATGCAAACCAATACTTTTAATCAGATCAAAAAAGAATGGTTGTGAAAATATCGGTGAATAGGTCTTGAAAATATATCAACCTTAGTTCAAACGTAAGGAGTTGAAATATGTGGAAGCGCGCCTTATAAGCGCAATAAAACTCAATAGATGCTTACGCCAACCGCACTACAAATTTTTCAATTTACATCAATAGGGTTATCGACCGGATAAAAAGAATTATAAACAAACAAACGGTGAAAACTATGCACATTCGTAATTTGCTTCGATCGGCCAGACAACGAACCCGTAAGGTATACCAGTAGTACCATATTACATACATACGATATTCGAATGAACAGGATTGCATTGATACTACGGGCCAAATAAAAAAAAACAACGAAATATATAAGCCTGCCTCAACCAGCCCGAAAAGTCAGTAGTTGCTGGACATGTTTCGAAAAATACTAACCTTCTTCGAGAAAACACGTGTTTTATCTAATTGTAGAAACTATTATCTAAGACAATATAGAGGCGGTAGAAAATGACAAATATAAAATAATTTTGACAGAGACTACGGTTACTACTTAACTAAATTATGCTTTGGCCTTTTTTAAAGACCAGTCTGACTTCAACTGCATTTATCTCATCTTTACTTGGTACGTGTCTGAAATAAAACTGCGTAGCCCTTCCTTTTATAGTGGAATAAAAAGAAAATATTGTTATAATTAGTATCCAAACATTAGTTGAAAGTAGAGTTTCTTTTATCTTTTATAAGAAATACTTTAAAATTAGTTATCTGATTAAAACAGGTTTTTATACCTTTTTGTATAAACTCTTAAAAATGGAAATCGCAAAGAAAAAACATTTATGGAAGAAGTATTTAAATAACAAAAACAATAGTAACTATGAAGAGTACAAAGAAATTGTGTAAAAGTGAAAATTAAAGAAGCTAAAATACGTCAATGAGAGGAATTTGGTGAAAGTGAAATAATGGAAATGCTAAATTACTATATAGAACGTTGAAAAATTTAAGACCAAGACGGAATGAGAAGACCAATGGTATAAGGGATGCAAGTGGGAACTTATTACTAAATAATGGGCGAATTATGGAGAGATGGCAGGAACATTTTATGGAAATTTTAGGAGGGGACACAAGAGAAAGAGAAAAAGAAAATGAAGGGCTGGAGATAAGGGAAGTGATGGACTATGATGATGAGATATCATTGGATGAAATCCGTAAGGCAATACAAAAGCTGAAGAATGGAAAAGCTGCAGGTCATGATAATATCAAGGTGGAGTTGATTAAATATATGGAAGGAGAAGGACTCTTACTACAGCTTAAAATAATAAATTTATGTTGGAATAATGGACAAATACCTAGGGATTGGACCGTAGCAACGATACTCCCAATGTGCAAGAAAGGAGATAGACAAATATGTTCTAATTATAGAAGAATATCACTGTTGCCAGTCGTCAGTAAATTATACGAAATAATATTAGAGAAATATGAGAGAAATTATAGAAAAAACGCTGGACGACAACCAGTGTCGTTTCAGGCCAGGTCGGGGTACCACGGGTCTAATATTTACAATAAGACAGCTAATAGAAAAAACCCTGCAATACAATAGCAAATTATTACTATGTTTCGTAGACCTGGAAAAGGCGTTTGACACTGCGCCTAGAGATAAAATATGGGAAGTGCTGGATCGGAGGAATGTAGGAAATAGGCTAATACAAGCAATTAAAAGTATATATAGCTGCACGCGAAATTTTGTAAGAACCCATAATGAATCATCAAATGAGTTCATAACCAGAAATGGTGTGAGACAGGGGGGAGTTTTGAGCCCATTGTTGTTTGTTGTCCTAATGGATGAAATTGCTAGGAAGTGCAAGGAAAGTGTAAAGAAAACCAGAATGGGAGTATATAAGGTACAGCAGGTCCTCATGTCAGAGATGATATATGCGGACGATCTTGTGATAGTGGCTAGGACGGAAAGAGACATGCAACTAAATGTAATATCTGGAATGAAAATTTTAAAGAATTTGGAATGAAGGTGAACAGTGCGAAAACGAAGCTACTAGTGATAATAAATGAGCATGTGAATGTTGGCATCAGTATGAATAATGAGATTATAAAGCAAGTATTAGACTTTAATATTTGGGGTCAAAAATAAGTGAGAGGGGGAGCTGGAGCCGCAAATTGAAAGCAGAGTAGCCAGTGCATCGAGATTATTCTATGCCTTGAACAACAGTTTTATTAGGAAAAGAGAAGTGAGCCTCAAAACAAAAATTAGAATATTTAAAACGGTATATGAGCCGGTGCTGTTGTATGGTGGAGAAACATGGGTATTAAGTGCGCGAAACAGAAGCAAAATACAAGCGTGTGAGATGCGTTACTTACGTGCGGCAGTTGGAGTAACTAGATGTG
Source organism: Sinelater perroti (assembly GCA_036346155.1). NCBI lineage: Eukaryota > Metazoa > Arthropoda > Insecta > Coleoptera > Elateridae > Sinelater > Sinelater perroti. The sequence goes on along the minus strand of JARFIY010000248.1, from coordinate 531,305 downwards.
ATCGCATTAGAAATGAACTAATTCGTGAACAGTGTAACGTCAACCCGACATTAGAAAGACTTGAAGGGATGCGGCTAAGGTGGTTTGGGCATATGGTGAGGATGAAGAATAATAGGAAGGCGAAGAGTGTTTGGAAAATGGGAAATGATGGAAAACGAAATAGAGGAAGACCAACCAAGACCTGAAACGATGAAATTGGGGGAATATTGGCAAAGAAAAATATGAAGTGGAAAGAAGCAGAAAGGATGGCTCAGGATCGTAAGGAGTGGAAACGGCTAGTGATGTCGTTCACCTCGACACCGTAAGGTACAAGAGGAAAGGATTATGTATGTATGTATAAACTCTAATATTATTTTTCTAAAACATAATAAGACAAGACTTCTAACCAATCATTTAAAGATCAACTCTTTATTAACACATAAAATTCTAAAAAATGAAAAAATAAGTCTACTTTTACCTTAGCAAAGGTAAACCTTCACAAATTTTAGTTTACTTTAATATCTTAATGTTGCACTACATGAACTACAAGTAAACATAGCCGCGAACTAGACTTACTCGCTATGTAATTGGGGTCAATGAATTCATTACTAAAAATATATTCACGCGCCTACAAGTTGGCCAGAAATAATCGAAAAAGTAATGTTCATAGTTTTGAAACAAAATGTAGCGCAACTGCTTTTCAAATTCAATTACACACACTTATTAAAAGAAATCACATAAAACTGCAACATGCATTCGCGCGGAAAATTTATTATGTATATATTTACTACAACAAGTTAGTCTCGAAATAAAAATAGCATCCTTATAAAATAAACGCTTTTGTTTTTATCACAACCAAGATAACAAAAACATATAATACCAATGTACGCAAGTAAGCATTAATTTAAAGTATATACAAATAACATATAAATGTTTTAAACTAAAAAAAATGAATTACAAGTTTTTATATCCGTTATCCTTTTACAAATAATTCTCCATAAGAAATTTCGCATATTGTTGTAAATTTTTTATTTGCCATCTACAACTATTTAGTTCAAAATACAATCGGCACAAAAAACCTAATTTAACATCCGTAATATAATAGGCAAAAAGAGGATCGAACAAGTTGATAACTTAACCAGAGTTTTCTTGATGTCTTCGACAGAAATGAAGCGAGAATCAACTAGGTAATGTGACATGGATCTAAAGATATGATAATCTAAATGAGGAAATCTCGCAAACACGCCAGATGTGATAAACTTTATTAACCAAATTTGATGAGCGTTTCCAAACTCATTTGGAGATGTACAGTCGCGCATTGTTTTGAATTAAAGTGACTTTCTTCTCTTGTTGGTATAAGACTTTTATAGTCTAGCATCTCACTAATACGTATCAGTTGCTTGTGATAACGCGGGACTGTTATCATTTCACCAGACAGAAGCAATTCATTACATACTACATCCCGCTGATCCCACCATACACGTAGCAATATTTTCCTGGGATCATGCGCTACTGGTCGACACATCAACTGAATAAACCCACAATTTTCGCCTCCTTGGATTCTTGTAAAGTATATTTTTCGTCGCAAATCATAGTCTGGCGCAAAAAATTTTTCATTATTTTTCATTATGCAGATCAAAATTTCTACTCTCAAACTGTTTGTACCATTTCTTACAGGTACTGTATGAAACAACATCCTCCTCTAAAGTCACACGAATCATTTTCCGAATTTTACTATTTCAATTAGAATGCAAATAAAAGACAATGTTGCAAATGTTACTTATAGCACAACATTACTTTTACTACTGATTATTAGGTTAAATTGGTATAACAGGACTCTTTAGTACTGCATTATAAAGTTGACAAATGGCGCTTAACTATGACAATAAATATTGCAGGTACAATATATAAATTTGAATAGATACTACTAGAAACCAAAAATTAGATTGTGCGCCAAATAAATTACATGATAAATATCTAAAAAACATTGTAGGGTGTTCCATAAGCCTAGGTCATCACTTTTCGTCCCGCCATCTATAAACAGCTCGATCAAATTCTTCAATATTCATATGTATTGTTAATATACATTTGGTGTTTCAGATCTCATGAAACATCTTTGCTGAACGAAAATATTCGGTTTTCGAAAAGATACAAATGATTTTAGTAGCGGTGTAGCAAAATCGCCAAATAAATAATCAAATTGTGAAAGGAAAAGGTGAGCCAGAAGTTATTATTAGATTGACAAATATTCACTAGATAAGTCTTGATATTTTTTAGCAGAATTGGTAAACCACGAACAGTAACGACTGAAGAGAACATAGAAAGAGTTTTAAAACGTTACCACGAAACTCCATCAAAAGAAATGCATCAAAATCCAGAGAACATTTCTTCTTCACCAGCTCGTCAGTTAAGAATTAGAACTTTTCGCTTACAAAATTCAAATTAATTAGCAATTGAGTGACAGAACAATTAAAAATTAATATTACCATTACTTTGACATAATTAAATCGAAACAAATCCATTATAGAAATATATAGTTCTCAGTGAGAAATTAGAAGTATTTGTGAGAATCACAATTACTTTATATGGCGGTCGCAAAACCGAAAGTCATAGCAGTGCGCCTTTTACAGTCGAAACGGATTATAGTTGATATGCAATCGAAATTCGATGAAGCGAAAGTCCATCAAACTCAAGAAAACTTACACACATTCGCAAGAGTTTCAATCCAAATATCGCAGCTCTGGTCACAATTTGAGTCCCTGTGATTATTCATTATGAAGTCTAACCAAAAATATTGTGTACCATCTGAATCAAGGATGTCCAAATACAGCGAATTCAATTTCCAAAGAAACCTAACAAAAAAAATTATTGATCACTTTTTGAAGATATTGGCTGCGGTCAACAAGAATAATGGGTGACCATTTTGATAATATGAAATTGAAAAGAATAGCAAAAATTTGAAATATGTATATAATGAAAAATAATGAACAGACACTTAAGATTAATTTTATACTACAAGGCTAATCTTGAAGTTTTTTTGCATATCAAATCATAGGTGCTCAATATGCTCCCCTTGGGATGCACGGCATATGTCCATATAGTAGCCAAATTCGTCCTAAACATTTGTGAGCATATTTGGATCCACTGATGCTACGGCTGATCTTGTGTGATTCCGCAGTTCGACCACTATTGTTAGAAGAGGAGGCGCATAAACGCAGTCTTTTGTAACCCCCATAAGAAAAAATCGCACAAAGTAAGGTCCGGCGAACTTGGAGGCCAATGATATAAAACTGAATCAAAAATTCTCGAACTCCCAGGCTCCAGTGTGACGGTACCCCGTTCTTTTAGAAAATGAAGTCATACAAATCGGTCTTTAACTGTGGGAACATCAAATTTTCAAACATATCTAAATATATGATTCCCGTAATAGTGTTCTCTAAGAAGAAAAAGTGACCGTACCCCTTTCCCCGAAAAAACATTAAGTTTAGGAGAGTCTCTCTCTTGCTGTACAATTTGATGTGGCTGCTTCGTACCCCGTATTCTAACATTATGGAGGTTTACCTTACCACTTAAATGAAAAGTAGCCTCGTCAGAAAATACTAAACATGTTACAAAATTGTCATTTTCTGTCACCTTGTCGAGGATGAATTCACACAACTTTTTTTAATTTGCATTAATTGAATCCTGTACGATTTAATAATCAAACGTCGCCACAAAGCACGTCGAACAGACGTTGAGAAAATGTTTAGTTCTCTACCGGCACGGTGAGTGGATTTTTGGCCGTTTCGCGAATTTCGTGCGAAATTCAGCATAATGCGCTCCACATATTCGTCTAACACTCGGGGACGACAATCGCCTAATGCTCCGAGCGGTAGGAGGTTCAACGCCATATGGTCACGTTGAACAGTTGTTACGGACTCACACTTCGCAAAGGATAGAACACAAAATGATTTCTGTTGTCCAGTCGCCATCTTGACAAACACTGAAGTGGCAAGTGAACGAAGCGCCCAAGTGCTACCCTATCGACAACAGCGTGAAACTCGAGAATACCCTTTCCAACAATACATTGTTCGACCAAAACGGATTAAAAGCTGAATAGTTATGATTTTTTTTAAATCGAATGATCCTCTTGGAAACATCCTGTACACGCGCACGCACGCACGCACACGTGCACACATGCACACAGGCGCACACACGCACACGCACACACACACACACACACACATATATATATATATATATATATATCTTCAAAGAAAATTTAATATGTATTCAAAATGCATTTTTGAAAAACATTCAGAAGACATAAAATTGTTACGAACCTGATAAAAGTCGCAGATGTTAACAGTGCCTGATAATAGGACTGTGAAACCAAAAAGTGATTCAGGGCCATTTCTTAAAAATACACTTAACAGCTACACCACCGCATTACCGTTTTTTTTTTTGTTGTTGTTCTGGTAATATAAAGAATAGTGACAAAAAGCTATAGTCCTAATTTTCATATCATCAATAACAAAAAAATAATGACAAATTCGATAAAAAACAGAACTGTATTCAACAATATACAAGTCATAGTTTGACAACCTAACTATTACTGAGTTACATAATGCATAGTTAAAAATAATTTAAAAAAACATTTAGAACATATCTGCATAATAAAATTCACTCACCATTTAAGGTGTCTCAATGTCAAAATCTTGTAAAATGTCGTTATTTAGTTGTTGCACCTCGTATATCACAAATTTGAAAAGACTTTGCACGCTGAAAATTAATAAATACAATTGATAACACCTTATAAATAATAACCTTCAGAAACCAGTTTTACTTAAATTATACATAACAAATGGCAGACAATAGTCATCTTCACGTGTAATTTAGCTGGTATGAAATATAATCCTGCAATAAGTAATATACAAACAGATCAAAAACTAAAATAACGACAATATAATCTAGTCTAATCTTATCGTAAGTAAAATTAATACAAACTGTTTACATTATAATTCAGAGTCGTACAATTTCATTACAAAGGAGCCAAGAGAATGTTTCAGAAACATTCGTAAATTCGCAGCGAGACACACAATTGAGTTTCTTAAGCAAAAGTAATCCACCTCTATTGCACCACTATATATTTATCTGGAATTCTTCGCTTATTAAGGATGTGTAATTACATACCAGAACCTGACTAACAGCTGCATCTTGATATGAGTAATAATTATCTGTTAGAAATTATTTAAAAATTACTGGGGAATGTTTGTTAGATGGGAATGTAGTCCGTTCAAAGTTCCGAATAAAGAATTATTTTATAAATATCTAACAATTCTTTATTCAACAAGTAATTGGATAACTCAATTTAAAAAAAAATCTATAATGTTTTATAATTTCTGCACGCAATATAACAAATTTATGAAGTATAATTTCCTTCCAGAGATGCATGTCTGATACATATGGTGTTAGGAAAGTTTTCCAATAAGGCGGATATTAATTGTTCCTAAACTAGAGCAATGAAAAGAAATACCAGACAATTTTGCTCTACAAATTTGTACGAGTTTTGAGCATCAATCAGTGTTTAGAGGAAATCCCTCCTATGCTAAAATATGGTTGTTGTCAACATACAACTATATTCAAGTAACATCTAGAAGTTCAGAGAACAAATTTCAATCTAGAAGACGCTTCAAAGTCAGAATACTTACTCTGTCGTGGATAAAAACATGCTCGAGTTCAACAGGCATATGATCTATCGCCAGAAACAAAAGTGTTTGGACATTCCTGCACCAACAATTCATACCACTCTATATAAGCACCTTCTCGTGAAAAACGTTTATTCCCTTTGGGTACCCCATGCCTCAACCGACTAGCAGAACACGGCGCAATTCGTAGTGCATTAAGATTCTCGGCATGTTTGAAAACGAAACACCTCGTTATGTCCGTATGATTAGGTAATGTCAACTAAAACCCAGCTGAAAGAACGAGAAAGAGTTGGTTCGATAACTGTTTTTTTTTTTTTTTGAGAACACACAAGTACCTAGTGGAAAATATTTTGAAAAATTACAGATATCAAAAGTGTATTGCAATACTTCCCTAATAACCCATATACATAGTATAAAAGAGTGATTCGAGTTACATTGCAAACAAATCATGATTTTCTGTGCGGATTCAAATCTACATTTCCATTATTCAACTTAATTCTCCAAGAATAGACTCAAATATTCCAAATTTATCCAATAACATGTATCACGTTAAGAAAATTGAAGAAGAAATTTAAATAAGCAAAAAATTAGTACAAGTAACGGCAAATTTTAGGCTCTTACTACAATTGATTTTTAAAATTTTCCTTCGATACCGCGTTTTTATGATAAACATCATAGAAATATTAAGAAACTATTGCATAAACCTCTTCAAAGAACCAGTACATTATGACAGTAAATCAATGGATATATTATATAATGGCATTTTAAAGAAGAAAATGTGACCTAAGAAATGGTATAAATTCACCTTTATATCAATATTGAACAAAATATGCAACAACATGAAAATCACAGCAAATTTGCCCCTATCACAGATGTTTGCTACAAATTTATAAACATTAAGAACCATAGATTATTGAAGTTCCACCTCTTGGAAAATAGCAAAGGAGCAGTACACGTTCGTCTCAAAAAAAGAACATCACAGACCATATCCTTAACGTAAAAAACTTAATGAGGATGCCAGAAAAATCAACATATTTAGTCTATACATTGTAAAATATTTTGAGAAAAATAAGAATTGTCTTATTTTTTTACCTTATTTACTTAAGCCGAAGCTATTCAATTGTATAATATAAAAATCTCGGCAATGCTCAGAACCAAAATCTGGTTACACAAGAATGCATTTCTTTTCTAATTCATCGCAACATATACACTAAAACAAAAAAAACTTGAGAATTTTGAAAAAAAATAACATGAAAAGTATATGGTACATAAGATGTACTCTCGTACTTATTTCCAGTGCTTAACAACTAGAAACCGTCATAGAAACAGAAAAATACATTCTCAAGCCTATAAAAATAAAAAATACAAAAGCCAGAAAAAAGGTTTCTTTTCAATAAAGTACAGAATCTAGATCAACTGTATACTGTAAATTATTAGAAAGTCCTCATAAACCACTAGCATCAAAAATCAACGTTTACATAGATTGTACCCATATGCACTGGATTAGATTACTTAGCTTTGAATTATAGTCCCAAGGAATGAGTTTTGAAATTTCAGAGTTATCAGTTAAAATTTTGCATGGTGCAAGAATGATAAAGAGAAAACAACATTTCAAAATTCTTAATAAGTATTATAGCAAATCTGTGGCATGAAAACTAAAATCTAAATAAATATATATATATATATATATATATATATATATATATATATATATATATCAATTTCAGCTCATGATGTAACATAATGTCCACCCTCAAAAGATAAGGCTACCATGATTTGGTAATGTAACCATCTTTATTATCTTTAAAAATTTTAGTAACCTAAGAATATCATTTCTATCGCTATCTAGAACTTGTGACCAAAGCACTCATTCAAAAAATTAATAGTTTTTACTGCAGTGAATTTTTACTTTTGATCGTGTTTAACAAAAACTTTTAAATATGTAACAGCTTCAATATTAAAATGACCAGCTTACCAGCTGTTAGTTTTGCAATATCCTTTTCATAAACAATAACTGCTTTTGTACCATGCACGGTACGGTATCTTTCTGAACATAAATATAGAACAATACTACTCTACATCTCTACATCTCTCTACATCTATTAAAATATTTCTACAAATTTAAAACACAGGGCAACTACCTCATTACCAGCTATGAAAACAATAAATTTTTCTACAAATTTAAAACAGGGCAACTACCTCATTACCAGCTATGAAAACAATAAATTTTTCAAATAAAACAATCGCATTACGGCGAAATTATTCATCACTCACAAAAATTATAACTATAGGTGTATAAATAAGTTCTCAGCTTTAGATTTCACAGGACGCAAATCACCGTTTACATGTAACGTATTAGTCCGCCCTCTTGCGGTTTTAAAGCAATAACATTTGATCTTAAAACATCATGCGATTTGGCGTTTGATGCATATAACCTCAATAATCAGCTGTGTTCATGATGGCAATCACAAAAGAGCATATTCGATTTTCTATCCACTTCGCGTTTCATCTTAAGAAAAACGCTGCTGAAGCCACCGAAATGATTTATGCTGCACATGGTGAGAATGCTGTAAGTCATGCAACGTGCAAAAAGTGGTACCAAAGATTTCGCGGAGGAGAGTTTAGTCTTGAAGATCAACCACGCGCTGGACATCCTCAAACATTTGACACGGATGAGCTGCAGATCAAAACAATACGCAAACTGAAAAAGAGCTTGGCGTCACTCAGCCAGCCATTTCCATACGTTTGCATGCAATGGGTAAGATACAAAAGGAAGGCAGAGGGTTCCTAATAAACTGTCCGAAGACAACAAAAATCGACGGCGTGACACCGCACTCCATTTGCTTTCAAGGAACCGAAAAAAGGATTTTCTGCATAAAATTATTACGGGCGATGAAAAATGGATCTTGTACAATCCCAAGCGCAAAAAATCATGGGTAGATCCTGGCAAACCTTCGACATCGACTTCAAAGCCCAATATCCACGGCAAAAAGAATTTGCTCTATCTGGTGGGATTGGAAAGGTGTGCTGTACTATGAACTCTTGAAACCAGGTGTAACAGTTACGGCGGATCGCTACCAACAGCAACTCATCAATTTGAGCGACGCAATCGAAGAAAAGAGGTCATCTACTGGACAAGGAAGTCGCAAAGTCATCCTGCTCCATGATAATGCCCGACCACATATTGCGAAGGCGCCGCAAGAACACATCTTCGCGTTAGGCTGGGAACTTCTCCCACATGCGGCGTATAGCCCAGACATGGCCCCTTCCGATTATCATTTATTCCGGTCGTTACAGCATCACTTGGCTGATACGCACTTCAAAACAGAAGAAGTCCGAAAATGCATCGATAACTTTATCGTCTCGAAGCCGGTGAGCTTCTATCGCTAGGGAATTCGCAAGCTACCCAAAAGATGGCAAAAGGTCATCGATGCCAACGGAGAATACTTTGATACTTAAGCTTTTTTTGTTTTTAAATAAAACTTTAATTTTGCAGAAGAAAAGCTGAGAAGTTATTTATACACTTATAATAGTTGCAAACCAAAAAAAAATCCATATATCAAATTCAGATACAGTAACTATGTTAGTTCATTTGCAAGCCTAAAATTATAAACATAAAATTAGAAATCATTGAAAATCATAACCTCATAATTACTCTTTCTAATGCTCAAAATTATAATCAAATTCATTTAACTTTTAAAAGTTTAAAATCAAAGATGTAAGACGCTACAAACTATGGCCAGTAAGAAATATAAGAATTCTAAACATTAACGTGCAAAATTGGACTCTCGAAATTGCTGGCATTCAAAACTGTAACTCCCCCGATATAAGCCAAATTCTTCTGGATTCTGCAGTGCCGATGCTCTTATTAGGATCGTCCATCTTTGACCAGTGCTCAAGTATACAACTTTCAAAAAAATAGATACGCAAAAGTTATTATATCCTCCAAAAAGCCTTGGTTAGATACTACTATCAAACATTGTAAAAACTGTTCTTAAATGTAAAAATTTAATGATAACCATATTAGACATTACATCAAAGTAAAAAAATACTTTACTAGTAAAAATGCACATAAAACTACTAGTTAAAAGCACTAGTTAAAAATGTACACAATTATCAAAGTGTTATATATAAACTTACATTATTTTTTATAAATAAAACTTTCCAAACACTCTACAGGTAAAATTAAAAATAAAAATGCTACTTTCCATTTATACTGCACTTGTAATTTATTTTTATATTTACATGTATTTACAATTACAATTTGCAATACAAAAATCTTTCAGTCTCCCAACCTTAACTTAATTCCCTCATAAACTGCCCTCATCCATATACCAACGGCATGAGCTCCAGAGTCTGGGTACTTCTTCGATAAACGTCGAGTTTGTTGGACTGCCTCCTCCGCTGCTACAACTCCGTATTCAAACGCTTGTAAGTGGGAAAATTTGTGCTTCAAAGCTTCTTTCATGGCCATGCAACAAGCATGTAGGGGATCATACATTGTACCACGCCCATATTCTATTTGACAACATCTAAAAAAGTGAAATATCAAGAAACATTCAGTAATAGTTATACTCTTAAAAAGGTAAACAAAAAAGCTTTAGACTAATTTACAATTAGAAAACAATAAAGAATAATTTAAGCAAGATAGATAAATTCAAAATAAACTAAGTATTTGGCAAGTCATAAACAAATGCTATATTCCCATAGAAATTATAGGAATTTTATGCAATACAAATAGCTATAAATTAAGTTAAGATACCATTAGTACTAAGGATGTTGAGCAATTGTAAAAAAAATATTTATATTTCTTTAACATTTTACTTAAGATGTGAACCAGACTTATTATCCTAGAGAAAGAAACTATATTTAAAACATGGGGCCGGGGAAAAGATTGCTCTGTAAGCAATCCCAGAACGAACTTAAAAAAACCTTTATATTTCAATTTCGAATTTCGGGAAAATTCGAAATCGAATATCTCGAAAATTATTCGACATAGAATTTTTTCGACTTCATTTTCGAATTCAGCGTAAAATTTCCTATAAGAATCACATTTAAAATCGTAATGTCGAAAAAATCCCCGAAATTCGAAGTCGAATATCTCGAAAACTATTCGACATAGAATTTTTTCGATTTCATTATTGAAATCAGCGTAAAATTTTCTTTAAGAATTACTCATAAAATCGCAATGTCGAAATTTTCCCGAAATTCGAAGTCGAATATCTCGAAAACTATTCGAGATAGAAACTTTTTGATTTCGATTTTGAAATCAGCGTAAAATTTCCTAAAAGAATCCATTTTAAAATTTTAAAAAATCCATAATTTTGTGACGACAGACAGACAGACAGACCGACAGACATATAGAATTCAGTAACGAACTTTTTAAGTTCGTTGAAAACAATCAGAATTAGATGTTTACATCAAGCAATTTGTGGAATGTATTAATTTGTTCAAATATGAACCTTCCAGAATAGTTTTTTATGGCTTGCTACAACCTGCTCAGAAACCATTGTTGCACGATGTTCTGCGAATTTTTCTGAAATATTGTTTAACAAACATCTGAGTATCTATATTCATACTGGTCACAAGAGCTGTTGAGAATGTCGTGTGCTTGCTACATCATCATCTTTTTTTGAAATTTTGATTTAGATCATACTACAATGGCACAATGAAAACATACTGATTGGCATTCATCTTTGAGGAGTCCCATACTACTTTAGTCTCATTATTGATGACAAAGCAATTGTTAACACCTGAACGTACCATTTATTTATATAGCTTTGCACAGTTCTGCATTACAGGTAGTTCCTCTTATCTGATCCTTGCTATCTTCTTTCTCTTTATTAACTGCATCCAATCTTATTCCAGCTTTTGATCACTGATGCTAGTCCAATCGACAATTTAGTATAAAACTGTCAAGTCGACAGATTTGGCCGTTTCTCGTCTTCTCCATTAGATTAGTCTAAATTTCTTGTTGTACCTTACACCATTGATTTCCAGAAAACATTTGATGACTCTGTTAACCCGCCTTGAAAAAGTCCAAAATGCAGATGTTTTTGTATTCAATGGGTTTTGTTTTCAATATGCTAATCACACAGAAACTAGTGCCTAACTGCCACACTAGATACTCTAATGCACACATCTGAGCATTTGACTTTATTCTATCTCCTTTTATTATGCGTCCATTGACATGTTAAGACTAAACTTGATTCGCATCTGATATATGGCACATAAAAATTTTATATAAAATATTTTTAAAAGAAAACTACATAGCATTCATTTTTACACTACAATAAAAATAAAAAATAAACTCCATATACTTACCGGCTTACATTTTCTACTGCCTGCTGAAAACACATAACCCACGTATAACCTTCAACATCATTTTCCGAAAACTGCCGAAAAAAATTAGCAGCAGTTTCAAAAAATATACTGTGTAAAAATCCCAATATTCCAGTTATACCCTTTTCTGCTATAATACTTAACGACTCAAAAAACACTTTTGGATGGTGATAATTAACGTTATTGGCATTTATCTCCTCTAATAAAATAGTAGCTCCGTTCTTCATTTTTGTTCCAGCGTTTCCGGCACCACTTTCAGAATCAATTGTATTCAACTGCTTTTCACATGATATCAAAGCATCACAAGCAAATTGGAGCGATAAAAGGACTATGTTTGCTTCCTCTTCGCTAAATCGAAATCCCGGAGGCATTAGACGCTTCCGATCTTTTACTCTTGATAGAATATGTACTTGCAGACCTTCAGGTATACTTCTACAAGCTACACTTTTCCAAGCAGATGCATCTGTAGGCGCATCCAAGTAATCCAACATCTTGAGATCAATTAGCTTTAAAATTGTAACCGAAAATCCTCTCACATTCACCGATGAAATAAATGTCCCGCAATATATTCGTACAACAGGAATATGACGATCTTGTAAGTAACTGACAATTTCCTTTAAAAATATCTGTTCTTCTATCTGTAACATACATCCCAAATTATTAACTAAAACTATCACAGGCAGTGAGCAGTCTAACATAAAATCGTTTGATAAGATTTCTTCAATGAGAATTTCACAAGTGTCTGCAACTGATCTTTTCTCAAGTTTTCTTAAACCCACTTTACCACAAATAAAGCAATCAACTTCCACTTCCGTCTTCTTTATGTGTTTTGCACAAATGCATGCTTCCGTAGATGCAGGCCCATAACTTCCCAATAAAAGCAAGACACTCCTTAAATTACAGTGAACTTTTTGGCAATACAAAAATATTTCCTCCAGTGACAATCCCTCATCTGCCATTGACCCCGCAATTTTGCTTAAAATAAGTACACCGGCCAATCCTTGCTTTCCATGCACAACATCTGTAGTTGAACAACCTTCTGACGCCACCAACATCTTGGCAGCAATGTTCTGATTGCGAGCTCGTTCAACTGCCAATCCAAAACTCAAACGCTCGGCTGTAGTGTTCTGCACAATCACAAGTACACCAGAATCCTGCTTGTAACTAATCTCCTTAATAGTTCTAACAATATCGGTAATAGTTGGAGAACAGAAAACATCACCTGTAATAAAATAAACAATTTAGTTGTATTCAAATTAACATCATCATTGATTTAAATCTGTTCTTAAAAAAGTAATAACTTTAATCCATACATTATAATGTAAATTGAATTATTAGAAGTAAAACATTATAGTAACTTATATTATGATATAAAAAAAGTTAAGTACATTTGCATTTGTATTTAAGATATCTGAAAACTGTTCATTTTAACAAAAAATTTAAACTAAGTTCAAGTGGAAGTCCTTTAACGTGTTTACATATTATTTTGGCTATGGAGAATGGTAAAAAAGACGTGTTTATACAACAAACACCATATAGGAAAACCACAAATGTGTTAAAATATTTTGAGATCACTTAGCAAAAACTCAAAAAATGTCTAAACAATAATTATAAACAAATAAAAATACTTCAAAAACAAAATACTAAAATGTTATATTTGTATATATAAAACAGTTACCTTTTAAGTTTTGAAAAAAATATTCTATGGATACACAGTGATAATTAAAAACTGTGTAAAATTTGTAATTTATATTATCTCTAAGAAGCAAAATATTCTTGTAAAATCAGATATTGAATATTGAATTGAAGATAATGTTCTGAGCAGCCAACTAGATTTTCCACTCTGGATACACAATCACCATTCCAGAAGTATATGTTTACAAATTTGCAACAAACAAGATTCAGATACTCATTTTCAACTAAACAAACCAAACCCAACTATACCAACTACACATGTTCCATCGCAAACAAATCAATCAGAAATTATGACCTTCGAAGCATCTACTCCGTATCCACATGAATGAATTAACACATCAACATCCCCCAAAACATAACACACTACCCAAATAATATTGTCCTTCAACCAACTCAAAAAAATAAAGATCAATAAACTCATGGAACAAATAGAAGATCTGAGAAATTCAGTAAACAACTAATGAATAATAGAATATATATACTAAAAATAACTCCATGGATTAGTTAATCACAAAGTGAAAGCATTTTTGTAGTAGAAGATTGCCTAAGTGATTGTTATTCAAAAACCCAATAATCAAGAATTAATAAGCCTACATCATAAAGAACCATCAGCTTGTTACCACTATTCTCTAGCTAAGTTCACATTTCTTCCATCCCTAAAATTAAAAATCTAAACCCTGATCACCAATTCAGTTTTAGGGCTCTATATTCCAACACAACAGATGCATAGAATAATATAATAAAACACTACTGCTCTGCCACCTTCCTTGTAGTTAACCACTAACTATCGCAGCATACATGATACGTGGGTGAATCAAATATAAACCAAAATTATACTATGAAGGTAGTTGTGACACCAGCCTATAATCCTTTAACAAAAAATAAGTCGAGACTGTAGGAAGAGTATTTCAGTATAATCCAAAATAAATCTTCAATTTCTTGTTGAGTTTCAGTAGCTGTATGAGGCCGAGTGTTATGGTGAAGCAGTAATATTTGCATGAACAGTGCCACAACTTATTCCAATCTCAGAAGCAACTTCAGAAACCATTAATCAATGCTCATCTTCGAGAAGGCGATGAACAGTACAAATATTCTCCTCAGTCATGCTGGTCCTGGAGGATCATCAGTGACCTTTATTTTCAACTGCTTCACATTCACCAAAAAATTGTTATATTACACGTGTACTTGAGTTTTCTTAAAGGTGTTGTTTCCAAACTATACTTTAAGTCTTCTCAAAATTTCAGGCAATTTTACATCCTATGTAGTTAGAAACTTGATAATAATCCATTGCGCAATGAACAAGGTTAGCTCTTCCTCTGACACTGTAATACTGATTAAAGAAGCAATAGTGTGTGGTACTATAAAAGAAAATTCTTTTCAAGTATCCCCACCTACAATGCTCAGAAGCCACTCCCTCTCCATTCACCTCAGAGCAAGTAAAAAAGAAATTTTGGTTAATATTTGATTTACCCACATACAGTAATATCTATAACACATAATGATCCATTAAAATTGGCCAAACTTTGCAACAAAATTTAAATAAAGTACACATACAATACATACATACATGATCCTCTCCCACCTTACAGTGTAGAGGTAGATATAAAGTATACCAATGGTTCAAAAAATGGTGCTTCAAAATTAATGTAAAGAGTAAATAACTCAATCTAAAACTAAAGAAATATCGAATATTTGGCTAAAACTCTAAATTCATGTTTACTAACAAACTATTCATTTATGTAATAAAACCATTATAAAGTTATAGCATCTAGTTATAAAATAACACATCACATTGAAATAAAACACTGGAAGGTTTTCAATTTAACACTCTATGCTTCATCACCAACGCACCTTGTTATATCTCAAAAAAAAATCTAGAAGATCTGAAAGTAAATACAGTAAAAGAAGAGAACAGTGATTACAAATAGATTCAAATTCATTAGCTTACTTATTCAACAATGACTAAGTTCAGAGACTGAAACATTTCAGTTAAATCTTCCATCTCACCATTGGCGACATGTTATCAAGCACCATATTGTTACAATTAACAAGCTGATTTGCTTATTACTATTATAGTGCATTACAAATAAATTTAAAATTAAAAAAAAATTATATATCATATAAGAAAATCGCAGTACTACTAATTGTTCTGTAAGACTGTACATCTAAATTCAAATAAATATAGTTCCATAATTAAGCAGTAGTCCACAAACCAAAAATTTCTACTGTAAATGCTAAGTGTCGCTGGCGGTGGTGTAAAGATAAATATAGTTGGTGAAGAGTAATCAATCACGTTTTACAATAAAAGACTTTTGATGGCAAATACCTATAGAAGATAACAATATTTGACATAATATACAGCGCCAATAATAAAATTTAGAAGTGACGTGACGTATGTGTGTGTGTGTGTGCGTGTGTGTAAGAGAGGTATGATTTAGATAGAATTAATTAAATTAGTTTACTAATAGAATCAGAGCTCATGCCAGCTGCAAGAGTAGAAGAAGGCTAATAAAATTTAATACAAGAAAAAATACAGACATTTTTACCGCCTTCATGCCATCGATAGGTGAAAAACAATTCAATAAAGACAATTATCTGTATTAAAATAATAAGTTCCCCATCATAAAGCAAAATATTATAGAAATCCTAATGGATTACTAACTTTTCATCATCTATATACAAGAGCGCCTTCATGCCATCGATAGGTGAAAAACAATTCAATAAAGACAATTATCTGTATTAAAATAATAAGTTCCCCATCATAAAGCAAAATATTATAGAAATCCTAATGGATTACTAACTTTCATCATCTATATACAAGAGTAGAAGAAGGCTAATAAAATTTAATACAAGAAAAAATACAGACATTTTGACCGCCTTCATGCCATCGATAGGTGAAAAACAATTCAATAAAGACAATTATCTGTATTAAAATAAGTTCCCCATCATAAAGCAAAATATTATAGAAATCCTAATGGATTACTAACTTCTCATCAACTTAATAAGTTGCAATAATAATTCCTTTTGATTAGCTTGTTTCATTTATAACCTTCTGACAAATTTAAAATATAAGTTTAGACGACTCTACAGAAATGTAATCCAGAATGTAGAATTCGGCAATGCTTCTAATCTAAAACATTTATTAACAAGTCGCCAAAATTTTTATACGCTACCTTGAACAACAGCTGTCAGCATTCCTTTTCCCACGTAGCCCACATACGCTGGCTCATATCCGGACGGCCCTCCAGATATTACTTTCACAATATCAGTGATTGAATAGTCTCTTCGTACAACAACTCGTCCATAATCTAAGAAACCAATGGTTGGATTTTTCAAGACTATGCCCAGAATTGCATCTGTAGCTGCCCTTGGATAACTGTTGATAAAACGATCAGCAAACAGGAAGTGGTTCTGATTCTCTATCGACATTTTAAGACACTAGTCAATTTAAAATTCAGTTATGTATTCACGAAAGACGTAAATCTGGTTGTTAGTTTGCTGTCATAAATATGACATTCCAACGAAACAATTATAAATCTTCCCTTATATCACTGATTAAAGGAACAATTTTATTAATATCACAGACGGCAGTGATAGCATTCGAATATTATGTTAGGTTATAAACACAGATTACTTATATGTAATCTGTGGTTATAGTTTATAACCACAAATTACATAAGTAATATAACTTTAAATGTCGTAACAATACAGCATATACATTTATACTCAAAATTTTGCACGCATTACCATTATACAAGGTGTACAGAAATAATCGCCTAATCTCCACTATTCGGTAAATAATCAAATTAAAGTCAAAAAGTCTTTCATTTTTCTATTCGATACAAACTTTTTGTACAATTTTACCTTGAAAACTGCCTTATCAGACTAATCAGCTCACATCTACAATGCAATTATATTAATTTGTACTGTTAGTACTTTCTGCTACAAATGAATTATTTAAGTAAATGTGTAAGTTAAAAGCAACTTAATATCAGTAATGAAGTATAATCTTGAGAAATAATGAGCCATTACAAGTTTAATTCTAAATTTTCCAAAATTTACCACCTTCAATCACAGAATTACACTAAAAACTAAATTTTCTCTCATATCCAGCCACCACTTAAAAACCCACAAAAAAGGAAAGTTGTATTATTTCATTTTTAATGTAAAAAACTTTTTCTTAATTCCGTCTTATATTTAAACATAAATTTGAGGGGTTCGACATAGTATAAATGTAATTTTTTCCTCATTCTGATTAATAATAATTATCTTTCTATTCAGCTGTTTTGGTCAGTTCAGGGTTATGAGATTAAATTATTCTGTACCCTCGCTGGTTAATTTAAAAAAAAAAACAATGGCTAATAAACCACTATTAGACTACAAAATGACCAAAAAATAGAGAAAGAAAACATATTTAGTATTAAATTCTTCCCATACACTGAACCTGGTTTAAGACAAAAGTTGGATTATTAATCCTCTTCCTTATAATAAATAAATTTATAGTAATTATTCAAATGTTTAAGCCAGATTACATACATCACAAGGCTTTTTTGTTGTTTTTCTTTTTACTAAATATTCTCCTTGTGAGGATCAATGTTAAGGTATAAATCATATTTAAAAGTGCAAGTTTAATAAAAGATACATAAATATCAAAAACCCATTTTACATTTCTTGGTTTAAAAACAAATTGTTATACAAATAAGTACGGCATACAATAATTATTTTTCCCATTATTCCAAAAATGTTAAATTTGCTTTAATTAAATGGCAATTAAAAAGTCATGTGCATATATCAAAAACATACTTTATTTTCCACTTCAAATCCATGACAACCGCCTCATATCCTTCATCCATGAAAGTTTCATTCAGTTTCTCAAAGAAAAATTTCAATCGAGATTATGTACATAAACATTAGCTTTTAAAACAGCAACGACACCATGCGGTGCAATCAAATATGCCAAATACAAACCAATACATTGGGTATATGATGAATTACAGTTAAAAAGCTCAAATGTGAGGTGCCTGCTATAAGTTTTGACAGTTTAAGTCGTTTCCCTTTTGCACACTGAAACTGCCAGTCAACTCCTGGGCACCACATCACACAAACAGACAGAATGAAATTAATAGAAAAAAATTACAAACGATTTAACTTGACTTATATGGACTTTAATTGGAATAATTTAATAATTGTTATATATGCTCTAGATAATTAGCTATGTTTAGGGTCAGAATAAGTCGTAGGTACAACACTAGACCGTCGCAATAAAACCTTGCTGTTCAGAAGCAGTGTCCATTTGTAACAGTCTTGATAAATATCCGACCCAAAAATTAGGCAAAAGTCCACTTAAATAACCATTGAAATGTTCAAGCAACATAATTATACACTTTACGATCCTCAGGTGTGCGTGCTAAATACTCCCTCTCGATCAAACCTTCTATTCTTTTCTTAATAATAACAGGTGACGGTAGAAATCTACTTTTCAGCTGTTCTGTGACTTCGGCAACTAAAATATTATGAGCCATTCGCTTGCGAGACTTCATTATACGAACTATAGCAGCCTCAATTTCATGCTTTCTATCTTCATCCACTTTATTTCGAGTTTCTCTTCGCTCAGGTTCACTTTCTCCCTTAGCAGCAACTGTTTGTATCTTAACCCTATGCAGTTTTGAGGAAAATGAATCATTTACATAAAACTCATGTGACGTTTCTATTTCTTTTGTTTTCGGATTTTTAATTAAAATCCTCTGGGCCGTTTTGCCCATTGCTAATGACTGCAATGCTCTAATAAGGTCACGTTCAGGGATGTCGGTCTCATTTTGAATCTCTTCATATGTTAACTTGTCGTGATTGTTAAACAACATGAGCACAACCATTTGGTACGTCGACACTGCAATTATATGCTTGCGAGGCCCACTGCGTGATGAAATAACACTAGTCGATGAGGAACACGCGCCATCCTTCTCGTTCTCCTCCCTCCGCGGACCATAGAAGACTGCATTCAGATCCGCATTACCCAGCTGCGGTTGCAGAGTCAGCTGCCGTCCGCTATGTTTTGCCAAATAGAATCTTGAAGAAAAAATCCCTTAATTAACAAATAGAAAAAATTGAGAAGTATTGCTTTCACCTTCTAAACGTTTCAAAAGCTGCTAAAGGCGCCGATGGTATGTGGCAAGTCGGAGTGGCACTTTGTGTAGGCCAAAACCCAGTCGTTAACACACGCATGAACAAGTCCACGCCACCTAAATTCATCTATCACACAAAGGCAAAACTTAGATACTCAAATTAAACACAATGAAAGATATAAATTAAATAAGCAAACAAAGACACATTTGCATTTTGCTAACAACTTCTATAAACCATTTCATAAGAAACAACAATTCTCACATTTTCCGTCTTAGTAATTCTTCAGACTTATTGCCATGCCAATAAATGCTACTAGTCTATTACAATGAGAACTGCTGCATTACAATACAAAAAATTGTAATACAATGAAAATAATTAACATAGTAAATTAACTAGGATATTTATCAAATACATGACAATTTGCAAAATTAAGTCTACATTGGTTTAAGTAATTTCCAAACATATATCAAATACAGTTTTTTTAAAGTTGTTTAAATTACAAAAATATAAGTAATGTGGTTTCAACAAAACAAAGCATACATTGTAACCAAACTAAAGACCTTATTATAATGTGGACATATAATTTTCACTAAAGAATTTATAACAAAATAAATATCCAGTATTTGCTACCGTGATTGTAAGTTTAAAAATCAAAGGTTTGTACAGATAAAATTTAAAAGTCATGCAATTGTAACTCAGAAAATTTTCCTAACTGTATTGTACTAAAATTTAATGTACGTTAAATTACAACCATGGAGCCGTGGTGGTTTAGAGGATAGACTACAAAACCAAGAGTTGCGGGTTTGAATCCTGCTCTCGCAAATTCAATCGCTGACATTTTTACGGCCCAGCTCGACTCAGGCTGCAATAAATGAGTACCTGGAGGTCAAACTCTGGGGTAATAATAGTCGGTCAGTACGTAGCGCTAGCCACGTTACTACCCTTGTGTACTGTAGGCTCTAGATTGTAACAGATCTATCCTGTTACGACCCCAAAGGGCCTTCAAGGCCTGTTACGGGGAACTATTATTAAATTACAACCAAACACTACATTACAAATTGAGAAAAAACGTGTTATACCATTTAAATAATTTAAATTTCCTGGGATGTTTGAAGACGATGTAAAAGAATATGAGATATGAAAGGAATTTGAACAACTGAAAATCAAACAATTGCTATAACACAACCTATGTATAAAACTTTTCACTAGCAGCAAACACTTAATTTTTATTTGAGTAATGTTCTTAAAGTATAATAGACAATATTACCAACAGAATGAAAAAAATGAAAAACATATTTACATATATATGAAAAGTTTCTTGCCACCCCTAAAAAATAAAAATATAGAATGCAAAATTACCTATTACCTCAGATTTGAACACATGGTCCTTAAATTCCTCCATTATAGTATTTGATACAGTCATATCTTTGAACATGCCCTCCAATTTTGAGGTAAATTGACAACCACACTCGGTCTGTAAAATAAAAGCATAATAAACTCATCGCTTTTTTACATTCTAACATCCGAGCTCAAGGACATACATAGGCAGCTTAAAGTTCTGCAAAATTCTCAAATATCACTTTTCTCTACACAAGATTCACTAAGTGCAGATCAACTTTAAGCAGTCTAATGTATGTCTGCCAAAACAAGCAGAATCTTACACAGGCAAGGGAAGACATTATGAGAATTTTGCAGACTTGAGGGATTATATGGGCAAGGAAAACTTATGCAAGGTTATTATTTTCACCGCAGACTTCCGATATTTGCAGCCGTACTTTGAGGGTCTCCTCGATAGAGTCGCATTTTCCACCATTAACCTATATGTATACATTGTTTAAATAAAATAAGTAAATACTAACATACAATATATAGACAACACATTTACATCCAATTTTAATTGAATTAGGCTTTGTTAGCAGACCCCTACTAGATAGCTTGCCTGTAAGCTGGAGACCAACTTCTACTTTTGTCATGTCTGTCGTCTGTCATGCCTTATAACTTTTGATTTGTGATAGATACAGTCATAACATTTTCAGTATTCAACTAAGGACCATAAGTCAAGTCCAGACTCCAAAAATCAGTCTAATCGGAAAATCTCAAATCAAACCAGAAGTGGCTGCAAATTTTTCAGTTCTGGTCACTAAATTTTTGCCGCTATTCACTTTCATTTGAATATAATTCACTCTCATTCGTTTCAATAAAATTTCATTAAACCCTATAATTTAGTTTCATGCATAAGGTCCTCTCTACTTTACCTGTAAAGCAAATTTTCGCTTGTTTTTGATATAAAAATGAACTAATAATACAACTGAATTTTCTATTTAGATTAATCCTCAATATTATAAATCTAATGTCCAGTTTCATGTCACAATACAGCTATTCTTTGTTGACCAATATTGGGATTAACTTGCTGTGAGACAGATGGCAGTAACAAGCAGCGTTCAGTAGAGAAAATGACTCCAAACATGGGAAAAGTTCAAAATTGCACAATTTTAAACAAATCATTACCATTATATAGGTGTGTGTGTGTGTGATTTGTTTAAATTTGAATTTTTTATGTTTAAAGTACTTTGAAGTATTGTAACAGTTTTAAGAAAAGAATTTTTGGTTACTTTTTTTGTTAAAAATTAAAACAAATCACAGTTGATATAAGAACAAACATTTTTAAATAGTTTTAATGATAAAAAAGAAAACAAACATTAATTCTTAATTTTTAATTAAATTCATATTATAGTTCTTATATCATACTGGAACACAATGTTTAATGTTCTATTTGATAGATAAATTCCCTAATTGTAGTTCAAAATTTTCTTTTGCCTTTAGCTACTTTTTACATGATCCGTGATTGAAATTGTTAGAATGTGTTATACATACTTACCAGAAAAGAAGAAACGCGAAAAGAGTGAAGACAACAAATTCTTGATAAATTTTCAACAAAACATTGACAAATGTTGTGAAGTCATAGAGCTTTAAAACCTTTGTTTGAAGCAACTATAAATATGGCTGCTGCCGTTAGCTCAGTGGTCAAGATATTCGTTCCTCTGACACCGAGCCGGCGCAGGCGAGTTCAAGTCTCGCTCAACCCATGGATGTATGTAATTGTCCTGTTATTAAGTGCATGTTAGAAGGCACAAGAAACCCTTGAGGGTGCAGTGTCAGTAAGTGCGCCAAAAAAAAAACCTATAAATATATAGAAGACAGGTACTTTCTAGCGAATACTAACTTGCTCCTCAATAATTTAGAAGTGTTAATAAGAAAAAAAATTAAAAATAAAATTAACATCAAAGGAGATTAATCTATATAAAGCTGTCAGCATAGCATCAC
The DNA here is from genome assembly GCA_036346155.1 of Sinelater perroti. Lineage (NCBI taxonomy): Eukaryota > Metazoa > Arthropoda > Insecta > Coleoptera > Elateridae > Sinelater > Sinelater perroti. Next base: position 508,155 of record JARFIY010000248.1, on the reverse strand, counting down.
ACTACTGATGTACTAGGTAGCTTCACATAAAATGTAACATTTGATAGAGTAACGATAAATGTAATTTTCAACTTAGCACCATTTATTATAAATAATCACCATCGATATCAATTATGGTTTCAAACACCCAGGTATCGTAAATATATCATTTTTTAAAATAATTCATGTTTATTGATAAGGAGGTCTTAAAACAGCAAAACTCTAAACGAGTATAGTTTTGCATATGCTCGCCCAGGGTCTGCAAAAGAGGCAAACCTGTTGGTAAAAGATTAGGTAAATATAATTGATAAGGAAAAATTTCATAGCCCAACAAAATTGTCTTGACAAAGTATCAATCTGTGTCTTTTAAATAAAGATGATTTTTTAAACATGAATTTTTGTGTGTGTTCTTAACAATAGGACTCTATTGTAATTGTTTCACAAAGTTACAAGAATTAAAGGTGAATTAAGCCTTCGCTAAATCATCATACAACCGCCATCATGACCTTTAAAGGATAAAGACTCACTCTTGCGTACTGTCTAGAAGCTTCTTTACAATTCAGTGACAGTTCACTTCATTTATGATTAGAATAAACTTTTATATTCCAACTAATTTTTAAATTTCAGTAGCAGAAAAGCCAATAGGAATTAAATCAAGATGTACAGCTAACCTAGAAGAAATCAAGAAAATTAGGATAGAGAATAAAACCCCGAAGAAAGAAAAAATTAACATAGGAATTAAAAAAAGAACTTGGAGCCATCAAGAAAAATATAAAATGGACAGAAGAAAAGAAAAGAAAAAACAATGTGGTGCTAACTGGCCTGGAAATAGAAGCAAACCCGTCAAACTGAAAGAGATACTGAAACTACAAAGAAAGAAAACAAAATATGAAAATGAAGGACAACTGGTGGATGAACCACAGAAGAGCCGCAGCAGTGTTAATAGTTAAAAAAGATAGAATAAAATATATTAAAAATAAAAAATATAAAAGAAAGCATAGAAAAAGAAGTACACCTAATTATACTGAATGAAAAAAGAGGATAAAAACAAATTCTTTCAAGATTTAAAACAGCAGTTAGACAAAGTTGACAGTAACATGATAATTATGGGATACCTGAATGCAAGAGTAGGAAATAATAAAGGAATAGAGTGGTAGCTAAGAAAATAAGGGAGAAAAGATGAAGAACACAAATGGAAAAAGATTAATTAACTTATGTACATAAAACGAACTAGTAATTGCCAATTCCCACTTCCAACACAAAATAACAAGAGAAGTAAATTGCAGGAATGAAAAATCTATAGTAGATTATTTTTTAGTCAATTAAAAAATATGGAAAAAAGTCAAAGATGTTAAAGTCAGAAGAGGACCGATAATTGGAAGCGACCATTATCTACTAGAGATGAAATGGGAAAACAAAAATTTCACATTGCTAGGTGACAAGAGGAATATTGTCAACAGAAAGATCAAGTGTTATAAATTAAGAGAACCCCAGTACAAAATGAAATTCCAGGAAATGATGGAACAAAAAATGAAAAAAACAAACACAAAAAAGCGTGGGCAAATTTCACAAAAGCGATTATAGACGGCAGATGAAACGTGTGGAACAATAAGAATACACAAGACAAGAGGACCCATTAATGCACTGAGAACATAAAAGTCACAAGTGAGATCAAAAGAAACAAAGCTGGAAGAAATACCTAAGTGGTAAAACACAAATAGATCATGAGAAGTATAAAAACAATAAAAAAAAGGGCAAAAGATTAATCAAAGAAGAAAAAGAGAAAATGAAAATCACATACAAAAAGAATCAAAAACTATTCTTTGGAGCCATTAAAAATGTGAGGAAAAATAAAAGCAACATGACCACGCTCAATAACGAAATACAGACAAAGAAATTAAAAAATATTTTAAAAATCTATTAGAAGGTATAGATATAACAAAAGAAAATACAAATAAAACAAGAACAACATAACTAACAACAGAAGACATAATAACAAAAGAATTACAAGAGGCATTTAAGAAAATGAAAAGTAAAACATCAGGATAGCGTATATATGCTAAAAAAAAACAAGAAACAAATTACTTAAAAACTGAAAGCGATATTTAATAAAGTACTAAAAATTCACAATTCCAGAAGATGGCATCATCCCAATACACAAAAATCTGTTGTGAACATCACACGACTTTCCTTATCCTATTATTTGTATCTTCAACCGTTTAGATTCACCACCGCTTTGCGACCTTGCGACCAAACGGCTTGGCCGATTTTTACCAAAAGTTTCGCCCTGTGTCCCCTACCTACAACTAACTTGCATACCAAATTTCAAGTCTCTAACTCTTACGGTTCTCGAGATATCCTGTTTACTGACACACACACACATGCATGCACCCACGCACGCACGCGCGCACACACACACACACACACCGGGTAGATCAAATTTCCGCCGATTACATTACTTTCCTTATTATAGGATAATAATAATAATAATAATGGTAAGGCTCTACGCCCCGCGTGGGAGCACGGCCTGCGAATTGAGAGGTTAAGGCTCTCATACGTTCGCTCTGTCTGCCCGGTCGTCGCGCACCGTCGCTGATGCGGGGCGATGTGGCAAGCACCGTGCCTAAGACGACCGCCATTATTACCCCTTGTTCAAATGAACACAGGTATTCAATTATTTTTAGTGACTGAGTAAGCCACCTGCCAGACATCAGAGAGCACTGGGAATTGAACCCGGGTCCGTCAGCATCGCAGCCCATACCTCAACCACGGGACCACGCTGGCACAATTATTATAGAATAAGGAAAGTAAAAAAGGAGTTACAAAGAATTGTACAACAGCTAAACTATACACAAGCATCCTAGAAAAAAAGCTAGAAAAAACAATTGAAGACTCACAAGAGGAATTCAGAATAAGTAGAGGTACCAAAAGTTGCAATTTTCAATCTAACACAAGCATCCAAAAAAGCAATCAAAGAAGACGGCACGATACATTTCTTCTTTATAGACCTAGAGTAAGCCTTTCGACAGGGTAAAGAGAGAGGATATATGGAGAATCCTAAAAGAACAAAGTATATGTAGAATAGAAACTGATACAATAGGTAAAAGCACTATACAAGAAAACAAACTTTGTAAGAGTCAGGCAAGAGAAGTCGCATATTCAACACTACAAAAGGGGTCTGTCAGGGATGCATACTTAGCTCCTTGTTATTCTCGTCTTGGATGAAAGAATTAAAGAAGCTAAACAAAACAAATAAAACCGTTAAATTTGGACATTGGAAGATGAACAATGTCAGCGTCTCAAAAATAAGTTACACAGACGACATGGTCATAATCACAAATGAGAAGACTTTGAATAAGAACCTAAAACACACAACAGCCTGAATAAAAACACCATTGAAATAAACAAACACAAAAACAATGATAAAAGCTAGAAGTGAAAAGACACATCAAATAATATTAAAAGAAATAAAGCTAAAACAAGTAAAAAGTTTCAACTATCTAGACTCAATAGTACCACAAGATGGAAAACTGAATCAAGAAATAGAGAAAAGAACAAAATCAACGGGAAGATTGTTTAATGCAATGAAAACCCTATTTTGACAAAAAAAATCCTAAAAAACAAAAAGCGGAAATATTTTAAAAAGTGGCCATTCTAATCCTAACGTATGGTTCCAAAATATGGACACTAGCATAAAAACAAAAAAGCAAGATACAAAACACAGAAATGAGAAATTTCAGTAGGGTAGAAGATAAAGCAAAAAAAAAACAAAATTAGAAACAACAACTATAGAGATAAACTAGAAATGAAGCCAATAGAACATGCAATTAAGATTGTTTCGACACGTGTTGAATATAGACAAGGGCAGAACAATAAAGAAATATATAAAGCAAGGACAAGTAGAAAGAAAATGAAGGAAAGGTGAAGAAAGACATGGACAGACGTAAAAGCAGAATCAGAGAAAATGGGAGTAAACTAATAAGAAGCAAAAGAAAAGGCCCAGGATAGAAAACAATAAAAAGGAATATTTAAAAGAAAACTGAACAAATAAGACAACCTCTACAAGCTTTATACCTAAAAGAATAAAAAGGCTTCAAGATTAAGTAAGTTGAAATCGCAGATACCAACTAAAATGTGAGATTAAAAGAGGGATCAGACTGCAAGCCATATGAAATAGAAAATGTGCAGTGTCCCTATAAAAGCACACAATTGACAATGAACTTCTTATGCTTTATACAACAAACAGTAATTTTACTGAAAAAGAATGTTTTTGTACCCCTTATTTAGCATTAATAATTTTATAACAAATCACACATATATTATTTAAAAAGAAAATTATTATTTTGCAGACAATTCTTTATAATGATTTTGTTTAAAATAAAAAATCTTTAGTAAGTAATTAATACACTCACCTTTAATTTTGAGATCATATTCTTTTCCCAGTCATCACTAACAGATTTATTCAAAAGAAGACGTTTAGCTAAATGCTGTTTATAATATCGCTCAAACACATCCTTTTCTTGGAGGAAACGGAACAAAACCATGGACTTATCCAAGACTTGCTCAATATCTTGTTCTGACATCTTGAATAGAAAATAGAAATAGGTTACACTAATTCTGAACTTATGTTACACCTTACCCCTTTCACTCCCTTCTTTAATTTGTCATCAATAAACAGTGACAAATATTCAGGCGACTTGGGATTCAAATTCAGGAAATGTTCAAAATCAGATGCAATCATCTGTTTAAATATCTTATCACTTGCAAACGAATTGATGAGAAAATGATCAAAACGATCCTTTAAGTCTAGCAACGACTGAACAAACGTAATAGCATTGGTTGCTGGCTGGTGCTCCTCTTCCTGTACAAGTGCTTTCCCTTGTTCTCGCAAGTAATGACTAACACAATCTGCCATCGTTTTCAAACCATCTGTTACACGACCAAATAACTTGTACATACAAGCCAAGTCCTCAGTTTTTGAACTTTTTAACATGTGGACTACACCCGAGTTTTCCATTTCAACAATAGTTTTCATGTGTTTTTTGATTAGTTCTTCTTCCACAACTTCGACAATTCTAGACTCCGTAGATTCATCCAGGTAGTGCTTTGCACGTTCCGATTCCTCATTAATTCTTGCTTCCACTTTGTTTATATATACAGAGGCGCTATTTTCCGCTAAAAATTTTTGACTCTCAACCTACAAAAACAAAGTAAAACAAAAGTTCCACAATTATGTATTTAAAATACCTTATAAAATTCTGCAGACTGCTGTAAGAATGGCCGCTCAAAGTCTTCTTCATAAACTGTACGGGAATTTATGCCCAGCACCATGAGCATTTGGCAGGCATTCTTTATCGAGATACGATCCACTTTCTCGCCCCGCCTTTCACGCATGACCATTTCAAGCAACGTTTCTCGCAAATGATCTCTGATACAGCCATAACGTACAACCTAAAATGCAATACTACCAATTAAAAAACTAATTAAAAAATGGCGCATTCTCACCTGATCTCTAAATATTATCAAACCAAGATTGTAAACATTATCTACATCGTTTTGCTGCACATAAACTCGATCCATATACATAAGAATGTCACGAATCATTACCATGGATGTTTGATGATCGTTCCAGGCTTGATTTAACGTCAGCAAGAAATTATTACGTAAAGCCTTTAAAACATCTTCCCGTACCTGTACAACAAAAAAAAAAAAAACATTCAATGGTTTGTCTTTCAATAATAAACAAGATATTTTTACTTTCCCCTACATCATATCCTTATTTCAAACAAAAGAGCAATACAAGGTACTCATGATAAGATAAATAACTACAATGCATAATCAACTCCTGCTCAGTTTAAGAGAAAGTGTTAGAAACCACATAAAATGTCATATATTATTCCATACGTTTCTTGAATAGATGGATTATTTCAATTTAAAGTGATAAATCAACTTTAAAGACTAATAAGTTTTGTTCCACTCTTAAAAGATGTTAACTTCTCGAATTGTTAAAAGTTTCTATTGAAACTAGTGTCATTATGCAACACAACGTTTAAAGTATAGTACAAAACGCCTTTTTCCATTGCAATTAAAATATGATAGGTGAAATAAAGAGCCAAAATTGCATGTCATTATAAGATATATAATAAATTTCATATTTATTGATTTGTTAATTAACATAACTATATCGGCACGTTTTTATTTAAAGCACACAGCTGTCTAATGATAATAGTGTAATGTACTACGTTTCTATAGATTGTTCTATGAAAATAATACTAAGAAAAAATAAATTAAATTATAAAAAAAAGAGACTGAGATTTGTATGTATTTTCAATAAAATATATTGAGACCAAACTAAAACTCCATCGAGTACTAAGAAAGTTTTTTAAGGGGAAATATATATTTCTGCTTCATAACACTAAAGCCAACTTTTGTCATCTATTATAATCTTCTTAACAGAAAGATATTCCATTTTCAACTTACTGCACATATTCTGGCACCACAAAACACGTCGTGCTGTCTGCTTGTTGATTAACTTATGGGATATCCAAAGGAAATAAACTTTTCTCTCTTGAAAGAAGTAATACAAAATTGTACGAATTACTGGTGCAAGAATGTATAAACACTCCTATAGCTGGAGACAGGTTATATGGTTGTAGGACATGAGCATTTTAACAACAGTGATGTTTCTGTACTAATCATCAAAATCAAGAAATTCGCTACAAGAAGAGATTTCATTATCTGCTTAACCTCAAATCCATAGATTCGCTAGGTAATAGTGAGATAAATTCTTGATCGTTTCATGAACGAACTGTATGAGGTAAAAATATAATTTAAGTTGAACACTAATAATTCTTTATTAACCTTCTGAGACACTAGTTATTATTAAAAATGACAAAACGTGTTCCTGTTAAATTGCAGTTCATTTAAAAACACCCAAATATAAATTAATTATCTGTTACAATCTCTTCTTCAGCAAGAATTTAAAATAAACTTTGTGACTAATGATAAATAGAAGGAAGCAAAACAATTATGATAATACAATTTTTGTATAACGTCTCGGTAATTAAATCCAATTATGAAAGAAAAATTGTGTTAAAACAAAACTAACAGAATATGGAAAACACGTGGATATAAATTTTCATTCAAAACAGGTTCTTATCATGTTGGCACAAGTCCCCAATTGTCAATATTTTCTTTTAGATATAACCATATTTTAAAGCCAAGCGTTAGAAACACCAAACTGTTTATTTGAATAAATCTATAATTTAGCTGCAAAACAGCTCATAAGAAGATTGTGCAAAATTGTGTTGCAACGTCCAAGATTTATTTTCGAACATCCTCTTCATGGTTGTTTGTCTCAAGAAGTTACTATATGACATGAACCTGATACAAAAACAAACAAAAAATCAAATATCTCAAATATTAAAAATGATTTAATCAAGTATGTATATAGCTCAAGTATGTTTACAAAAAAAAATATTTTTAAAATGAATGAAATTGTAAAAAGAAACGGATAAGATATATGGGAGGAGCACTATAAAGAAAAATTAGCCAATATTGAAATAGATGATAACAGAAAGACAACAATGGAACAAATTGAATAAATTACTAATCAAGAAGAAAAAGAAGAAGAAATCAAAATAAAAAAAATGAAAAAACAAAGATATAAAAGTAGGAATATCAGCAGGCCCAAAAGGTATTCTACCAGAACTCATTAAATGGAGGACGAAAAATAAACATGATCTTACCAATACATAAATAAGGAAAACATACCGATTGCAAAAACTATAGAACAATAACTTTAGCTCCAGTGGCATTAAAAATTTATAGAAAAATACTCAATAAAAAGACTATGACAACAAATAGGAAGAAAACTAGAAAAAGAACAAGGGAGATTCAGAAGCAACAAGCAAACCACCGACCACATTAGAGTATTAAGGAAACTAAAAGGAAAACAACTCAGAACTATATATATTTCACATTCATAAACTTAAAAGCAGCGTTCGACAACGTGAATAGAACGAAAATTTGAAACTCTCTCTAGAAGTTACAAATTACACCAAAATTAATAGCTGCAATAAACAACATAAAATTTTTAACAATTGAAATTTCAATAGAAAAAGCAAATTCAGCAAGGGAAGGCACAGCATATCCATTAAGGATTTCAATTGCGACCACTTTAATTCTAAAATCAAACAAATACACAAACAATCCAAGAAAAACAATTTCAAGGTATACTCAAATTGAATTCAATCAAAAACAAATAAAATGAATATTGCAACATGTACTTTATCACTTTCTCAAAACAGTAATCAAAGCAGAAAACTTGAGAAAAAAATGAACTACAGTATATAAGGATATTGGAGGGACAACATGCTTTGCGCTTGCATAGATTTACTGCCTGTAATAAATAAATACTAGCTCGTCTGCCAGCAATCCTAATGCTTTTTTAATAAGATCCTTAAGCATTAATTTCTGTAGCAATCATTACTACTGCTGGCCTCTAACGACTTTTATATATTGATTGATTGATATATCATCAGCCCATCGCGTTTGGGATCTTCCGTTGGTCTCTAATTTAATAAAGTTTTTGTCCATTTACCTTGCAATCACTACATGAGCTATCCATTTTTATTTGTTTTATTGTGCAATATCACCTACTTTTGATACACTATATAATCAAGTATTAGCTTTTGGTTACTTCGATCATGTTACTCTACATAATCCATTGAGGTTCATTGTATCGATAAAGAATTTGTTAAAGATCCAAGTTTTTGTTCTATGTAGTAACACAGAAAGTAAACATTTGTTAAATAATATTGCTTTTAGTATTTGTGGAAGGCCTTCATTATATGGCCTAATTTGTAACCTAGTAACCTGTTCATCCTAGATTAACATGTCTGTTTAATTCTACTTTAAGATTTTTTTCCTTGTTCTAATTTCTAGTCTGAAAATATATGTACTTTTCCACTTTTCGGTTGTTATTATTCATATTTTACTTATATTTAATTCCTAACCTCATTCTCTAGAAACATTACTCAGTGCAGTTAACATTTTTTGTAAGACTTCCAAGTTATCTGCCGTCATAATTCACAAAACATTTCTCCAGAAATTTTTATTATTATTGTTCCAGGTATGTTTCTTAAATATGTTCTCCAACGTGAATATAAAGTTAAGGTCAAATTGGGCCTCCCTGCCCTACATCTATAGGTGTAATGACCTTTTCTGTATATTTGGGTGACCCTACTGTCAAAGCAGCATTTTTATAGATATTTTTATTTAAAACCGCGTGTCTATCGTCAATTTTTGCATTTGCTAATCAATCCAATATATCTCCACTCTCAATGCTATCAAACCTTTCTAGTAATCCACAAAAAATAACTAAAGTAATAACTGGTATTCTGTAACATTCTTAATTAAGATTCGAATAGTTTATAAATAATCATTCAGCTAATAATTCTCCTGATTTTTCGTTTATTCTTTCATTTTATGGTCACTGCTCGTTATGAATTGACTTAAAACCACCAACATCTTGTCTTATTCTGTGATTTAATAATAATCTAGAATAAATCGCATTCCTAGTGTCGCCATTATAACTGATCCAAGTACATTTTCTTTTCTTGTTTTTCTTAAAGAAAAAGTTCATATTACATAATTTATTTTGTGTAATAAAGTTAATTAATCCTATTATATCTACTCTTAAAATTCTTTTTTCAATCCAAAATTATCTATGTAGGTTTCTTATTTTTTCCTGATATTTTTGTATATAGCATTCGCCTAGCTGATCTCTTAATAAACAATATTTCTATTCCCCCTAATATTTTGTCTTTAGTTTCATAATGAAAGAACATATGTCTTGAATTCATTTCCTACTCTTCTCCTTTCACAAATTCTTATTTCTCATTTAATTTTGTTCAATTCATATTCTAATTTTTCCATTCTATCATCGATAAATAGAGAACATGCAGCATACATTGCGATTTGTAATGTATTTCTGGTAGCCTGATCTCTTTCAGTGATTTTAGCATCCTTTAATCTGCTTTCTGCTGCCTCTGGAAGCAATATCACATCCATTGGAAACTAAAAGTTATTTTTATTAAAGTACTGCCATATTCTTGTCAATGAGTGTTCACCAATTAAACACCATGTTGGTTGGTCGGATTCGTAAGTAAGCAATCAGCCATTCCTAACCTAGAGTACTAATGCTATGTGCAGCTGTTCAACCTGAGTACACATGCTGCAGGATTTAGCTTATATCTGGCTACCCTCACTTAATTTAGCCTACAAGTCAAGGCAATTGCCCGAGCTGTGGCAAATGGAGCCATAGGTGAGAGTTGGGTACTCCACGGGGACCAATCAACAGAAACCATCTCCCATCGTCAGTGTGATAAGGTGTTAATTTGATAAAATTAGTATAAAAACAATAGGACAGATTCTAAAGTTGTCTAACAAAAGGTGTGTTATTAAGTGAATACTCACAGGTTTGAAATAACAGTAATATTAAGCGTTTTGAAAAATTTACTATAAAATAACATAAAAAATTAATACAATGAGAAAAACAATAACAGAAGATCAACCAACAAAATACCTCATGGAGATTTCAACACAAAGGTGAACACTAGCAAAAAAGCAGGAAAAATAGGATGAATAGAGCTGTTTGAATTGAGGGAATGAAATGGGATAGAGCATGTTCCAATAACATAAACATAATTCTGAATACAAGTACATTAAGTACAGTCAATGTAGGGTAATTTATATAAATATAAATCAAAAACAACTGAAAATAAAAGCAACAGAATAGCAAAAACAAATCCAGAAAATTATCTATTCTATAATCATTGAAGAACAACTTGACAAATGTAATCATCAAATAACAAAGAACATATTAAAAATCTCAAGAGAAATAGCAAGAGTGTAACAATGAAAAAAGACAGAATAGAATAGAGAACTTAACAAAACATTAGATGTAACTAAGATAACAATAAAATTAAGAGACACTAATAATAATAGGTACAAAAAAAGGATAAATATCAAAGGTTGTAGAAAAACATTACAAAAACCCAGATGATACTAATTGTAAATTGAAACCGCCATTAGAGAAAAAAAAGAAACACAAAATTAAAGTTTTAAATGTGAGGTTAGAAAAATACTAAGCATTTTAGTAGGTGAGGTGAAACATGCTTTGAAGAAAATGGCAAATAGACATAGAAAATTAAATAATAATTGAAATACTCAAATAGGGTATAACCAATACCTTGATGGTTTTACTTAAGAAACGAAAAAATTAGAAAATTATCAACAGATTAGTCTTATGGCAGTATTCTATAAAACCTTCACAAAGATCATTACATAAAGAATAACAAGCATACACCAATTCAGAGAATTTCATAAAAGCTGATAACAGATTAGAATGGAAAAGATTTGGAACTTGGACAACAATGGATAGAATAGCTATCTAAAAAAAAAGAAGAATAATTTTCACAGTATATAGCTCTCTCCAATAATCTCTCAAGACAACTCAACAACATCTGCAAACTGCTGACCTTCATCAATATCACCTAGTCAAAAAATCAATGATCTATGAATGAAATTGAAAGACACGAGAGGGGTAGCCAAAGACCAGAACAAGCATACCCTAGAATGATACAACTCACCATTCTGGATCAGTACAGTAATAACCTGGACCTCAATATATTCAATTCTTTTTATATAAATATAAATGCAACTCATAAATATATGTTGATTGTTAACTAAAAAGAACAAAGTGGACATATTTGAATCTTACAAAACCCCTCAATACTCCTAGCATTAGTAACTGATCTATGTAACTGCACTATTAATGAGATGGTCCATTGCCCTCAAAATAAAAAATATTTGTAGATATTTCTTCTGTATATAACTATAAAAAGGTAATAATAATAATCTGTTAATTCAGTGAACAATCATAATCAAAGGAACATGCCACATAACTCTTAAAACTACTAACTAACCTTTGTTTCAAGGTGCTGCGTGACAACTTCTTTAAGTCCTGTGTAGAGCCTCTCACCATGCTTATGCAAAACCATGGTGTAGGCATTACGGTACAGCTCTTCAAAGCTTAAGCCGGAATTGTTTTTCTTTTGTATTTCCTGAATTGCGTTCTTCAGCAGCGCCCAAATGCTTTCGACATACTTCTCGTCCATAGTCATCTATAACAGGAGTAAATTGTCAGTAGAATTCCGCAGGGCAGAACACCAGGATGGAATTGCTGTACCCTCTTTAGATTGGGATCTAACAGATCCCCTGGGGGGCCCCATCCTGAGAGTTTTTTTGAAAAGCCACTCATAGAAAATATACCCCTCATAAGCAAAGCATCTGCACGTGGTAAATTTAGCAAGCATATAATGTAAGCTTCCTGCTGAAATCGAAGTGCAAGGTTTCAATTGCGCTTTAAGAGTTGAAATTAAAACTACCACGATGGTGTGCAGTGTCAATTTAACACAATTTTGACTAAAATACTAGTAATTTTGTTTCTGGCCAAAATGACAATTTGTGGTTTTGTTTTTTAGCGAAACAAAAGCAACAATAAACGGGAAAAAATCAAGTATGGCAAGTCAGTAACTCAAGCGAGATACCACCAGACGCTGTCGTTTTTAAAATTTTGCTTGGTGGTTAAAATATTTCAATACCTAACCTAACTGACATTTAACTCTATTTTGACGAGCGTGCATTAGTACCATGCAAGGACCACTCACTGGGAAGGCGCGGATACGCATTTTGCCCTCCTTCTTCGTCAAGCCCCCTGCTTTCATCATCTTGGCAACTCGGCTGTTGCTGTTGCTGCTCTCCAAATTCGGTAATCGGTCACCAGCCCTGCTTTCTCATTAACTCAACAGAATCACTTTTCATTGCACATAACCGTTTCGTCCTTGAGAGCGACCGCACTTTACATATTCTATGGACTCGTGTTCTCGTACGTTAACTCCTTCGCGCTCATCGAATAGCATGGAAGAGTTCAGCCTCTTGTGTGCTCTGACCCCAACGGAAAACGGACATTACAAAACTGATGATGTCGTGCAACCTGCTGTGCGTTTCGATCTACGAACGGCCGAATTCGACGCTACAATTTCACTCGCGATTAGGCAAAGGCGCCTCCAAAGGGCCCAGTTTTAGCAATAACAAATAATTGCCAACGATCGCAAGCACGAAACCCGCAGGAGAAAGTATCGGGCCCTGTTATTGCTGCTGTCGCACGAGTAAACATTTGATCTCCATAAACAAAAGTGATGACGCCATCTCTGTCTTACCAGGCTGTTCTGTCATCCACTAACTCTTTCGCCTTATCGATAAGTAAGAATTCTATCATACCAACACATCAAGGTCAGATACGCTTAAAACAAATTCACTTTGGCAAATTCCCAATCGATCTTTTTTTAAACAAATACAATCTATATATTGATACTTTTTTATTTCTTAATTAAATTTAAATAATGACAACACAACAAATAAATTTACATGTATATATGTATGTATGTGATATATGTATACAAGCACATGCAGAGCATAATTTTAAAATAAACCTAATATTCAATTTTCCACATGCTACCTTCTTCTCTCGCCTTTTTGTGTTTTCCGCTTTTCTTTTTTTTCTTCCTTCAGTTGCTTTTGCTTTTCTCTGCAAAAATAATGTGCATACTGCAATGACACTTGAATATGACTACAAATTTATAAATTAACATGTTGCTATTTATTACATACCTCTATCACTGCAATGTTAAGACATCTACTTACCTATCCTCTTTATCTTTTTCCTTTTTCTTCTGACTTTCCAGTTTGGCTTGTTCCCTTCTCTCCTTCTCAGCTTGCATGACAGATTGAACATTTCGGTTTTTCTCCAAACAGTTCTCTTTACTATCCCCAGTATCACCATCTACTCCATCATCCTCATCATCAGTCATCTGACTATATTGCGATAAAATGGCCTCTCTTATCTTCTTTTCCTCCTCAGTATAGTGCTTTTGCTTAGGGGTTTGCAAAGATTGTGATTCGAGGAGGCGAGCAAGTTTCACGTCTACGTCCTCTATAGGTGCAGCATGCACGGAGGTTAATGTTGGCATGCGTAATTTAGACCACATCTCCATAATCTCGGTACGTAGCTGAGAGATGTCATTCGTCTAAAATTGGGAAGATACTCAAAAGAAACCGAGCACACGGTATCGAACTGCTTACAATGATCTCCGAAAGTATTCCTTCTAAAGCTTCGGTTTTTTCCTCTTGGGTCTCATCTCCATCAAGAATGCCTGTTATGTACGATCCAAAAACGCCTTCATCGGTGTTCAAATCTTTTAATTTTTTATCTAACCAAGCGGTAAAGTCGTCCACGGCTGCCGCCATGGCAGATGCAGTTTAGCGTTGTTGCCAATTTGTTGGTACTTAAATTTAAGTTTTATATTGTAATACCAACTATAAGATAGTGAAACTGAAAATAAGTTTTGTTGGCATCAATCTGTGTATATGGTAAAGTAAATAAAACATCAGAAAGAACATTGTATATACTTTCTTACATTCATTCTTGTCACATTTTGTGCAAAACCAGAAGCACCAACATCTACTAGAAATAATTAAAACTTTAAATTGATTTATAAATAATTTGAAAATAAAATATTATTTTTAACAATTTATTTTTGAGTAAAAGCAATAAAAAAATTTTTTTTTTTACAACATTTATAATTTTTAACTTAAAAATTGTAAATTACAATTTATATACTATATTGCTTGAATTTATTTATTAAATAAATTTAGCATTTAGCCTTCACATTTAAAATAATAAAATCTATGTAAAACTTTAAATTACGCGCACAAGCAGCCAACTTACGTTTGCACAAATTGAGACAACAAAACTATCTATTATTATATTATTATTATTATTATTATTATTATATATATATATATATATGTGTGTGTGTGTGTGTGTGTGTGTGTGTGTGTGTGTGTGTGTGTGTATATGTATATAATAATTTTAAAATTTATAGTGAGCATTCAAATATTGTTTCTATTCGTTTTTCTTTAACCAATTTTTAGTACTTTAATAATCCTTTTTAATTATTGGTTTAAATTGTTACAATATTTTATAATCGCACTAACTCCTTGAAACAGCTAAAAAATACATAAAAAATCAATACTATTTGTCAATCTTAACAAATATAAATCAGGATAATCAATTAACCATTAAGCCTTAATCAAATTTAAATTTATATTTTATTGAGCAGTTACCAAGACGTTTAATTCAAATATAGTTATAATTCTTTTGACATAAATATTAAGATTTGGCAACTATGGAAAAATATAAAAAGAATAATATTTGAGGTTACAACAGATCATCAGAATTTGATCTTGTGATGGTGATTTAATAGCATTACTCATTCGCAGATTAAATATATGTTTCCTTTTATAACTTATAATATTAGTTATCTATTGATAAGTATTTACAATAAGCTTATGCTGATCGGTTCGACTACATCTAGCATCTGTAATTAAAAATCGAAAATTTAAAAACAATGGATCAGGGTTACATCCAAAAGATCCAAAACTTATCGCTGACGGATCAAACCGAATCAGACCCTAGATACGGTCGCATTTTAGGGAAAGACTCGGCATTGCCCACTTATCATCAAAAACAGCGTTCAATGGGCGTTGTTGAAAGTGCAGGAGACCCTTTACCAGGAGCACAAGTACCCACTTCTGATTACAAACTCTATGAAAGAAGCAACATCATCGCTAGTTCAAAATATGCAACACCAAAGCAACTTGATACTATGGTGGCTCAAAAACAACAGGAAGAAAGTGATGTATATGTTCAGTGTGCGAAGCCTCAATTCTCAACTAGTCCGTCTCATTCTTACGGGAGCTCTTCTCATTTTCTAGGAAGCCCTCGAACTTTGCCCGGAACCAATTATACTTCTCCAGTTTATGAAAATATTAATTACTATAGTTCATCTAAAACGCCCTATTATCATCAAGTTGGCTCAAATAATGCGGAAAGTTTGTATCACAAAGCACAACCACAAGTGCCTTCTGGTAACAAGCATTTTACTTCAGAGAATGAAACGTTACCGGTGTACGAAAACATTCAAGAAATGCCCCATAAAACCGGAAATGCTGTGCCTGGCCCTCAAGTTGCTTCTGTACAAGCCCCTCCACCTTATCCAACATCTTATCAAAATTACTTGATGTCATATCAACCCATATATTCTGTAATGAATTCTCCAAAACCTTCCGTTAATTCTAACAAGAACTCTCCTCAGAATGCATCTAAATCACCAAAACACTTAACGCAACAGCAGTTGGATGAAATTAATGCCTCGGATTATGTCTGCATGACTGGGAGCATTTCACAACAATTTCAAACGTCCTCTGCAAAGAATTATGAACGTGCTCCAGCCACTGGCATTGCTGGGACACCCACAAGCCCTCAAAAAGAAATGAAAAATAATCTGGAGAAAATAGAAGCTAGGACTCAACCACCACCAAGCCCAACACCCAGTGCTATCAGTACAGCTAGTTCGGGAAAGCTTAAGTTTGGTGGCAAAAACCTTTTGCCATATAGTGTAACTCCACCTAGACCAAGAGGACCAACTGAGGCTGAGAAAAAGATTGAAGAGATGACTCGACAAATTGAAGAAGAAATGGAAAAACATGAAGAAGAGGGAGAGTATTTTGGTGAATAAATAAATCAATTTAAATTAATTAAATTACACTATGTTAACATTTTTAGGAATTTGCCATACTTGTGGTGAAAAAGTGACAGGGGCTGGACAAGCTTGTCAAGCCATGGGTAACCTTTATCATACCAATTGCTTCATCTGTTGTTCTTGTGGAAGAGCTCTTCGTGGAAAGGCATTCTATAATGTTCATGGAAGAGTTTATTGTGAAGAGGATTATTTGGTATATGTATAGATATATCTAAGCTCTTAAAGCCTTTAGTTACCAAATTGCCTCTCTTTAGTATTCCGGATTTCAACAGACTGCAGAAAAGTGTGCTATTTGTGGACATTTAATTATGGAAATGGTAAGATTATAATTTAAAAAATAATTTATGACAATCTCTTTATTTTGCAATAAATGATGGTCAAGCAGAAAGGTAAAATCTAATATGTTACCACGTAATAATTGATCCACTCTGTCTATTAACAACCGCAAGAGCACTTAAAAGCTGCCATTTTGTTGCTGTCCATCAACATACCACCACCTGGTTTGTGATTGAAGATAAAAAGCCGTGCCTTTCTTTCATTATTAAGCGCAAATGGGCTGGACAAAACGAAGTGGACAGGCACAGCTTCAGCCAAGACGATTAACTGCATTTAGTAGAATTTGCTGGACGTTATCTATTTTAAGTTTACACTATAAGACGCAAACATTATGTCCGAGCTGTAGTATAAGCAATTTTAACATGTTGAAAACAATTATAAAAGCCTTCCCTCAAGAAAATCAAGTTTGGTTCTTGCATATCAATACACGAACACACATTATTGATAAAAATTGCTCGTTAGATTGTGCCAATAAATTACCAACCTCTTTGAATGCTCTGTAAGAACAAGAATTTAACAACCAAGTGGAGCTCTAACAGTGTACAGACAATTTTTTTTTTACATTCAAGCCAATAACGTTCTATAAAGCCAGCTTCGATGAATTGTTTAAATTTTAACAAAAGTCATTGATGCCTATGGAGCATATTTCATTCATAATTAATTATTAGACATCTTCAAGGAAAATGGAGAATAAAAACTAAAATAGTGCCAAAGAGTTTAAATTTGTTTTCTCACTGTTCAATGCTAAACAAAAATTTCTATTTTAGATTCTCCAGGCCATGGGCAAATCATACCACCCAGGTTGCTTCAGATGCTGTATGTGTAATGAATGCCTTGATGGAGTTCCATTTACAGTAGATGTGGACAACAAAATATACTGTGTGAATGATTATCATCGAATGTTTGCACCAAAATGTGCGTTGTGTGGAAAAGGTGCGATATTTGAGATTTGCTCCAAAAAATTTGAACTAAACTAACCAACAATTTGCAGGTATCACACCCGTTGAAGGAACTGAAGAAACTGTACGAGTAGTATCGATGGACAAAGACTTCCATGTGGACTGCTATATATGTGAAGAGTGTGGTATGCAGCTAACAGATGAACCTGATAAAAGGTGCTATCCCTTAAATGGCCGTTTAATGTGCCGCAGCTGTCACATTCAGCGTTTGCAGCATACGCCACGCCAGATGCATCCAGTGTCTGCTACTTATCAGTACACTGGGTAAAGCTTAAGTTTGTTATTAGTTCCATTCTTCAACGAAATTTTAATATTAAGTCTTGCATTTAAACGTATAGTTGTTAGATTAGCGATTAATTAGAAGTTATGAAATTGAAAGATATGATGCTTTCGGTGTTTTTCATGGTTTACATAAATATATAGATGTATTTTGCCAAGCACTCTAGAACTGCAATCTCAAAATAATTGCCTCTGTCTATAAGTTTTCTACTAACTAGAGAACATTTTCAGGTTTGATAAGACGGATTAAATTGAACCATTAGAAATTTATATTAATAATCCATTCCAAAATTCAAATAGCTGTCTGATGAAGAATGCAGTTAGAATTATTAGAAGCTTAATTTCTGTTCATATAAAACTAAACGTGCATCACGATTTTTGTTTATTAGCAAATTTGCTAGAAAAATTATATACATTGTAGAGTTCTTTTAAAGGTATCATTTAATAGCCAATTATTCATTTATAAACTTGCAACAATATTTTTTGTAGCATACAGATGTCAATATATATTTTTTTTATGTTGAAGGTAATTTTTTCCAATATAAATAATCTTTGAGCAACTTGTTAACTTATACATGTACATACACATATGCACAGGTTTGTCGTGCTTTCAAACAGAGGTGTTCAAAGTAAGACTCTCAAGAGAGCAATGTGCTGTACTACAGATCAGTCATGATATATTGTTGATATACGAAGAATGGTGAGTGATGCCAATTTTCGTAAGTGTGCTGCCTACACATAATCCTGTCCAATTCAGCTAACTTTGTTAGTTCTCGAGAAAGCTATGATTTTGTGGCTAGAACTTTAGGTAATGAGAGCTTTTGTTGGGCTCCTCTTAACATAAAAAATCAGTACATAAGTATCTCAGTGATTCTTAAACTCGGCATTATAACAAAACGACGGCTACTATTTCATATACACTACCATCCAAAAGTTTGGGACCACTTTTTAATAAGTATTCAGCAATTAGTAATGAAAACCCATTAATGTACAAAACAATAATTAATAACCTTTATTATCAAGATGTAACTTAACACCTTACTTTACTTATTTACTTACTTAGTCCTAGGCCTTTCTATCTTTAGGTGTAAGGATGCCTTAACACCTTAACGATAGAGTAAAGTTTTGGTTATGTTTAGGGTCATTATCTGGTTGCATTATAAAGCCCCTACCATTTAAATGTACTCCAAAGGGTATTGTGTGATGTTCAAGAATATTCTTATACGCCTCTTTATTTAATATTCCGTCTATCTTTACTAAATCTTCCACTCCATTCAGCGAAAAACAACGCCATACCATTACAGACCGGCTGTTTGACAGAAGGCACCATACAATTCTAAATCTTTTTTTAAGCGTTTGACGTTTTGTGCCAAATAATTCGAATTTAGACATGTCAATCCAAAGTACTTTGCTCCATTTTTCAAGTATCCATCATGCATGTACCTGAGCTCATTCCAAACGTTTTTTCTTGTTGGTTGTCCTAAACAGTGGTTTTTTGACAGCAACGTGTCCATTTATGTTTGCCTTAGGAAGCTTTCTTTTTACAGTTGTTACCTAAATTACTTTTCAGTGCTTGAATTGACTTGAGTTCATATTTCCGGAACTCTTAAACGCCTACTCCTTTTAGATGTTAATACAATTTGGTTGTCTTCAGCATTTGGGTCTTCCAGATCATTTATTGTGAAGTTTCCCACATGATGCATTAGGACAAGTTTTGTGTACACCATTCTTAGATACTTTTAAACGTTGCGCTATTTCACATTAAGAACTGTAATAATAGCACTTCGAGTTTTGAGGCTTAATTCCTTGCTTTTTGGCATTTTATGGAAACTTTTCTTAAAAAGAGTAAAACATGAGGTCAAAACGTTTGCTTGTCAAAACAAATAATGATAACATTTTTTATTTTGTTTTATTTGACACAGGTTACTAGATAATTTATTAAACTACAAATATTTGAGTTTAATAATTGCGACTTACGAATAGAATTACAACCGTGTATTTACCTAGGTGCAATTAATAAACCAAATTTAACAACAAATAACATTCAAGAAATATACTTTATTTTTTCATTTAACTATCATAGAATTTTCGGTAGTAATAGACAATTTAATTGCAATAAACTTATTTCTTTATGTAAAAATAAAAGCAACAGACTAACCATACGAATAATCTCAAAATATGAAATTGGTCCCATACTTTTGAACAGTAATGTAATTTGTTCCTCAAGAGCATCTGATCAATTTCAAGAAACATTTTTCTTTAAGAAATACAATTCTTAAAGTACAAAACTTTATTATGCTTTGATTTAGTAGTGTGGTTTAATCACCATAATTATCCAATATATGACCATAGTTTTACATAATGGCATTTAGGTTCACACAGTGATCTGCCAAATAAATTAAGATAATTTTCTGATAGTTAATACGCATTTAAACTTTGATTTGAATTTCACTCATGATTGATGGGGTCGGCATTGGGCGATTATAATGCCAAATCTGTTGATTCCCCTTTTTTATGAGTGCAAAGTAGACCATAACAACGTGTATATTAGTTAACCTCTCTATAGAGAGGTGCAATCTTTCTAGTCTCGATTCACCAAATCAACATAAAACATGCAGTTCACTGGGTTGTTTAATAGAGCACTGGAATAATTTATCTGCACATACAGACCAGGATTACTTCAAAGGACACCCTATCAATAAATGTAACACTGGTCTAGTCCTCTAAATTTTCTGCCTGTGAACACTGCTTTTCCAGATAGATTGCTCCTTCTTTGTGAGCTTCTAAATGTCGTTTGATTGTCATGGCCTCTATTTTAACACCCTTTTTGGTAAATTTTAGGCAAGTTTAATAAAGTATTTGTTTGTTTTTTTTTTCAAATAATTGTACTATTGCCTGCTCATCCTTTACCGAGATTAGTGTCTTGTCCTTCATTTAGGCAATTCATCCGCAACTTTTGCTTCCTGGTACTGCTTTATCCACTTTTGCAGAAAATGAAGAAACTTATGCAGGTGGTAAAATGCTGCCACTGCAAACTTGATTGCAACTTGCAAAGTGTATTAGAGTGCATACTATCCCATTTGCCTGAAGTATCATACCGATACTCTAAGGGGATTAACTATTTAATCACATTGTGAAAATTAAACCAATAGAAATAATATGTGTGTAATAGTTTTATTTATCTGAAATGAAAATATTGTATTAGGTTGAATCAGCCATGACAAAAGATATAATTTAGAAAGAGAAAGGAAAAATGTCAATATTAAATTTATCCATCAAGATAAACTTTCCTGAATATCCAAAATGAATGTTAATGTTGTACTGTGTAACTGAAGTATAAAGTATGAAGTACATTAGTGTGTAATTCTTCAGTCGTGGAACAATTTTCATAGAACTCGAACATATTGCATGTTCATCTTAAACCTACTTGTTCCATTAAAACTAAAATTGCGTTCAATTCCAACATGATCATCTTCTGTTTTAATTTTCGTATCTTACCCAAATTATTGCAGTGCTCCAGAATGATTATTGTGAAATATGCACTGAATGCTACTTATGGCTTTTACTTTATGATTAATATAAGTAGTAATGTTTTTTTATTTTTTTTTAGAAAAGCAGATAATACCTGTGTATATGTGTAAAATGCTACTGGATAATACAAAATAATGCATTTAAATTGTTGTTCCACTCTAACTAGTTTATAAAATTATAACTTGGATTCTGTTCATTAAGAGTTATACAGGGTGTCCCAAAAATCAACGTCAAGCCGGAAACGGGTGATAGACCAGGTAGTGACAGTTATCAGAAAAACAATAAGGAAATCTTAGTCGTGTACTTTTAAAATTATAGGCATTCAAAAAAAAATTAAAAATATTGGCACCCTGTGGTGATCTTCCATGTACTGTGACTACAAATCTTTGTTGTTCTTCATTTTTTTGTGTGTAATGTAACCCTGCATAATCCTTCTGTAATTACAGTCTAAAATTAAAACACAACTGCCTCAGGTTTAAAGAAAATATCACTTTGTTACCCAGCCGTGCACTCAAAAATTTTTAAATCGCCCAACTTTAACTGACTGTACTGAAAGAAAATGTACAACGCTATTTTGGCAAGTAACTTTAAAAGATGGCGCATTTAGTCCAGATTCCAAAATGGTATAACACTTGCTAAATTAATTCTTAAATAAGGAAAAAAAAATTTTTCTAAAGAAACTCGATCTCAAGCTAATTCTTTTTACTCAGTTAACATGCTTCTAATGCACGCTAGGCTTTCTCTAAGTCCTCAATTTTAAAGTACAAGTTTGAGTGAGACGGATAGTGATGCTATTTTGCCAAGTGTGAGCGAGATAGATAGTGACACCACTTTCACCAAGATGAGTGAGACAGATAGACACACCATTTCGACTAGTGTGAGTGAAACGGATAGCGACGCCATCCTAGCCAAATAGTGAATTTAAAACTGAGGACTTAGAGAAAGCCTAGCGTGCATTAGAAGCATGTTAACTGAGTAAAAAAATAGCTTGAGATCGGGTTTCTTTAGAAAAAATTTTTTTTTCCTTATTTAAGAATTAATTTAGCAAGTGTTATACCATTTTGGAATCTGGACTAAATGCGCCATCTTTTAAAGTCACTTGCCAAAATAGCGTTGTAAATTTTCTTTCAATACAGTCAGTTAAAGTTGGGCGATTTAAAAATTGATGAGTGCACGGCTGGGTAACAAAGTGATATTTTCTTTAAACCTGAGGCAGTTGTGTTTTAATTTTAGACTGTAATTACAGAAGGATTATTCAGGGTTACATTACACACAAAAAAATGAAGAACAATAAAGATTTGTAGTCACAGTACATGAGAGATCACCACAGGGTGTCAATATTTTCAATTTTTTTTTGAATGCCTATAATTTTAAAAGTACACGACTAAGATTTTTTTATTATTTTTCTGATAACTGTCACTACCTGGTCTACCACCCGTTTCCGGCTTGACGTTGATTTTTGGGACACCCTGTATGTACCCTACATATGTACTTTTTAGGAATAAAAAATATTTCTATACTTTCACCAATTAATAAAAACAGCTCATATTAATAACTAGAAGTGGACAACAGTTTAGGATGTTATCCTCACAATTGCTTTATTATAATGATAAATCATTCCATTTCATGTGTTTTTATGGATTGTACTATAGAAAATAAACGCCAAAAACCAAAAATTAAGTGATTTTTATTTAGACCTCAAGTCATTTCTTAACCGCTTTAATTCTTCCTTTTTTCTTTAAGTAATATATTACTAATGAACTTTCCACAAATGTTGTAAGCACCCGTAATGGAGTCAAAATTTTAAACACTGCAATCGTTACTCCCCAGCGGCTCAAATTACTACCTGTTAAGACATCAATAATATCCATATGTATATTGAGTTTGTGTAACACTGTTACAATATGAAAATCCCTGTAAATTAATGAAAAGGAATACTTCTAAACACCACTTGTAAAAACATACTTGCCAGCGATGCTATAACTAGCACCAAACCATGCTAATGAATTTATAACGTGAATGGGGAACACAATATACCAGTATTGGTGAAATACCTTTTTGAAACGTTTGTAGATCGAGAATTTACGTTTGGTCGGTGTAGTTGTTTTAAAAGGAACTAAACATAGGACAGTAGAATGGGAACTATTTATTAGCATGGAGATTCTTTCCATTTAAAATTTAAATCTATTATATAAATGAATGCCAAAATATGACATATTTGATACAATACTGTTTTTATACCTACTTATAAATTCGCTTCATGTAATGCCAAAAATTATTTCGAACTAAAAAATATAAAACATTCCTGTCTAATAGGAGAAAAGTTTCCATCACTGAGATCACTTCTTTTTTTGGTTACTAATACAATTAGTTATATAATGTTAATAGTCCTAATTTATTTACAAGATGAATTATTTCCTTATACCAAGTCTCCACCACAAAAGATAGAAATTAAAATTTTTTATCTATAACTATCAAAATATGTTTTGGTTGAAGTAGTTATTTTTCCTGCATTATCAGCTTATTTAGATGACTGTTTTAAATCACATCCCAAACCAGACACAGCCTACTATCCCAGCCAATTACGTTCATTCTATCATTTTAGGTAAGTCAAAAGTTCCAAACAGCATCAATCTTTTTTAAGGGTAAATGATCTTCATATAATACGAGGTCTGGCAGCGGCCCCCCGGAGAGCTTGTCCAACTCCGACATGCTTGAGCCCCTTGGCATAGTAGTTTTTAAAAATAAATAAAAACACGATTAAAAAGCTCTGTTTGACATAATTGACGTACGCCGTTGCCATGACAACGCATTACGTATACCCAGTTAGAGTTGAACTTTGACCTTTGACCTGTGTGACAGCACTCATAATTTTTTTATGTATAAATGCTTTATTACCCGTATCTCAAACGAAAATTTTCCATCGCTTGCGGTTCCGGAAATATATTACCTCGGTCGCGCCTGTCGCCCTGCCGAAATTTGTCCTTCGGAGGCGCTCGGGTCGGCACGGAAAGGCACGAACGATTTGACCTTTGACCTGTGTGACAGCAGCAGCAGCACTCATAATTTTTTTTATATATATAATTAATGTCCTAGTGACGAGAAAAGCGCATTAAACTTTCTGGGCAACTTAAATCAAGATGACCACAGACTTTTTTTTACCACTAACACATGTATGGGCGGAAATGTTACAAATTTATATCCTAAACATATTTTGCAATCTTGTATATGTTATTGGCTAGGAAAGTACCACTTGAGTAAGACAGTAACATATTCATCCACACATTAGATTCCAACACCAAAAGTAAAGCTTTTAATAAACATCAGAATAATGTCCAGACTTCATTAAAGAAAAGGACTGGGTGGCAACTCCAACTATTAAAAAAAAAAATGTCTTGCTCAAGGAGACATTGGCATTTCTTTTATAAACTATGTGGATCATCTTCTTACAACACAAACGATACCCATGATCAGATACAGTATGAAACCAAGCTGACAGTAAACTCTTACTTTACAACTGTCATTGCTTTTAAAAATTTCGTGGTTTTTGTGCATTCCTGAATAAAGAGGTCAATTTTATTTCGATTACTTGCAAATTATTCAAAAACTTCAATTTAATTCTCCATCTACAACAAATTCTTGCTATCAAGAGAGAACTCCATAGTCGAGCCATAAAAAAATTATATTTCATAAAATGCAGACATGCACCCACTCCCATTAAATGTTGGTCCTCTGCCATAAAGTGTAATCTTTTTACAAAGTGTGTCAAAATGCAAAGAATATATTTCCTAAAATTTGTATCGTTCATTCATATCAAATATCGTTAAGAAAACTTGATTAACCTTCTTGTTATTGCCAATGTTTTTTTTTTAATTTGAAAAACCATTCAAATAAACATTCCTTGTTGAGAACATTTCTGTAAGATAGAAACGGACTGTCTATTTCAGTCAAAATTTCAACATAAATACCACGTCTCACAACACAAATGAGACTATTCTTAAATCTGCATTTCACATATAACTAACTACCTATATACAGATTGAAATCTACTTAGTGTATTTGACATTTTAACAGCACATTTTTATTCACTTTAAATATATAGATTACAAATAACAATTGTACAATTATTCTTCTGTATATACTTTTAATCTATGTAATCTTAACAAAATAAGAATTATAGTACAGAAGTTTAAAATAAATTATAAAAATTGCATAATTTCCAACAACTCATTTTTGCTACTATCTGCTGTCTTCTTTTTTTGACACTTCAATAAGATTTTCGGTCTTACTCTTTAGGTTTGTTTTACCTTTTTTAATTTTATTTAGGTTCCCCTTAAGTTCTTTTACCAATATGTCTTCCTGGTCTTCAAATTTATCCTTCTGCAGTTTTAAATCAATATTTTCTCGCATAAAACTATCCTTTTTATCCTTATAGAAATCCTTCCTTCCTCTTATGCTCCCCATGATATTTTCTCTGCCTTCTTTATACATCTCTTTAAGCTGATCAGCACTAGGCACTGGTTTTATGTAACCCAATTCCTTAAGATACTTAATTGATATAGTTGTGCCTCCCAAAGTAACGGTGTAACGGACAGGTGTCGCTAACTTATATAGAGCATACGCTACAGCTATGTAACCCATGCTGGAATCTTTGAATGTATTCGTCAATTTCTCACTAACATTCCAACTTTCCAAGATTCCTGCTATGTCTACGCCGCTATAAAATTTTTTTTTATCATAATGCACATGTACAAGCAAATAATGTTACCTTTTTGCTAGATAGTAGAAACCTCCAAACCAAGCTGCAGAAGTAACCAAATGAACGGGCACCAAAACATACCAATAATCTCTGTACATCTGCTTAAACCTTTTTAAAAGAGACAATTTTTCTGGTGAATTTTCTTTAACTTCAGTATTCTTCGAGTACTTGCAAAACTCAACACAAAATACTTCTGGCGATGGTTTTTGAAGTTTCAACATTGAACATTTGATCGACCCAAAATTACTGGACGTTAAATAAGAAAAGTTAGACGTAGTCACCATAGCTTCGTGTATATACATTTGACGAAGCAAAAGTGAACTTTGGTGAAGTCTCCTCAAATATAACGTTGCCATTATTGATATAAAACTTGAAAGAGCGACAAATTAAAATATAACTTGGCTAAAAATAATTAAAGTTATTTGGCACTTATATGAGTTTAGCGTATAATCGTCGATCACGCATTCTTTACAATAAAATCGGCAAACTTCTTAGATCAAGATTTGTAGGTTAACTTGAGTAAGATGGAATTTTCTATATTTTGACATTTCGCGCCCCCTGTTGAATGAATTTCTAAATTGTGCGTAGGTGAGAATGATGTTACTTCATAGGCGTGTGACCATTTTTTTAATATTATTTTTTCAATGGTATTCCCAATATGAATCTTACATAAAATTTAAAAAAGAATTCTCGTAATATTTTTTATTTATAACATTTTAGAAACATTGGCATTTTTATAGGTTTTTATAGATAGAAAAATTGTTTTTTCGAGTACGCCCATGAAATACCTACCTGTGTTGCCGTAGACATCTTACCTTTGGCAGGTGCTGTGAATATTGGTTAAATATATGAATGTTATAAAAATGTCAATTCTCCTATAATTGTCTATATAGTATTTTTAATTTTGAAGATTTTATATTCTGTATTTTTTTACCAATTTTGAGAATGAATTAACGAAGGTGTATTGCAGTAATGGGTTCGAATAACATTGAAAGGAAGATAGAGGTTGGGCAAGGTGATTCCGTAGTCCCGATAGTCCAACCGATTCCAAAAGAAGGCTGGGTGAAATTTGAGGACGAAACTGCCAAACAAAATAACACAGCGCCTGCTGTAATCAATGCTGAAAGCGTTCAGGTGAATCTGGAGCATAGCATTAGCGGCTCTTTATCTGACAATAATGTTCCCGTACTTGAGCCAAAACCACTGAGAAATGTTCAGCTACCTGTAGCCACTGTGGAGCCCATACGACAAGGATTTTGTAAGTTCTTTGTTTTTGGCACAGTTTGAAGTGAAGTACAAACCAAAACAATTCATTTTTTCATTTTTAAGAAGTTTTATATCTACAACTAATGCATAGCAAGAATAAAATTAATTCATAGCTCAAATTATTGTATTATACTATTTATGACTAATCGAAACACATTTTAGATATTGATCAATAAAAATCAATTTGTTCTAATATTAATTAGCTGCTTGTTTTAAGTCAATTTAATTTAACTTATTGTTAAACTCAATAATTATTTATCAGTACTGATCTGCTTTTGTCAACAGTACCATAGTTATCTACATGTTTCAGTAGCTATGCGACTGTCAAAAATTTGATTTTTATGCATAAACGAATGTCAAAAACAACTACCATTTTTTAAAATCCAGTCTATCATTATCAGTGTCTTTTGTTCTTGCACTGCAAGTTGTTGAATCTGTTTACGGTACCAATCTGTTGAATTTGAAATGAATCTTGACATGCTTCTTCAACTTAATGGAATAACTTAAAGTGTAACCCTGCAAAGAGTGCACTGTAGATATGTAAATAATCTGTTATCAGAAGATGTAAGATCAGAGTTCTAAGCTGGATGCAGATTTCCTTTGCAGTATATATTTACAATACTCCTGTCCAGTAATAGCAGATCAAAACTCAAAGTTTATTTTTTTTTATTGTTACTGCACCACAAACATGAAAAGCGATTATCCCAATTGGACAGAATTCAGAAGATATGTTGTACTGTACGCAAAAGATTAAATTCTCATTTGAAAAATTTCCTCATATTGACAGTTTCATTGTATTTGATTCTATGAAACAGAATTACACTTCTCTGATTTAGTTTCTGATGAATATACATTTCTTGAAAACTGTAAAAACATGTATGTAATCCATGATTTTTTTAGCTAATGGTGATGTTATTGTTACCCTGCTTCCTATTAATACTCGTTTTCCATGGGCGACTCCAGCACAATTCCGTCCAGAGCTAGTCCCAGAGGAATTAATGGCTCAAGGTTTGACTGTACGTATTAAAAAATAGCTACTCTAATTGTGATGTCATATTAGTTTTATTCCATTGAATATCATTTAGATGAAATACTTACCAATAATTATTTTATAAGCTGAAAATTAGATCTTATTTAAAATTACCGATGAATAGAATTAAAATGCTCACTAAATTATTTTCTAAAAACACTTTAGTTCATTGTAATCCTATAAGCAGAATGTGTAATTTAAATAATTATTGAATAACAGTTGACTGTGGAAGAGTATGTGCAAGCAATGGAACTTCTAGTGAACGATGTCCGCTTTACACTATACAATGTTTGCTACAAACGAGTGCTAGTTGTATGGATCACAATAGCATTTTTTGTGCTGTTGGGGCTGCTCTTCTCTGGCCTAACTGGTCTAGTTCTTTTTGGCCTGGGTGTAGCCTGGCTGCTGCTCAATGCAGCCGCCATTTTCCTTTCAATGTGGTTGAAGTTCAAGCTGGCTCGAAACTTGGAAAAATGCCTTGCACATGTTAACAAGCAGTTTCTGCGGCATAAGATTGTACTTGCATTAGATGACCGAGGAAAGATATCTTGCCACAAGGTGAATCTTTGCTTTCTATACATGGACCCTGGCCCCTGCATCGCCCATTTACAAGGCAGCATAGAGCACCAAGAACGAGAAGCATATGGGTGGGAGCAACGCATGGATATTTCTGCAGAAGACATCATTATACAGGGCAGCCGTACCACGAGGTTGTCCAGAAAACAGGTAAATGCATTTTTACATGGAAATGTGCAAAGAGCTTATAAAGTTTGGGATTTGCAAAGTTTTCAATTATGAAATTGGTATCAATTTTTTGTGGCAGACAGAAGGTAAAGAATATAATATTGACGTGAATTTAGAAGAAAGTTCAGTAATAATAAAGTATGATTACTATACCGTGAGATTTACATAGTAACAATTTTAATATTTTAAAAAAGCACTTGATTGATTATTTTTAGAATTTATTCCAAAGTTTACTAGCTCACTGCTCACGAAATTGTGTAGTGGCAGATATTTGGAGTGGCATGTGTTTGTTCCATGTATTATAATTAATATATTATTTTATGGAAAAAAAATTAACCAAGAGGGAACAGAAACTAGCAGTGTGATGTCATATGAAAGTAATTTTTAAGATTTAGTTTTTTTTTTAAATTAACCACAGTTTCTTTATCTTCTTATATGAATAAATGACCATTCTGCTGATCACCATCTTTAAATGTGATTTAATATAAATCTTGAGTCTGTTATCTTCACTTGTATTTAAGTGATTTACGTTTTGATTAATTGACTTTCAAATAATTTGCTGTATACAACCCAAAATGTTATGACATATAAATGTGTAATAACTGAACCAAATAAGGTACGGTTACTGTTTAAAATCTCGACCAGCAATAAATTTGAGCTCCAGCATCTTAAAGAGGTTGTTGAAGCCCTTTGGCGCAACTATTATTCTGCTGAATATGTAGTTGATTGTTGATATTATTTAGTTTTACAAGATTGTTATGAAATTATCAACTTTGTGGTTGGTTCAGTGGGTGTCGTCATATAAAGCACATCTAAGAGGGGTATCTGCTTTTTTATGTTACTATATTCTGTGGTTTATCACATTCAACACAATGTATGTGTGTGTGCATATATGTATGTGCATACATGCGCACACACTGTATATGTAATAGCTTTATCAGGACAGTAGAACCCATTGTTGTATTTTAGGCAACTTATGTTACTTACGGTTTTTACCATAATTTCGTAAGGCTGGTCAAGGATTGAATCTAGGAGTACTACTTTGAAAATCGTGCATAATAATAACACAGATGTATTAGTCTGTTATAATGTCTCCTTGAGTTGAAATTTCATGTGTAATTCCTTTGACATTTCTTGGTGGTTTTATTTGTTCTTTGGTCACCGTGTGTTTGGTATTATTATATTTCTAAATCTTGCTTAATTTCTTCAATTTTTATTGAGTGCTGTAGGTATTTAATTACAATTCTATGTGTTTATTCTTCTCTAGGCTGATATGTACGGGTCTGTCCAAAAAATAATGAAATTAAGTTCGGAAAAAAAATGAATTCAAGATATTGTTACAAACGTTTAAAATTCTTCAAAGTACTCCCCCTGGGATCCACACACCCTTGCCAGCGACTTTTCCATGCACAGTACGCATCCTGGAAGGCGCCGACGGGAACCCCGTCTACAGCTTTTGTCACAGTGGTTTGGATCGCTTCAATGGTTCCAAAACGGATTGCTTTCAGGGCAGACTTGATCTTTGAGAATAAAAAGGCAATGACATTGTTCAAAAAATCAGGTTTCCTTTCTACACGTTCTAAAAGTTTACTTGCGATTGTCACTCGAGTGTTCTTGTAGTCGTTAGTCAACAATTTGGGGACCAATTTGGCATACACTTTCCGCATGTGCAAATTATCGGTAACAATTTTGTGTATAGTATAGTGAGAGTCTGCCATCATTCGAACATTTATTCGACATTCAGTATTTAAAATATCACGAACACGAGCGGGAGTCATCCTTCCAACTGGTGCCAGCCATTTTTAAATAACTTCAACCACCTGGAAACTTGAGAATACGAGAGAGCAGAGTCCCTGTAGACTGTCTGATTCATATAGTGGGTTTTGGCGAAGCTTTTGTTCAGTTTAGCACAGAACTTGATCGCGTAATGTTGTTCGATAGTTTTCTCCTCCCGCTAACCCATCTGGTTCGAACGCACTGCAACCAAGAGGAACGGAGCGTTCGGACAAATTGCATTACTTTCCGGAAAAACCCTGTATAATGTTTGACATTTCTCTACACATTGTATTTTTAGCAGATCCATCTTCCAAGCTGGAGACCAGCTTTACTTTTGTCATGTCCGTCGTCTGTCACGCCTTATAACTTTTGATCTGTGGTAGATAGAGACATAACGTTTTCAGTATTCAACTAAGGACCATAAGTCAAGTCCAGACTCCAAAAATCAGTCTAATCGGAAAATCTCGAGACCGGTTTGACCGAAAGTGGCCGCAAATTTTTCGGTTCCGGCCGCTAAATTTTTGCCGCTATTCACTTTCATTTGAATATAATTCACTGTCATTCATTTCAATAAAATTTCGTTAAACCCTATAGTTTAGTTTCATGCATAGGGTTCGCTCTGCTTTATCTGTAAAGCAAATTTTCGCTTGTATTTTTTTATAGATATCTGGTGTCAATGCAGTTTATCTGTCTTATGTACTCTACTAACCATTTTGTAGTATATTTGTTAATTCTCTGAGTTGTTTTCACCATTCTTTTATCACTCCATATACAAAAATTGGAGAGCGGTTGAATATTTTACTTTAATCTTCATTTGGTTTACGGGTTTCTTCGTTGTGTTCCTAAGGTTCACTTAAAATGCTAAATCTGTTATTTAAAGTCATTGTGTGTGGATTATTTGTGTTAATTTTTTCAAAACCAAGGAATTCTTTATCGCTGATAGGAGAAGACATTCTATAGAGATACTGGTTGTTGTCTTGAGTAGGTTGTGTGGTGCTAGCAAAAATAGTACCATTAGTTATGCTTTTGTGGAAACATTATTATTAGTTGTGGTTGACCAACTAAGAATTTGCGTTATATAAAACTGTGATCTTTGTGTGTTAATCATTAGAACACTCTGTATTGTATTATTTATAGAAAATATTGGTTGTCTGTTGTTAATTTTTGGCCCTTTAAAAGCTAGTATCATATTCGCATCTGGTTTGACTTTTATGTTTAACTGATAAATTTCTTCTTTTTTTTTATACTAGTTCACTTGTTTTCTTATTATGCGCGGTTGATAATAATAGCAATTACAAAACATCCGTTTGACACGAAATTCAAGGATAACTGTGCATGCAAATTGAAATTTTAATTTTAATTCTCAAACTAACCTTACATATTACATATGTTTGCTTTTGATGTGTTAATTTTAGTCTTTTCTTTATTGTAAATAAGTCCATTGCATGTTTTTTTTTTATATAAATTAATACATACAAATATAAAATAATTTTAATTTTTTGCCGTTAAACAAACAAAAGTGCTAAAAAAATTATTTTTATGGCGGTATTAAGCTATATTAAGGAAACACATTTGCCACTCCTTTTTGCCTTATTCGTTACAGAAAAATAATTATTGTACTGATTATATTTATACTGAAAAGAAATTAACCTAAATTTATGCAGGGTCGAGCAGAGCAAGTTTTTACTCGTTATTTGCAAAGATGGGGCAAAGATTTCCTACGCAGGCGCCTAGATTGGACACTAAATGAAGTGGCAGCCAACCCATCAAACCCTCGCCACATTAATAGTGCCTTGTGTCCTTGCCAGTACATCGAAGAGCTGTTGGCAAATAAGCCACCACGTACTGATGTTCACAGTTGTTGCCCTCTTTGGTCACGGTTTTTAACAGGCAGAGGCATAGACTAATCAGCATTAGGCGCACGTGTTTAGTAGCACTTTTGTTTGTTTTCTATTTTTTAAAGCAAAAATGTATCTTGTCAGTCTTCAGTTTTACTGTAATCTTATTGTAGGATAGAGCGAGCCTCTTGTATTTGCGTTATGTGTCCCGTTGGGGCCGTCAGGTAGTCCGAGGTTACCTTAAGAGCCCACCAGTTAGAGGGGGACGTCACTGTCCTACGTTACAGTGCCCCTGCCAATTTATAGACGAACACTTGAAGTGCAAACCATCAGGCAAGTTGACGTTGAAAAATTGTTGTAGCATTCCTGATCAACCTACTAACTGCTGTGTACAGTGAACCAAGTCAATATAAAAATTAAATGCATGTTTTTAGTATTAATAGTGATATAGTTGGTTTTTATTTCATGTGATTTGTGATACATGCAGACGTCATGTCGATGTATTATGCAGTTTTTTAATTATCAGAATTTTTTACAGAGCATTTACTAGTCATGTGACAAGTAGTTAAAATGCATTTTATCCAGTCACATTATGATATGCTTGTAACAAGAATTACAGATCTTGGAAAGCTCTTATGAATTATGTAACTTTTTAATTTTTACATTTGTGATGAATGTATCTTTCCTACTTTTTATTTCATATTACGCATCATTTTTAAGGCAATTAATTTACACTGTTTAATATCAAATATGGTATAATAGAAACCTTAATAGCCAGTTATCTTAACACATTCACAATGTTTTACCTTTTGTTAGTTTTGATACAAAAATCATGAGTGTTTTGAACACTACAATAACATTTGTGTCCACATAATTCCGTTATTATTTTTTTTACGTTTTTTTTACAAAAGAAACACTATTTGTTATGCATTTAGATGTGTCTTAAAAGTAATAAGGTCACAAATCAACAAACTGTTAGAGGCATTACTTTAAAAGTATCTTTAAGGGCACAGTACATTGCGCTACGGTAAAGCTCTGTCATGTTACTTTAGTCAAGTTCCAGCCTTGGTTTACTCAAAATCATGCATTTAAAAAGTATTTCCTAAATTTGTTCTTTGAAATGTATTGCAACACCTTTTTATGAATGAACGACCGCAAATAAATTGCAGTTCATTAAGGAATATTAGTACAGATAGTTAACAGTAGTCCATTCGTGCTCCCGTCAAAATATACATTTTAATAATCTTTGGTGGTCAGATTAGAGCTTGAGTAGTAATTTGGGCAGTTGCATTTAAAAAACATTTTGCCATACTTCATTTTGGCTGAAAGTAAAGCATGAGCAGAATAATAATAAGACAAAAATTTGCTAAACTAATAATGGATCGTAAAACCTTTTTATAAATGAATGAATGACTGACCAATGAATCAACAGTTCGTCAAAGGTATGTTGTTAAAATATTCTTTTGATCTTCGCTGAAGCCAGATTAGAGATTGAGTGGAGCATAACTTAAAAGGCATTTTGCATTATTTGATTGGAAAGAGAATGTGCGTATGAAGCGCAGTGTGTATCAATAGACTAAAATATAAAAATAACTTTTGAAATGAGTCAGGTTACAGGAAAAAGACAAATTGGTTATATATAATATAATACCTGATTCGTCATTCCACTGATTTTCCAATTAATTTATTACTTTGGTTACATTTTCGTCTGTTTTTCTCATCCAAATCAAATGTTAAAAGAACATCATCTTTTTGAGCTAAAACTTGTAATTTATACGAAATAGAATCATACATTCATCTAGAATGATGTTTAGAGTTAGGCTAAAATAGTGTCAATCTCAAGCCAAACATAGTCTTATCATTTTTTAGACACATATATGATAAAATGAACAGAATTTAAACTTACTATCATAAGATTCACCTATTGCATATATCTAGAAACCTGTAGATGTCAAATATGCTGTAGTTCTTATTGAATCTTTCAATTAGAGTATGACGATTGTTCTATTATAATATATTCTGTGTAATTTATTGATGCTTATTTATCAAAAACTATGATTTATTTGGTAATTCAGTAACTTTTGATCCTGTATATTTGTAGAACTAAAGAAAGCTGCATAACGTCATCTCAATGACATCATTATTGTTAGAATGTTACACAGCAGATAAATGGAAAGATCGCCCCTTTGTCTTTTGTTTTGTTCAAAGATTAGTCTTTAAGCTTATCAAAATAACATTTTTGTAATTAATTTTCTTAATTACTAACTGACCATCCACTAACAGTACTAAAAAAATCGTGATCACTTATTGCATTTTATTTTGTGTTGTTACGTAGTACCTTTATGGGGGAAAAATTAAAAGCTTTTATATATTTATATTCAACATTGGCATATATTATAACATTTAGCTAATCAAGTTTTATTCGCTATGTGCAAACTTTGTTGATTCAGTTATTTATAAAATATTTTTAACCAAGTTAAAATGTTTGTAGTAAGCTGTAGTGGTCTAGTGGATAGGTTGCTAGACTACAAAACCTAGAGATGTGGGTTCGAATCCCGCTCTCGCCAATTTGATCACTGGCATTTTTATAGTCCAGCTCGATTCAGGCTGCAATAAATAAGTACCTGGAGGTCAAACTCTGGGGTTATAATAGTATACCATAGGCTCTAGATTGTAGCAGACCTATCCTGTTACGATCCCAAAGAGTCTTCGTGGCCTATTATCGGGAACTAACTATTTTATTAAAATGTTTGTAAGGTTATTTTGTTTAAGTGTAGTTTATAATTTAAAACATTACAAGAATAAAAGTTGTATAATGTTACATGTACAAAGTGTATGCAATCCGTCCATATATGCCTTTATGTAATCGTTATTGATATTTTTTTATGAATAAATCGGTACAAAACCAGTCTACTTTCATTTCTGCATTTTCTTTTGCAAATTCATATGCTTCGCACAACTTTCCTGTATAAGGTGCATTGGGTGCATACCTTAATTTTATGTTTTTCACTTATTAATTTATATTCTGTTTTAGGTTATTGCTTATTTTGTGTCTATATGTCGGATCAAAATTTCCAACACGACAGGGGTGTGGGGACTCTACCGGTTTAATATCTAGATATTTCTGATACTATGAAGTATACAAAACTTTTATTTTTATTAGCACAAACCTAAAGTACACCATTTATATACACATGCACTATGTAAGTTAGAATGTTATAAATAGTTGCATTCCATTAAAGAGTTTTTATTTTATTTTCTATTTCTT
This sequence comes from Sinelater perroti, assembly GCA_036346155.1. Lineage (NCBI taxonomy): Eukaryota > Metazoa > Arthropoda > Insecta > Coleoptera > Elateridae > Sinelater > Sinelater perroti. The sequence continues at coordinate 471,660 of JARFIY010000248.1, read as the reverse complement.
CTACGTTGATGGATAAGTCATTGGCGAGTGACTGCAACTGTTTTACTCTGGTTTCTAAAAAGTTTCGACTTTCCTCTAATTTCTGGGCGTCCACTAAAGAATATTTCATCTCTGCAGCCTTCTTGTCTTCTAGTCTTTTATCATCCAAGCACAAAAATAGTTTGGAACATTCTTCTTCTGAACACCCTACTGCCTCTATATCTTCAACGATTTGGGCATTAGATAAAAAAAAGGTAGGTCTTTGCAACTGCAATTTTAATTTACCAGAAAACATTTCCATCTGAAATAATTTTAGGTTACATATGATCGTGAATACAGTAGTGCCAAAAGTGTTTTTATAATATTTACATTTCCCAAACAACTAAAATAAAATGTTACAGATAGTAATTATAATTAAATGATTACGAAAGCTAAAATTTTTAAATCACCGCACAAAGTTAACTTATTAAGGAATTTTTGCACCTAATTTTAATTTTAGTTTGAAATCTAAAAATGTAGTAGATAATACAGTGAATTATGTCGTCATTCATCAGGTAGCGCTTTGAGTATTTTTTTTAGATACGCAAAGATGTCTAATGATGTTGTTGGCTTGCCTTCGTTGTTGAATGAATATTTAGAAAACGAAGAGAGTACAGACGACTTAGAGAAAGCGTTAGTAATAGTTGCAGCGGACGCAGATGCTAGGAGCAGTGAAGTCCAATATGCATCTGGCAGCGAAGTACCCGATGAGGACGAGGTTAAAAGTAATAATAAAGTGGAAGATCCAGGACGTGAGTTGAGAGATCATAAGCGAAAACTTTCCGAAGAAGATGAAACTGAGGATGTAAAATTACATAAACCGAACGAAACTCAATTTGCTCAGCCAAGTGAGGGTTATGGAAAAATTATAGCGACGCACTACAATAAATTGGAAGAGAAGGGGCTAGATGAGCGATCTAAATCGCGAATATTCTACATGCGTAATTTTCACAATTGGATTAAAAGCATGCTGATTAATGAATATTTAACCAAAATAAAGGATAATAAGAAACATAATTCCCCAGTGCGTGTAATGGATATGGGTTGTGGAAAAGGTGGTGATTTGCTGAAATGGCGAATAGGGGGTATTTCACACCTGATATGTACAGATATTGCAGCAGTTTCTTTAGATCAGTGTAAGTCACGCTATGCAGACATGCAAAGACGCACCATGGGAAACATTTACAATATAGAATATATAGAGGCTGATTCGACGAAAATGAGGTTGCGTGAAAAATACATAGACCCTTCGATGAAGTTGGATCTTGTAAGTTGCCAATTTGTATTGCATTATAGTTTTGAATCTCTAACCCAAGCGGAATGTATGATTCATAATGCAGCTGAATGTCTTCAACCGGGTGGCTTCTTTATCGGAACGATTCCAGATTCTAATGATCTCCTTGCACGAGTCAGAAGGTCTCAAAGTAACTACATTGGAAATGAAGTATTTAGAGCTACATTTGAAACAGATATACATAAACCTCCTCTGTTTGGTGCAAAATACAACTTCCATTTGGATGGTGTAGTGGATTGTCCTGAATTTTTAGTCCACTTTCCTACATTAGTTAAGCTTGCAAAAAAGCACGGTCTAAAGTTGGTGCGAAAAGAAAAATTTTCTGACTTTTACAAAAGAATGAAATCTGAAGGACGCCACCTTATAAGTAACATGAAGGGATTAGAAGCTTATCCTCCTTATCCAAACTCTAACTTGGTTGGAACAGCTTCAGATGACTATACGCATGCAGAAGAATTTTTACAAAGAGAAAATCGAGACTCCAATGTGAGGGTCGGAACACTTTCAAAATCTGAATGGGATGCTTCGTGTACGTATCATGTTTTTTAAAGCTTTTAAATTATTTGTTCTTTTGGTTTTACAGCTTTATATACAACATTTGCATTTCAAAAGGTGAAGAATACTTGGGCCGCTGATGGTACTCCTGTATATGACATATAAATGTCAATTTAACCATTAAACATTTGAAAATTTGATATGTACATTTGTGTAGACAGGTGGTCATGACAAACTGATGTATTAACAGTGTAAAGGTATTGAGTTCACTAGAAGTTTAAGTAGATTTTTTATAGCACAATGTTTTAATGGATAACCATTAATATTTTCATGATAGAAGTAAAATACATGATCAATTGCCTTATATCTTGTAGAGAATTTGCAAAACTGTTGTAAGATGTAATGTTTATATTTAAGTTTCTTGCTATTCTCAGAATGATGTATAAAAATGGAAACCTTGCATTTTATTTAAATGTTGATTTTGGTTGTGTACACTGTATCTTTTATAGTTTAAATATCTTGGTAATATGAAATTCAGCCTTTAAGTTTGTGTTTTTTTTTTTAATAATTACAATCTAACGTTTGCCTATAACTTTTCTCATTTACTGCAGCTGTGCCAAAACTTCTAGAAAGAGGGAATATTTTCATTAATTACGTGTGGTTTCTATTATCTTGATGTCCATGTTTTACTCGTGAGTAACTTACACAAGAAGTAACTTCCTTTGTGGAGCAAACTAGAGGTCTAATGAAAGCTTAAGAAGACAAGAATATAAATTTATCAAGAAACTCCTGCATTTTAAATTTCTTCAAAAAATTTAGTAAAGTAGGGCTAATTAATTGATGGAGAATAAAAATAACTACTTGTAGCTGGTATTCAAAGAAAGTTAATTGGAGCACCTCTATAAGTAGAATATAATCAGTTTTCTAGCCAGAGGTGAGTGTATTTCCCTCCCTAATAACCTCTTAGTCCCTTGTTATGTCTACAGTGATTACATGTGCAAGGGAAGTTGACTGGTTGATGAGAGGAGAGGTAATGTTTTGGCTCGCAAGAGGTATAACCAAACAATTGATTACACCGACCGCTATAATGGCCAAAGGCTTGCCAAGCAATCTGAGAGTGTGTGTGAAACTATTGTGTCAGCAGAAATAAATTCTTTTAATGTGGCTTAAACTAGACATAATTTAAGTATTAATGAACTCGTCTTGTTTTGCCTGTTCTAATGATATATATTTTGTGTGCTTTCTAGAGTTACACCTTATGAATTTTGCATGTGAGGGCATTTTGATCATATTATATATGAGAATACAGAAAACATTTAAACAAATTATGTTATTTTTTGAATAATTTGTGCGTAGATTTTGAACCTTTATAGGATAACAAAGAAAAAGAATCTGTATTTAATACATCTTGCTTTTTATTATTGATTTTCATTTTTCTTAGTCTTAGCTTTTTTACTGATGGACTAATTGGTGTATTTTGTTTTATACACTTTGTTAATGATAAGAGTGAAACTACCAGGAGATATGCTGTGCAAACTGTCAGTTTGTGAGCAAATAGTTAAATTACTAGCTTTGGTACAGATGAACTTGGGTTTGATCCTGAGCTGCAGATAGTTCTTGGATGACCTACACAATCACAAAACATAATTGAGTTCCTGCATTCATTTGGAGCAAGGGAATAATGTTAAGGCTAATCTGTATGTGCTGGGGCTGTGGAGGTAAATATTAAAAGCTTTGTCATCTTTTGTCATAAGCCTGTTTTTACCCTTTGGATATAAGCTCCCTTAGATCTTTCCAAATGTCTCTATTTCTTTCAACATCAACGCTCCACTTTATTTGAGGGCGTCCTACACTGCTCTTGTTCTCCTGGGGTCTCCATTAGATAAGTTTGCTGGACCAGTTCCCTGCATTTCAGGCAGGCTGCATTTTTAATTTCAGTTGGGCAATTTTGTTCACAATTCTTGTATTTTTGTGCTTGATCTTGATTCATTCATTTGTTCTTCGATTATGGCAGATTCCAAGTGCTCTTTGAGACTATAATATTCCTAAATGCAGCCTGTTCTGTTGGTTAGTAAAATAGCAGCTTTGCTGTTGTCCAGTTTACTATAATGTTTGAAAAGAGCTTACGTATTTGCGTAAAGAAGCTGATGGGTCCGTAATTATCTAAGTTCTGCATCTGCTTTTGACGTTCTTTTGATTTTATTCTCCTCGGAATATTCTACCGTGCTTCTTTTATTCTTTTTTTTTTCAGAAATAATTTAGTTTTTTTACTTAACTTTTTAGTACTTGTGTGCTTTGGTGTTTTATATTGTTTAGCTATTCCATTAAGTGTTTTAAAAATATTTTTGTTTATCACATTTCTATTTCCTTTGGCATTCATATCTTGGATTCTTCTATTTAAGTTGTTTTTTATATGTAATTTTATTTGTAACTTAAAAATCTATTTCAGGGCTAGCAATCTTACCCACATCAGCTGCTGGCTTTATCTAATTCGTACTCCAAGGGAACCACGACCTAATCGTGATTCTATCCAAATTCATATATTATCCTTACTACATCCTAATCAAGTGCTAGTGTAGCTGAACAGTTAAAGCGCTTGGCCTGGTACAAAACAATCGGGTGCTTGGATTCACTTCGAACAAAGCGTATACGAATTTCTCATTAATTACGTATATCATTTTTTCCAATTTAGTTACAATTACAGTGAAGTTGAACCTCCAAGTTTATCAACTGTGAGCTCGAATTCATGGTCGGATTTTTCTTCATTATTGCCATCACTTGAGTCATTTCATAGGTTGTCATCCAAATTTACTTTAATTTCTTTTATAGTTTTATCGTTGTATTTCTTGTGCTTTTTTCCATAAGTAAGAGTAATTTTCTAATCTTCAAATTTTGAGGTATACCATCCAATAACCTACAGTAGTTTATATTCATGAACATAAAAGAAACTAATAGTTCTATGTCTGCCTCAGACATTAGAAATTTGGATAAGTGTAGCAAGATGTTTTTTCGATCGAGTTGAAATAAGTAACAGAGGATTTTTTACGTTTGTGTCTACTAATTGAGATGTTTAAGGTCTTTAGGGAAACAGTGAATAAATCACAATTTATGTTATTGGTCGCAACGTTCTAGGAAGACAAGTCACTTAAAGAAGAAGAAAGATATCAACAATTGAATAAGGAGTTGCACGTCTGAAAATAAAACAGGAAATCCACAGTCTCTTCTGTCATTAGAATTTTTTTAATGGAATTTAAAATATGATCAAATTCTTTGTAATTACTCTGTCCACCTGTTTTATTATTTTAGCTTTTAATATTTTGGAAACGTAACCAATTAAAGATTATATATTGCGATAGTAAGCAACAAAATTATTCGTATTAATTTATAAGACAATTTATTCATGATATTATATTTTTTTAATACTACTCTACTACAACATTAAATAAGGCAAATTGCAAAGATTTATAGTAACAGTAATTTAAGCAGGAAAAAGATTTATCAATAATTCAAGATAAAATAATCGGATTAGATGTAACATGCTCATATTCTACAAATTAGAGGGAACACGATTAGAAAAAAGGCACTTAAGGTCATTAAATGCACAGCATTGAGAGTGGCGGAACAAAAGATATTTTCCAAAAGGCAATTTTATGCTAAACTAAAAACTATGCTGCCGCAGTGCAGTTTTCACTAAATATTAAATTATTAGACAAGAACAAAATCATATATAAACGCCGTTGTTGCTGCTGTTTGCAATATGATGCTGCCCGTTAAACTTTCATGTTTTGCAGTACACAAATGATTGACCAATCAGAATCAAGTATTTGAACATAGCGGTAATAATGCGTATGAGATATTGTTATATATTTCGTGTGAATAATACAACACATGTATTTTAAACACTAATAATTATTTAAAAAAAAGAGATTGGTGTAATAACAAATATGTACATGAAACCTAAAAACTATCATTATTTTCTGTATCCAATGAAAGTTCTACACCACTTTCATTGTTGTCATCAGAAGAACCACCAGTATTTACTGTAAAACAAAGACCATCTTCTGCATCGTATAATGCAGGTTTATTCTCTAAATATTTACACTATGAGCATGGTTTTGCTAGTGCAGACAATTGTACATTTGTAATGGAATTAAATTCTTGAATTGCTAGTGTTTTCAAATCCTCTAGTTTAAAAGTTACATTTCTTGTGGCCACACAATTTTTTTCATTAGCCTAAATTTTTTTCAATTGGATTCAATTCCGGATGGTAGAGTGACAATCTTAAAACAGCATGTCCATGTTCATGTAACAGATTATCTAGTTTTATATTATAATATATGGAATAGCTAAACAATATAAAACATATATATATATATATATATATATATATATATATATATATATATATATATATATATATATATATATATATATACTAAGCTTTTCCCCTATTTATATGCACTATTTCTATACACAAACTTTGTCCATTATTTCTTGTTTGTTGCCAACTTTTTAGCTCCTGCCCATGTCCTGCCTTTTTTCTTCAATATTGCTGCTACTTTGTCATTCTACGTCTTTTTGGGTCTTCCTCTAGATTTATGTCTATGTACACCTGCTTCCCATATACGTTTCACTTGTCGGTTATCGCTCAAACTGCATACGTGTCCAAACCATTTCAATTTTTGCTTATCTATTATATTATTTATCGGTTCTATTTCAAGTTCTTCTCTCACCCAATCATTTCTTATTCTGTCTTTCCTGCTAATTCCTTTGACTCTTCTCAAGTATTTCATGTCAATAGCTTGTATTTTACTTTTCATTGAGTTTGTCAATATTATATAATTAGCGTTTCGGTAGAGTTGTGGAATATTTCTTTCCACTAACCATGCAACCATATCTGATGCAGACGATTTTTCCAATGCAACATTGTGGTAAGATCCATTATCTACTACAAGTACTAATTTTGGTGGTAGATTTGTTAGGAACTGTGTCTTGACCCAATCTGAAAAATTTGTATAGTTTATCTCATCATGATAGTCTCCTGTTTTCTTTCCTTTAAACATATTATGCTTAAATGCATACTTAAAACTAATTACTATGTTTCTTACCTGATGGGAACATTAACAGTGCATTAGATTCAAACCTGTAGCACTACCACCATGAACAATAATAAATCGTTATCTTTTGCAAACAGGCTTCTTCAACCCTAGATTACTATTATATGATCGTTCTTGTGGTTACATCTGACTCATATATATAAACAATGGGCCTACCTCTCTTAAATTGCATAAGTTGCCTTAAATATAACATCATATATATATATATATATATATATATATATATATATATATATATATATATATATATATATATATATATATATATGTATGTATGTATGTATGTATGTATATTCTAGATTCGTTAGTGAATAACATCTGACTCCAATGGCCGAGGTCCAAATTGAGATGTTCGCGAGCAAATTTCAGTTGATTTTGCTTTTGAACTGTAGTCAGATTGGGACCCCTAGCTGCCTTTTTTTGGGTCCTCTGATTGCACTCAGTTCTTACTTGAGGTGAACGCCAGTCATATATCGATTTCTGAGGGATATTGAGACGAGAAATCGATCGTCTGTCTCTCCGTTGTCACGCGCCTACGGCCACCATCCTGTCGGCGGACGTAGCCATCGGTTTTTCAGTATCAACGCCACACTCTCGATACAGTTGATTGCCTCAAATTTAGTTGATTTGCCACGGCTATAGTATCTGTTTTCTTGCGAATCAGTTGAGCACTTACGTCACTTAATTACTTACTTCGGATAAGTAACTGAGATGAATTGCCGTATTGCAAGCGACTGTAGGCTAGTCACAGTCGTCGCGCATATTCGTTCCAATTAGCAAGATTCGTAAAATCCCGTTCGTAATGCATATTTTTTTGAATGAGTCATCCTATTAATACAATAGCAACAGTTTTTTAAAACTCACTAATAAAGGTACTCCTTGCACGTTAATGTTTTTATTTTCATTTTCCTTAGACTGTAAGAGGAGACTAAAATGCGCGTACAGCTAGCGAGTCGATTGTTTTACTCTCAAAAGTAATTACCAGTTAATAGTACTAATGGTATAATTTTTAAAACAATATTTTGGTTGCTTTCCAACATATTGTGTGGCGTCATTGCACAATGTGTTATTATAAAGTTGTTAACTGACCGAAGCATTCCATTTATGTGCAAACGTGCGTTTGTGTGTGCAAAAAGCAAAAGACATCGTTTTCCAAAAAATATAGATTTATGTAAACGTTGGATTGAAAGTATTAAGCTTATTAGTTTCGAAAATTTACATCGACTTAAATTAACAGGTAATTTTAGGTGTGTGATGTTTATTTTGACCGTAAATATAATGTGGCGGGTATCGTGAGAAGACTTAGGTGGGATGCTGTTCCTATGTTGCATTTGCGATGTAAGCTGTAAGACGATTGAAATATTATGATGAATAAGGTGATGTGTTATATTCAACGAACTTAAAAAGTTCGTTACTGAATTCTATATGTCTGTCGGTCTGTCTGTCGCTGTCACAAAATTATGGATTTTTTAAAATTTTAAAATGGATTCTTATAGGAAATTTTACGCTGATTTCAAAATCGAAATCAAAAAGTTTCTATCTCGAATAGTTTTCGAGATATTCGACTTCGAATTTCGGCATTGCGATTTTATGAGTAATTCTTAAAGAAAATTTTATGCTGATTTCAATAATGAAATCGAAAAAATTCTATGTCGAATAGTTTTCGAGATATTCGACTTCGAATTTCGGGAAAATTTTCGACATTACGATTTTAAATGTGATTCTTATAGGAAATTTTACGCTGAATTCAAAAATGAAGAAAAAATTCTATATCGAATAATTTTCCAGATATTCGATTTCGAATTTTCCCGAAATTCGAAATCGAAATCGAAAGGTTTTTTTAAGTTCGTTCTGGGATTGCTTACAGAGCAATCTCTTCGCCGGCCCCATGTTTTTAGTATTACCTGATAATGTCGGAGATGTTGAAGATATCACTAAAAAAATAGAAAGTAAAGATTCCAGCAAAATTGAAAGTGAAGCTAATGGCAACAATCATACTAAGTTCCTGTAATACCATAAATTGTTCCTTGTTTTAAACATAAAATTATTCTCTGTAGGCTAACTTGTGATTAGCTGTATTTAATATGTACTATTGGCTGTTTTAAAATTCATTATTAATGTGTAATCGTTATTACATTATTGTACATTGCATTTATACATTTAACTGTGATATATTAGAAATGAAGGCCAAAGTACCGCAAACAGATTTAAGAGATCCTATTCATATGAGTATTTTTATTCGTAACATGCATTTGACTAAGTCCTACTTAGAATAACTATTTTAGTGTTTTCACACATTTGCTGTCCAGGGGTTATTCATTATAATTATTTTTACTTGTTAATAGTAAATTACCATATATTTTATGTATTATGTGTTCATTTATCACTAACTGACGACTTATTGTAAATAATAACTAATAATTATAATAAAATATTATTTTTTTTACATATTGTTTATTCATGTAATCATTTCGTGTATTTTGAAAAAAAGTATAATAATTGTTGCTTTAATAGTAACAATTATTTACATTTTCTCTGAAAGTAATAAAATATTTGAAAATTATAGCATATTTAGTTAGTTTTGTTTGGCGTCACTGAGGGCGTTGGTATAGCAGTTTTCTATTTATAACACGTATATTTTTACTAAAACTTGCCCCTGCGTTGGTTGGGATCGCTATCATATTCTACATACATGCTGACATGACAGTTTCCTATCTAAGAAGACTTAATCTGTGCTAAATCACAGATTACATATACGTAATCTGTGGTCCTAAATGGTTTATGCTAATCGTTCCATTTAAGTGTCGTATCGACATATATTTATATATAATTTGTGAAAACACCTAATCTAAGCCGCAAACTGAAATTTTTGTAAAATGCCTTTTATGAAAGGAAAAGCCCCAATTCGTAGAACACTGAGATATTTAGAAGCTGGAAAATTGGTCTTAAAGGATGAATTAAAAATATTTACAGTTAATTATAACACTGGAGCAAAACACCATCAAGGCACAAGGTATATTATAGGTTAGAAATTAATATTTAGTTTTTCAAAAAAGTGTCGTGTTTCAGAGAATTCGTATTTTGGTATTTGCCGCAGATTCAATATAAAAATCCAAACGTTCAAATAGTCTCATTTAAGAATCTAACTCCATCACCATTTATTCGATGTTTCTATGGTAAGTTGTGTTTAATTACATTAATTATTTGTAAAACAAAGTTAAATGTACATAAATTGCGGAATGTTGGAAATCAAAGCATTCCCGAAACAACCCTTCATGTATACCATATGGCTGTTAACTTGCTCTCATCCCTTCAAAGGCATTAATAGTATTATTGAGGGTATTTCCTCTCAATTTAATAATGCCTAATAATATCGCCAACACTAATTTGTTTCGTTATGCTTAATTCTACCCTAAGCTGCTGATAAATGACTAGCTTCTAAGTGACGTGCTTTTAATAACAAATGTTTAATTACTTTTAACTGATGCCTTCTTTTTATTTAATTGTGTCAGTTCAAGTATTTACATCAACTTTAGTGTGTGTTAAGTTAAATCTTTTTGATTATGCAGCTTGATCTCACAAAATGCTTTTAATTGCAAAATAGATCATGTAACTATGACTAAATAGAATCTTTATCATAGTTATATTTCAAATTTCTTTATCTAGTGGTATAACACTACTACACTACAAAAATTTTCCTCTTAATAAAGGATCCATTTTCTTCTATACAGATTTGTCCAGTAAGCAAATCTGAATCACTGGTTTATTGGTCATTAGACAATTTTGAAATTGTGGTATCTTTTTTTCACAACTTGAATGTTTACAACTCTATCTGTTCATGGGTACACTTTTGTATTACACCAAGTAGCTGTTCATTTCTTTCTGCTATAATCACTCACTTGCTTTCATGTTACAGTTTAGTTTGTAAAAATTTGAAGGTACTTTGTTCTCAAACTTTTTTAAAGCTGCTGAGCATAGCATGGATCTGATTCATACAGTCCACAAAAGACATTGAATCTGTTGATTGGAATCCATCGACATTGTCAGATCCAATTAGAAAATAATTCCTAGGTGGTGCAGCAAACATATCAATTAATGGTCACTTGTTAACAATATACTTAACTTCTACCAAAACAGCTTTACAATAGCTTGCTTTAAAATAGCTGACAATGTTGTTCTAATTGAATAAATTAGTTGTTCCCAGCTTTCTCCCATATGAGGTAGCTTCTAACAAATTGAACTGCTACTCAACGCCATAATCCTCTTGTCTCATCTGACTTCTATTTCTTGTACTTACTTGTTTGCATCTTTCTTTTATCTAAAATGACATTCTGTAGGATCCCACGTCATGCACAGATCAGCAAATACCTTGAATGCAAAAGTTTGTGAATAGGATCCCTAACAGTTTTCCAAAAAATGGTTCTCAAGATTATGGATACAAATAATATACTGTAATACTTTTTACTTAACCTTTTTGCAATAACTTTTAATGGTCTGAAACAATTCACACAATAGAATGCTGACAGTTTATAATCAGGTACATTTGCTATCTTGAGCACTGCAAGTTTAGCATTCCGTTTTCAACAATCAATTTACGATTCAGCCACAATTCTCGCTATAATCTTGATTCCACTAAATTTTTCCTGAGTAGTTCTTTCATAATATATGATCTTTTATGAGCCTACATATGATGAATGACATCGTTGTCTTTCAATTTTGCTTTTTATGGATTACTTTTGCTCCTAATGTTTCGTTAGAAGAAAATTGTTTTACAAGTTCTTGTAGTGCTGCATCTGTATTCCAGTCGCCTTTGTGTAGCTAAGCTTCTTTGTTACAAATTCCTTGATTTAGTAACTTCCTGCACTCCATCCATCCAAACCTAGTCTTGAATACGATAGTGAGGACAAGAAGTTTGCTTATTTGACCAATAATCAGTAGTCGTTCCTTGAAATATGACTTACCAATCTTTCCAGATGCTTGTATTTTATTTGAATTTCTTAAAATCCAATGTTTGAAACGATAAATCAATATTCTCCATCATCCTTCATTAATTTGGGAAATTTGAGTTCCTGCAAAGGTCCTTCTGATGTTGACATCAACTTTCCTTCATTATTTATATGACAGAACAACAATGAAAGTGGTGGATTTTTTACTCCTTCAAGTTCTAATTTAATAAATAATTTATTGTCTGTTGGGTTTGCTGATGCCCTCCATTCAGAAAGATAAATTCTCATTTTATTTCCAATTTCTGAGACAATGATAGAAAGAAAGGCTAGCTGTATCATTATCCACCTTATGGTAGGACTGTTCTCTCTTTTATGTATATTTTTGTTTGTCCTGTACTTTAATTGAATCTTGAAAAAGTGAATGATCATTATGTTTGCACCCATTTACTTCACATAGTTTTTTTCGATGTTTTGTTATTGGCATGAAATTGTGATAGCATGTTGTTTCAAGAATACCTTTCATACTTTCTTAAGCTTCTAACTTGAGAAGGATTCACGCTATTATTATGGTGTCTCGACCCCCTATAGTGATGGTACATGCTCTCTTCCTTTTTAACAGCAATCACTTTTTATTTTTTCTTCTACTGACCACTATCAAAGACGTAACCTGTATAACAAACTCCCTGAAATCTGAAATCTTTATAGTTGTCTATCTGTATATAGTATCCAGTCACCACAAAACTGAGTTGATAGCTTAACCACCAATTCATCAAAATATTCTGTACAGCTTTTGAAAACTTTACCAAATTAGTCCAGTTTCCATCTATTAATTTCATTAGTTTTCCTTGCTTCTTAACTTTTGTATATAGGCGTTCAAAATTGAGCTACAGAGTATTCAAGCTCTTTTCATTTTTAGAATATACAACTGAAGCTTTCATGCTTTTTTTAGTTTTACGTTCCAGGTAGCGACGAAGTTTGTTGGTATTGTTGTCAATTGCTTTTATTGTTGTTTCAGTAAGAAGTATGATTTTGTCTTCTGATGACATAGGCACATCTTTTGGAAGTAATACCACCATTTTCTGCATTATGAGCTATTGAGTTGTTCTATTGTCTTTGCCACTGTAATGACATCGTTATCTCTCGTTATTGTACTGCTCCTCTGCAGGTTGTTTGTTTTTGTTTTTTTTTTGCTACAACTTCAATCTTGTCACCTCAATTTATGCTGGTTTCCGTGCTGCAGTAAGTTCAATTTGTTGTTTCCCTCTACTTACTTCCATTTGTCTTGATGGATGATTTTGATAAGGGTACAGATGCCACATTATCTTATCTTATGTCTTCTTGATCTCTTTTGTTGGTCTTCAATTCACCATCCAAGTCTGTCTGTCATGTTCTTATAAATTTGGTCTGATATCTTGATTATTTCACGGGTTAATTCACTTTTCTTTGAAACATGACTAACATTGGGAGTATTTTCTTTTAACTTCAATAGCATATAATGATAACTCCACTTATTTGTTTATTTACACCAACCTGTTTCTGATAAACTTGATCACCCTCTAAATAAGACGATTCTGGTGTCAGCTGACTAACTTTAATACATTTATTTTATTGTCAGAACACACATATTGTATTCACAATTAATGGGATTTTCCTTTTTTTATTATATTGTAATAATTCAAATTGCCATGCAATTGCAGACTGCTATGTATCATTATTATAATTGATCTCACCGTAGTTGAGTTAATGTTCTTTTTTACTATACAACTTGATCTTACAAATTGCCCCTATTTGTTACAAAATGAAACTATTACACATTATAACACTAACCACTATGCTGCAAGTTGAAGTTGATACTATACATTGTTTTTGTGTGAGTCTTTCTTAAACCTTTTTAGCTTATTTTATTTATTGTAAATTATTTGTTTAAAAAGTTTGTAAACCATGATTAACTATTTTATTCTAGAAACGGGACAACAGATGCTTATTGAATGTGATAATAAATCAAAAGAAGAAATACATGAACATTTGTTGAAAGTCATAGGGAAAACTAGGTAAAGTCTTCGTAAAACTTGTTTTTTGCTCTTTTATTTTGTTCTTGTTTTTAGAGAAATCCTTGAAGCTGAAGCGATTGCAAAAGAAAAGAAAGATAATCCTGCTAATTTTGGAGTGGGTTGTGATAGACATTGCATTTGTGAAATCCCTGGACAAGTACCATGTCCTCAAATAGTACCACTTCCTAATCATATGAGGGGGAAGTTTATATATGCTAAAGATTATTAATTAAATTTGAAATAAAGAATGCATATAAATAAAAAGTTTATGTAGTAAAATACTTGGTATTTAAATTTCTGAAAAATGTAAGTGTACTGATTGTAATAAAATGACAAGAATTTTGACAGTTATTTCATTTAGGAGGTTCCAGATTTATTTTTCTCATATACAAGTTGTTTGATGATACAAATTTCCATTTGTTTGAAAATTATTTATTTTTCAAGATAATCTAATAAGACCAATACATTTATTCAAAGCATGTCCCAAGGTGATTGCCTTTTTCCTATTTTTTGTAAGATTATAGAATATCCTCTACAGTTACAATTGTCTGGAAACTTAGTGAAAAAGAATTTGAGAGTTCAGAAAGGATGGTAAATTAAGAGAGACGTATTTGGATGTTCTGCCAAAGTTGTACTTAAAATTGTTCAATTTTATCACTGCTAAGTTGCTCTACATTATTTAGATTTGATTCATAATATAAATGAATCCTTGAAATCATTTTTATTTGGTTCTATATATATTCAAACAACTTAGTTCACTGGTTTCGGCATCAGCTTTGATACCATTTTAAGAGTTTAGCTCTTCACTCGGGGTCTCAATCTGTCTACTCCCCAAGGAGAGCTACAATTTTTTGAGTAAGATTAACCTTTTGTGTCCTGCTTTGTCATTTATAGGGCTAGAAGTGAAAGTTTGGCGGGAAATGCATTGGGTTGGAAAAGTTGTTGGTTTAAGGGTATTGTGTAATTGATGGTACGGGGTAATAAGGGATTTTCATAAAACTGGTAAATATGCGTATCTTCTCTTGTGTTCCGATATTGTGGGCGTTTTACTATTTCAATTGCCTCACATACAATCCTGCTAGTGAAAAGGGAGTAATGGTTTAAGTCTGCGAAAAATTAATTTTATGGCCTGTTTATTATGTTTGGCAAGTGCCGAATCATTATCGCCTTTCCGTACGGCCATAAAATGCTCATATATTTGACTGGGTATTTATCGGTGATGTATCAGATGTAAGGTAAGAACGCTTGTTGGTCAGGAAGGTTTTGGGATTGGGAATTGATGTTTCTATTTATATTTTTGATTATATAGGATAAGGATTTATTGGAATACCCATTTTTTAGTAGGATGGTGGTAATAGCTTTAATTTCTATTTGGCAGTTTCTCATATCGCAAAGGCTGATGGATCTGGTGATGAGGGATTTTGCAACCAAATGAATTTGGGCAGAGTGATAATGGGATTTGGCATTTAGGTAGTGGTTAGTATGAGTGGGTTTTTTATAGACAGTCATTAGAAAGATTTATTGTTATATGAGTATCTTGGAAGAGAAGGGAATTATTTTGTATTTGATATTGGTGTGAATTTGGTTTAAGTGAGAAAGGAATTCTGGAAGAATATCATGTCTATGAGGCCAGATAATAATGTCATCGACATATCATATCTAGCAGGTTGGTTTAAGGTGAAAAGAGGCGAAGGCTTTTCGAAATCAATCATAAAAAGGTTAGAAATGACAGCTAAAAGTAGGGAACACCATTAGTTTGGCGGTAAAATTTATTTTGATAAGTGAAGTAAGTGTTGGATAGGCACTGATTAATTAAGTACAGGATATTGTTATTTATATTATAGGTTGGCTTCAATAACTGTAGGGTATCAGGAATTGGGATATTGGTGAACAAAGAGACAACATCAAGGTTGACCATATCATTTTTGCGTAAAGAGAATATATCATCCTAGGTCTGTAACTCATATAATTTCCTGTAAATACTCCAAACCTTCCTTATACGCAAAGATGATATCATGGTCAACTTTGATGTCATTTGTTTACCAATACTCCAATAAACCTAACAGTTATACCATTGAAAGGACATTTTTCGATTGGCCAATCAATAGAATTGTATATATTATGGACATCATTTGTTGAAAAAATGTATTCATAGAAAGTTAATTTGTTAGGTTTGCATGCAACAATGTATGTACACTAAAAGCACTCTGCCATATAATTTTGCTTGAATAATGAACTTGTTTGTTTTGATATAGTTATCAGTTATGTGTATAATAGTTCCCATTATCTGTGGCAAGTGTCATTCCATTGTGGATAGGGTGCATTTCGATGTTTTATAGAGTACCCGAATAACTACAAGAGATAAAAAAGGTGGATTTTTTAAATAGAAGCTATAATTAAAAAGATGTCATTAATATTAAACCAATTGAGGCGTCCTTCTACCATTCAAAAGGCTATCAGTTAATTTATTCTTGGGTACACATCTATAGTTACACCAACTGACTATTTGTTTCTTTCTACAGTTGGTTCCACTATAATTACTATGTCACCTATTTCCTCATTACAGATTAGTTTGTTCAAATTGGCAAGTATTGTGTTCTAAAGTTGCTGCGTATAGCATTGAGCTTTTTCTTACATTTCACAGAAACGTTTCCCATATACAAAAGACAAATTTGATCTGTAGGTTTGTGATCTATTGACAGTGTCGGATCTAATTAGAAGGTCATTTACAGTTAGTGCAATAAATGTAATGGTCGATTATTAACAATATAATTTGCTTCTACCCAAAACAGATTTATAATAACTTGCTTTTGTTGTTCCCAGCTTCTCTCGTATGAGGTGGTTCCTGGTTTCCAGTTATTCAATTTCATCTTTTTTCAGAGAGTACTTGATCTCGTTTGTGTTTAATTTTATGCTAGTCTTTAATTCCTCGTTTGCTCTGTTACTTAATGAGAGTTTTAAAGTCCCCTGTTATATACAAATCAACAAAATGGCTTGAATGTAAGAGTCTGTGCTCAGATTCACCAATGGCTTCAAATGAATTGCTCTTGAAATTAGACGTGTACTGTAGTACTTTTGTTCAAAACAATTCACATCGTAATGTGGCAAAATGATATCATAGTGTGTCTTGAAGACCTCAAAGAGATATAAAAAATGGATCCACCATCGTTGATCTTTTTTTTTGAGAACAAGTTAATGGTCAAAGCCAAAGTTGGTTATTATCTTTTGTTTTCTAATTTACAGAACTTCGATTTTTCAACTTTTCATTTTACGTCGATAACTCGTTTATTTAGGAAAAGACAAAAAAGTTTGACATTCTTCAGTCACTTTTCTGATAAGAATACTTGACAATTCTATAAAATCATCAAAATTTGTGCACCATGTAAATTATTATAGCTGATCTACAATCGAATATCTCCAATCGTTTTGTTTAGTCTTACATATAAAGGTATATAAACCATTGTATATTTTATTTTTATGCTTGCTTCAGGGAAGACGCTTTTGATAATTTGCTAATGTTGTTTAAGAGTACAATTTTCCAATTGTAACCAATTTAACACCATGCTTATGCAGATAATTGACCACTTTTCATTGAGCTTTTATGTTAAGTGGCACCGTATTTCAGTCAAACCTCTTACCTACAGAATATACTGCAATATAATAAGTTATATCTGTATACCAAGTAAATGTAAATATGTGTTAGTGGTAACCATTAGAAATTTCTCAACAGGTGTATTAAGAGCTACACAGTGCAGCATAAAATGGAAGAAATAAAGTATTTCGATTATTTAGATTATGCTGTGTTTGCAGCGATGTTATTAATATCTGCGTTGATTGGTATTTATTTTGCATTTTTTGCCAAAATAAAACAAAACACAACATCGGAATATTTGATGGGAGGAAAGACCATGGGCATCTTTCCTATATCGATGTCTCTTATAGCCAGGTAGGTAACATTTTGTGTTTATTTTTAAAGCATGTTCGTTTTTTGTGTTTATGTAACCCAAAAATATGTTGAACTAAAGCACTGGCTAATTCTTAATATTGCATAAATGCCATGTAAACAAATTTTAAAAATTTTCGTTTTATTTTAAATATTATTTAACATTGTGTGTTGCTATTTACGTACTTATTAACTGTTCTAGTTAATTATTCCTTGGTCTGTTTAATTTTATTTATTTGAAATTTTAGAAATTATGACTTTTGACTTTTCAAATTTTTACGGATTAAAACGGATGAAGCTCTGATTTTTAAATATGCGTAATATAACTTTTATTATAATTTTTTGGTTTAGTTAATATAGAAAAATAAAAGATTTGTGCTTTCTGTCATTACTAAAAATAGGATTTTTAAATTATAAAGTCGATGAAAAACATGTCAAGTGAAAGGGGAGATGTCTCGTGGTGCTTTTTTCACAAAAGGCGTTTTTTTGGTGAGTTGTACAATAAATTGTTTCTTTCACAATATGACAGATAGCACCTGGTGCTGCGTGTCGTGAAGGTCAAAGATACAAGGACTCTGTTTTCATTTTACGATAACAAATTCCATCTGCTACTTTTCCAGCATCATCTTCAAAAAATACCGTTCAATCACAAAACATGCTTAAAAACCGCACAAAACTGATTTATTGCTCACATAGGTGATTCCAGGATTCTTCGTGTCCCAAATTCTGTAATTTTGTCTGGATAAAAACCATCCAGTTCAAAATGCGATTCAAGTCAATGAAGGTGATTTCCTTCAAAAAACTGTCGTTCTCCAAAATTCGTGCAACCAATTCTTACTTAATTAAATGAAAGGCCTTCGTTGGCGCTGTTTTGTATTGTATTGTTTGTTATTTACTCGATTTTTTTTAAAGTTGCTAGCCATATCGGATTTGCTATTTTGAATATGGTTGATTTAAAATTAATGATCTTGGAAATTACCGATGCTTATTTTTGAACACTTGTAACTATTGTGAGTCGTTTCCATTTCTACGTCTCAGAAATATTCAATAATCTAGAGACATCCGGAAGATCAGATATTCTGATTGTTTATTTAAAGTTTTTTTTTATTTAAGATTTTATTTATGTCTTTAAGTATTTGAAAATTTTAAAACTTATTTGTTGTTCAATTTGAACAATTTGAATTAAGGGGTCTAAAGTGCTTGCCACATAGCTCCGTATCAAATATAGTGCGTGACAACGAAGCAGTGAGAGCAAATACATGCAAGATTCACATTGACACTTTCTAGACTAGGTGAAACTAAATTTTATTCGCATGTCAAAACATGTAGACTTGAAAAGAAAAAGAGAATCAAGTTACCAAAATAAATATGGAAAATACTGACAAGAATTCCAGCTGCGTAAAGGATGGGCCGACGCAAGTTTTAAGTTATAACACAAAAAGGGCTAGGCCAGAGGTTGATGAGTCAATATATCGCCGTTTAATAAACATTACTATTCATTGAAAACACAACTGAGTCCGGACGACGCACAGCCTAATGGATGATCAATGTGTGATTATTCGAGATGGAACATAGTTGTATCTGTTTTGAAAAAAGTGACAAATAATAAACATCACAATCTGGTCAATTCTGGAAGCACCTGAAATGGCACACCTACAACTTCCAAGCCAGGGTTTCCCAAAGAAGAAACGTTAGGGGCTTCGACACAGGTACCTTGAATGCTAAAGATATCAACATCAACGATCTGGTAAAGAGAATGATTGTTGCGGTAACTAATGGACTGATCCTTAATAGCAATAGATTGAAAAAGTTCTATTAGGGTGATGCTAATTATTAATAACCACCAGAATGGTCCCGTGATTGAGGAGCGGACTGCGATGCTGACGGACTCGGGTTAATTCTCCGGTGCTCTCTGATGTCTTGCGGGTGGCCTACTTTGTCACTAAAAATAATTGAGTACCTGTATTCACTTGAACAAGGAGTAATAATGACGGTCGTCACATTGCCCCGCACCAGAGATGGTGCGCGACAAC
This sequence comes from Sinelater perroti, assembly GCA_036346155.1. Lineage (NCBI taxonomy): Eukaryota > Metazoa > Arthropoda > Insecta > Coleoptera > Elateridae > Sinelater > Sinelater perroti. The sequence goes on along the minus strand of JARFIY010000248.1, from coordinate 451,763 downwards.
CGGGCAGAGAGAGCGAACATATGAAAGTCGTAACCTCTCAGTTCGCAAGTCCTGCTCCCATGCGGGGAGTTAGCCATACCATTATCATAATTATTAACGATGAACGGTTAGACTTAATAATTAAGCATGGTGATGTCTTGTCGATCAGGAATTCGTAGGCATCGTTCTAGAATTTTAAAAAAGAATTCAAAGTATTCATATCCAAATTTCTAGAGCATAAATAAAAATAAACTTGGAAATAAATTAGTTACATATGCTCAATGACAGCGTACCACCGCGATCGGTGCCATATCTAGTTGATGTGGATAGGTACTTTCCAAGACAATATAAATCTAGTGAGAAAATATACTGAGCGAATATTTCTCAAAAACAAGTTAAGGCCCTGGCCGACAATGGAAACCTCAATAAAAAAAGTATCAAGCTTCCTAGATTTAAATGTTAAAACTAATAGTTCTTATTGTTAAGCTTGAAAGTGCTACTAGGGTACTAGGAACATGTTGCAATATACCTTTAATTTTCATAATCTTTCAAAATACTTTCCAGCACACTATATGCGCTTCTGCATTTTTCAAAATTAATCATCGACCTAACTCTTTAACGTTTCTTGAGGGATCTGGACACACTCGCCAATCCACGCTATTAAAAGATCCTCGTCATAAGAAAATCACCTCCCTTGTAGTTTGTACCACTAAACTTTGGTTTAGTGAAATTGGAAATAAGGTAGGGATAGAGTATCAATCAATGCCTTTTTCAATGTTGAGTCTGAAAACATTCTCTATGACCATTAACGGAATATTAGCAATATATTTCAATGACTAACCAATCCAAATTAAGTTCAACGTAATCCAACCTAACCTACAATGCGTAACGCCTATTTAGAAAAATATGAAAACTGAAAAATGCTTATTCAGTAACATGACATGCTGATTTTTGTCCAAAGAGGACCACGTAAAGGCGGTTGGCCTTACTTCCCTTTTTCTTCAGTAAATTCAATTTTTTGAATTGGTTAGGTTAGGTTTTGGTCAGTCATTGAAACATAATGCTAATGTTTTGTCAGTGGTCATCGGCTGAACATGGTTTATCATAGACTTTAGAAAAAAGCTCGGCAATGTATCGTCTATGGCCATACATTATCAATGTTTTTCATTGTCAAATTCAAAAATGCGTAGTTGAGACCTGTTTTTCGTCGATCGACGCCCCACCGATCCCCTATTTCCGGTTCCACTAAAACAAATTTTTACGGACGAGAATAGGGCTTCTGGTTTGGAAACGTTTTCTAGATTGAAATTTCCTCTCTGGAACGCCCAATTTTACCTTAATACGATCGCAAGATAAGGATATTCTTCTCTCAGCAGAGGAGCCGTTTCTCCCGAATATTGATCAGTACTCAAGCCGCATGCATAATTGTAGCGTAAAATTGCCCGATACATTTTTGACCACGATAATATTGCGAACCATTTTCATTATTCATGATTATGAGACAATTCAAGCGTAACTAACAGTGGTCGACTGCAGTGCAGTGTTAAACTTGTCACAACGTGAAATCATCGCTTGTTAATTTGCAAAACTTTCCTAGTACTCTGTATAGTCAAGATTACATTTTGATATAATCAAAGGTGGTTGTAATTTATTGATAAAACGGTAACTTCTTTTTGGGAAGTGTAATTCCATCAAAGTTGTAATGCTACCCTATACCTATACACAAAGTAAAACGATATAACAGAAAAAGACTTCGATTTGCTGATAATACATGTATTTCTTCATTATATCCTTTTATTAATCTTAATAATTTTAGAAGTGAAGTACAAAATATTATTTTTTTAAGATCACCTTCGATTTTTTCGTTTCTCTTTATCTTTGTACATGAGTCTTTTAAGCATTTTGTTTTGTATAGAAAAGTCATCTGGATTTGTCGTTCTCGTGCATTTACTTTTGTTGCTGCATTTCTCTTTTTCATATTTTCTTAGTAAGTGAATTCTATAGCTAACCAATTCTTCTTCTATTGATTTTTCTTGCTTTGGATGTCTCTTCCTACTTTCTAAATCATTTTGGTACTTCATCACTTTCATTTCTACCTTTTTTAAAATTGCTTTGTCGTATTCTGTCTTTCTGAGCATATCTTGATGTTTCCTTCTCTTCTTTGCATGTATGTCTTGCTCTCCCTTTGTGTCACATTTTCTCTTATTAGTTACAGGTTCAACTTCTGTTCGTTGAGGATACACAGTTTTCCACTTCGACGGAATAATATCAGATAACACATTTTCTTCTTCTTGTGATAAAGACTTTACATCGCTGTTCTTTTGTACTTCTGTCGAAGTACTTTGGACAGAAATGTTTATGAGCTTAATTCCACCTGACTGTTCATGTTCATTATTTACACCTAAAAACGTATTTTCTAAAGTATTTAAAAATTCGCTAGAGTATATTTTCCAAACATTCCAGGACTTTAAAGTAGCTAAGGTTTTCAGTTTAAATACATTTCTGTCTACATCCATATTTAGATTGTTAAATGTTTTATGTAACTGTTTAAAAATTTTGAACAAATGCCTTTCAAATTCCAATCGATAAATGGGGGCACAGCATTTTTTCATATTGGAATTATATAAAACATCCGATAATAAATACAGACGGGCAATTTTCTTGGGTGCGTGAGTAAGCTCGTTCGTAAAAGAATCTATAATGATATCAACTACATCCGTAACAGCGTCCACGTGGTTTAAGCAAAACACCATTGCATCGCCAATTTTCTTTTTTGAGAGGTTTAACGCCTGAATGATTTGAATAAATCTGTTTTTTTGTGCATCTGATAGGAGTGCTTTATCAACCTTTGATTGAATTAAATGTTCAGGCATTCCTTTGAAATAGTCAAGTGTCATAGGAGGGCACCATATAGAACCATTTTTGAACATTCGAAAATATTTTGTAGACCAACTTTTTTGTGTGTCTCCATTTAATAACGAATATAGTTTCCACCTGTAATAGACATGAACGGAACTTGTATTATCGAATAGAAATCGATATGCTGGGTTGTTAATTTCTCGATTCATTATCATAGCTTCGAACAGCGGCCCTTCGCGAATAACAAACTCAATTACCCGATGCACAATCATTAGTATTTGCCTGTCTAGTGGAATAGTCACTTTAACCAAACAATTTGAAATAAGCTCGTCCATTTCTTGTTCATTTTTGGGGCATTCAAATGGTTGTTTTAACGGTTGGGCGTTAAAAGGCAATCCCGTATAAGGCGGTAGTAAATTTAGCTTTAGATATTCCGGGGGCACATAAACAGGATTTAGTGGTAGTTCAACGGATTTTCCCCACGTGACTCGCATATCTTCTCTATTTTTTAGACCCTGCATGGCTCTTTCTCCATCGCAGCGGCTCATGAACGCTACAAACCCGCAATTTGAAGTGCGGTTCTGATCCTCATATCTTGCCCACATTATCTTCACACTCGCTAAAGGTCCGTACGTACCAAAAAGTAACATCAAATCATGTTCTGTTATTTTCGGGTTAATATTCGCTATAAACAGGTTTGTCGTGGTTGAATCTACACTTTCTGTTCCTCTTAATATCGTTTCGTCCTTGATTTTGTTACGTTCGCTCCGTTCCATGTGCTTTAGTTTCAGTTCTTCTTTTAATTGCTCTAAGTTACTCTTAGGCTTGCCCATTTCTTTAGTTTGGTCTAGCTTGTCTACTTTTAGTAGTCTCGCGCATTCTATTGCATTTTGTATCGTGGCACTAGAAGTTTGCTTTAAAAAAGGCCGTGGGCTGTAAAGCTGTTCGTTTTTTATTGCAACTTCCTTTCCTGTTTCAGAGTTCAAAATACTTGACCTGACAAATGTTTTGTTGGGGGGGGCTGAAGTGTCCTGAAAGGTCCGTATAAATTCTTGAAAAACGTGCGCGGTAGCTTCTTGTTCTTCTCGCTGTTTTCGCTCTAACGCTTTTTTAAACATTTTGCTCGTTAAAAAATAATGATCTCAAATATTTTTTCTTGGGATACTGTCAAACAGAAGGTAAAATTCTGACATAGATCAATGTTTTACTTGTTTGCTTATGTAACTAACACAATCTCAAATAATCGTTTTGTGTACGATGCCAACCTTAACATATATCAAATTTAAATATTTTTGTTAGTGAGCGTTTCAAAATAGTTATTTATTTCGATGCATGTGATGGAGCGAATGGCCAACTTTTTGATATCACTTTCGGAAAATCGTGGTTTGGTCTTAAAACCATTTGTGCATGAATTTCTCTACTTAATTGTCGATTTGAAAAGTTCTGTTTTCCTAGCACATTCTTGGGAGGGAGAGTCCCAAGGGCTGTGAGCAGAGTGGTCAAATTTTTTTCAATACATTCACAGTTATGGTAGCGTCGTGTTGAAAGAATAATATACTTCTGATAGAAACATCACAACTTTTTGTATACTACTGTTGAACATTATGTTTCGTTCGATTAAAACATTAATAAAAACTACATCTTTGTGAGCTCAAAATATGATGTCAATATCCTCATCCGTAGACAGTATCGTTTTGGTAAGTGCAAATTCGCATTTTGCCCGCTACTTCATAGTTGTTCGCTTGGGTTTGTTGGTATAATGATGGATTCAATTCTTAACACACATGAGCATCTGATGTAAAAATTCGTTGTTTAGCATTAAAGAAACAGGGAATTACCTTGAATAATAGCAAGTTTAGTAATTGCCCTAATGTTTCTCAGTTTGCTAGCGTGAGCACCGCACATGTGCATTACAATTTCGCCTTCATTTCATCGACGTTGCCTGCACAAAAATGGGATGCTTTAGCTTTCGCTCCTAGTTAACAACTTTATGCACGTTGTGCAATGACGCCACACAATATGTTGGAAAAACAACAAAATGTTGTTTTAAAAATTATACCATTAGTACTATTAAGTAGTAACTACGCTTGAGAGCACAACAATTGACTCTCTAGCTGCACGCGCATTTTAGTATCCTGTTACAGTCTAAGAAAAATGAAAACAAAAACATTAACGTGCAAGAAGTATCTTTATTAGTGAGCTTTAAAAAACTGTTGCTATTGCATTAATCGGATGACGCATTCAAAAAAATATGCATCACAAACGGGATTTTACAATCTTGCTAATTGGAATGCACATGCGCGACGACTGTGAGTAGCCCACAGTACGCTTTCAATCCGGTAATTCATCTCAGTCACTTATACGAAGTTAAAGTAAGTAATTAAATGACGTAAGTGCTCGACTGATTAGCAAGAAAACGAATACCACAGCCGCTGAAGCAGCCCAGGCAGTTGCATTGTTGAGAGAGAACCTCAGTCAGAAGTCCGTAGCAAATCAACTAAATTTGAGGCAATCAATTGTGTCGAGAGTGTGGCGTCGGTACTGAAAAACCGGTGGCTACGTCCGCCGGCAAGGAGGCTGCCGTAGGCGCGTGACAACGGAGAGAGACGATCGATTTCTCGTCTCAATATTGAAACAGTGAAAAGAAGACTGAAGGCAGCGACGGGTCCCAAGCTGACTGCAGTCCAAAAGCAAAAGCGACTGGAATCTCGATTGGGACTTGGGCCATTGGAGTCATATATTCACCGACGAGTCCAGGATGTGCCTACATGGCAACGACAAGAGACGTCGGGTTTATAGAAAGCCAGGAGAGCGATTTGCACATTGCCGCATGTAGAGGTGGTTCTTGCATGTTCTGATCGGGCATTTCCATGCACGAAAAAACTGAATTGGTTTTCGTGCCTAGTAGAGGACGGGGAGGAGTTTTAACAGTGAACCGCTACATCGTGGGAATTCTGGAGGAACATGTTCCGTTTGCGAGATTTGTTGGTGAGGACTTCATGCTAATGCACGACAATGCGCGATGCCACACCGCGAGACTGACCACTACCTACCTGGCTGGCGTCGGTATACCAAAAATGGACTGGATTACATGTAGCGCAGACTCGAATCCAATTAAGCATGTTTGGGATGAGCTTAAACGAAGAGTCCGGGTCAGAAATCTTGCACTAAAGAGCGTGATGGAACCGAGAGCGGCGTTGATTGAAGAGCGGGAAGCAATCCCTCAAGACAGCATAGGAGGGTCATCCGATTCATGCGTAATCGCTTGGAAAGTGCAATTAGGAGTACAGGTGGCAACACTATGTATTGAAAAAATCATTAAATTAATTTCAACTAAGGATTTCATAATCACCTTTTCACTATCAACTCTTTTGTGTTACACATATTCTTAGATCCATAACTTTATCATAACAGGTCTGATTCCAATCAAAACTACGGTTTTTAAGATTTCAAATAGCACACTAAACTTTACTTGGACTGCTGTCAGAGTGGATACACATTCTCTCAAAACTCAAGCATGTTGCTGGGTCGATTGTTTTGCTCTCAAGTGTACGTTAGTTCTATTTAAAGATTCAAGTTAACACTGTCAACCTGTAAAATTTCTTCAGATCATAAATTCATAACAAATTGTGATACAGCACGAAGCGTAAAAAGGTTTTGATGGTAGTCTTGGTGATTGCTTTAAACCAAATAAAATATTGACATACACATATAATTTGTTAAAATAAGGCATGGAAATAATGGTTTCTGCTGTGCAGGCTGACGATTGATTCAGTTGATTTAAGGACGATGGAGAGTCCATTTAGAACTATTCTAAAAGTGAAAAATTCGAAGACGTCTACAAAATTATCTGATAATACTAAATGTTAGCAAAGGAATCGGACACATGCAAGAATTCTGCTCACATAATTTGACTTAATTATTTAGGCAAGCGGAAGGTCTTATCTTATTTTCGCTTGTACTCATTAACTCATAGCAGTCAATTGAAGAAATCAGAAAGAATATGGTAGATTTTAAAAAAGATAAGATGTGACAGTTAAACCACACGAACTCGTTGGTCTGCCAGATTGAGTGTTCCAAACGACCTGTACAACGCCGTATCAAACTGAGCCATTTCCTTTGTTCAAAGAGCGATCTTGTAGTTGATGTTATTGTCTTACGTGAATTTTCAGAATACAAAATTATACGATTTGTCTTTACAGCTACATTTCTGGAATCAGCATTCTGGGCATGCCAGCAGAAATGTATACATATGGAGCGCAGTTTTGGATGATAATTTGCTCAGACGGACTGGTGTCAATTACTATAGCAATAGCCTACTTACCGGTATTTTATAAGTTACAAATTACGTCAAGTTATGAGGTAAATTTCAAGAGAGTGGATTTAATTTTGTTGCAGTAGATTAAATTTGCAGTATTTAAATTTACGTTTTAATCAGACTGTGCGCCTGTTAGGATCCATCTTATTTCTGACAAAAATGCTACTCTACATACCTATAGTGATATATGTTCCAGCTCTTGCTTTTAGCCAAGGTAAGATCCTTTCTTACTTTAACAATAGCTAATTGATGATAACCGATTATTGCAGTCACAGGAATCAATTTACACTTGATCACACCTGTCGTATGTATCGTTTGTATATTTTATACCACACTGGTAAGTACATTATTAATTACATATGCATTAAAATAACTTATGCATGCAAATAATTAAAGTATAGATCTCTGGATGCATGTTACAATACCACTCAACAAGAATCTTACATCACCAAATGTCAATATTAAACCAGGCCCAAGCATTGTTAACAGAATAATAGAAATCAAAATTGGGCCTCCGGTAATGATAGTAGGTGAAAAAATGATTAAGAAAGGTACAATTACTGAAAGCAACAATGATATAGCCAATAGTGCTAGAATTGCTTGGTCCTCTTCGTCCAGCGTAGGTTCTGTTTCATTTCTGTTCATATTTTCGTTTATCTGGAAACGATCAGTGGCTCGGTGAGCATTTTTATTTGCCTTACACTCAAGAAACGACGACATGCTTGAATTTGTGCTGTACGTTAAGCATACATACTGAAATTTTGCGTTGAAGTTTATTATAAAATTTTGACTTTTTGACTGTTGCTAAATATTAAATTTCATGGATACCTCCAAAAAATTATATATTCTTAGAATAAATAAAAGTTTTTTGTTAATAACTAGAAGCATTTAAAGTTTATCAACATCTGGCTTCAAAACATGCAGTCACAATTTTTGAACAAATATATTGGAACAAACATTTGCCATGACCTTGAAAGTTGTGATTTTTTATAAACTCACATACAATAAAATACTAAAGTTCAGATGGGAGAAGTGTATTGGTGGAAAACCCTTAAAAAGAAAGATTGACTTTCTTAATGTAATATACATTCGCGACTGCATTCTTAACATTCTATGATCGACGTTAAATCCAAGCGAAATTCTTGGAAGGAAAAAATGTTTGTATGTATGTACTTAAGCGGTACTGTATTTTTGCACCTACACTGTCCAGGTATGAGACAAAAATTTTAAAAGTATAAAAAATTTCTTCTTTCATCGTCTTTGTGTGTGTGGGGGAGGGGGTTGATTTCAACTATACCTATGAAGGAACTACATCCCAAATGCTTCTCATTTTTTATTCGTTGTTTCTGTAATATTTAATGACTACATAATAAAGAGACTATAACTCCGATCCTTAGTAATCTCATTTGTTACTAATTAAAGCCAGTATAACATGACAAATTTAAATGTAGGTTTTACCAATAATCATTAGTCTCATTGATTATTCTCTATTACCTTATTTGTAGATGTTCTCTAGACCAGCGTTTCTCGACCTCGTTCTCATCGCGGACCGATAAAATAATTAATAGTTTCAATAACTATATGTAAATTTGTTTATATTTCACATTATCTCTTTTATTCTAATCTAAAGCATCCCAACATTGAATTACTATTCAACGTCAGCACCCCAGATATTTTTCTCTAAAATTTTTCTCAGATCGGCACCGGTCCGAGGATAAGCGATTAAAAAAACATTAGACTATTTACAAATATTGCCGTGTCTCCTGCATATGATTTTTTTTTTTTTCTATGCAAGAAATAATAAAAGCTGATAGAAGCGACTCCCAAGGTATTTTTAGGTATATCTTGTAGTTATCTTCCTTAACCAATTTCTATACAACTTTTTGCATATAGTGTTATTCGAAAGAATATTTGTTTTATAGTACTCACTATATTCAGCATATAAAGAGGCACTCAATTGGGTAGTTAATAACTATTAAGATATTTATGGTGATTCAAAAATAAAATATATCAGTTGACCTATTTTGTGAGAATGTCTTCATGGAATATGTATAATGATTAATGAATTGATTGCAGGGTGGATTAAAAGCTGTTGTTTGGACTGACACGGTACAGACGATGGTGATGTTTGGAGCATTAATTATCGTAATTATTTTGGGTACTGCGAGCGTAGGGGGTTTTACCGAAGTATGGGAACGCAGTAGACAAGGGGGACGTCTAGAATTTTTTAAGTAAATGCGTACACTTTGTGTAACTTTAACGAGAATAAACAAATCCTTTATTTGCAGTTTAGATTTGGATCCTACAATAAGACACTCGTTTTGGACCGTCACTATTGGCAATTACTTTTCATGGTTAGCTTCCTGTTCTATTAATCAAGCAATGGTTCAAAGATGTCTGGCAATGCCTTCTTTGTTTGCTGCAAGAATGTAAGCCTTATTTGATGTAGACGAGCCCATGTCGGACGTATTTGATTTTAGAACGGTAGCAATACTAGTTATTGGTATAATAGCCTTAGTATCGATGTGTTGTTACATGGGACTCGTAATTTACGCATCGTATTATAAATGTGACCCAATAACCAGAGGATTTATACACAAATCTGATCAACTTCTCCCATATTTTGTTATGCAAATAGCAACTGTTATGCCAGGACTCCCTGGTCTATTCGTAAGTGGCGTATTTAGCGCAGCGTTAAGGTAATACATAAGTGCGACAATTTACTTACATGAGCCACAAAGTTTATTAGTTCTATGTCGACCGGTCTGAATTCTATGACTGGCGTCATATTCGAAGATCTAATAAAGCCCAGAATGAAGAATGCATTAACCGAAGCGCAAGCCAGCTTATTAATGAAAATTATTGTCGTCGTAATAGGCGCCATATGTGTGACTCTCGTGTTTGTTGTGGAGAAAATGGGCGCTTTAATTCAAGCTTCTGGGAGCATGGGAGCAATAACTGCAGGACCATTACTAGGAATTTTCACTTTGGGCATGTTTTTTCCATTTGCAAATTCTGAAGTAATTTATTAACACACCTACACTTAAGTATTACAGCATTGATAGCAATTTATTTCAGGGGGCGTTGATGGGAGGTCTTATTAGCGGATCGCTTATTGCTTGGATATCGATAGGAACACAGTTGAAGATGGCGCGGGGTGCGATTAAGTTTCCGCAAAAGCCCATATCTTTGGATAGCTGTGATTCGCATTGGGTATTACAATATCTGAGCTTAACATTTGCCGATGATGTTAGTGACAAACCTTTTGAACCACCATTTGTTCTTTTTCGGATATCATACATGTACTACACGGCTTTGGGAACTATTACTGCTATATTTATAGGAGTTATAGTGAGTTGGATTACAGGTTGTAATAAAGGCAAACAAATACATTTAGATTTGTTATCCCCTATTATATATAGGTTTTTTAATAGACCAAAATGTGAGGATGCAAATGTGATTACAACAGAAATATGTAAATCTAATGATATTCAGTTAAACAATAAAAATATTACGTAAGTGTTGTTGTTTATAATGTTTGTTATAAAATCGCACTTTACCCTCTAACCAATTAAAAGTAAAACGATTTTTTATTTTTATTTTAGGGTTTGGAATTCTTCTAATGCTGAAGTTTCTTGAAGTCTTATCGCAATAGTCTCAGTAGCAGACATTAGCTCTGTTTTCAATTAGTTGATAGAAACCAAACAAAACGAGAATGGTGTAAAACCATAAATGAAACTTTCGACAGCGGTGTGGCGAATTAGCGAAAGGCGAAATAAACTAATGTTCCTTATGACGTCTGCTTTCGAATGAGGTATCACATGACATGTGTTATGTGATGGAAAAAAGTTTAACCTCACCGTTAACCCCTTGACCTTTGGCCGATTTGGCTGAAATTCAATAGCGAAGAAGGTATTGACCTAAGGTATATGTATGCCAGGTTTGAAGTGAATCTGATGATTATAACGGAAGTTATCGTGTCTCCAGACAGACAGACAGACAGACAGACAGACAGACACCATGTTAAAATCATTAACTTTCGCCTATAGTGCTCAGCTGTCGAAAGTTAATAAACGATATCCTGATTACTTTTTCTAATGTTGAGAAATTAATAATAAAATAAATAAAAACATGAAAAAGGAATTCTGAAGTTAATCAGGCAAATTATATTCGGATATGACAAAGAGGAATACTGCAAAGATGGTCACCTAGTCTGTTTGTATTATAATAAACTAATCTAAATCAGCAGCTGGAGAAGTGTAAATAATTTTGTTCATATATATGGTAATCAAAAAATACATGTTAACCACGACAATTCTCTTATTATAATCTTCTGTAAATCCCAAATAATATATTTATTACATTTTTAAAACTTTAAATTATAAAATTTAAACCAAAGAAGTAATGCAACAAACTGCAGTTAACCATGGAAGTATAGGGTGTAATATACAATGTATTGAAAATTCAGATGATAAAAATAAATAATCATGTTTGTTGATTTGATTAAAATTTTACTTGATGATGTACCTATTTTAATTTATTTGTATTCTTAACTGAAGGCTAAGGAAAGGAGCAAAACAATAGAAGAGTTAAAGAAAATGACATTAAATAGAAAGCATTGAAAGAACTGGGTGAACAGATAAAAAGAAGCCAACCCAAATCCGACACCTGAAAGAGTACAAGGAAGGGAGGAAGAAGAAAAGAATATTCTCAACTGTAACTCGACTAAGTTATCCCAAAATCATCAATGCATCAATCGACTAACGCACTAAAGACCCATTTGAAGATATTGGTAGGAGATGATCAAAAATTACGTCAAAGGTTGAAATTCGCTCATAGACAATTTAACAAAATTCACGTTTTTATTTATTTATTTTTTTGTTCATAAACTGGCATATCAAAATTGCTGTCTTTGGTCAAAAATGAATCCAAAGTCACCCATCTTGGTTGATTACCAATTAGGCTAATAACACTGAAACCGCTACTTTGCTTGATTTCAAACCTGACTTTTGACAGTTAAAATTTTTCATTTTTTATTATAGCTTTGCAATTAGATATCTACAAAAAAAAAAAAATCATCCGACTATCAGCAATTATTGTACAGGGTCCAGCAGGGAGGTGTCATGTTTTTAAGATGGGTAAAACATTCGTGGTAGGGGAACTAGCGCATGCGCTATGGTTGATGTCATGTAGCTATGGACAATTTAACAGCATGTATTGACTGTATCTTGATAATCACATTTTCACTTGTTTGATGTAAACAATCAAAACTGTCCATACTGATCGGAAAATAATCCACAGGAAGTCTATCAAACCTCTATATAGCGAGAGAATAACTGTGTGGTACGGACTAGCCCAATTTGGCATAATCAGTCCTTACTTTCTTTGAAAAAATGGTGAACTCACAGCATTACCTTACAATATTGCGAGAATGTTTGATGCTTGAACATTGAATTGCCCTCGATAGCGTTTGGTTTTGACAGGATGGGGCTATTTGACATACCTCAAGAGAATCCATGGCTTTTTCAAAGTAACATTTTTCAGGGCGACTCGTTTCATTGCGTGGGTATGTGGAGTGGCCTCCTCGATCACTAGATCTTTCACCATATGATTATTTCTCATGGGGCTACCTGAAAGCTCAGGTTTACATTAAAAAATCACGGACTCTTGAAGCTCTCTCGGAAGCCAAAACTCAAGAAATTCAGGCAATTCTACGCGTTATGCTTGAAAAGTATACGGGCAATTTTTCCACCTACCTGCAACAATGGCTGTACAACGGTCACCACGTGGATGGCGTCATTTTTTACATCTGAATTACATTTATTTTATTTGTATTTTGTTTCTTAAATGTCATTATATAAAGTAATCTTTGGAAAAAATAAAAAAGAAATTTGTTCAAAAATATCTAGCTCGAGTTTTGAAAAACGTAGAACCCCCCTGTCAGACCCTGCTTTTAGTTTAATCTGATAGCTTTGTTTCCAAATGCCAATTGAAAAGTTTCTATTAATGCACAATGACTTTTTAGACACCGTATCATGAATGATACATTTCAATACACAGTTAGTTACAGGAGAAAAAATTAATAAAATTTTAATATAGCAATAAATTATATATATATAAAAAAAATTATGAGTGCTGCTGCTGCTGTCACACAGGTCAAAGGTCAAATCGTTCGTGCTTTTCCGTGCCGACCCGAGCGCATCCGAAGGACAAATTTCGGCCCGGCGGCAGGCGCGACCGAGGTAATATATTTCCGGAACCGCAAGCGATGGAAAATTTTCGTTTGAGATGGGGTAATAAAGTACTTATATATAAAAAAAAATCATGAGTGCTGTCACACAGATCAAAGGTCAAAGGTCAAAGTTCAACTCTAACTGGGTATACGTAAATGCGTTGTCATGGCAACGGCGTACGCCAATGATGTCAAACAGAGCTTTTTAATCGGGTTTTTATTATTTTTAAAAACTACTATGCGAAGGGGCTCAAGCATGTCGGAGTTGGACAAGCTCTCCGGGGGGCCGCTGCCAGACCTCGTACTAATTAAAAATATTAATACCACAAATACAAATGGCAGGCTTTATTTACAAATTAAGGCATAGTATATGTATTCACATGAAAATTATGAAACAGTGAATTTGTACAAGTTTTTTTTCAACGTAAACAATTATATATTACTCTATAACAACAAAAAGAGTTAATCCTTAAAATTATATTACATCTACGTTAATTTACATCACTCCACCCACTTTAAAATATTGCAACTCTAATAATAATACATATGTATAAGAAACATAATTCACAATTCTAATTTACAGATGATGCAACTTCGCTATGGTTTATACCGTAAGATAAAAAATAAATAAATAAAATAAAAATGGAAATAACAGAGTAATGTGGCTTGGTCGAGTGTATCAATGGCTGCAAAGAAATTGCAATTTAATGTCATTACTTAGTAAAACGAATTTTTGTCATATCGGACACTAATAAAAATGTTAATCTAAAAATGTCGCACTTTTATTTCTACAAAATTATGTTGTATACAATTGGTTATAAGTTTAGATATTGAGTGGAACCTGTCAAAAAAATAATATTGTTATTGTGTGCTGCAACACTCATTATTTCACTTATACAGCTATTAAATTTTCTTCAAAATATCCCTAGAGCATATTTTCTTTTTAGAGTGAAAACTGGATAGTAACAAAATAAGGCAGGATATGGCATAAGCTCATTTTCATTCGACATTAAACTCGTTTATGTTTTTATTCCTGCATTATTCTGCCAACAGCCTCTACACACTTATGAATTCAACTCTCTTGCAGACATAATTACATACAGTATACACAATGTTACTTACATCGCATTATAAAAAGTATAAACATCCATAACATTAACCCTGGAAATCTAAAATAAACTTTATGAAAGGGCGTTTTTGATGACATTTCAGGCACTCCCTTTGAAATTGATTTTGAAGAAATAATTAAAATCTAAACAAATTCCAGTATTACCCTGTTAAAAATTATTACCATCTACCATAATTCAATAATATTGTTTTCAGATATACAGATGAAACTTAAATTTGATTTTTGAGATATACAGTGGCAGGTATTCTGCAAAATTTCTTCTATTTCTATGAAATTCTCGTGCATTTTATGCATCTGAAAATTGTGGTAATTATACCATTTTAAAATAATACTAATTAAACTGACTATTCATTCAGAAATAAGAGCAAACCTGTAATGCATGTTACTCCTTGTTTATTAGTTATTTTTTTCAAAATACTAAATTTATTTTAAAAATTGTCAGAAGACTAAATTTGACGGATATTTCCAAAAAATTCGCCACTTTTGTATTATTCTATATTTATTTATATAAATTGCGATAAAGGTGTACACACACACACACACGCGCGCGCGCGCACACGCACGCGCGCACACACACACACACGCACGCGCGCACGCACGCACGCGCGCGCACTCACGCACACGCACGCACACACACGCACACACGCGCACGCACACACAATATATATATATATATATATATATATATATATATATATATTATGTGTGTGTGTGTGTGTACTTTATCGCAATTTATATAAATAAATATAGAATAATACAAAAGTGGCGAATTTTTGGAAATATCCGTCATATTATATATATATATATATATATATATATATATATATATATATATATATATATATAATGTTTAGGACTTTTCAATTATAATTCAATTCTATTATTATATAACAATAATACAATAACCATATAATAAATTTGTATGTAGCTCACTTGATTTAAAGGTGGTATCTAACAAAGTATTTGATCTTGAAAATATTGAAAATTGTACAGTGAATTTTTAAACAAAATACGACAATTTTTTTCAATCAAATTGCAATTTAAGTAAACAAAAACCATCAACTACTGAAACTTAGCTACCTTTTGAATATCGTATGTGGTTGCTATTATATAAGTAACAAGGTTTTGATCCCTTTAAAATGGAATGCATATACTAAAATCACATTTGAACACAAAAGTTTAGCAGGTTGCATACAGTAATTGCGTTAAAAATATGTGAACAATCTCGTTCTTTTTTTTTCAGGTTTTTGTAATCCAAAATATAGAAGAAAACACAATTGAATAACAAGAACTGTGGATAACAGAAACGAAAAATGATTCATTTAATTCACAATAATTCAATTAATAAGCATATAGTAAGTTAATCCACTTGTTTAATTCAAAAAGGAAATTCCAACAATTATTTTGCCTTGAATTATGCTGTAATTTGGAAAATTGTATGATGCATTTGATTTAAAAATTCAGAAAATTTTTAATATTTCCAAAGTCAAACTCCAATTGGTACTCTACATTCAAACCAAAAGATTTAAAATATTGTAAATAATAATAACAGAATTTCAAAAACAATGTTAGAAATTAGAAAATATTTTTGACCATTTTTTTGTTATTAGCTTAAATAACATATTAACATTCAAAGAATCAAATGTAAAATGAGTTGTGGGCATAAAAAAAAATTAAAAGCCTCTGTAAGCTAAATTTCTCAAATGCCTCCGCATGTAACAACTTCGGCTTTACGCGAAACAATTTGGAGTGGTTTAGCCCAGTCGGTACTTCTAATATATTACCAAGGGATTGTAGTTACCCTAAAAGAGTATAGGAGTCACTAGTTTACCTATGGTACACTAAAATAAATTCATCATATAACAGCTGGGTATCCAACGTTACGTACAGCCGACTAATCGACGATAAATAAATTTTAATCTCGTTTTTCTCGAAACTATGTTTTCATAAACTGGGCGGAAACGTAGCTCTTACAATTTTCAACCGATTGACTTTAAATTTTAGCTGTAGCTTCCTACATAGGTTTACTAGAGAAGTACACACGATTTTTACGATTGGTTAACAATTACGTTTTTTATAAACAAATAAAGATCGATTTTTCACCAAAAAATTAAGATTTTTTTTCATATTGACGCCAATTTGCGAAAAATCAATTTTTCGCAATAATCGTGTGCACTTCTCTTGCAAAACTGATGTAGATAATGGAAAAAATTTTGTTTTGCAATAGTTACTGATGTGCGTTTCCAACTTTTCCGCCCGTGGAGGGACTACAAAAAAGGCGTTTTCTTTCTACCGAACACTGGGCCACCATTTTGTATTTGTTTAGAAAATAAAAAAATGATTTGAGTACCTAAATATATATTTAATAAATATACAAAATCCCATATTTATTAACAAGTATTTTCAAAAAAAAAAAAAATCCCAGTACAGTAACTGTTTTTCAATTGCTCAAAGGGATATAACCCCTTAAATAAAGAAAAAAATGATAGTCATATTTTTAAAAACAGACACACAACCTAAAAATAGTATATTAGAACAGATGCTTTTCTTTGCCTACACCTAGATGTTACTCTAGATTTTATTTATGACAAATTTTCTTTTGACATTGATTAAATAAGAGTGTGATAAAGAATAATCACAATATCATGTAGGTTTCTGTCATCCAAATAAGAGACTAATTGTGAGACACAGAGAACTTAAATTGACAAAGATTTATATTTATTTTACTCTTTTATAAGTTCATAATTAAAGATTTTCTGTTTCAATATTTTGGTGTGCTTAATTTCTTACCACTACATATCTCCCAAAGTCAAATTCATTTACTACTTTATTTCACGAATATTTCTTTGTAAAATTAAGAATATATTTTTTGTACACATACTTTTTCTATATATGTATACACACACTACAATTTTTTAAATTGGACACTTGTTTATCTGAAGGACCTAATAAGACTAGTGCTCGAATGACAAGGAATTTTAAATAATATTTTAGATTTCATAAATTGCTTTTTATAATACCATACAGTAATTTGTTTTGTGAAATAATTCAATGGTATATTAATAACAAAACGTTTCTAAGAACCAACAACCATAACATTTTTCACCTGCAAAAATCTGCTAATCCTTTGATCCTATGTATATTTAATTAATAAAAGTACAGATTAAAACTATAATAATAAATCACTATGTATGTATGTACAATACTTACTAGGATGTATCAAAAATCTGTACCATTTTTTATATTAAATTACCAATGTATTATTTTGGTACCATTTAAATACATGTCCTTTTGCTTCATTATCACAATAAAAAAATGAATGCTGCTGCTGTTAGAAAAATTCATGACATGGACAGCTAAGATAATGATGCCAGATAGCATAGCTCAAAAGTGTTTCAAGCTTGGTGACATGGACTGGGACAACAAACCACTTTGGAAGACCGACAAAATAACCTTGGAAACAGCTATCAAAGAAAGCCCAAGATCAAACGCATATAAATTGTCCAGTGAGCTCAGTTTGTTATACCAAACATTCTGGTGACACATTCATTTGACTTTGAGAGTTGGTGTTTGCCACCAACTTCTTCAGAATCCACAAAAAAATTCTTTCTGGCTCAAATCAGGTCAAAAAGGAATTCCTGTCGTTCAAAAAAGTTTTCAGAACGTAATGCTCTGGGTTAAGTGGAATTTGAGAGAGTTGTGCATTGGGAACTCGTTTCAGACAATCAGTTATGATGTGGACGAGCTTGAAGAGAACATAAAAAATTTTTCATTTAAAAGATTCCAACTGGTATCACAAAATTGAACAATCGACTGAACTTAGTTAAAAGTTGTTAAAGTTAAGGGATTGTATTATGAATAAATATCATTTTTTATATATCAAAATAATCACAAAAACACGCACTTTCAAACCACACCAAAATAATATTATATCATTAATTAAATATAAAAAACAATATGGACTTTTGTTACAACCTAGTACACACGCATCTTTTGTAAAGCAGATATTTCTTTCTCTCTCATATTCATGTGAATACTTGCACACCACCTCATATTCACATGTACACACAATCTGATTGAAAACATTATGAAATCCACAATCTTGTAATAATTTTACTTTTGTGTGCTCAATATTTGAACTAAAGTAAACATTAAATTGCAAAATAATCGCTTCGCAAAAAAAATTTCTCAATTTACAATATTAACTAAACAGGTCAGCTTAATAATCACACATTAGAATATGAAAAATAAAACAGTGTTGGAAACCTCCATTATGAAAATCAATTTTACTTCATCTGTCCAGTATGAAAAACTATAATTGCCAGGATATATAGAATAAGCAATCACCCCACTGTTTTGTAGTGTAGTATAGTTTCTTAAAATCCACCTAAACCTAAATTCCACATTAAAATATAAGAGCAACTTTTGTACAATTTTCAAATTAACAAGAAGTGAATATAATAATAAATATTCGTTAGCGTACTTAAAATTGCAATTTAATTTATCAGTTTATCCAGAATAGTAAAAACAACTGGCAATATAAGCATTCATTTATTTCTTCTTTAAAGTAAATTTTAAGTTGGATATAACATAAAATTTAAAATATACATTCATTTTCGTTGGTATAGCTCAAAACATGTGCATGTGCATGTGCATTTAACATTTACAATTTATTTTAAATTAAAAATAAACTAGAATAAAATAAATTAAATTTTAATATGATTAAAATGAATGATCGTCACAGGCACGGATTAGTACATAACGACTTTCTGGGATTTCTTTGAAGGAAAGAAAAATTTATAAACTTCTTAAGCAACACATCCTACAATGTTTTCAGTTCCTTTATTCTTGTAACCTACAGACCATCAATTATAATTATTTTGGTTCTTTAAAGATGTTTAATGACAAACTTTCCAAATAAAAACAGTTATCACAATGATAGCTGTTTTTATTCTATATATCTATAACAATGATAAAAAATTGACATGGAGAGCCAAGAAAGTACCTTTCTTCTTCTCCCCTTATTCCTTATGCCCGCCCTTCTAGAACATTGATGTACAAGACTAGCAACCCTACCATCCACTCAGCTTTCAAAACGTCCTTTACTCATCAAGAAGTTACAGGAAAAAGAAAAACAAAAAGATAGAACGCCGAAAACTAACTTTAATTATGTTAAAATTTCATTGATTGTGCTTTTCTATATTCTTTTGATTAATAATAAAATTTGTACAAGTAGAATCTCAAGTAGAATACTCTACTATCAGATCAAACAGTTGCTATTAACAATTGTTTACTGGCTGTTTTTTTTTTTTGTTAAAAATTCTTGCTCCAGTCAACACCCAGTAATTTTCTCCCATTAAGTGTGTACAAATACCAGTGATATCGATCATAAGGCCACGGTTAGTTTGGAACAATTGTTCCCATTACATCAATCGAGTATTTTAGTAATATATGACGAGCAATAAACTTCAAAACCATTGACATGTTTATAGACATATAGGTATCAAAATATTTAACTCATCATCCATAGCTATCAATGAATGAGAATGTGGTTAGTTTAAATGTAATTTATATATTTATATTTAATTAGCATTACTCTTTATCAACAATTAAACAGTTTAATGAATGAGAATTTGCAAAAAAAAGGGACAATCTAATGTCTGTTGATCAGTTCACTTACCACCATTAGAAGGTCTACGAAATAAATTGTTACATATATAATTTTGTATTTTTCAAAAAAATATGCTGATTGGTTACACCTTCAGACATTAAATTGTTTCATGAGCATGTAAAGAAAAATCTGCAATGATTGCATTCTGGGAGTGATTTCGATCAACTCGGAACGAGAAGTCAAACATTTTAATATAAATTCATAAACACATCACCAGCCTAAAATAACCACTATTAATTGTTGTGTTTCTTCCTGAAATTTGACATTAACTACAGCCACGATGGCTAGCAATTTTCTGTACAATTAAAAATGTCCATTTCATTTAAGACAAGTAGTCACACTGTTCAGGAAAATTGAGAATTAAAATACAATTTTAAGCTACATTTAATTCAATTAGCCATACGCCCATCACAAAATATATATCATTATTACAAAAGTCAGTAAATAATTTACCAAAGAACTGCAATTTGCATTTTTGTGATCAAATTTTATGTTTTGTTCTTTTATACATGATTTCATAAAACAAATAAAAACATATAAGTGAATTGTAATAAAAATCATGACAGTTTTGGTGATAAATGTCTAAAAAAAAGGATATCACAATTTGGAATTAGCAGTGGAAACAAGATATTTTTAAAAACATAATATAAT
The DNA here is from genome assembly GCA_036346155.1 of Sinelater perroti. Taxonomy (NCBI): domain Eukaryota; kingdom Metazoa; phylum Arthropoda; class Insecta; order Coleoptera; family Elateridae; genus Sinelater; species Sinelater perroti. Next base: position 430,924 of record JARFIY010000248.1, on the reverse strand, counting down.
TAACATAAAAGTTAAAATTTTCATGGTACATATTGTTGACTAACACTATCTTGAAGGTCTAAAAATTCAAGGATAAACAAATTCCCACCAAAACATAAATGCTCCTTTGTGTATATACATATATGTACATACATATACATATATGTGTGTATGTATATGTGTATGTATGTATGTGTGTGTATATATATATATATATAAAACGCGCGCACGCGCGCACACACACACACACACACACATATATATATACTTATACATAGAAATGTTAAAAAACTCCGACCATTAATTACACTATGAGGTGGGCCGCAAGTCAAAATCTCCCAATACAAAAGCTCGAATGATAAAAATGATCACCTTGTTTATTCTTCCGAGTGTGGCGTAATGCTACGAACTTGGTGCTTCTCTCAGTGATTGGCCAGCAGAGGAAGAACCTGATGGGCCTTTTAACTGAGGCACACCATTATTATATGGATGATTTGAATTGCACAACACTGTATACACATTATCCATTTTACTTAACTTTTCAAAGAAAGGAATAAGATCTAACAGTTCTGAATCTGTCATGTCATCAAACCAAGATGCCACTGGTACCTGTAACAATATTAAAATTTAAGTAACATAACAAACATAGAAATAAACCAATGCAGTAATCTTAAATAAATGCCCGATAAGCCAGAATTTAAAATTAAGGAGATAGTTAAAAATCAGTTACACTAATTTTTTTAAGAGACTTGTTAGTGGATCATAGGTGTCTGTAATGCTAAGCATATTAAACGTGTTTATGACATCTTAAATTACCTTGAATTAGACTTTTTCAAATGCTGGCTTTTTATTGCCAATTTTTGAAATTTATTTTTGTCACAGATAATGTAAGATACACACTTTTAAAGCTACATTTTGAATTAGTACAACTGCACACGTAAATTTATGTTATTCCCCATAACTGACGAAAAGTATCCAAATTGTATAAAATAATGAACTTCAGTTATTTCCAAAAATATTTTTTGAACATTATAATACTAATTTTATAAATTCAAATGAAATAAAATTGTATAGTGAAGTATCATTACACTATTTGATCAAAAATACATGGACACTAGTTTTAACTGACATCTAAGGATTCTTTGGTAAGAAAATCCTATCTATTTTTTTTTTAAATAATAAACCAGTGTTTAATATTATTTCATACTTTCAATTATAAACATTATGAATTATTGCAAAGCCTCTTGATGTTGGTAATTCCACACTGCATACTAAAATTAAAATATAAATGAATTATAATTAAAAATAATTAACGATGCAGCTACAAGCATATCCAAGTACTTCTGTTCCACATCTGCATCAATGACACCACCCATGAACGCAACACTGAGAAAATTGGAGCACTAGAAACAACCTTTTGATCTATGACTGGGTAACTCCAAGTAATAGATCATTAGATAAATTATTTTCACGTCGTTATCACCATCCTGTTAGCCCATAAAATGTGACTTTTATATATTTAATTTCGTTTCGTTATTAATTCTGATTATGAATATACAAATAAGTAATTTGTTTCTTTTAGTTATTAGGAGGGCTATTACTACACAAGTTTTTATATGACTAAACTATACAAAAAACATCTTAATGAATTAAACAAGAAAAAGTTCCAAGCATTTTTGTTTAATAGCTCCTACCAATATGTATAAGCATCTAAGAATTTTTTCTGGTTAGACCTTTTATTCAATTGAAATTTTACAAAAGATAAAAAAGAAAGTATAGTAAAATTGGTAACCATCGACAAAAAATAAATAAAAACGAATATTTATATTACACATTATTGATGCACTTGTATGTTTTTAAAACATTTCTATACAGCATCAAAAATGTCAATTGCAAGTAGAAATCCACAACCCACAAATGATAAACATAAATAAAGGTTATTTAAAAAAAACGCTTTTCATTCAAATATGAACAAATTAAGAGTGTTTGAAAGAAGACAAATTGTTGAACTATAAGAGAAAATTGTTCTCCCAAATTTGCTGTTGTCTATACCAATGTAAACCAAATTGTGCAATGATGATGCAACCAGTGGGAACATGAAGAATGACATGCTTGCAGAGGTTTTGAATAAATCAGAGGAGCATCTCAAAATTGTTTCTTTCTACTAACCAACATCATGCAAGGGTAGTAGTAGTGATCCCTATTTCCACCTGCATTATTGCAAAAAAAAATTATGCGCATTCTCGATTTTCCATGCGATTTTTCATTGACACCCCAACATTAAGAATTTCATTCAGAGATTTTTCATAAGCAACTAAGAGACAATTAAGGAATAATGTCTTTAGTGAAAAATCGAGAGGTTATCTGAATCCGAATGAACACAATGTATAAGTGTAGCAAGCCAATGAACAATGCATAAATCTGGACTAATCACCAGGAATGATGGTGTTATGATTTGAGGAACAATCTTATACGTTTTTCACTCTTTACTGGCAGTGATCAAAGGTACATTGACAACAAAGCAGTGCATTCAGATAATTATAAGGGGCTCTTTTCTAGCAGAATAATGCCTACCCACATATTAACATGTGTTTTCGCTTGTTTATTCGGTTTGATCTACAGACTTACTGCTTATAAAAAATGTATGAAACCAGCTGAAACAACAATTGCACAACAGCATTAGACGTTTCTATTATTTAATCCTATAGATGGTACAAAAATTGTACACAAGATACTTTTCAATTGTATAATTTTCTAGTAATCATTTATATCATCTTTTTCATTGCTTATGGCAAGTCTAATTCTGGATATGGCAATAAGATTATCCAATATAAGTTGCTAATGAATATCTTCCTACTATAACAGTACAGTTTAAAAAAGTGTTTGGTGTGGTGTGAACAAATTCAGATTTGATCCTGGACCCAACACTTGATGGGAAACTTATTCAATAACTAAAAATAATTAAATTCTTTCAATCAATTCAAACAAGGAGTAAAAATGTGGTTGTTTAAAGCATAGTGCTTACCAAAATACGCCATATCAAAGATGGCGCCCGACGAGCAGGCAGTGAAGGCAACGCCTTCCAGTTGCAGGCCATGCTCCTATGAGGAGTTGAGAGCATCACTATTATTATCTGATAGAACAAAACCTATCACTTCTGTAAAAGATTTGTTAATACTGTAGAGAATATAGAGAGAATATATCTTGATAACAAATTCAGTTTCAATAACCATATTAAAAATGTAACAAGATATAGGGAAATGACAAATACATAAAAAGGGAAAAATTTGTCCGAAAATGTTTGTATGAACTAGTGTATCATTCTATTTTCTCAGTGGGCATTTGTTAATATTCTACACTCAGGTTAAAAGATTGCTTAGGTTCTATCAATTACAAAATAACGTTGTTTTTTTTCACTCTCAACCCAAACTTTCATTGTTACCAATTTTTAAGGTCCATTTTTGAGTTTCCTGCAATATGGACAACATCAATTGAGATATACAGTGTAGCGATTTTAGCAATGCAGCATAGGGATTTCAGTAGCAAAATGTTAGTCTTCAATTACTAGTGTCCCTATTTATTTTAGCAACAAAAGAATTTTAAGTATCTTATAGAGAAAAATTATACATTTGTTTTTTTGGAAGGAGAAAATGTTACAACTGTTATTCTATACAGACTAAATGGACAGTTTAATAGAAACACATTATGAAAAAGTCACTACAGGTCACAGCAAAGCATGGCATTTTAATAAGAAAGTTGGACAATAGGCCACCCTCTGTTATTTGTTTCGGCTCTTAAAAAGATGAGCAGAAGTTTGAAAACAACAATCAAGTAGAGAAATTCAATGTTCAAATAGCTTCAAAAGCAACCCACGTTTTTTTTTTACAAAGTAATATCAGAAAGTTACTCATTTGCTACATCACACACATCGATAGGAGGGGGGTGGGTGTATTATGTAATCTTGTATATTGTATTATCTTGTTTAAAGTATCATAAAAGTCTCATTTTAATTTGACTTACCTACATAATAAAATAAATCAAAGTAATCAATTTTGCTTATTAAATGGAGTTTAAGAAAAAAGGATACTTACAGCATTATCTGGGTGGAATATATAAGATGCAGGTGAGTTATCAACAATGACAATCTGTTGCAATTCTCTTCCTAATTTGTTTAGATCCTTCACATAGTTGCCCCTATGGAAGACGCAGCTTTCTCTAAAGAGGCGAGCCCTAAACACCCCCCACTTATCTAAAAGATCAGCAACTGGATCTGCATATTTAGCTAAAGATGCTGTGAACAGCACACATTCGTACAGTTCGCCCATTCTTTTTAGAAAATCATCCACATGTGGCCTTTTTAACACATACACTTGATGCACTGTGCCATCTATTTCTACTGGTACTACAAAGTCTGCATTACTTATAGGCTAAAAACAAACGAGAAATTATTAATATAAGGTATTTTTCTGTCACATTGTTTGGAAAGTAAGTTCTGTTTTCATAGAAAACTGCTAGAGTACATTAGTTGTCTGATCATGCATGCTCACTGAGATTTTTTATGTATTAGCAGTCTACATATGCCATTTCATTAAAAACACTTAGTTATGGTGTTTCTTATAAGGTTAAACAGTTTAAATCTCTTGAAAGGCTCATAAACTGTGAAATATATATTATCCGTTTCTTGAACCCAAGAAATGTTAAATTAGCATATATTCATTGATAAATTAGTGAAAATACAAAGAGTCAAATAGTGAGAAGGTAGGTTAAACAGCTTAATGAAGGGCGAGAAAATGTGCATGATTAGAAATACAGAGGGTGGGTATCTGTGTTACTAATGATTTGATGCAGCTTGTTCAGGAAAAAACTATTTTTCAATTTCATCTCTGTTGAAAAATTTTTTCGCAAATTTCAATTTATGAAATTGTGTAGCATTGGCTTTTTCCATAGATAGCATCATTTTATTTGGATAGTATAGAAAACTTGATCCCACCATACAACAAATGTCTAAATGTTTGTGAAAGTTATGTACAAAAATAGTTTTATTCTTTTATTTGACAGATAAACCATTGAAAAGTAAACTGTCGCTATTTGTTTACAGTCAAATAGAACTTACTTTCCAAACATGCTTTGTACATTAGCTTTTTGAAATTGAATTCCTAGTACAAAAAAAAATGGTAAAAGTGTGCAATTCATACGAGAATTTAAATTACTTTTTAACTGCAAATTGATATAAATGTTAATGAATAAAATGTATTAAATATTTACTAGTTTTGTTTAAGAAAAATTTAGATGAACGCAATTCCTAGCCAACTGTAGACATATAAACATCATTTAATACTTTTCATTTATTATTTTTCTCTTACTCTAGTAGTGGTTTTTGGAAAAGTCTAAAGCATTTCACAAATAGCAAAGCTGCAACACACCTTAAAACTGCTATGCACAAGAGTTTCGTCCAAGTCTATCACCATACACATTTTATGCATGTCCTGATGTCGTACGGGAGGCAGGAGAAACCTAGGCGAGTCTGATGGACTACTCGGTGACCCTCGACCGAACACATACTGGTTTGAACTCTGGTTCTTGCTACGATTACGACCAAGGCAGCACAGAAGGGTATGTAAAAAGCCTCGCTTAGCTTTTTTGTTGTTCCCAGGTTGAGAAACTTTGCCCTCTGATATGTCATTTTCAGTCCTAGTAAGTGATCCTGTGAAAATACCATGTTACATATACTTATTGTTCATGATAGCAGCAAAAACATTTATAATGTATTATATTTATGTGAAAGAAGAATGCACTCAAGGTTAGCAGATCTCAACATCTTGTTTTCTGTATTTATCTTTGCACAGAGTGCACACCTACTTGCCAAAAGATTTTCATGTACATCCATTTTTTTAATTCCGATGCAACGAAGAACAAACCTGCCTTAGTTATGACTGCTGCTTGTGTTTTATGTTAATTACCGAAGTTAAATCTAAGCCGAGTGATGGAAACTGTCAATTGTTATTTACCTTTTTCGGGTGGATAACTGTTCAATTGTTCGTCATCCCGTGACACTTGTGTGATAATGGACGATGCGTCCATTTAAACATTTGTTTGTTATGTCTTTTATTTATCGCTACGTTTTACTCCTACAAACAAAAAACTCCCTATTTAAATAAAATGTTAAACTACTTCTGCAAAATGGCAGAAGCTGTTTTTACTTTTACCCACCATACTACTAATGTCGAATGTCTGATGAATACTATATTATCGGTAGCAGCGTAATCAAATAGGAGCGGCAAATTCAAATTTTCAAAAGAGTAGTTCATATCTGCAATCAACAAAATTTAACAATAAAAAACTAACTAAAAACAACAATACGATAAGTAGTTAGGGCAGAAAATATAATCAGATAATAATTGTAGTTGTCATTTACTTATGCACATTTATATAATTGTCCAAGGAGTTTAAAAATTGCCGAAATCATAGAATATTGTCACCGCTGGTAAACTAAGACTTGCTATCACCTACTACCAGTACATCTCATCAATATTTTAAAACAGTGTAACGACTATTACGGGCACATTATCACATTTTGTACTATAGATGACTGTTGTTTATGACAATTTGCTAAAGAATATGATCCCCAAAAAGTTTTACCAGTACAAATACTAGATATCGTGATGATTTTACAAACGATAAGTGTCTGTTTATTTTACAAAGGTATACAACCTTTCTAAAATTTGTAAGCTTTGTTAACAAGATGCTGGATGCTATTGCAAATTTTTTATTTTTTAGGCCACGGACTTGTTTTCTTGATTTTCTGATCCCTTTTGTTTTTTCCAGGGGGAACCGGCGGCTAGGGGACTTTATGTGCTATCCTTATTGTTTACAGAGGGAGGGATATATATATATATATATATATATATATATATATATATATATATATATATTATATATTATTATTATTATTCACCTTATTAAACTCTGATGTCATCTTCTTATCCTTCATTTATATGTGTTCCTTTGGTAAAAATAGGAGAAAATGAACATATAAGCGTACTTTCAGATCTCAAATATTTTTTACATTCATCCTCTAATGTATGAGTATAGATAACAGATATCCAACATAACAATAAACACAAAACAAATGCGATTCCTTTCTTTCTCTATCATCCTTTTACCCTCACGTGTGTCGGATATTTGTAGGTTCCGCCTTCTTGGCCCATTCCTTCCATTCAGATGTTTTTTATTTTTCACATAATTACCTTAAACTTTTTATACATTCAGTTGCTCCACCTTCTTAATGACTTTAGGAAGTAATTTTCTTCAAAATCCTCAAAATAATCATTTACACCCTAAATAATCTCCTTATTAATCAATTTTTCTCAATTAGAAATATTTTGAGTTTTGTGAAATAGTTCGAAGGGGCCAATTAGGTGAAATTATTTCGAACTTCAATTCTAATTCAATACTAATGATTAACGTCTTTGCAACTGATTGAATAGATTTTCTTTGAAAATGATACATTACTTTAATTGCATTTTAGTTTTTGGTCTATAATTTCTTGGAATTCTTTGAATTCTTGTTAGACGCTTCCAAACCATCGACTTCTCTGGGTTGAGCAAATGCGACACTTATCAGAAGGTTTTCTTAGCACTAATCCATTTTTATTTTATTTATTTATTTTTATTTTATTTTATTTTTATAAAAGTTTATTCGGCCAAAAATCACACCATAGTCTTTATCTACAATTTTTGGCTGCAGTTTTTGGACATTTTGAATGTGATTCATCGTTGTAAGTATGCAGCCATGTTTCAATTTTAAAATCCAAAAACTTATAATGAAAAACAAGTATTTCAAAAATAGCATCAAAATTGGATTCAATTTCTTTCCAAACAAAAAAAATTGATAACCGCTAAAATTTGTTTTTATTCATAATTGAAAACGCACAAAAAGTTGTATGAATCGAATGTTCCTCAAAAAAACTATTTGTGGGATATATGTGTGATACCATTAGTGAATTCATATAGAAGAGTGACCAAAACCAGCCACAAAAATATTTGAATAAAGTATCTCTGTGACAATCCCAAAAACTTTTCAACTTATGCTCGTTTTCATTTGTTTATTAATTTCACTGTTAAACATTATACTTACCTTACTGTCTCTATCATTTTAAAACTTTTAAAAATTATTTCATTATAATACCTTGCATCAAAAGAAGAATTGAAGCATCCAATTTTTCAGGTTTTACAAAATACAAGTTCTCAAACAATAGTTCTCCATTTTCCATTTTTTAGCATAATATATATATTTATTTTTAACATCTTGCTGTCTCTTACCGCTTAGGAGATCTGCAAATTGTTCATTTGTATGGTCAAAATGAAGAAGTGGAGGTAAATGATCAGACCCATAAAGTTTTTATTTTACTTTTGCCCAAAATATCGATTTGTGGTTTGAATTCAAAAAAAAAAGGTTTAAATCAAGGTGATCAAGTTTACTATCATAATTAATAATACTAGACAATTTCATCAAAAAAATAAATAAATAAATGGGAGGGCTTAGAAAAACTATAATCAGAGATCAACTATTAGTGAACTGTAAATGGTTTAGAATAAAAAAAATATAGAAGAGGCTAAAGTGAACGAAGTAACAATAGAAGTAAAATCTAAACGAGATCATTCGAAATTATAAACCAAGATTTCAAGCAAAATAAAGCAGTAGCCAGATATTTTAAGATTAACGTAAAGTTTTATAAGCTCTGATATTTCAGATCTGCATCACTTAAAGAACTTAAAAATCTTGTCTTTAAGTATTCTTCTTCTTCTCGAAATCCTTATATGCTTTGGATGTCGGATATTAAAAGTTTATTTTTCAAGATTTTATGTTCAAACAGTATCGAGAAAATATTTATCCTCTTTTATGGACACTAAACAGACCTGATTGAAAACATATGAAGAGAGTACTAATTGATGCTTTTATAAAGATATGAAATTCAGTAACACGAAAAAGAGGGTAGAAAATTAAAGCAATGCGTCAAAGTGTAAAAATTTAATTATTAAAGCAAAAAAGAGGCTATGAAATATTTAAAATTATACTCGAGAAATACTCAAATAAAATTAAAATGCGTGGAGTCCAAAGAGAGTACTTTAAACTATCTTGCTGGTATCAAACCATTACCTTAGCTTTCGTTGGAATTTTCCCTAATAAAATATTGTAATATAATGTCAGTACGATTACCTCAACAAGTACTGTCACTATAGCTTTAAAATATAAAATCATCATTTTTTGCCATAAGATGTGAAAATTACAATCTTACCTTGTACTCTTAGGTTATTCATGTTATGTAACCAAGAAAAAAGCTAAGAAGTGAATACTGGAATTGCATACATTTAGTATGCTTAGCCATCCATATAAAATAAATAATTCTTTTGAGACGGCTCATTTGGTGGGTGTTTGTTTTCTATTTTTCAAAATACAAAAGATTCGCTATTCGCAGATCCCATGGTAGGAAAATTGATCGAAAAGTTTAGAGATTTTTATCTAACTTGGAGATACATCCTTAAACTTTCAGCTCATGATGTACTCACTGATCAAAAAAGGTAATGAAATGCGTCCTTATCTGACGCATATTTTAATTAAGTATTTGCAGTAGCAGATATGGTCTATTTTTACCCGACTACAGCAAAACTACTCATCACATTTTGACAAATGAGGTGTCATGGAATTCGTCTCGATGTTCCGTGTGTCATAGGCTAGGTGGGATATATAAAAATAAGGATAGCACATAAATTAATTTAGCCTTGTGAATCATGTTTGGTATCAAATGGCTTTAATGTGCACAATCCAAAAATATTTATTTTATATAAACATAGATTACCAAATGATTTGAATAAAAGTAAAATTAAAAAATTAAAACTAAAACCTGAGTACGACGAAATTCCTTTAAAACATTGTTAACAAGACTTCGATATTTGTATAGCCGCAGTTATACGTATTTTGTCTTATTTGTCTGAGAAACGGCGTGTGACTGTAAACTCTTTTTTGCAATTTTTTAAAGGGTATTTAAAGTCGTAAGTTGATTTCAGTTTTTAATTTTATTTTTACTACAGCAAAGCCTTGGTTGCAGATATAAAAGAGAAAGAAAGAATTTCTTGCAAATCTTTATTACAAATCACTTGATATTACATTCAGACAAAAAAAATAACAATAATCCAAGATCACTTTTCCATTATATTAATAAATTTCACAAATTAATCTAATAATCATATTCATTTCAAAGTGATTATGTACAATGTATGAACTTTTATATAAAATTATATATATATATATATATATATATATATATATATATATATATATAATTTTTTCACTTGTTTACTAAATTAAAGTTGAACTACACATTTGAATTCTATCATACATAAGATACATTTAAATGCACCATAATATTTAAAGACGATCTTCCTTCTGTTTATGTCACTTGACTTTATTCATTAAACTATATGATAATTTTAAATTACTGTACAACTACATGTATTCATGTAGTGATTTCAAATATATTAGAAAACAACTTTCGTATTCACAATTGTTTTAGCTTTAGATATCATTCGATATATATGTATACATGCAATTTGTAAAGAATACTCTCATAGTCTTTCAAATGTAAGCAAAACAAAAAGTCTTACAGACAAACAAACATACACATACAGACTCATACCATTCTCACTTTAGTATGTTTTGTGTATAATTACAAGTTCAAACTGGAAACCAAAAGTAACAATTATTTATTTTTAAAAAATCAATACAATATTTTGCTTTTAAAACAATGACAATACAATATGCAACATTATAAGTTAAAAATTGGTCAAATTAGAAAAAAAAATAACTAATAAAATCTGAACCCCAAAATAGTGAAAAAATAATATTGGATCTGTAAATGTCAAAAATATTTTGGTGTTCCAAGACATCCGATTATAAGGCTAAAATATAACAACTGAAAGTAAATATGATAGCAAATGCCTCAAAACTATATGCCAAGTACTTTTCTGAAATTCATATAATCTAACGGTGGTGAAAATAATAGAAATAACTTTATGTTTTTAGTGCCTATAAAGAACTACAAATAGAAAAATATACTAAGATGGCAAACATATATGTCCTACAAATCACATAAAACAATAAATTTCAAATTTCGTCATTTTAATAACAAAACCACACTATATGGTTTATGTCGGGCTTATTTTAGGTATGTGTTTCATATAATTAATTTGTTTTTGGATTTAAAAATGTTCAAAAACTTCACACTTCTTTCAGCATTTCAATTTAGGAACAACTTACTTTTGAATAACAGCAACACCCAAATGTATAGTCATTTTTTTCTATATGCGACCATAATATTAAAAGCAACAAATTGAAATATTTTATTAGTCACCTTGGAAAATCAAAAATTAACATTGTTTATACAGTACATGTTATTTGACAATAACCACCGATTTGAAATTTACAATTGTTAACGTTCTTTCTAGCTAACAATCATTTATTTTTGCTCACTTTTTGTCTTCTTGACGCTCGTCCGCAGAATATCCCAATTAGAAAAAATGAGCCCAGAGTCATCAGTACTATCATAAAAAAATAATGTTTTGCAGGAGAGGACACTACCTGAGTATACAAAGTTTGAAAATCTGCAACAGGTAATACCTGAAATAAAAAAAGCAGTGAATTAGATAATATATTAGATTATCAATTAAGTTGTGATATTTGTATATTTTAATATATATATATATATATATATTGGTTATACTTCATATAATTAATTTCTTTGTAGACATAAATTAATTATATATATAATCAATTTATGAATAAGAAATTAATTATAAGTAGTATAACCAATTTGCATTGTATTATAATAGAGAAAGACCATTTGTCCTGCAAACCGGTTTTTAATTACAGCATCAAATGTCTTAGCCTTCTCTATTACAATGCTCTAGTAATACATCATTGTCAGTGACGTCAGGAAAGAATATTTTCATAACAAATAAAATAGTGGCACCCCACCCCAAATGTAATTTTAAAAGCAACAACATAGGAACAGAACAGCCAATAAAATGAATGAGTAGACTAAGAAATTAAAAGAAAAGATTAACAATTATAAAATTATAAACTATCCCAAGAAGAAAACAAGAAAAATTCAATGATCAAATCCTAAAAACATTTAAGATCAAAATAGATGAGCAAAAAGCTAAAGTAAAATAAATGGGATAAACAGAAAATTTAGAATCACAGAAACAGAAAACTTACTTAATAATAATGGTGAGGCTTTAACTACACATATGAGACTTGCAAACTAAGACATTAAAGTTTCGATATGCTTGTTCTTACCGCCCAATTACCTTGCACTAAGTCTGATATGAAGCGATGTAGCAAGAACTACGCTTTTGACTGCGTTATTTCGCCTTATTCAAAGTGAATGCAGCTAGCTCATTTTTTTAGTGACTGAATCGGGTGTCTGAGCTCAGAATTGAACATACGTCTGTCTGTACCATAATCAACAGTTTTAATTGCTCAGCCCCACTGGCCTATGATAAACCTATTTAGAAAGTACCAAAAAGTCTATAAAAGACGTTAAAAACAAAGTAGAAATAAAGAAAAACAAATAAATATTGGAACAAAAAAAAATCAAAAAGAAAAATAAAGGGCTGATAAATGGCATAAATCCATTTACTTATAATAGAACAACTTTACTAAATATATTTCTTTGCCAATAATTGGAAAGACAAAGGAAAGACTACAATACTTATGCTGGTAGAAGTTTACTTGGAACTGAGATTAGTGCCTTCCACTAACATTGGATTTCAAGTTATATTAGCTTTATCATATCATTATCATTTTTCAGGCTCTAGTAAGCAAACAGTAGCAATTGAACTTAAAGGTACTGTAAAGGGTTAAAATATTTCTCATAAGAAACTCTCTAAAATAGGTATTATACCCTGCATATTAAAAAATAGGTTTAATTTGTTTTTTTATTTCTGCTTCATCACAACAATCCAGAAATATGGAATGTGTATGGACTTTTTACAAAATTAATTCTTACAAGGCTATAAAACATTGTTAGTTCTTTTTTTGACTTAAGATAAATTCTAATAAAACTAAACATAAATAAATTGAATACAATAAAAATGACAAATATTAAGAAAATATTACCTCAACTGCATTTTTATACATTTGTAGTCGCTTCGTCAACATACTTTTGCATTCTGGAACTAATTGCTTATTTGCATCATCCATGATAATTTTTAAACATTTGATATCTACACAGAAATTATAATTAAAAATGGACCTCTAGAATCAAACAGCAAAAAAACAACTTACGTCTTCCACCACCTTGTGGTACGTCATCACAAAATTTCAATAAGTCCAAAGCACATGCTCTTTGCAGCATAGGATCCACTTGAATATCTGCCTGAGATTCTTCTATCATACTTGCAACCTCAACTTGGCAAGCTGGAGTAGGAATTTTATGATTTATGAGGGCGTTTTTAAGACATTCTTCAATATCACCCACATCATTTTCACTATCTCTCCTACATATGGTATCCAATTCGCTTTTGCAAACTGCTTTTAGAAGAGGATTTAGTCGGATATCAAGAGCTTGATCCCTTAAAATGTTGGCCATCTCCTTTTCACATTTCATAGAAAGTCTAGACTTTTTGAATAAATTCTTTAAACATTTAATGATTTCACCATTTAGTTCTTGATCTGGTTTTGCATGAATAATTTTATCAAAACAGAATTTTTTTATATCGAGCTTACAGTTCTCTTGTAGAGATGGATTCAAACGATAGTCGGAATTTTGTTCAATTAAACGATGGATTACTATTAGTCGGCATTTTTTGTTGAAACCCATTTCATCTCGGTGTTTCTAAAAAAAAATAATATACTAACTACACGATATTAGTTTAAATTGCATCTGCACCTAAATTGCAACTCTCAAGTAACATAGAAATAAAATTTATTTATAAACAGAATAATAAACTTCTTGACCCACCAATGATAGTCTGGGACACATTTTATAAAGTAAAAAATAACATCTACCTTTAAACATTCCAATACATGTTCCTGCTCGACATGAGGACAAAACTGATCAATACTCTCAGCACATGTCGTTATTAGGGCATAATCGACTGAATTATCAGTTATTTCTTGCTTTTTTATCTTGAATAATTCTTTCTGGCAGGAATCGCTCAATTTTTCTGAAGTAGACTGCAAACATTCCAGGACCTAAAAAGCAAAACATGAATATATGTCACATATATTACTGGAAAAGTTTGCAGTGCTGCCTTAGTTAAGTTTGTCTAAGTAAATTGTACAATGCTAGAATGCTTTGGAAAAGTCCTAGATTATTTTCTAAATCAAAGTTAGTTTTAGCATCCAAAACAACAGTCTTAATTTTTACAAATACATGTTAAAGTCTAAAATATTTTTGGATTCATAATTAAAATAGTTAGTAGGTGTTAATTAACACAAATGACTTGTATGCAGGTAAACTTTTAGAAATGTAGATGTATATCAGCAAAATATGTTTTGGATTATTTACTAAAGATAATGATATGTAACAATCAACATAAAACCTGTTCATATATATCAGTGCTCACTATAGAAAGTGCTTTTTTGTGGTCTTCAGTTTTCAGTAGTTTTAATAAAAGAAATTAAATCCTTATGTGAGCTTTCTTTCTTAAAAAATAAACACAGAAAGGCTGTTTAAACTATTGTTTAACAAACACTCCACTTTTTTTAGTTGCCAAATACATAGACCTTCACTCCGACATTTACTCTTATTCTCTATCCAAGAAAATTGTGTATTTTAAGATCTTGATTTAATCAACTCTGTGTCAGCTCTTCTATTTTCATTTTTAAAAGCCACAAAATAAGATATTTTAAAGAAGTGCTCCTAATAGATGATGATAGATTTGAAGTCCTCATTACAATATTTTTAATTTTTTTTAAATAAATATCTTAATGTTATTCCCCTTTTCAAAGGCATGTCCCAAGCACAAAGTTCTACATCAGATTTTTGTACATTCACATGCCACAATAGAGTATTTTTCACCTAATACTGTAATTATATCCAACATGACTACCTTGTCCACATTATGTACAATATCAAACAATTCTTCTTACGAGGTGCTTGCTCAAAACAAAATAATTTTGTAACATCACTAACATGCGGTATATCATAATGTCCAAGCCATTAATAATACAATAACAAATTCATAACAGGTTCTTTAGCATCTTTACGTTAATAAAGCGTAACAATCACACTAATATTAACAGTAATGCATCTACATCTCTAATATGACAAGTTATAACAGTGAATTTAAATGTGCATACAAAAATATTTTGTATATTAAAAAATCTAAAAATAGATGATTATTTGTTTGTCAGGCAAAATAATTTTCGATTTTCCTTAAAGTACACTAGGAAACCTACTTGCAATGTCACAAACTTTACAGGCAACACATACACTACTAAATTCATACCTGTGAAGATCCATGCTCAACATCTTTACAATAATTTTTAATATCTTCCATACAGGCTAGTTTAAGCTTAGGATCAAAATCAATGTTTTCTCTTTGTTGAAATAATTGTGCTTTCAGTTGTTGTCTGCACTCCTTCTGAATATCACTTTTTAATCCATTAATTGTGTCATTACGTACTTTCTCACTTAAACATGTCACAACAGCAGCTTTTGTTTTTGCTTCTCGGCAGTATCTCATAGCATAGCTTTTGCAAGCTATTTTAAATTTATATGAAAAATGATAATCTTTCAGCGAAACAATTTGAAAATGCTCAATGCTAACACGACACTTGCTATTAGCTTTTATATTAGGATCATTTTTGTGGGCAATCAGGCAATCCATAATACCACCATCGTCATTCTTTGTTTCCATTGCACAATACGTTTCTATGGCTTTTCTACAATGTGCTGTAATAAAAGGATTTAAACCTACATACTGAGCTTCAATTTCTGTGAAATTGATAACAGCCTCTTTACAGCGGTCTTTCAAGTCATCTAGATTCTTCTGAAGACACTGCATTTCTTCGCCCTTTCCAGTCTTATCAAAACAAAATAGTGACAGATCCTCAAGACACACCTCCTCAATTTCTGGTTGAAGATCTACAGTAATTGCACGTTGTCGCATAACTCTACGTATTTGTTCAACACAGATGGGCTTCAGTTGCATACCTTTATTTTGATGATAGACGTACCTGAAATTTTCCGATTTCAAATACATTAATTAATGCATCAACACACATTTATGTAAATGTACATATTTCTTACCTGTACAAGCAAGGTAATACAAGTGGAGAGTTATTAGGATCATAATTAGCCTTATCTTCCCAGCTTCTACTAGCGTGACACAAATTATTTGCTTCTTCTCGACATGCATAATATAATTGAGGATCTAACTTGAAATCTCGTGCCACAAAATATTGAATTTGCATTAATGCATCTTCACATTCTTCTGTCATATGGTCTGCTCCGATATTATCCATCAAGCATGACATCACTCTAGCATTTCCGCCACGAACGTCCCTACATGCTGCTTTCACTACAGGATTGCAAGCTTCATGCAGCACCGGGTCCACTCTCCAGTCTTCTCCTACATCCGTTTGCTTCACCAGATCCTCTAGCTATATATATATATAAAAAAAAAACATTATACTCTCCTGCCCACTTTGCTCTATTATTTTGATATGAAAAAGTGTAATATTTGTTAAGCTAATTTAAAATAAAAAAATATAACCTTGTTACAATGATGATAATCATAATAATTATGATATTGAAACTTAAATAATTTTCAATCGTCATATAATTTTTTAACAAATTGTCAACCAAATGATAGATTTAGAAACGATCTATTGAAAGATTTTCTAAAGAACAAAAAAATATTCTAATCTTGTTTTATAATTTTTAAATTTACCCCCCAATAAATACATTTTTGGTATAAAATCACAACTGGGAAGAAGTAAGTTTCACTACTAAGAATGGATTTAGTTGTTCTTATTTTGCCCTATACCCCAAATAAAGTTGTCAGATTTTGTATAAACAGCATATGACACAAGTATGATGCTCACAGATAAGATAACTGTTGATAGGCAGTCATGCATAGGCGACAACCACTAAATGTGTGTTAAGAACAAGAAGAGTTTAAAACAAAAAAAATGTACAATATGCACATTCAAAAACACAATTTAGAAAAAGCAATATCAATATTACAAATAAAAGTACCATTCCTAAATATAAAATACAGAGGAAAAATAATAGATTATTTAAAATACATTTAAAAAAGAAAATATAAAATAACACATACAAAAAAATAAAACGAAAGACCATTGAAAAAGCTAATATCAAAAATGCAAAAAATATAAAGTGAAATTTCCATAAAGTAAACTAAGATATATTTATGAAGAAATTAAAAGGAAAGTAAGTGAAGAGCTGATACCTCAATTACCTATTGGAAAAATAAAAAATGAGTTTTAATAGAGGGTACCAAAGAACAACCATAAAGGGCACAAACTTGGTTTATTATAATCCTTACTCTACACAGCTTTTAAATTTTAAAAAGTCAATACAAGAAAAATTCTCTAGAAAAAATAAAATTTCAATTGGAATTTGAAAAGCAAAAGAACAATGTTTAATTTGGTATTAAAAATACCTGTTTCTACCATCCAGAGCCACTGGCACACTCATCTCTTTCCATGTTAGTCTGGCACTTAGACTTGGAAGTAAAATGTGCATCTAATATTGAATGAATTTATAACGAGGAAGCCTTAGAAAATGTGAGTTCTAGGACCATTAGTGCAGTGTGAAATTTTATTTAAATGAATTGATATATACAGTGCGACAATCTAATTAAATTTGAAGAAACGTTAAGAACAGAACAAATAAACTGCAGATATCTAATAACTTCATAAAAACACCATTAAAATGCATAACGTCTTTAAAAAAGGTTCTCTATCATAACAGGAACACAATCATCATAAGGGATGACAATATTTGCTATAGGAGTGTGAATAATAAAATGAATTGGTGATATAGTATAACATGCTCTACAAACTGTCAACTTTATTTTCAACTTACTGCTCGCTGGCAAGAATCCCCAATTCGCCTATTTTTATTTTTCAATCGAGCATGATCCATTAAGCAGTGTATAGTTTTTCCACCAACTTCCAAACCAGAACAGAAGTTTGAGATTTCTTCAGAACAGCCATCCACAATTTCAGGAGATAGCCTGTAATCTTCCATTAAAATTTTACGATGTTCAATCATTTCAATTTCACAATCCGGCTCTACCCTAGTACCATTCCTGATTACATTTTCTAAACATAGGAGAATTTGGGCCAAACGAATACTTCGGTCTTCAGAAGTTTGCTTGCGACAATGACTTTTTTTGATGTCATCTCTACAGGCACGCATTAGTCCTTTACTAATTTTATAATCTTGAGCAATCAATTTTTGCCGCTTCAGCAAGTGGTTATGGCACTGAACAGTTAACTTATCAGTTCGATGTTGCATCAAACACTTGAACACTCTACCACTACCCGGTACAAACTGTCTACAGTACCTCATGTAATCCTCGCTACATGCCACATAAAGTTGATGATCAAATTTAATATTGTCTGCCTGAATTTCTACTAAACGAAATACCTCTCGACGACATGCATCTGACATATCTGTTATGTGATCTTGCAAACATGCCACTGTTTCAGACTGTGATAAACCGCTATTATCAATACGTCCACACTCCAAATGAGTAATATCTGATTTACAATGCTGTAAAAATAAGGCCACCCATTGGTAATCATAAAATGCTACATTTTCAAAACGTTCAATCGAAACAGTACAATCACGTTGACTTATGCTGTCTTTTTTATCTACAATGCATTTCAAGTAAGAACCAGGTGGGCCCTCTGTGGCACATTTAAAATTAGATAAATTATAACAAGATTGTGTTAAAGTGTCTTTTACATTATTATTGTCTATCAACATACTTGTGTGGTGCCACACAACGTTCTGGCAATCCTTATCTAACCTAGACAATGCATTAGGGTCTAACAAATACAAACACTCCAAAGTCAGCATGTCATCTTCTGTAACATCTCTACAAAGTTTTCGCACTTCTGCACATTTTGGATCACCAATTATACTATCCTTAGCTGTTGACCTTTTAAATCGCTCATTTAAATCTGATGCACCTTTCACATGAGGTACTTTAATAATTGATAAAAATGTACATAAATTCAACACTAACAAATTACGAATTAAATTCATTTTAATTATCGTAGGCAAACGTTGTGTTAAATTATTTAAAGAGATTTTTAAGGAGGTATTGGTTGCTAGTTAATTACTTGCTTTACAGTAAGCGCTGCACACACTAACTAAAATTAGTACATAAATAATACTATATATGTCCACAAACTGAAAGTAACCAACAGCACACCAACATCCCTATTGCGTATGTTACATAGTTGTATAAAAAATAATTACACCCGTATAACATATATTAAACAAAAACAACAAAAATACGTTTGATACGACCGCAATGGTTGGGAGCAGAACTACACATTAGACACGCACGAAAGCGGGAATTTTAAAAGCATTCATTTTAGAATTACACCTATGTACGAATGTGTGTTAATAACGCATTGTTATGATTTTAATAAAAATAATTTAAGATATATAACTTATACGTTAACGCTTGTAATATGTAGAACTACAATTAAAACATGATTTAAAATATTTCTAGGAGACTCAATATGATTATAACATACGGTGTTTTATTTTAAAAAGAACAATATTAAAACCATAATTTAATATAACATTCATAACTGCGCTTGGGCTGAAGTGGATACTCAGTAGCTCACCAAACGGTTGCTAGTCCCAAGCCCACATAAAGGATGGATTAAGTGATCGCGACCACAGCAAACGATTCAAGGACGAACAAAACAAGAAAAGAAAAACTTAGTAATAATAGCAACATGGAATATAAACTTATTTAAACAAATGAGGGAGTAGAAATATTAATACACAAAAAATTAAAATCTGATTTAAAATGCTATAAATTTAAGCACAAAATAATTACAACATTAAGAATTAGAACAAAATATTAACATATGGTCATTTGCAGAGTATATGCGCCAGAAGAGGGAAGAAATAGCGAAAGCAATAAAATAAACAATAGTAATTAACTGATTCTGAGAAAGAACTTCACCACCACTTGCCACTTGACATCCAAATTGTAGATAATACAGTAGGATCAGAGAACAAACATTAAACATAAATGGGCAACATTTAATTGATATGATTACAGAATAAACAAAAATCAAAAAAGCTTGTTTTAAGAAAAAATGGATAAATAAATATACGTGGGATGAAAGCGGGAGATCTTTAATTAACTACATCATAATTAACAAGAGACTAGCGAATTGCATCCAATATGTACAGGTATATATAGGAGCAGAACCACACACAGACCATTATGTAGTTGTTTGTGAAATAAAATTAAAGAAGAAGAAAAAACAAGAACGGCAGTACAAAGTACCTAAAAGATAAAAGTATTAAAAATTATATGAAAACGGATTAAAGCAATACTTTTTCAAACAAGAACCAAATGAATAAATTGAATTATAAGCCAAAACTATGAAAGAAGCTATTAGAAAAGCAGTATGTAGTTTAATGAAAAATATTAAAAGTAAAAAAGAAAAAAATGCTCAAGGACATGGAATGACGGGTTAGAAATAGCAATAAGAGAAGAGAAAGAAGCACGCTCAAGGTAGATCCAAAATAAAGACAAGGAAAGCAAACATTAAGAATATAAAATAAAAAGAAATACATCAAAAGCGGCTCATAGAGAAATTTGGAATAAGTTTATGGACGGTTTAGAACATGGTCTCTACAGTCAACAAAACACCTAAATAGAGAAGAGAAAGGTACAATTAATATAAATAATACCAACAAAACTAAATGACTTAAATGCTGCGAGAAGCTATAGACAGACATAAAAGAGAATAACATTACAGAAAAACCAATAGGAGAACCATAAACAGAATGCCTAGACACTTTGACAATAGAATTTAAAGAAGTATTAAGAAATAGCAAAAACAGAAAAGATACAGGAATAAATAAATTAAACACAGAATTATACAAATATGAGAAAACTAGTAAAAAAGCCTGTCCCAGAAACGGACAACCCAAGCTAAATATTTGGTTCAGAGTTTCGTCGATAATTGAAGAAAAAATGAGCCAATAATCGTTTTATTAACAAATTAACAAATATCCGTTCGTATGCGGGGCAATAGATTAATACTTCGAAAACAAGGCAAGACTAAATACTTGAGTACGTTTGTGTGGCACTTTGATAATTCCAGTTGCAGTATATAAACATAAACAAAAGAAAAATATTTAAGCACTAAGAACATCTGAAATAAAATTTTTAAAAATTAAAATAAATTACAGGTAGAACCATTACAAGAAAATCAAAAAGATACAAATAAAAATGAAAAGAACATCTCGATAGGATGGATGAAACTAGAATCCTAAAAATAATAAGAGACAAACCTATCAACAAAATGCGAGATAACTTACAGAGCGTTGGTGAAGAGGAGCAGATCCAAGACCTAAATCTTAAATAGGATACGACGACGAAGTTGATAATGAAAAATAACCTTGTCAATTTTGGCGTGGAGTGATGAACACGGTACGTTTACGTTAGAAACTTATTTTTAAAATGATGGTTTTGCAGTTGTGACGCAGCACAACTTAGTTGAATTATTTTGTAGGCATTTTGGACCTCTACAACGTCATGAGTGACTTCTTAAATCAGATTTGACGTGCTGTTACGGAATTTGGCAATGGAATGTATTTTTCGAGGAAGCAGGATGAGCGGCGACTGTCACATTTATCTACTATGTTTCGAAGTTACACAATTTCCCGAAATCCAGATGATACTACCGTACACATGGCGTAAATTTCTTGAGAAGCTCTAGGATAAATGTTTCCAGAACGCCTCTTCTCATTACATGATGATATCCCATGGTCAGCTAAGCCACCAGACCTATCCCCTTGCCATTTCTTTCTGCGGGGACACCTGAAGGCTAGTCTTTTACGCAGACCCCGTACTATTGAGGAATTAAAGGATGCTACTCGTAACGCGAACGTAGTAGTACTAATAGAAATGGTTCGGCAAGTAATACGAAACTTTAAGGTAAAGTTGCAAGAGTGTATCGCAAACATTTAGACGATGTCATCTTAAAAACTTCTTAATGACTAAATGGCAAGCATTGTTCTGTGTGATGGTACACTAAAACATTGAACAAAACCTAAGTTGTTCTTGTTATTTATTGTTTTGAAAAGGGAAGACCATTATACCTGATTCTGTACTATACTAACATTCTTGCTTGCATTATACTGTAAGTATGGTGAAATTTAATAAAATATATCAGCATATGAAAAGATAAAACCAAAAATTCATTTTTATTACATCTTTTCGTAATGTAGAAATATAAACTACATAGGTAGTGACTTATTTTTGAACGAGACTCTTTATATATCTGCTTATATAGCAACACTATGACGCTGCAATTGAATGGAAATTGTGAGCGTGTATATGAATACTAGTTTGACAAGAGTGGTCGACCTTCTACATGGTTTCGTCAGTAGCAATCGCGATAATTGAACAGCTAGTATTTAGCTAGTTATTAAGTAACTTTTGTACAGATTACAATAACGTCAAATTGCATAGATGTTCGCTACAGAATGATGCGAGGTCGAAAATATAATATACGAAATGAATTCAGAAAGAAAAAAAACTTTTTTTGATATACCTAATATTGAGGTGTATAATTGATTTTAGTATCTAAAGACTGATAAGATTTTCAGAATAAGTAAACATTTATTTAGTTGTATTAGTAATTAATATATCCACATCATTTTAATTTTTTAGTTATATTACGAAGTTAATAAATCCTGTTTGTTCTATTACCATCTATTCCCCCAGAAGCCGCTTAATGACATATTTTCTAAACTTTTGTAGTTTGCTAGTAAAATATTGTTCCAAATGCATTTATCTCATTTATGCAACTAAATCTTTTAAGAGAAGAGAATTTTTAAATAAAAGAAATAAATAATTACATGAAACATTTGGACTACAGGGGATAGATAGGATAGATGTCAAATGTTAGTAATTGTTAAAAACACGTGGTGCTTGGCGTTATCGTGTTATTTTCGTTTATTTGTGTTAATTACATCCTTCAATTTGTTCAGTTAGGAACAATATTTTATTAGTTTAATGATTTAATCTTGTGAATACAGTTCATAACAAATGACACACTTCTAATTTCACTAGACATTAAAACTTTCATTAGATAAAGAATGGGCCTTGCTACTACTAAAGACGTCTTGTTACTACACCAAGATAATAAAAGATCCAGACCTCACGCCTCAATGTTGTAACAAATTCAGAAAAATCTGATGTAAACATCACACGACTTTCCTTATCCTATTATTTGGGTAATTCTGGCAAAAATTCTGGGCTTCATTCTTTTTCGAGTTTCTATTTTACCAACTTTTACTTTAAATTCATGTGTGATAACAAATCATTTTTATTCAATTGAATTTTTTGTATCTTCGACCGTTTAGATTCGCGACCGCTCTGCGACCGATTTTGCGACCAAACGGCTCGGCCGATTTTTACCAAAAGTTTCGCACTGCGTCCCCTACCTACAAGTTTCTAGTTCTTACGGTTCTTGAGATATCCTGTTTACTGGCAGACCGACAGACACGCACACACACACACACACGAACCAATGGCCCAAACCAACTTTTTTGGTGTCCTGAGGCTATAATTCGCCCAGAAATGTAAAAAACTGGGTAGGTCAAATTTCCGCCGACTACATTACTTTCCTTATTATAGAATAAGGAATAGGTGAACATGATTTACTCGGTCAAAAGTTTTTTCATAGTCTATAAAACACGAGTACATTGTCTTTTGTTGATCTCTAAGTTTTTGAAATAATATCGTTGTGGCAAATAGCGCCTCTCGGTTTCCCACACCATTACGAAATCCGTATTGTGTCTCGCTAAGATCTTGTTCGCATTTTTTGTATATTCTTGTATGTATGATTTTGAGGAACAGTTTAAGAAGGTGGCTCATCAGGGTTATAAGCCTGTGTTTGTCGCACTTTTTGCCGTTGCCTTCTCTAGGAATAAATTCTGAAATCAGCCACTCAGAAGGGATTACGTCAGATTTTGGTTAAAATGTCTATATTTTCTTCTTCTAGTAGTTTTATTAGTTTAATGTGGAGTTGGTCTGGCCCAGGAGCTTTTCCAGCTTTACTGTTTTTAATTGTTCTCATTACTTCCTCTTTCATAATTTTTGGTGACTTCTCTAATTCCCTAGTAACATCAAATGTACGTGGTTCATTGTTTCTAAATAGTTCCTGAATATGCATCCTCCACTATTTCATAGCCTTTTCTGAGACCGTGATGATCTTATTGTTGTTTGACACACTGGTAAGTGAAATTTTTATACCTTAAAGATCCACATTAATAACTGAACATTGAATAAACAAATAAAAGATCACGGTTTACGAGATATAAATTTTTTCTTTGAAAGAGTCACGAATAACATCAAAATGGGGCGACTTTGTCCCGAGGGAGTCACCTCATGAAAGTAAGTTTATTTCCTCTTCACATATTCCAGATATTGTTGTGAACATGCCACGCAAATACGAAAGAGCAGTTGGCAGTCGTCCCTACATAAGTTACATAGAAGAAGCTTTAAACGAAGCCCTGGATGATATCAAATAACACCTATCAAGTCAAATCAAAACATCTGAGAAACATGGAAACCCTATCAGCACACTGAAAAATAAACTGAAGGCTCGACACACCAATACAGTTAGCGGGCAAAACATTTTCAACAGAGATGAAGAACAATCATTCGTTGACCATCTGGTGAAAATGTCGGAATTTGGCTTTCCCATCGGCGAAACAGACTTCAGAATAATCGTCAAGTATTACCTGCAATTTAAGGATATCAAAATTGCCAAATTCAAAGATAATCTACCAGGAGTTGACTGGGTCAAAAGATTTCTGCGAGATCATCCAAAATTATCAGTTAAATTCGTACAAAATGTGAAGAAAGTGAGAACCGGGATCATAGCGACAACAGTAATTTCGTTCATCGAAAATCTTGGTAAAGAATTAATAGGCGTCGCTCCCGAAAATAATGGAAGTACGACGAAACTACCGTTTTGGATAATTCTGGAATGAAACGTGCCATATGCAAACGTGGTTAAAAATATCAGAATCGTATTTGCAATCACAGCAAGACGTCAACCTCAATTATGTTTTGCGGTAATGCAAAAAGGAATTTGTTACTGCCATATATAGTTGTTAAAGCAGAGCATATGTGGTCTTCTTGGATTGCTAACGGCCCAGAAGCGGCAAGAGTGGAAGATTCGATGCAAATGTGTTTGAAGCCTAGTTTAAAAGTCTATTTCTTCCCAAGTGTTCGACATTTCGAAGACCCAATTCCTCTCATTGGGAACAACTTGCCCTCTCATATAAGCATGGAGATTTTGACAATATGCAAGCAAAAAAATTAAGTTTATTTGTTTACAAACCGAATGCAACCCACCTCCTCCAGCCTTTAGACGTCAGCTTCTTTGGGCTATTGAAGTGAACTTGGCGTTCGGTCCTTTCAACGTGGAGAGAATCTTCCGAGGGTACCAACTATACCACAATTTATAAAGAGAGGCTACCATTTCTATTGAAACAATTACTACAGGCAATTGAGCCAAATATAGCAAAAATCTGATCTCAGGGTTCAGAAAATGTGTTATCATGCCACTCAATAAGGATGTTATCCTGGCACGTCTTCTCAGTAAATCAGTAAACTAGTTTTGTTGGACAAGCGTTTATAGGGTCACTCACTGCAAAGAAAAAAGAGGTTATTAGTGAAAAGCGGCCAAAGCAAAAGAGAACGAAGGTATCAGTTCCTCCTAGTCAGAGTATCACTGCTACGGATGTAACTATTATTATAGATGCGCCGTCAACCTCGAAAAAAAAGATTACTAAGCAGAAGCAAATAAGAAAGATCAATGTCACACTTGAACATTCATCAGATAGTGACGATGTCGACCATAATGAAATGGTACTGGATTCTGATACTGAATCATTCTCAGAGTTTCAAGACTCTGATACCGACGCCCCAGATATGATGGTTACATGTTCCGTTAATGATTATGTTATTGTGCTATACAATGATGCAAAGTACCCTGGTTTGATCGCTGAAATCAATGACGAAGGCCCTATCATTGACTATATGGAAAGGGGAAGCAAGCAGTGAAGCTGGCCGGCGAAAAAGAACAAGACTCGGTACACTTAGGATTGTGTTCTGAAAGAATTAATGCTCCAAAACCTATTTCGTCAAAGAAGCACCTACTTCACAGTTCCACAATTGAACGAATATTTCATGTAATAAGTTTAGTGTATTTTGTTATAAAAAGTTTATTCGTACCTATTACTAGGTACTATTTCTGTATATTGTATCCTTTTCTTTTAAAATTTTCATTTGAATAAGGTATTCGAAATATTTTCTTTTTTCTTTATAAACGAGATTAAACACTTTTTTTCAGATTGAACAGGCTAACATTGTCCCACTTTCATTTTAGACATTAAAACATCGCTTTTCGAAGGTGGGTCAGTCACCCCATTTCCAGTTGACATTGTCTCATTTCTTTTTTGCATGTTAAAAATTTTTTAAAAAATCAGTCACGCATTTTGGACGTTTTAGAATATTATAAAGAATGATTAAACCTATATTAAATTTCTAGATGTCAATTTACATATTTTTAAAGAGTGTTGAAAAGAAAAAACTGAGACAAAGTAACCCTGTTTTACGGTATTTGCATTTATAAAATTGTGAGATTACTTATTAGTTATCTTTATTTATAGAATTTAACCACAACTACTGTTTATGATGTCAATATAGAAGGATTGAAAATAATTAGTGACAATAGATAATAGAAATTTTTTGTTGAATACAAATGCAAAATTTCATTACATTCCTTCAGTACCATTACCAGCACCCTTTACTAAATATGTGTGAATGTCAAATGTACTCAGCAAAGTTGATTTCTGTTGACCACAGAGATTGAGTACCCTGCAGTGCAGACCATTGATAGAATATTAAGTAACTTGCTGCTTCCAAGAGGTTCTTTCAACAATCGAAACAAATCAAAAAGTTTCATGACAGAATTATGTTCCAAAATCTTCCAACATCACCTATGTAATAAGTCGGTTATTAACTACTACATAATGAGTGTTGCAGTACAAGATTCAAGGAAAAGCTACATGGCCCTAACATTTTTACGTATGTATCTGCCAGTTATTTTTTTTAATCCATAATTACTGTTTTACAAATATCCTCCCGACAATATATTCATATCGCTAGTATTTATTCACACTAAAACTTATGTCGTTCACTCTTAGTGGCTTCAACCACATTTTGGCAGGTTTTGCACTGCGCCACTGATTAACTATTGATAAATATAATTTTCATAAAACCAGAGTAATGCATCTGGTATTTCAGATTTTGTTATAATTTTCTAATTATAAATCATTCAATAAATTTTGTCTTAAGGTACTATGGTACATCATCTTATATGGCAGTTAAAACATTAAATTAGATGTTTTCAGATCATTAGATTTATTGGAAGTATAAAAATATTTGCCGTTTTACATATAACTGTAGTGTGTATGTATCTTCAGTAAAGGAATCTCAAGTAAACTACTGTTTCATGCATGCACAGCAGTCTTTACACTCATGCATATGTATTATAGATAAGTTTGAATCTGCTCATGTAGTTTGTTACAGAAGGAAACTGATATTGATACGTATAGACTCATTATACATGACTATCTAATTTTTTGATCCTAAAAGTGAAAAATTAAAATATAGTCAGATATAAACTTTAGTATCTGTTGAAATTAATTTTATAGTTAATGTTAAGGAAAGTGAAACTCTGCACTTTAGAATATAACTTCCACTCGCAAATATCTAGCAAGATATGTATTACAGATAAAAAGCAATACTTATGGAATGCCATGTGGTCACAAACCATAAAAATTAAGAAATAACCACCGACTAAAACCTGCAACATGGTCAAAATACGCTTGGCTAGCAGGATGTATTAAAGTTAAAAACACTTTGAATATAATTTATATAAAATGTCAATTTCACAAAATCTAGTACCCCTGGAGAATAATTTCAAAATCTCCAATAGAAAAATCAATCGACCTCACACATCCTGAAGAGGGACAAAATTAATAAGTAACAATACAAAAAACCAGTGTAACCAAAATGAAAAAAAATTTTAGTACAAATAATTTTGAAGAACAGTAGGCAATAAATAAGATGTAATCAAACTATTAAGAAAAGAGCAATAGAAAAACATATGCATATCACCATCACCTAGTAGACCACATTCTAAATACTAGAATTTGTAAACGACCACAAATAACAGACATAATTTGCCTATGTAAACCAAAAAAAACCATGGGGCCGGCAAAGAGATTGCTCTGTAAGCAATCCCAGAACGAACTTAAAAAAACCTTTCGATATCTCGAAAATTATTCGACTTCATTTTCGAATTCAGCGTAAAATTTCCTATAAGAATCACATTTAAAATCGTAACGTCGAAAATTTTCCCGAAATTCGAAGTCGAATATCTCGAAAATTATTCGAGATACAAATTTTTTAATTTTGAATTCGAAATCAGCGTAAAATTTCCTATAAGAATCCATTTTCAAATTTTAAAAAATCTCAAATTTTGTGACGGACCGACAGCAACATATAGAATTCAGTAACGAACTTTTTAAGTTCGTTGATAATAAAGTTAGGACTTCTCAAATTGCAACATTTAAAAATAACCAGTGGGCCAACCAATTATCAAATTGCAACCATAAGTTTGCAAACTAGGCGGATCAATGATAAAAATTTTACGCATTGCTAGACAAACAAAGCAAACATTAAAATGGAAAACCATAGAAGGCAAAATCAGTAAAAAATCGGAATTCCTCTTTAACTCTTTATTTTTTCTTAATAAAATACGATAACAAAAGAAAAAATGCAATTGTATTATATACAGTGCATTAGGTGATAACTTCTTCTATACACATTTTTCCCATTAACGCTGCAGTCCTTAAAATACATGTGTACATATACCTATACATCACCTATCGAATTTAACTCATTGTACTACTTATTTGCTAATATATATGCTGTGTAAAAGTAAATACAGCACTAGTTATCCAAACATACGGGCTTACCCTTTTTCTCTTCTTTTTTAAAATAAAATTATGTAATAATACCACAACTCCTTCAAATTCGCATAGTACACACAATTAATTGTATTAAAATAGACAATTATAATATCATGTTAATAAGATTTAATGGTTTTGATACAAAGAAATAATTTTGACATTTTGAAACATTCATGAACTTGACCCCTTCATTATGCACGCTTTCCAGTTGGTAACAGTAGTTGTGAAGCAGCCATTGCATCTGGAAACAGTGAGTGATAATTTAATAAGGGTACATAGGCTGCAGTAATAACTCTTCCAGCAAACCACCTTCCATGAAGTGAATTAACTGAAGCCACAGCTGTAGCAATAGATGGACATTTAACATACACATTCCCTTGAGGAGAACCTTTGTCTACATAAACATGCAACACTCCACCATGTTTGTTACACTCCTCTATAACATCATCTCTGATTTCCACATCCCAATTATGAGCAGATTCCCTAAAAATATTTAAGTTTTATATAATTAACAAACTTGCCAAGGTAGCACTTACGATGAAGGATCAAACATATTACTCAACATGAAACACTGAGTTGCAATAGGCGGGGTAGTATTAGTCTGTACTTGTGGAACGACAGGTTGTCCAGTAGCCATGCTCAAAGCATTTGCTGCAGCCTGTGGTACTTGTAATCCAGCACCTTCTGCCAATTTGAACATCAGCTGTAAACGTCCTGTTGCACCCAAATCGATACCTGATCGATCCAATTCATCAGAATCTAGTATAGAAGGTCCCTGAGATTGAAGATCAAGCCTTTCAGTTACATTTCCTACTTTCATGGGTCGACCTGCTAATTCAAAACCATTCAGTTGTTCTAATGCTTTTTTAGCATCTTCGCAATTATGGAACTGTAAAAATAAAATATTTGCATGAAATGGACAACCAGAGCGTTGATATAAAATAAAATTACCGTAATAAATCCATAGCCTTTCGAGCGACCGGTTTCTGGATCCATAATGAGTTGAATGTTATCAATTTTACCAAAAGGTTCAAAAATACCACGTAACATATCTTCAGTAATATTAAAATGCAGAGAGCCTACATAAAGACGCATAGGTCCTGTCATAGTTTTGGGCATTAGATTGGGCATAGAATTTCCCATGCGATTTTTTTCAGCCTGTGTGTGTTGAACAATAATGGGAACACCTGCTAGTTTCTGTCCTGACAATCCTAAAGCCTGAAAAATCATGATTAATAATTACAGACTAACAATTTAAACACAGAATACCACACAGATTTTATGTTTATTCCCAAAATTTTGATGGTCCTAAATTACTTGTATCTACAACATATTTTACTTTAATTTTAATAAAAATATTTATTAGTTAGCAATGTAAGTTGTTCACAGCTTATAATAACCACAATCAAACATAAAACATCAAACAAACAACCTCATCAATATCCACGTAAATAAGCATGAAGATATAAAAAAAAGCCTTATTCTTCTATCAATTGTTGTTAAGCTGATAAAATAATATCAAACAAATATTCCAATTATTACTTACCAATGCAACACTTTCAGGATCCCGAAATTCAATGTATGCAATGCCTTTGAACCTCCTGGTCTTATTGCAAGTAATCAGTCTCACATCTCGGACTTTCCCAACTGAACTGAAGAATTCTTCCAAATCACGTGCTCGCACTCTCTGTGATAATTGCATGACAAACACTGTACGAGCATCTCTTTCCTCTGGGCTAAGATCCTCTAATGGAGAACCACCTCTATTATATCCTAGGCCAATGGGAGAACGAGACTTCTTAGGAAAAGGCAAACGGACAGATGGTGGAGAAGGTGAACGTCTACGAGATTTAGCATCCCGACTACGACTTCTTTTATCTCTGCTACGGCTCCTACGATCCTTACTGCGACTACGCCTTCGTCTAAAGCAATATTTACAATTTTCATTAATATCATGCACAGCAGTGAAAAAA
Source organism: Sinelater perroti (assembly GCA_036346155.1). Classification (NCBI taxonomy): domain Eukaryota; kingdom Metazoa; phylum Arthropoda; class Insecta; order Coleoptera; family Elateridae; genus Sinelater; species Sinelater perroti. The sequence goes on along the minus strand of JARFIY010000248.1, from coordinate 399,604 downwards.
TGGTAGAAAAATATTATAAAATGACATACAACACATTTTTGCTCTCAAACTTTAAAATTAAAAATTAAATATGAAAGATGTCATTCCCATAAATGTCTGTCTCTGATATGCCACATATACTTAAGCTTTTTCAACTATATTTTCATTACTTTATGTCTCTAGTTGAATGTTAAAACAGCATCATAAATGTTGGTCTTGAGTTAAGAATATATCGATGGCAAAGATTAGAAACTATTAAAAAGGATCATTCGCGTTGAACTCTTTGTTCTTTGGCATATCGTTTTGTTTACCTTGAAGCGTTTGTCCCTTTAAATCTGAGTGGAAATGATGCGTCAGTGTTGAGTTACTGTTAGCAGTCAACACAGTGAACTCTTAAACTAACACTGTTTGTTAGGACCACTACAGATAAATAAACCAATCTCGTGTGTATGCGGGTAGATACAAGCTGCAATCTTATTGGAATTCTCATTGTTTCCATCTGTTTCTAATCTTGTCCCTCTAAATGAGAGTGGTCTTTCATCTTTGTCTCTTTTGAGCTTCCTTTTTCAGTGATGCATCTTCTAGTTTCTAATCTTTGTCTATAGTTTAATGACATAAACATTATCTTTGAAGAATGATGTGATAGCTTTCATCACTAATAGTAATATTAACTAATTTACCTTCAAAAAAGTATGATACGATTAATTCCTCAGGCCTAAATAATGCAATTTTTAAACCTTGAACATGATTATTTTGTTTGTACATGTAACCACAAAATAAGCTTATCACTCATAATCATTTTTCCCAAAAAGTCTTATCCACATTATTTACTTATAATACTGCAATGCTGTATTGTTAGCAATTTTCATGTTCTTTTGATTGTAATTTGTCAGGTGAATTTGGAGGCTCAAAAATGAAAAAGAACGAAAGAGATTAAATTTTAAATGAAAAATGAGGAACAAAATAAAAATCTATAGTAAAACTCACACAAGGTCATTTGCAATAGATAACGTTTCTATGAACACAAGCGTTTTACTTCGTATAAAAAACAAGTGAAATGACAAGTTAAGCAGACGCGAGACAACCATGTGTTTTCAGACTGTTTAACATTAATGAATCATGTTACTACGCTGTGATACTACCCGAAACTAACAAACCTATATGCCGTTGGTAACTATTATAGTACATCGGTTGTATTCGAGCGCTCGGATGCGCCAGACCCCAATGCAGTAAATCGCGGTTTTAACATATTTTAACATTTATGGCCCATTTTATATAAATGAATCTTAAAAATAGACCCTCTAAGGAATATTTTAAGCCAACAAAAAAATTAGACTCAAAAAAAATTTCTACCCTAGTCTACCGCCTTAAATGCAAACAGTTCATTCCACTAAGTTGGAAGTATGTGGTCACTGACAATGAGATATCCTCAGAAACTTAAATTAAAGAAATGCCAAAAGACCTATGCCTTTAAAGCTTATTTTTCAGAAACTATACATTGCATCAAATTAGTGTTGAAAAAATCGTTTAAACCTAAATTAATGGCAGTAATCATAGTAATGATGTTACTTTCCTCTTTTACACACACACACACAAGAGCCTTAGGCTTTGAACAAAGTTCAAAACAGTTGGTGATATCGGGATGGTATTTGCGCCAATTGATTTCTTTTCAGAAATGGCCTCATGAATGCATAACTGTTTTTTTTTCTAATTTTTACGGAAATAGGTGTAACCCCCAAATCCCAATGAATTTGGGACACCCTGTACAAAGCTATTATTACGCGTTTCTGACACTAGCTCAAGGTACAAAATTACACCATCTCACAGACCATACACCTGTCATAGATGTCCTGCAACAAAAATAGGGCAAATCCACCTATTATCAATTCAACCATCTTGACTAACATCCGTTAATTCATAACCCTCAATCATTTTTACAATGCACAATAAAAAACATGGGGCCGGCGAAGAGATTGCTCTGTAAGCAATCCCAGAACGAACTTAAAAATTCGAAATCGAATATCTCGAAAATTATTCGACATAGAATTTTTTTGGACTTCATTTTCGAATTCAGCGTAAACTTTCCTATAAGAATTACATTTAAAATCGTAATGTCGAAAATTTTCCCGAAATTCGAAATCGAATATCTCGAAAATTATTCGGACATAGAAACTTTTCGACTTCATTTTCGAATTCAACGTAAAATTTCCTATAAGAATCACATTTAAAATCGTAATGTCGAAAGTTTTCCCGAAATTAGAAGTCGAATATCTCGAAAACTATTCGAGATAGAAATGTTTTAATTTCGAATTCAAAATCAGCGTAAAATTTCCTATAAGAATCCATTTTCAAATTTTAAAAAATCTCAAATTTTGTGACGGACCGATATATAGAATTCAGTAACGAACTTTTTAAGTTCGTTGAAAAAAACTTATTCACAGAAAATGTAATTACAGTATCAGTGGATGTAACAGTCCTAGTCTGTTATCAAAAACATGATAAACTTTCTCCACTATTATTAGGAAGACATCAGTCTACAATATCAAAATAGTATGCGATCCCATTAGCCTTACACCTAACCTAAAGGCAGAAAGGCCTAGAACTAAATAAGTAAGTATACGATCCCATTCAGTCATTACAGATTTAAGACCTTCATGCTTTCAATCAAAAGAAACGCAACAGGATCAACTGCTTGAAACTAGCAGACATGCTCTCTATATTTTAAGAGTAACCATTCATGAACAGCTTAAAGTGTGCACCAAAGCCCAATTAACAATCCACACTCCTAGCAAGACTGGTTAGCCATATTTACTGCCTTTAGGCATCAGCTTTATAGGGAGTTGGATTGTAACACCTATATTAATGCAACTACTGCTAAGTGACAGCGCAAGATAAATTTACCCATTAAATCATGTTTCTGTACTTTCAATTTTAAATAAAAGAATATGCATTAGTTATGAGAATAACAATATTTTTCTCCGTTTCAATTTTAAAAAATGAAATCCCAAATTCAGGTGTTAAGAAATGTACAAATAAAACTGATCATCAGAATAACATTATTACCGTTTTAGTGATTTTATGCTACAAATTTCAGTAGAGGAAGTACATAACTTCATGAAATCAATTTTTGTCAATTTTCAAGGCATATGCATTTCATAATATATGTAGATGGTATTTTGTGAAGCGTTTAGTTTACGAACTTTTAAAAGAAACAATAACAATTATATCCTCTAAAGCAATTCTAAATTACCAAAAATAGCATAGTTTTTTATTTTAAATTTAATTCTATTACATAGAAACTTCATTGCAGAAGCGCAAAATGTTGGCATTTCCATGCCTGCAGAATTTTTTAAATGATATTTGCAGAATTCTGTTTCTGCAGTGAAGAAATTTCAAGCCCGAGGACTAGCTTTTATAAGAGAATCCCGTTTAATAAAGTTTGACTTCCATTACTAACCATGAGTGCTAATAGACCATATTCTAAATTTTATCCAACGAAATCTCAAATACACAATTATAGACTTTAATAAACCAAATGCTTTAATTAAATTTTTTATTTTTGTTTGGGGTTTTTTGGGACACATTTCATAGTATATTCGTATATTTTTTAAAACAAACGTTTTTTTTTTGTTTTTCTTTCTTTAATTTTTATTGATACACTTAAACTAACAGTTAATATAATTGTCATACCTGCGATCTCTAGATTTGCTACGTTTATCTCTCGATCGTGATCTACGATCTTTTGACCTAGAACGCCTCTTCTCTCTTGATTTTGATCGTCTCTCTTTAGTTTTCCGATCTCTACTTCTGCTACGTTTGCGATCCCGATCACGACTACGTTTCCGATCTCGTCTATCACGTGACTTGCTCCGCGTGCGACTTCTGCGACTGGACTTTCTGCAAAGAAATTTTTTTTACATCAACAAATAGTAATCATATAAATAAATGCTTACTCTGGAGTTCTACGCCTGCCAGACTCGCCATTCTCCTTGATTTTCCCATTAACATCGTCCTACGAACAGCAACAAAGTGAAGTGGGCCGCCCAGGTGGCAGAAACAAATAAGCATTAATAGTTGAATTTAGACAATATTCACCTAGTGATGCACGCACCATATGCGGGCAAATCAAAATCCACACTATCAAATATTGAACCTGCACTTGAACTTATATTCAGTACAAAAGCAAAAAAATAAGTGTTTAAGCTTTCAACATCATAAGAACAAGAGCAAGTGCCAAGAATAAATTAAACTTTTTTAAAATTAAATCCTAAACCTAGAGTTGGCGATGATTTGGAGTTGTCGCTAGCTGAAACGTTAGGTGTCGTCTAGCCGGGACTAGACTTACCGTATCAGAGTCTAACAAAGGTACGTGCTGGGTAAACTTGATCCAGATCAATACTTCTGAAAAAATACACCCAATAAGACCAAAGTCCCTGTTTACAACTTCAAGATTGTTGCTCATGCAAATAATTTTTTTTCATACTTAACCAAATATGAATTTGAATGGAAATACTTGTACATATTTGGCAAAATTTGATCGTCACAGAAAAACCAACAGTTTAATAAGTTGAAAGTCAAATTTTACTCCAAGTATAAACATGTACGCAACCTTATTTACAAACATGTACTTTTTACAATTTGATCCAAGATCCACCTTAGTTGCACATTTTAATTGTGTAGTATCACCAATCGGGTAATTGGTGGTAGAAATGGGCCTGAAACCGCCCTGGAAGACCATCCACAGCTGTCCTAGGGTGAAAAAGTTACCATCAGAGATACCATACATAATGCAAATTTTAACAAATATTTCAAATTCGATATATTCCCAAAAAATGATTTAAACAATTTTATACTGATTACATTAAACTAATAGCATTAGTAATAAATATATGAGTAATTATGAAAAACAGCTGTAGCCATATCAATATATTTTGGTGGCGCAAAAAAGGTTGAAATATCAACCAAGATGACAATAACGTGCAAGTTATTGTACCTACCAATCCTATAAGACCTAACTAACTATATATTTAGATGAGAATTGGATCAGTACCTGTATTCAACGCTTGAAGATGGCGTAAACCCGATATATACCTCACACGTCTAAAATAACAAAATCAGGGAATGATATAAAACAGTAGCACATTTACACACAATATATTCGAAAACGGTAAGGCTTTGTTAGTTACTTATAAATCATGTTGATGCATTGATTTTATTCAAATAAAACAGATTGCAGAATAAATGCACACACGTGTCTTCCCTAGAACAGCAAAGTAGCACAAGTGCTTGACCGTTTTCATTAAATATATATATATATATATATACACACCATATATATTTATCACATCACATACAATGATACTTTTATATCGGAATTATTATAGAATTACTATCATGTGTGGAAACTTACATCTTTTTTATAAGGTGCTTCTAGCATTGCCTCTACGTCAATATCCTCCGCCATGTCGATATCTGGACGACCTAAATCACACACAAAGCAAATATAAACCACCGAATAGGACTTCGCGTTCCCGTTCGGCTATGCGCTCACTTCTTTGCAACCGTTCAATACTGACGCCACAAGCAGTATTTGCGGATGGCAATTTTGACTTTCCCCGGTTATTTCGGCTTTAAAACTAAAACCCACTTATTACGTCAAAAACCAAATTCAAGATGGCAATCGACGGTCGTGACTAACCACTTTAAGCGAACGCGCATCACAAATGCCCTCGCAGTGTTGCCAACATTTACAGCTATACAATGCATAAAACAAAAAGTAACACATGTAAGTTTTGAATATTATTGAATGTTCTATTTAAATATATCTCATTTAAGAAGCAACATCGATCGATTAAAAAAAATAAACCAAAAAGAAATGTCTTTCTCTGTAGGATTTCCGCTTAATAATGTTAATTTTGGGATTGGGGTTAATTTTTAAGAATGTATCTCTAACACAAAATAAAATTTGCTATAAGTAGTCACATAGTCCAACAAAACTCGAAAACCACTGAATGACTGTTCATGGAGTTTTCGCTATTGTATAAATTATAATTCTTACCATGTTACACATTTTTTACTTTTCTCCAAATATCACAACATTCAAAGATGAATGGTACAAATACAAATTTTGTAGATATAAATTCTGTGTACCTAAAAGAAGATTCAAAAGAATCACATACAAAACTATATCAAAAGTTTTTTGAATCAATAAAAAATACCAACAAAGTGCAATACACATACGCTTTTCCCAATAAATTTCACTTTTTGCTTTCCTTATAATAAGGAGCGTAATGTAATCGGCGGAAATTTGACCTACCCAGTTTTTCACATTTCTGGACGAATTATAGCCTCAGGACACCAAAAAAGTTGGTTTGGGCCATTGGTTCGGTGTGTGTGTGTGTGTTTTTTTGGTGAGTTACTTCTTGCGAACCTTGTGTGTATGAATCGAGCTTTGATAATTAATCTGCTTCGGGTCATATTTTGAGATCGAAATATTCTTTATTAATTTTAAGTTTGAAAATGGCGTGCAAGAAAGTATCAAATGATATAATACCAAAGGTTTTGAAATAAAATATATATTACTATATTATAATAATGGTGAGGCTCTCATATGTTCGCCCTCTATGCCCGGCCGTCGCGCATCACCTCTGATGCTAGGCGATATGGCATGCACCGGGCCTTAGATGACCGCCATTATTACCCCTTTTTTGAATGAAACGCAGCTACTCGGATTATTTTTAGTGACTGAGTAGGCTACTCGCCAGGTATCAGAGAGCTCCAAGAATGAACCTGGGTACGTTAGCATCGCAACCAGCGCCTCAAGCGCTTGACGTAATCTATTTTAGACTATTTATCATCTTAATTTTCAGCACTAATAAATCTGTACTGTGTGTGTGTGTGTGTGTGTGTGTCTGTCTGTCGGTCTGTCAGTAAACAGGATATCTCTGGAACCGTAAGAGCTAGAGACTTGAAATTTGGTATGCAAGTTACTTGTAGGTAGGGGACGCAGTGTGAAACTTTTGGTAAAAACCGGCCGTTGGTTGCAAGTTTGCAAACTCGGTAGCAAAGCGGTCGCGAATCCAAACGGTTGAAGATACAAAAAATTCATGAAAATAAAAATGATTTGTTATCACGAGATAAACATGAATTTAAAGTAAAAGTTAGTAAAATAGGAACTCGAAAAAAAATTGACGCCCAGGATTTTTGCCGGAATTACCTAAATAATAGGATAAGGAAAGTCGTGTGATGTTCACACCAGATTTTTTTAAATATATTTCAAAATTCCCAAGTCACAGAAAATGAAATACGTAGAGCAGTAATTTTGTCGACTGAAATTAATAGTGCGTCCCTTATTGCTTGAGACACTACATATGTCTCGTACGATATTATTTACAATATTGATGGAATCAACTCAAGTTAAGTCCCTGCTTTCTAAACTTACTATTGCACTAGGAATCACAGCATAATTTGTTGAAATAAAGGCCAGATCGTTTTGTAAACTTTTTTTCTCAAAAAGTTTCTTGGCTATTTTGATTGATGCTGCCGAATCTTCATCTAAACTTCTATTTCCTTAATTTTTGTAAAATTGGTAGCGTAGTAATATGCAGCTGAAATCTAGGTACCCCATCTAGTTAATATTAGTTTAGGTGATGGAGCTAAGTCAGGTGCCATTTCTTTAAAATGTCTTATCCTAAATGGTGGTAAGAAAAATCTTTTTTACTGAAGATATAAACATATCCACGTCGGAAAATTGTTCACGTATTTCCTCTGCTACACGATGTATCCCATGGACAAGGTATGTCAAATGCAACATACCTGGAAATACTTTCAGAGCATTTCCTTCTTTTTTCATATATAGGACAGCATCGCTTATGAACATAAGGACGTCGGCATGAAGAATTTTCTCTGGCCAAAATAGTGACAGGGAAGTCGTGAATAATTGTGCGATTGTAGTGCTATTTTCCCTCTCAAGAGATTCGGTATTTAACAAATAAACTTTAGATACTTGATTTGGCTCAAAAGATCCAACAATTATTTGTTGTATTGATACAGAAAAGCTAAAGTTTGCAAATTCCAACTTACCTTTCTGTAGCATATGTTGTTTCATCTATTGATATCCAAATCTTCTTGTCTTTCAAGAATTTCTTCAAATTTCATCCATTGTGGATTAGTAAGCTCTGTTGAGATAATTTTTTCTGAGCGTTGATTCATTTGGGAAATTTTGTTTGACATGCTTTTCGAAAAATGACCTCAATGACGGATTTTGTAATTTCCAGCACTAACAAAGGCTTTACATAAGTCACACGAAAACTCTGATTCTCGATTGGATGTTGACACAAACGTTTTCAGTAACAGAGTTTTTGGGGACGGCCACTTTTTTTTCGATTGCTCTTTTATGGAAGAATCCTTCAGTGTGTTGAGTAACAAAATACTTTTCTCGAAATTCACTGGTTTCTCACAGATTTTACAAAAAAAGCATAGAACCATCAGTTGAAAAAATATCATTTCCAGTCTCGCACACATTTATTTAATTTGTCGGTGACAGAAAAACGCACTTTCGGCATTGTGGCAGACCTTCTTGCAAGAATGAATGAAAACAAGCGGAAATTTGCTTTACAGGTAAAGCAGAGCGGACCCTATGCATGAAACTGAACTATAGGGTTTAACGAAATCTTATTGAAACGAATGACAATAAATTATATTTAAATGAAAATGAATAGCGGCCATAACCGAAAACTTTGTGGCCACTTCCAGTCAAACCGGTCTCGAGATTTTCCGATCAGGCTGATGTTTGGCGTCTGGACTTGACTTACAGTCCTTAGTTGAATACTGAAAACGTTATGTCTCAATTTCACACAGATCAAAATTTATAAGGCGTGACAGACGACAGACATGACAAAAGTAGAGTTGGTCTCCAGCTTGGAAGCTGGGTCCATTACTGAACCCAAATCACCAAAGTAGGTATTAATACTAAAGTAGGTATACATTTTCGTGTCGAATGCTCGGTAAGGGATTAACAGATAACCGGGAACAAGTAATTAACGTAGGTAATAATGAGATGGGATTTTTGTAGTTGCTATTTATTCTATGAAAAACCAAATTTATGTGACTAAATAGACAGCTATAACTGTTAAACGCAAAAAAAGGCATTTATAAATAAAAATAGTCAAAATAAGGATATTTAGGCATTTTAGGCCTGATCATCCGGGCTTTAATTATCAAGATCATATACTAAACAGTAGTCAGCAAGAGTATAATTCATATAAAAGAAAAAACACAACGTATCGCATAAAGAAATTTTAAAAACAAACACAACATTGAAATATATTATTGTAAAAATAAATTCAGCTAACGGGAGAACAATAAAAGACTACATAACCATACAAAGATTATAGAAAACCCTTGGGGGGCTAAATAAATAGAAAGAAAAATGCCCAGAATTTCTTAAGCTATCCAGACTTAATTTGAAAACGAAAAAAGTGTAACAAGAAAACTGTTATAAGGTATTTAATAACAAACATATTATTTATAAGCTGACAGTTACAAACTTGAAGAAAAAAGCGAAACTGTGGTTAAAAGATACAGGCATTGGATAAAGAACTGGTTGGTGGAAAATTAAATGGCACGATTTTGGATATTATAAAATTAGCAATCTCATTTAATAAGAAATGGAGAAAGCAATTTCCTATAATAACTTTCAACGCATTATCGATAAAAAAAAAGCCTGCTAAAGACGTTTAAGACAATATGAAAAAGACCAATAACCCCCAGCAATAATTTTGTTAGTCAAAAGTTTGGACGTGGCATATTTTATTGATGATTCAAAGGATTATAAACAGATACATAAATACATACATTAAAACTTGAGGTGCTATGACATAAAGGGAAAAAATTTGTTGTACTCCATTGTACACAAATATATTACAAATATCCAGAAAGAAGGCACGATTTGTTACATAATGGTAGATAACACTACAAATTCAAATTCAACAACGAAAGAAAACGACCACAGCAACATTAGGACGTAAATAACTTATTCACATTGAATAGCATACTAATAATATTAATCAAAAGCCCTGTTGGTATACAATTGCGCTCTTACAAAAAGCAGTATGGAAGAGTAAAATTGTTCTTGATGATAGATATTTACTTTTATCGGAAGATCTCTCTGTTTATTTCATGCAATGAAATTCATACATTGTTTATGTATGAGGATGTGCATCACAATATACAAATATAAACCTCTGACTCGATGCCTCCTTAGCAGCTCTACAAAATTTAATGATATTTTAATAAAGATGTTTAGCCATGTATCAACATCAAAGATGACGTCTACCCTAACTGTTATGTCACCCTTTTCCCAATCTAAATTAATTTATATAGGTTTCAATAATAATAATTATAATAATGGTGAGGGTCTAACGCCCCCGCGTGGGAGCATAAAACATACTCGTTTAATAAACATCGTTCAGTTCTGTTTTGAGGTGAGCATAAGACTTCTGTTCAGTTCTGTTTTACTGATTACGTCAAACTTTTAAACGCAAGCGCACAATTGTTAAAAATCTAGCTGGCTAGTATAAAAAAACATTTATGCTAGTTAAAATTAATGTCGATTACCAATTGCATATTTGTAAAATATATTAACATAATGTGCACGCCCAACAAAAAACCAATGTTCAAAGTTAGTATTGTTAGTATGAACAATAACCGATTCATTTCTAACATGTTTTTATTGCAGTTGGAATTGCCAAAGAAAGTAATCGGAAAACCCGAACCAAAACTGTTTTACACTAAAACCGAGTATTTTCCCACTGTGAAAATAAGTAACTGGGAAAAACATCTTCAAAGTAGACCTTTTGATAATGACCCGTACTCCCATGATAATGTCAACCATTTCCTGTCACATTATAATCAAATGGGAAATTCAAAGGACAATGATTTTCTAACAACGGTTCAGTGTATGCTAAAGCAAATAAATTTGAAGAGTCAGCTGGACCAGTTGAATCACAACACTAAAAAATACGCGATTAACTATTTTACCTACAAGGAGTATGTTCTATACTCAAATTAGTCCTGAAATGGTTGGTCAAAATTAAAGATAGTATTAAGCTAGTCGAAAGGATGAGAATTATCCAAAATGCACCTCTCAAAAGTTACAACTTATTATACAGTCTAGGAAGGCTAAAGCATTTAATACTTTAATTTAGAATTGATAGGTTTACCGACCAAGAGATGAGATATCGCAAAATTCCTTTAGATATGGATTCAGCATGATTATAAAGTATGCAGTAGACCCTTCTTGTATAGCCCTAAAGTAACCACATTTCTAGACAGAAAAAAGTTAACATTTGTAATGTAAATAGTAGACTATTTTTATTTTTAATATATTTTGTAAATAAAAATGGTCGTTTATTTATATGCCTTTCCATTTTCCTAAATCAGGTATTGATAATTACTGCAATACTGGAGAGATTCATTTTTGGATAAACATTTGCTAGATGTTTTTGCATTTTTATAATAAAATCTGCAATTTAGCCAACTATTTCAGGACCAATTTGTTTTGTAAATTATACATATATACATATATATATATATATATATATATATATATATATATATATATATATATATATATATATTTTCGGCATGCCATTTTTAAGAATAAGACAGTCTTATTCAAAGACTCATAGCTCTCCTTGGGGAGTAGGCAGATTGAGACCCCAAGTGAAGAACTAAACTCTTGAAAATGGCATCAAAGCCGATACCGAAACGTCCAGAATTTTCTCAAAATAGACGCGGTTCATCCTGTGAACTAAGTTGTTTAAACATAGGTTTACGCGATTAACTATTAACAAAAAAAAAGCAAAGTTTTGACTAAACTAAGCAGTAAATTAGAGAGTATTTCAATTCAGCTTAAATCAGCATAGTAATCTTTTTGCAGCACTTTAGTATGTAAAACACAAGAAGAAAAAAAGTGTCCTCGTCTATGCGCGGAACAATTTATAAGTACTATGCAAAAGAGTTATCCTTCACCATATCCATATGCAATGCAACGAGTACGTATTTTTAATAATGGTTAACAGTTGTTGAACTTCTTAATTTTAGTTTTTGTTACCGACAACTTCATTTCTACAAAATCGAAGATACAGATGGGTACAAGATCCTGTCCTGTCCTTAAATAAATTTTACGATGAAGCATACGTCAATCAAGTTCTCCAAATACAAAAAATAAAAGGATTTCGCTCGAAGACTTACAATCCATGGCTTGCAGTAAATTCTGATGGAAGCATACCATTTGAACGAAAACAAAAATGTTTTCAGTTAAAATTTTAAACACAGCAATATATTATTGGTGTTTTTAAGTAAATCATTTAACATTATATATGATGATGTATTCGAGTATGTTGTACCTTCATGCCTTAATTGACTGCAGTCAGTATAAACCTATTATACTCCAACTCGCTAATATTAAATATAAATATTGCCAACTTTGGTAGAAAACTTTAATCTGGTATATATTACATGGTATTTGAGGTTTTATTTCAATCTAAGAAATTGTTTTCACATTTTTTTGCAATTAAAAAATATAATAAATTTATAAAAAAAGATTTTTAGAAAGTTAATCAAGTACAGATCAAAAGCAAAAAAAAACATAATAAAAAGTATATGTTTCTGTTTAATAAACAAATTATTTAATTGGGCTGTTTTTAAAATACATTCCATTTGTTTTTCTACAACTAAATGTGTCAAATAAATCATTAAAAATAATAGTATGTTTATTTTAGAAATAACGTTTTCGTTTGAAGTTCTTTCTACTTTTTATGCCATACAGTCGTTTGTGTTTAGTTGAGAGAGAGTGTTTTGTTGAAATGTTACGAAAATTAGTAACTTCTTCGCCTAACATTCCAACTGTAGTTAATCGATGTCTCTTACGTTTTTCAGCCTTTGTTACTGGGAGTCGTGTCAAGTATTTTTCTTCATAATCTTGTCTTTCTTGCTGTTGTTCTGTAATAATCTGTTGCGCACGACTGCTTTGTGATATTTCTATTGGAGTATCTAAATATTCATCTCGCAGATCTTGTAGTAATGCTGATGACAATGTCAACTTCTTCATTCTTTCTTGAGCCTGCCTATTATGTGCTTGAGCAGTTTCATCTAAAAACACAAAGCTTACTGTACTTTTTATGTGGATATTAAATGGAGCTTACCTATGAAATGAACAGCAGAGAGTTTAGGAGGCACATACAGCCCTTTTTTATCATTTTTCTTACTGTTTTCTGCCTCAGTCTCACCGTCACTAAAATTGTTTTCAGAATTCTCTTTTAGGTTACTTGGGTTAGCTTTAAATAATGTAGGATCATCAACACTATGACCAGATACTGCAATTTTAACTAATTTATCAATTTGGTATTTTAGTTTGCGATCGATGGGTCTAATTTTTTCTAAAACAGTTCTTATTTCCACCAATCGGTTAATGCAAGGATCACCTGCTATGCTTTCCCCAGAACACTTTCTCAAAACGACATATGTAAGATTGATGAGATAACTAAGCAACAAATTGTACTTCATTTCAAGGAAGTTAAGGCCTTCATTGGTAGAAATTTCTCCTTTATGAACCTGTTGAATCATTTTGTCCACCAAGGTTGCAACATGCTGGGCACTGACATTCATTTCACCTAGTAGTATAAGAGCCTGAGGGAAATCCACATGATTAATAACTTTATTTGGCACCTGAAATAAAATAAAATTTAATTATAATAATAAATTTTCTTCCCTTAGAAAAGTAGACTCAAGAGATTCAATGGTGTGCTGTTTACACATCAACTTCGCAAGTAGTTGAAACAATTTAGCAATTGTTAAGGTGCCTAATAAATTCAATAAATATAGCAAACTCACATTATGTCTAAAGTTTGTAAAATTCAAAAATAAAATACTGCAAATGGTCCGTTAATTTTCTGTTAGGCATGTTTTACACAAAATACAAATTTTTGTGTGATGGGCCTTTTCAAGATGAATTTCATGAGATCTATCTAATATCTTTAAAGCGCGATGCGGAGATCCCCGGTCTCCGGTCCCCCGGCCGTGTGAAAAGCATTGGTTACCAGAGTAACGCATTCGGGGCCACGCGGAAATACACGAACGATCGTCGAATCTTTAAAACACACTGCAATTTTAAAAACTTAAATTTAAATTGTTTTTTTTTGTTCTTTTTTGTAAATAAGCATTCTTTGGTATGGAATGGGTACAAAATGCTGAGCACCACCTACATGAGAAAACAAAGAAGTGAGCAGACTGCAGATGAAAGAGCAGCAATAAATGAAGCGAGGCGACGTATATGTGCCGAAAGAATTCCGGAGGAAGTTGAAGTAGAAAACCAAGCAAGGAGACTGCGACGTTCTCAAATAACTAGCTGCAGAGAACGAAGCAAGGCGACAACGAAGTTTACGAAGAACACCGAAAGAAATAGCAGCACGAAACCAAACAAGGCGACTGTAACGTTCTCAAAGAACATCGGAAGAAATAGCTGCAGATTAGTAACGATTGCTACAGACAGTTTGTAACACTTGCATTCTCTACAGCAGCCAAGCATAGCTGGCTGGATTTCCTAGTTGTACATTAAAATCGTCATCTAAGAATCAATCAACTTGTTGGAGTTAATTATATAATCGAAAAGATCTTCACGAAAAACACACAACGTATTGCTATGAAATTTGTTCTTTAACTCTTGTTACACCTGACCAAAATATCCTTTTCACATACCTTTTCAAAACATCAACTCAACGTTCGTTTTTAGAATCATTTCAAGATTGAAAACCCACTATGGCTTCACCTTGTTTCCTTAAAGGTTAATGTAACAGCCATAAAAATGGTCAATTCAATTGATATAACCATTCAGATTAGCAGCTAAAGAGGTCAATTCTTACATTAAAAACATCTTAATCATGTGCACATGGCGAAAGATGTACAATTTTCGTTGCAGTCATTAAAAAATTAAGAGTTGAAACATCAAAAGATGATACACGCCACACTGTAATCCTGGCACTGTGCAAAGGCTTCTAATGCAGCTCAGGTTAACCTTTTTATGACCAATATTGGAAATGTTGCTTACTCATGAAATTTGACAAATGGAAATTTTTATAATATACTTTAATTGTAAATGCCTTTTCCACTGATTCATAATTACTAAATGAATCAGTCAAATTTTTATGAAAGTATTATATTTAACATACTTAAAATCAGTAAAATCTCCCATTTACATATATTCACCCGCACTGAGTTTGCATGCATTTATGTGTTCCTCAAAATTACCAATAACTCTCTTGCAGATAAGAAGAAATCACAGAATGTAAGATCATAAGATCTTGCTGGCCATTCCTGGTCACCTTGCAAAGAAATCACTCGTAAACTGTCCCATGATGAAAACGAACCAAAACAAACTGATGTACTGGAAAAATAACAAATGCTAAATACGCACACACGCACGCACCCACCCACCCATCCTTAAATGATGCAATCGTAGTAACTTTCATTTTATTTATGAACTTGGTAAACATGTGCTTTTTAATACTTTCACGTTACAGTTTATTAGATTGCTGTTAAAAGGATATTCAGTATCATATTTTTTTAACTGTTGTAAAATGTCGTTCTATGTTGCTTTTTTCCAACAGAAACTGTTGAACCACAAAAAACTAATAATTTATTCTTAAAATTAATGAAAAAATATTTCTATTCCCATTTATCTTAAAATTATAACTGTAAGTAGGTTTTTTCGGTTCATATGATGATATGATAATATACAAAATCATTAAAATCTATTATAATTAATGATTAACATACATAGAAGAAGCAAATATGTTTTATGCCTGTATGAAACCACCAAACCACCTACTTCATATACAACTTCAAAAAGTCATTTTATGTTCGCTGGCGTGTATTTCATGCAGGCTACGGCAAGCGACTGACGGTGGCGCTGTAAAATAACGTGTATTTGAGTGTATGGCGTAACCGGAATTCGACTTTTCCTTTCCCCTCTTGGCACTTGATTTCACAAGACTGCTGAATCATACCAATTACTTTGAGTAGCTTATGGTGAACTTGCTCCATCGCAAAATATGTGTGATTTCAATGTTGCAGACAAGGAACACGGAAACCGCCAAAAAAGTACGAAAATATGGAATTGCAAGCATTGTTGGATGAAGTCGATTCACAAACACAAAAACAGCTTGCAGAGTAATTGAACGTTAGTCAACAAGCCCAGTCCAATCGCCTAGGAGAGATGGGAAAGATTCAGAAGGTCGGCAGATGGTAAAATGTGTAACTAACAATGGAGCATATTGAATAAACCACTTTTTATCATTCTTCGGAATTCAAAGTGTTTTTTTTTTTTTGTACACTTATTATATACTTATTTCTTCATTTCCAACTTGCACATTTGATTCACCTAACATAACTTTCAGGTCATATTGTGGTATGTTATCCAATTCCGCCTACAATAGTTCATAGAACTGCTCTTTTACTTCCATATCTGCAATATCTGCAAGTGCATGAAAACTGATGAAACTTATCTTTTGATACCTGCCTCTGATTCTTACTACTATTCTTTTTAAAACTGTCTTAAAGCCTACTACACTGTCTTTTATAACACAATAAATCATAAAACATGTTTCTATTAGCCTAATTATCTTTTCTGAGTTAGTTCTCTTACAAATTTTTCAATGCCCCTTTCTCGAAAGTTTCCCTCACAGTCTACGTTGCCATATTTAATTGCTTTTTACTCAATTGTTATTTCCTATCAGTGACCCTATTCGTTATCCTATTCTTTGCCTGGTGAGATTTTAACTACATTTTGGCTTGTTTTGTCTCAATTTTATGTTCTCGATCAATAAAGATTTCCCCATAACTCACTTTGATGGTACAACCCTCATGTCTTTTTCTTGGATCAAAGTATTCTATTCTCCTTTCTTAGATTCTTCATTTCTACAATAAATTCCTTGTGAGTTTCCTTTAGTTCAGCTATTACTATTGCCATTATTTGCATAAGTTATTTGGAATTATCCTTCTGCTCCCCCGGTTCTTTTATTAATTCTACTGATTTATTTGGATATGTGTATGCTCTCTTTCTGCCTCAAATGAGTATTCATGCCTTTCATAGTACTGACTTTTGTGTTCCTTCCTTTCATTTGTTCCTCCTTGTTCCCCTTCACAGTCTTTTAGTTTTTGAGCCTTTACTGGGGATTCACCCATTTTTTGACTCATTGGGAAGGACTCTGCTTCTTTCTGTTTTTTGCTTTGCCATCTTTAGTTGATGATTCCTCTGTATCGTAAATTATAATGTAACACCTTGGAATCACGTCTACTTTGATCTGCCACCCTGCTCTGCGATTACAATATTTCAGGTTACTAAAATAAATTGCAGTTACTTCTTGATCTCTTCAATATTAACTGATTGATTTCACTAAGTTCCTATCTTCTGTTACTGCATTATGTAGTTATTGACATTGTGGTACTTAATATGCTAGAAAAGATCCAATATTTTGAATTTATAATCGTAGTACAATATCATTTCAAAGCTTCTTCACATATACACATAGAATAACCATTTTTATGTGGGTGAGCTGCATTATAAATTAACCTTACATATTTTTATTGGTAACAATAAAAGAAGCGTGAGAAAAATAATGGAAAAAGCAGAGCTGCATGTCGTATATGTACTTCTCAAAAAAAAAAACACTCAAAGAGTAGCTTGTCTACAGATAACGTTTGTTGTTTTTTTTTTATATTAATAAAGTATTGCTATAAAAGTTTGGAAAAATTAATGATCGAAGGTTTGGTGTATCCATTGTAAGTTGGATGATTCTTTTAATAAACATTTTTAGATGAACTCTTTCTGTAATATTTACAACAGCAACATTTAAAAACGTTACATTTTATTAGAACAAATTTAACCTCATTTTTAATTACTGTGATAAATATTCGAGCGAGTTTTTCACTCATATTTTAGATATCTATACATATTTCGGTTTCTTCATTATCTAAAATCTAAATTACTACAATCTAATACGAATTGACTTGGTATGGCCGTACATGTTAAAAGGGGGACAATTCAAACTTCCTTGGGGATTAATACGATTAAAACAATGCTAATATGAATTTTTACTTACCTCAACCATAATATTCGATGACTACAAATTAACTTAGTGTTTTGGTAAAAATTTAAGCTTTGGTGGTACTATACGAACTCGGACATGAAGAAACACGTGGAGTTCTCGTGTAGAATAACTAAAATGACGTACAGGATGATGAAAAAGAAGTTTTTTTAAGTATTACATCATTTTATAGACTTTTAAATACAATTTGTTCGCAGAATTTTTAGTAAAGTAGATATTTATTGTTAGACTGTAATTATTTTTTATAAATAATTATTATGCACCATTATGTGAGCTGTGAGTCGAAAATTGACCATTTTTTTACACCTACAGAAATATTATTAAATGATGTCGAGCGGACTTTTACACAATTTAAAAACAGTTACGAGTTTACAGAAAATAAACATGATATAAGCTTGTGTTTTTCAAATATTATGGTAAATTATTATACAGACACATTCAGTGTTTTCAGGCATACGGATTGTACCACAGATTATACATATAACACGTAAACTGTGGTCCCTTGTGCGCATGTTGTGTCACACAATAATAGTAGTGCAAAGTGCAATCAAATCAACGTCTAACCTCATTTTTGACAACAAATTATTTGTTATGATGTGTATTATATTTAAACACGTTAAACATCTATCCTAGTTGTATATGCACGTGTTGTAACGTTTTAATACAGTTTATCTTAATCTCCGTCGAAAGTGATATCAAATGGATACATTTATCAAATTGAGGAAAGTACCACCTCAAAACATAGTTATACGATTGAATAACAGAGAAACTTTCGGATATAAAAAACCAGGAACGCATTTTCACACGGCACGACAGTTCTACCAAAATGTGTTCCCCAACTTTACTGTGATAAACATCGAAAAGCCTCCATGTTTCCTACGGAAGTTCAGCCCTGATGGGAAATACTTTATTGCATTCTCATCAGACCAAACATCGTTAGAAGTGTATACTTACAAAGGACCTGCAGCTGCTGGTGATCTACTTCAAAATGTTTGGTCTAGCAAAAGTGAAAAGCAGAATTTTGAAATAAAAAGTAAAATATTTGAAAGATTCTTCAAGGTAACCATTGAATAGTCATAACTAAATCATGTTTTTTTTATTTAAACGTTTATTTACAGTTAAAGTTTGTCGTCAATGTTTCACAAAGTTTCGAGCAGTTAAATCGTGAATGCAGCTTGTTTAGTGATGATGGAAGATATGTAATTATTGGATCTGCATCTTACATACCTGATGATTTGAGACCGCATTTTTATGAGATCTACACAAATAATGAGTCTGTTTCTCCAAATCCTCGGTAGCATAATGCCATATTAGTTGTTGCGAATTTTATACTCTGTTTTATTTTATGCAGGTCACCTTTAGAAGATTATACATTGCACTTAGTAGATCTTCGAGCGGGAAAGCTATGTGATACCAGGCAATTTAAAGTGGACAAAATATTCCTTTCACACAACCAGGGTCTGTATTTGTACAAAGATACATTGGCCGTCCTGTCTGTTCAACATCAAGTGATACATATATTTCAAATATTGGACGGGATGTTTGTGGATGTCAGAAAAATTGGAAGATTTTGTTTCGAAGATGATTCGTACTTCTTCAGTTCTGTTTTTCCAGCCGAACGTGCATTTAAAGAGCCGTTTATAAACTCGCTGAAACATAGGCTGCTGACATTCTTATACAAACGAGCTGCCTACATAAGTAAGATGCACCAAAATCCTTATGAACTTCGGAAGTTTTACCAATACTTTGATAACTTTGAATCTCTCCGTCTTTGGAAAATGCAACTCTTAGATGAAAACCACTTATTGATTAAGTATGCTAGCGAAGATGTGGTGACTCTGAAATCGACTGATGCAAATAGCCAGTATTCTTTTTTTGTCGTTTATAATGTGCTCGAAAGTAAGGTACTGGCAGTATATGAAAACACTTCTAAGGAATTGCTGGATTTGTTTGAAAATTTTTGCGATTCTTTCAGAAATGCTAGTATTTATGCTGAAACTCAGTTCGCTTGTAGTCCTTCTAATAATTTATATGCAAAGCTTCTGCAACACAGGTAATATAGAGTCGAATTAGAATAATCGATATTTTTACGGTATTAATTAATCACCAATAATTATACTAGTTTTATTGATTTAATAGTCATAAATTTTAAAATACGATTTTCACTTATGACTGGTTAACATCGTAAAAAATTTGATTTGTAGAATACTGCTATGTCAGTGTAGAATTATTATTTGTAATGCTTTTAGATTTAAACAGACCATTGTTAGTGCAAAATTTGGAGGAAAAACTGAAGCAACAAAGAGACTACTTGCACAGTTGCCTATAAGTGCACAGTCGTATAGCAGTTCTCCTTATTTGGACTTGTCTTTATTTAGCTATGACGACAAGTGGGTTTCGGTAATGGAAAGGCCAAAGGCTTGTGGAGAGCATCCCATAAGGTAGCTTTTCTGAAATGTTCACATATAAAACGTACTTAAAAAAACTGTTGCAGGTTCTATTCCAGAGATTCCGGGTTTTTGAAATTTCGCATTTATGCTGGAAGCTCGGCAAGAACAACAACCCCACCAGCAAGACGTCTAGTAGCTTTTACTTTTCATCCTACAGATCCATTTGCTATATCTGTGCAAAGGACAAATGCAGAATACATTGTTAATCTTCATATTAGACATGATAATACTTTTGAAACAAATAATTCTAATGATTCCAATGTACTTAATTTTTTGCAAAGATGGGGCAATTATTTATGATTTGTGAATTTGTGGTTCCTTGATAATAAAGGCTTTAATTATCAACCTAATTTGTGACCTGAAGATAAGATTTTTCCAGTTTTTTATCTACATGTGTAATAAAAGATGTAATAAAATTTGTAAGTTTTTATTTCATTGCTATTATTTAGTTTAAAATCGGAACAAAAATGTTTTTTGCCGAGTTGATTTGCTTAGTTTGAAGGAAAGTTAGGGTGACTTAGAAGTTAAACATTCTAAGGATGCACTTATTTCAAATGCATGTCTAATTCAAACAAATTTGGGTATTGATTTCTAAAAAAAAATGTAAACTTAAATACAAGTATATTTGCAAAGGAGCAACATAGGAGTAGGTTATTGAACTAATTTAGGCTATAAAGCAAGAGAGGAGCACAAGACTATTAATTATGATAATTCAAGTGCAGGAACAATTTGCGCAAAAACAATAAGAAATGCAGATAAAGGAAGTTGAAGGTATTGATGCATTTTACCAATAATTTATACTATAACCAGGCTGTCTATGAGACTTGTATTATCTGTTTTTGTTTTATTAAGCCATGTTTAGAGTTAGAAAAACGTTTTGTTCACAACTAAAACGAAAATCTCCAAAACATTCTCTAAAATTAAGCTGATATCTTGTACGTTAACTTTTGTATTCACACATCTATGGTAGAATTGTGAGGTGCCATTGCTAATGTCAATCTGCTAACTGCAGGCAACTGTTGATGGCTCTGGTTATTGTTTTTTTTTTTATTGCATGGCGGTTTCTTTTTTGGCTATTAAGAGAAACAAAAGAAGACCTAGGTAATCTTTTCCCAAAGTCAATCTTGTAACCAAAATACTTTAGCTCATGTTCAGCAATTGATTGAGGAATAAGATGTTGATGTTTTTTATTATATTGGTAAAATATTTATTCTGTAGTCCTAGCATAACGAATTTGTCAAAAAACAGGAGTTGCCTAAGAAAGACAGTGCACTCAACTTGACTCTGTGTTTGCTAGAACTGATACACTATGTTAAAATACAGTTGCAATTGTCCAGTCTTAAAATTGTAAATTACATTGTGTTTCGTTATGTCGCAATGGAGTGAGGTGACAAAGAAAACCATATTGTTGTAATAGCATTACATACAAGTGAAAATTTAAAAAAAAACTATAAGCTTTAAGACCTTACACCCTCTTGGAATTAGCCGTAAGTTTGTGTATCAGGCCATAAAATTGTTTAATGAGACTGGAGATGTCAAGGATCGTCCATGATTTGGAAGACCACGTTCAGTTCAGACTGTTCAGGCAATCTAAGCCGTAAGCAGAAGATTGTTTTGGGAGATGCAAATTTTCAAAACTTCCATATCTAGGGTTATTAAACAAGACCTAGAACTAGCTGCTTACAAAAGGCATCCAGAACATTTACTGATAAATACTTTAAAGAAAGATATGAGAGAATACAAATAAGTTGTTAACTGAGTATGCACTTGATGGCTACAGAAAAATTTTGTTTATGGATGAAAAAATGTTTACAGTGAAGGAATCTTTCGATAAATAAAATCATCTCAGCCGATGCCAAAGATTCAGAAAGCAGCTATAGTAGTTTGGTAGGGAATGCATTATAATGAAGTAATTGATCCTCATTTTTGTGAAAAGGAAGTCAAAACTTCAGTCACTGTGTATCAACAGAATGTTTTGAAAAATGAATCACGAGCTCTTTGGAGGTGAGCCTTGAACCTTTTAGTAAGACTACATATCCTCACACAAAGCACGATTAATTCATACTTGGTTGAGCAACAATGTACCTGAGTCAAACTTTCTGAAGTGGGCCACCAAAAATCGACCCATCGAATTTCGTATTCTTTATTGACGATTTCTAAAGATCCATATGTTATAAGAAATATCTCAAAATATTTTTAAAAAATTTTAATTTTTGCAAAAGTTATAAACAATTGAATTTTAAGGCGCTTTTTTGTTTAAATGACAATTTCTCAGCAACTAATTGATAAAAATTAATGTCAATTTAATGGCATGTTCATAATTAATAGTAGAACCGAAAACCATATCGTTTGCAGGAACAAAATTTAATTTATTAATAAAAAATTAATTTTGCAATGAACAAATGACTATTAAACCGACTTCTTCTTGTGTTAAAAAAAATTCTTTTTGAAAATATTCCTTAAAGTGCAAACTAATCGATCATGCAAAAACATTTCTGTGCCTCGATCCCAAAAAAGATATGAATTTTCGAACGTCGGCGTATATAAGCGCCTAGCGCGCTAGACGGCGGCTGAGGTCGGAGCGTAGCGCCGATTCCCGAGCGCTCTTGCCTACTAATTCGCTTAGGTTTTTGTTAAAGAATTTCATAAAAGATCTATGCATTTTTTAAACAACTAGGCATGATTATTAACTTATTTACATTGATTATTTATTTATTTTTTACTATTTTTACAACTGTAGATTAAGAGCGATTCAAAAAATTCTTATCATCTTAAATCATTCTATTCTGTTTGGCCGTTGTGGTGTGATGTGCGAACATACATCATTACACTTTGTTTTGTATATATATAGATAGATTTATTGATTCTCTGATTTTACTAATTGCTTATTATATAGAGGTTCAAAAAAAGTAGCGACAACGCACATTCTCTATCTAACTCCTAGCTGTACTGACACTTTTCTTTGGGTATCTCCTCGTCTTATCACTGCTTTGTGTCCGTGGTATAATGAATTTGTAATTCTTCTGTCTCTGCGTTTTATTCCTATTTTTCGTAAAATTCTGAACATTGTAGATCATTTTTATCATATCAATGATATAGCTATAAATATAGGTTTACTTTGTCGCATTCTTTTCTCAATTATAATTCTTAAGGCTAAAATTGCTTCTTTCGTTCCTAAGTTTCCTCTGCAGCCAAACTGATCATTGTGAGCTGGTCTTTTATTACTCTTTTTATTCTTTCACATATAATTTTCGTCTATATTTTAGATGCATATGAGATCAAACTAACTGTACGGTAGTTTTTACATCTATGTGCTTTTTCTTTCTTTCAAATTGACATTATTATTTATTAATTGCACCTTACACCTTAGTGTGAAAGGTTTTTAGATTAGATTTTATATTGATATAGCTTCTTATGAGTTGTTCTGGGGGTGTTTTTTATTATTTCTGTTAGTAATTCATTTATTTCTAAGACTTTGTTTGTATGGTTTTATCGTCTTTTAATTGGATTATATATTCTCCAAGTTTTTTCTCATCTACATCCTCTTCTAGTTCTACTTTGTTTATCTCTACATCACCGTATAATTCTTCTAAATACTGTTTCCATTTTTCTACGATTTCGTCACAATCTATTAAAATTTTTCCATTTTCATTCTTTATGCCATTAGTGCATATTTTAGACCCTTGAACAAAGGTTTTACAAGTTTTGCAGGCTAATTGTATCTTTCCGGCTTTAAATAATTCTTACATTTCTTGACATTTATTTTGTATGTGTTGTGATTTTGCTCTTTTTGATCCTCTGTTAATTCTAGACCTGGGTAACTTTTACAATTTCTAATTTGGTTTCTGAATCTCCATTTAACCAATATAATATTTATTTGCGTACGTGGTGTTGAAATAGTGTATTTGCAATAACTAATTAATCTCCTCTTGTTTCTTTTTCCAAGGTCGTATCTACCGACATTTTTCTTTTCTTCACCTTCCCCCACAATTGCGTTCCAGTTGCCTAGGATAATGGGATTTTCTTTTCCTTTCACATATTTTATTTCCTTTCCCAAATCTTCATGGACTGGTTCTATGTCCTCGTTACTGTATTCCGATGTGGGCATGTACACCTGCATTATGATTGTGTTTTTTGGGAAAGTAGTTATCCTTACCATTATTATTCTCTTATTATATAATACGAATTCCTTTACTTTTTAGGCTATATATTTCATGAGTAGTTTTATTCTCGCCGTTCCTTCTTCAGCTGCTGTGTTAATTATTGTATCTCCTTCATTTGACTTTTGCTTTTTGCATTGTGACTTTGCTTAATCCTATTATGTTTAGTCTATTTTCTTTCATTTCTAGTTTTATGTTTTTCAATATTCTGTAGTTTAATAGAGTTCTTAAGTTCCATGTTTTTAATCTCTTTAGTTATGGCCTATTTCCATCTTTGTTAGTAGTCTCCGCCCGGAGATCCGAGTAGAGGACTGTTTTACCTCCGGAATATTTAAATTTTGAAGATGTTTTCCATTTTTCCTTCTGCGTGAGATGTCATCATATTACATACCCTACTATTAATGTAATAAAGTGCATGTTTGAAGCCAGTATCTTCTTCAGAATAGATGCGTATAGGTTATTGTTATACCACTAATATTTGGACGCCAGAGCCGCGTTTGTGAAAAATAGAGAACACTACAAAAATGTGAGATTGACATTAGAGTAATCTATATGTTCACATTCGATTGACGAAGAACGTAAAATTATGCTTTTCAAAATATTTCCGATTTATTATTAAACATCAGAACATTTTCTATGCCACTGTTGCAATTTCCATTTCTCCATAATCATGCAGTAAACCATTATAATTACTGTTGTTTCTTGCTTTATGAAATTGATAACCAACATGATATCTTTAAGCTTTTACTTTGTTCTAATTAGTGCGGCTTTAAACTTCTTTGGTTTTAGTTATTAACTATAATACTATTATATGTATTTCTTTCTCCATAACATATACAACTTTAGATTTCTAGCTTTGTGAGATTACAAAAAAAAACGTGCTGCTACCATTTGCTTTAATGTATAATCGTTATGACAGATGAAAATTTAAAATTATTTTGAAATAGATATGTGCAATTAAAGTTTTTATAATTAACTTTTAAATAATTATTGATACCCCGACACCTAGCGGTAAATGGGGAAGCGGATAAGATAAGATAAGGAAATTATTGATTGTTTATTTCTCACTATATATTATATTATTTCAAATGAAAACACATTGTTACTATATTGTTTAAGACTGATGTAATTAATGGTACAACATTCCTATACAGACTTGTCATGGAACCTTCACTTGCATAAATATTGTAAGCTATTAAATTATTTTAATATTATATAAAAAAAAAGTGTTTAGCCAAATAAATAGTCAAAACAAAGCAACAGAATGAATATCTGGTGTTGTAAAGGTCTATTCATCCTTTATTGGTAAAATTGTAATTGATGCTTTATTTATTTATATCAGAGGCTCCCAAACTGAATAAAACTTTACATGTAACAAAAGCTGACCAAATAATCAAATCTGTTAGTACTTATTGTTTTTTTTTATTATTGAAACATTCACAGTTACACTCACCAGAGTGTAGCCTAAAAAAAAGTCTAAGCATAATGTTAGCATTGAATAACTTACATCAATACCCTCTGTCACAAAGTCAACCAGATTTGGTAACTTATTTAGGTCAGTTGGTCAGTATGTGGGCTCATAGATTGACAATTATTTTAAAATTCCTGGTGTAGTACTTTTCCTCTATCAGGAGGGGGGGGGGGATATGAGAACTCCAAAGATTATGCTTAAATTACAATCATTTTCCATAGGAAGCTATTACTGAAGAAGTTTTAATATACATCAAAACCTTGTTTATTTGCTATATAATTTGAAGGACAACATACAGTTGATAAAACTAAAGGTCTATACCATTCTTTTTATGATTTGGGAGGCTGCTTTCAATTTAGGATATTAGCTATATTCCCTAAAAAACATAAACCTTAATAATAAGGCCAAATTTCTATACAAAAACTTTCAGCCCATAAAAGTCGTAATATCTAAACCAATTAAGACCAAGCGATTTGTTCATAAGGACAGATATAGAGTCCAACCGAACGGCAGAAAGACTTTTTCTTGTGAATTTAACCCGGCTCCCGGATTCTCGTGTATCTACCTAGGCACATTTGTTATTCAACTCAAATTTTTACATCATTTCTACTATATTCCTTTAGCAAAAAAAATGGGTCTATTATAACTACCAGTGAAAACGAATCTAAGGCTAGACTTATATGCTATATATTTGTATGCCTAAAATTATATTTACTGAACAACATACTTATAACTAACTTATGCTAAAAGCCAATAGACCACCGGGAGCAAAATAAAAATTCTAAGATGATATAGAAATCAAACAATTATTTGTTGAATGCTTACAAGATATTAAACACTAAGAGAGGAAGCTTGTTAGCTCTTGATAAGAATTATAATGCTTTTAAAAGTCTACAAGTTCTGTAGATAGACCGATATTGGATATTTTATCATTCACAATTCATTATTTTCATCAACTTCAGCCATTCAGTGTTGTGGTCTTTGCGCTGCTAAAAAGAAAACTAAAAATAAAGTAAATTATTTTTGAAAAGTAATCGAGATACAGCCTCAGTATAATACAAAGATAATTTTTTTAAGAGAATTTATTCCAACATAGTTACAATTGTAAAGCCTATATACAATAATATTTAATTTTGATAAACTCAAATGTGTTTATTAATTTCATAACTATAAAATATTCTTCCAAAAAATCTAGCTGTGCTATTTTCAATTTAAAAATCTTCAGTTCATTACAAATTGAATCCAGGTGTTTTTTTAAAGCGAGAATCGTAGCGATACAATCAAAAAGTGAGTTCCATCAAGTTGGACAAGGTACATTTAATTTTTTACCGCAGATTTGTTCATTGTACTTCATTGGAAGCTTTACTAGATCACTGACGTCAATTGTCCAAAAACACTACAATAAATTTTTTTCAAGACGGTCTTGCTTATGGAGAGTCTCGGCTCCCAGAGGTTGTAGGATGTTAATTTTTTTAATGTTTGTCTTAAAAATCACTTCTAGGATACTTTAGCTAGAATTTCCGAAAGTCGAAAACCGCAGAGCTGAAGCGATTTATACGCCGCGTAAAAAAAGGTGATCGCGTAGAAAACCCCAAATCAAAATCTCAAAACTTACCATAATCTTGAATGGTTTTTTAATTTTTCTAGCCCTATCTGGTCGATTTTAATGCCCCCTGAAAAAATAACGCTATTGTTAATTAAGGGTTGCGAAATAATCCAATCGTCAATATCTCGAAAACTAAACGACAGAGGGCATCTTCTCAGCCGTTTAGGCTTTTTAATTTTCAAGCAATAAAATATTGAGAAAAACGAAATTTTTCAACTTCGGGCGCTATTTGCAAGTTAACAATAAAACATGACGATACGCGGTTGGGCTTAAAATTTAGGAAATTTAATAAGGAACAACTTTCTAATTACATGTGCTTTAGGAAAAGTGCCAACGATCAGAGATATAAGCGAAAAAGTGGAAAAAAAATGGGTTTTTTTTGCCACTAATGAGGGTTCAACTACACACTAAAACAAAGCGATTTCAATAATAAAATAGTCTGTTTCCGACGAGTCCACTTTTTTACCGTTTTTTCTCCCTGCCGATTATCCTAGTAGGGTTGAGCTAATGGCGACAATATTAATTCTTTTTTTGAAACGTTAATATAATTAAGTACATTTATGATCCCGTTTGTACTTATTAACAAGAGAACCTCTACACCCAGCACAAAGCCACCGATTTTCAAGTGTTAAAAGTGGCACATATAAAGTACCTATGCTCAGATCAAAGATTTTCTCCCACAAGGCATTTGGAAATAGTACATCAGCACACATCAATCCTTACATGTGTTTATATAATGGGATTAAGCTGGTGAACATCCACATATACCTACCACGTCTATATGGAGCTCATCAACTGTATGTGGGTGCCTTCCCTAATTCTGCTGTTTTGAAAAATCAGATGATATGATCAAAACCATCTTGATGAAAAGACTTTTCTCAAGTCTATAAATTGCGTAAATTGACAATCTGAGCATATTTTCTGTACTCCATTCACATCAACCAGTAAATCTACCAATTGCTTGTAGTAGTTGCAGGATATTTACTGAGAATTGGTACACAGTACCAATCCTCCTGGACTTTCGAATTACTGAAAATTGCGTTACTTTATTTTATTACCGGTTGTGATGTGTCATGCTGTGAATGTTTTCTGATCACTACTATACATAAAAATCGATAATCTTTACACATGAACAAAGAACACACATGCAATACTAAAAAATCACCAAAACTTGTTGAGATTAGTCACAGTGCTTGTACATTATGGTTAAATAGGAGAAAGTAATGTAAGATAACCTCATGTAACAAAATACACAATCTTGTTTTTTAATTTTAATTACGTGAAGGAATAAAAACAAGTTGTTTATGTATTATTATTATTAATGTTGATTGTATTTAATAAATATATCTGATATTCGTTTAAAAGCTAATCAATTAAATTTCATTTATAATTTAAGAATAAAATAAAGATACCTGTAATAACTATAAAATTAGTCATATTACAGGAATCTAAAACACTGTAGAAAGTTAACTAAACTGTTCATAGATGGCAGTGACAAATTATAATAATTTGTTTTAAGATATATAAACAACGATAAAATTATTTAATATTAACGAGGTCTGGCACCGGCCCCCCGGAGAGCTTGTCCAACTCCGACATGCTTGAGCCCCTTCGCATAGTAGTTTTTAAAAATAAATAAAAACACGATTAAAAAGCTCTGTTTGACATAATTGGCGTACGCCGGTTGCCACGACAACGCATTTACGTATACCCAGTTAGAGTTGAACTTTGACCTTTGACCTGTGTGACAGCACTCATAATTTTTTTTTATATAAGTGCTTTATTACCCGCTCTCAAACGAAAATTTTCCATCGCTTGCGGTTCCGGAAATATATTACCTCGGTCGCGCCTGTCGCCGGACCGAAATTTATCCTTCGGAGGCGCTCGGGTCGGCACGGAAAGGCACGAACGATTTGACCTTTGACCTGTGTGACAGCAGCAGCAACACTCATAATTTTTTTTATATATATAACGAGGTCTGGCAGCGCCCCCCGGAGAGCTTGTCCAACTCCGACATGCTTGAGCCCCTTCGCATAGTAGTTTTTAAAAATAATAAAAACACGATTAAAAAGCTCTGTTTGACATAATTGGCGTACGTCGTTGCCATGACAACGCATTTACGTATACCCAGTTAGAGTTGAACTTTGACCTTTGACCTTTGACCTGTGTGACAGCACTCATAATTTTTTTTATGTATAAGTGCTTTATTACCCGCTCTCAAACGAAAATTTTCCATCGCGTGCGGTTCCGGAAATATATTACCTCGGTCGCGCTTGTCGCCGGGCCGAAATTTGTCCTTCGGAGGCGCTCGGGTCGGCACGGAAAGGCACGAACGATTTGACCTTTGACCTGTGTGACAGCAGCAGCAGCACTCATAATTTTTTTTATATATATAATTTATTGTAAATTTATATCATAACCGTTTTTTTAAACTTGAATGTATTAATTTTATTTATATTTTATTTACTCGAATAAACGGCAATTAATAAGTTGTTTATAAAAACATAACATTAATTGTACTTTTGCAATAAATATATTTTTTATCTTTTCCTAATTTAAGCCTATCAAAATTTTAATATAACCGAATTACCGTTTAGCATAAAAAAGTAATTCTTATAATAAATATAAATTTTTTAAATTATTTTTTTTATATTTTAAAATACTATGCAGCCAAAAAATTTACATGTTGTTAACGTCAATTGTGAAATAAAATGCGTTATTTTTCAATTTTGTGTTATTATGACAATCTCCGAATAAGTTGTATTAAATTTATTTAAAATACTATATAGAGTTAAACAAATATTTTTAATCATAATTTGTTTGGTTTGAATAATTAATTATTAATGTCAGAAAAAATTATTAATTATCTTAATAATAAATGTAGATCATTAAAAATAAATAGTTAATTAAACTTCTATTTATCGCAGCAAAAAGAAGCTCTTAAGATTAACACAAAAACAATAAACTAAATTGTATTTGTGTAATAAGTATGTTTTTTATTTTACCATTAAATGTATTGAAATTTAAAAAGCTTAATATTTATAAATAATACAAAACAATCGTCGCTGCCCATATCTATATTACAGTAGCCCTTATGTACACCCAAAATTTGCTAGCGAATTAGACCGAAATTTCTATCAGGATCCCAGGAGCGGGGGAGATGGCATCATAGCAAAACTCGCAATTACGTACACCCAAAATTTGCTAGAGAATTAGACTGGTATTTCTATCAGGATCGCAGGAGCCAGAGGAGATGGCAATATAGCGAAAATCGCCCTTATGTACACACAAAATTTGCTAGAGAATTAAACCAAGATTTCTAACAGGACCACAGAAGCGCAAGGAGGCTATTTATAAGACGCTGCAAAAAATCCGAGCTCTCATCTATAAATTTTGAATTATGCACTGCTTCGCATAAAGACCTCCTCGCCCTTCTGTGATCCTGGTAGAAATCTCGTTCTAATTTTCTAGCAAATTGTGGGTGTCTATAAGGGTGACTTTCGGGCAAAACTGAAGATTTGTATCACAATCGCAGAAGCGCGAAGAGATGACAATTATAGCGAAAATTGCCCTTATATACACCCAAAATTCTTTGAATTCAGTTTGTGACAGAAATTTTCCATAAGACGAGAACATTTTTAACCAATAGTTCGTTGGTGGGTTTAATTGGCAGCAAAAGTCTTAATTTTCTGCAAGGCTTTTTGTTAAAGGCTAATTTTCCGGGTTGAAATTTTTGCCGGTAAAAGACTCGCTCCATTTTTTTTTCATCTGGCTCGACGAAGGAACCTTTTGCGCCAGGAAAGACGCTACCGTTTCGTCTCTGCTGTGAATATTGGGGTAACTTGTCTTATTTTTTATCTATATCCTTTATATCCTTTTTTTTTGGAAGCTCCAGGACCAACAGCAGGGAACCGATATCTGCAGGAAAGCGCCGTTTCCAAAGGGTTAGTGTTTTAACTTTAGATTTGTTTCAAGTTCCTTTATTCAAAATTCAAAATTACCTATACGGTCCACTTATTCCGGCTGCACCAATGATTATTCTATGCAACATTTGATTGAGTGTGCAGTGAAAGGGTAGACAACCACACTGCTGCATGCTAACCTACACCTACATCTCTTATATTTGTTATAATTCTTTAAAATTTGCATAGTTTTGTGACTATTATGCAGTGAACAAATCCATTACCTACTACCGATTTCAAAACGTTTCTGTTAGCTCTCAGGCTGTATCTGTTTTATTGAGCAGCTTTCTCCTGTGATCCCCATCTGTGCATGTTGTGTTTTAAGAAACCATCTTGCATATTTACAAAATAGTTATGGCCTGTTGCCGTATTTTTCAAATCGCTTTCACTATAGTACTCCAGACAATCATAATGTTTATCAGTGGTTACAGAAAATCATTTAAGGTCTGCTGGCATTTTTTTTACAAAATCATAACAGGGCTCGTTCAAATCTTTAGTTTGCATCAGCAAGACCAAGATGGCTTTCTTTATAGCTCTACAAAGTACGTATATTCCGTGCTCATAAACAGAGCTGGTTAAATCAATTTAAAACATTCTGCCGTCAATGACCTTCTTTAGATTAGTAAACTATCTGACGTAAACTATTTCTTCTTATAATTCATCAAGCGGTTGACATTAAAGAGTAAGTATAGGAATATAGTTTTCAATTTTTTTACTCCAGTGTTAAATTTTCTTAATTTATTTTAATTCCCACATTGATTTCTACTTTATATATTTACTAATAAATTATACATGGATATGCATTAAAAAAATTAAATACTTAATTATCCACTAAAAATCACTAATAAAATTTTTTATTTATTTTTATTTTCTTTTTACTTTTCAAACACCCTGTATACGACAAATTGGTCACCCTGTATATTACAAATTTTGCAATACACTATAATTCGTTTCGACAGAGTCTCTAATCTAAAAGTGATAAATATGAAATATTCATCTGTTACAGGTTAATCTGACGGTACAGATGTCATTTAAATTTTTAGATATTAACCATACATAATTATGCATGGTGTGGCGGCCTTTTCGCCCTTGAACCGCTTTATATCGCGGCGGCATGCGAGCCTTTGATATCAGCTACGTTTTGCCGTCGCACACATACGGCATGGGCTTTTGACCCGCGAGCATTCATGTCCCGCAGCGCGGCCAGTTCGGTCGTGTCTTAGTCCGCATAAATTCATTTCGGATCCCCGCAAATATACACGCATCGCAGCTCGGCCAATTTGGTCGTGTCTCAACATCCCGCAGATACCAGATCCGCAACGCAGAGGTGGCCATCTTGGAATCGCCGACGAAGCCGAAGCCGAAGCCGATTCAGGTGAGCGATTTGGCAATTCATTGGTTGATATCGGTAGCCGCCCCCATCCGCTAACGCGACGGCCGTTTAAGGGACGATTTGGCCTTATCGGCTGACCTTCCACTACGGGCCGTACTATGTTTTCACACCGCACCACGAGAGCGGCTATTTACACGCCTGCCTCTCCATTTTTTGGTCCTTACGAGCCCCATCGGTATCGTATCCCACACCGCATCCACGAGAGCGGCTATTTACACGCCTGCCTCTCCATTTTTGGTCCTTACGAGCCGCATCGGTATCGTATCCCACACCGCATCCACGAGAGCGGCTATTTACACGCCTGCCTCTCCAATGCATTAAAAATTACGAGTTAATCATCATTTTATATAATTTAAATGTTTTTACCGTTTACATTTAAAACAACCTGTATATCACAGATTTGGAAAACACTGTGATTTGTTTTGATAGATTCTTTAACCTACAAAGATAAATGTGTCAAAGTAAACGTCATTTTGTTGTTTTCGGCCACCCTATATACCGAAATTCGCGTTCGATAGCGCTCCTGGTGCGGGCGGGGTGAACTTAACTCGCGAATATTGATTGAATGAATAATCGTAGAAATGTGATTTTCGGTATACGAGTGCTTTTGGACCGGTTTTCTACTATGGACCAAACAAAAAAATTGTATCGCTTCCAGTTCCGAAAATCCCCAATTTTGGTACCCCCGTATAAGATGCACGGGAAATTCATATAAAAAAGTGTCCCCTTTCAGGCTCTACAACTTGATAAAGGAGCCGTCTTCCTATCTCTTACTTTTTTAAAGATGTACAAAAAAAATATCAAAAATTTGTGAGGGTACTCACCTCAGAAGAGGGTAGCCGAGCAAATGAAATTTAGTTTTATTCAAAATCGTTTCTGGCGCACCCCGTATTTTTTCCCGTCGTACCCGTATCGGAGTTTTTTTTTAGCAACACTTCAAATTACCCAATGACAAAAACCGCATCTCGCTAACTCTCGCCGTTTCAAGATTCTAAATTTTTTTTTCGATTTTCAACCGCCATTTTGACCATGAGGTTGGGATAGCGAGCCGACCCATCGAGATGTTTTTTTCTTACATTTGTCCGAACTATCGATCCTTGATGATGCGGATCAAAAAAAAAGTTTGGCAAAAGTGGGGTGCTACTCATTTCTATACATTTTATTATTATTATTAGTGCACTTGCCGACACTGCAGCCACAACGGCTTATTGTGGCTACTAACATGCACCCTTTAAGCTAGGACAACACATACACTTATGGGCCAAGCAAGACTTGAACTCGCTTGCGCCGGCTCAAGACAGAGGAACGATGATTTTGACTACTGAGCCATTACAGCCCCATTTCTATACTTACTCATTTCAAACAAGCGGTTGACATGGGAGTATAAATATAGAAATATATGTTATTAGAATTTATTTACTTTGTCCTATAAAATTTTTTTAAATTATTTGGAACTCCAACTTTTAATAATGATTTTTCCATTTACTAATCAATAACACATGGATTTACATTAAGCAATTGCTAAACAAACAATAAAAAAATTAATAATTATGATTTTATATAATTTAAATTTTTTTCTGCTTTACTTTTAAAACAACCTGTATATCACAAATTTTCCACCCTGTATTTCTTTTAGTCAAATTCCCTAACATATAATGAGAAAATTTGACAAAACATTTTGACTTTTAGTTGCCAATCACAATTATAAATAAAAAAAAATTACTTTGAAGATAATTTCAAAAAAATATTAAAATAATTATTCCTATAATACAGTATGCAGGAAAACCTTGAGTTCTATTATAAGAAGTCCTAACGCCATATCCGCTGCTGCTGGATTGTTTTATGAAATAATATTAACCCATTTACTGTTCACAAAACAATCTGGCTCTATCAGATAAGATTCTAACAAAGTATGCAGTAATATGAGGAAATTTCCATTAGAAAGGATATGCCATATGAAATCAAATTGTGTAGGTAATAAAGCCACAGGTTTAGCACTGCTAGATGTCATTTTATAAATACTATTTAACAATGAAAGTTTCAAAGCTTTATCTGTTGCCTATAGAAAGATATGAATTTAAAAAATATCCAACTAATTATTCTGCTAACAGATTTTATGCCATGCAGAGGAAATTGGAGTTCCATTAAAATGATACATGCCATTATATTCTAAAAGTTCCAAAGCCAAAGGTTTAACACTATCAGATAGAATTCTGTGAGTGCTGTTCAAATCTAAATATTTCAAAGCTTTATCTGTTGCCTGTGGAACGATATAAATGATTTTAAAAAATATATAGAGCTAATTATCCTACTAACAGTGTTTACACCATACAGAGGAAATTTGAGTACCATTAAAAAGGATATGCCACATACCATCAAATTATGAAGGTCCCCAAGCCAGAATTTTAGCAGTGGTAAATGGCATTCTCTAAGTCCTGTTCAACTGTGCAAGTTTCAAATCTCTAATTGTAGCCTGTGGAAAGATTTAAATGATTAAAATTACCAAATTCTCATCCTGAAAAGGCGCCTTTAACCGATTTTATTATATATCGGATTAATTCTTCAGCTAACAAAGTTTATACCATACAGAGGAAATTTAGTTTTACATTATAAGGGGTTTGCCAAATGCATCGAAACGGTCGAGGCCCCTAAGCGAAGGGTTTAGCATTGTTATTTCTATACTTGCTCATTGCAAATTAATAAGATCTACTTTTTTGGCAGGACCGTAATTTCCGCAGTAACTACTATTGAACTATTTTGACCGCATATCCATTTGTTTACGTTTTTTAAATACACATTTTTCTAGGTTAGGACACAATAAATATAAATTCCAGGAGATAGATTGAGCATATTCATATAATTAGATGTAGCGAAGATATATTTAATAACTTTTAAAATTCATTTTTGGGGCTCCTGTAACGCGAACAGCATTGATGTGGGTACACATGAATGGTTCATAGAGTTCGAATATACACATTTTAAGCGTGGACACAAACCCTCTACCCTAACTATATTTTAATTAACATATCTGAAATGTCATCTTCCATGACTACGTTAAGTAACAAAGTTCAAAAATTGCAACATAGGATTTTATTTCATGTTTCTTATACTTAAAGCGCCCTAGCTATGGCTTTACGTGGAATTAAAGTCGTTGAACTAGCCGGATTAGCACCGGCACCCTTTTGTGGTATGGTATTATCCGATTTTGGAGCATCAGTTATAAGAATAGACAAGGTAGAAAGAATATTTCACAAATAATAGCATACAAACTTTGATTTGCAGGTTAAACCGGAATTAGATATCGATTGCCTTGCCAACGGAAAACTATCTGTAGCTTTAAATCTTAAAGACAACAGAGGAGTAAATATTCTCAAGAAACTTTGCACTAAAGCTGATGTACTAATTGAACCATTTCGAAAGGGAGTAATGGAATCTTTAGGACTTGGCCCGAAAACTTTGTTACAAGATAATCCAAAATTGATATATGCCCGTCTTACAGGTTATGGTCAACAAGGCGTTTATAGCAACAAAGCTGGACACGACATTAACTACATTAGTTTATCTGGTTTGCTGTCATTATTTGGGAGATATGGAGAAAAACCAATCTTTCCTATAAACATGGTTGCCGATTTTGCTGGGGGAGGTTTAATGTGTGCATTAGGGATCATTTTAGCTCTATATGAACGTAATATTTCTGGTTTGGGACAGGTGATAGATTGTAGTATGGTAGAGGGAAGTGCTTATGTGGGTAGTTGGTTGTACCGATCTCAAAACTTGCCAATATGGGGTAATCCAAGGGGCAAAAACATAATCGATTCAGGTTCACACTTTTATGATACATATGAAACAAAAGATGGAAAATTTATGGCACTTGGTGCACTGGAACCGGAATTTTATTCAAATTTATTGAAAGGTTTGCAATTAACAGATGAAGATGCACCTCACTTTTGGAACTTTGAAGAAAATAAAAAATTATTCGCGTCTAAATTTTTAGAGAAAACTCAAGAGGAGTGGTGTAAAATTTTTAATGAATTAGATGCATGTGTAACGCCCGTTTTGACTTTGGATGAAGCATCCAACCATGAGCATAACGTTCAGCAAAATACATTTTGTAAAATGTATGACGGTAATAAATATACGCCAAATCCAGTTCCTAAACTATCACGCACTCCTGGAAAATCTCAAAGCAATAAGCCATGTCCAAAAAAAGGTGAACATACGAAGAGTGTTTTAAAGAATTTGGGCTATAGTGTGAATGAAATAATGCAATTGGAAAATGCGGGTGTTATAAAAACTATTAAAACTGCAAAATTATGATTTGATTTTACTTCATTAAAATATTTACATATTGTATGTAGATATAACACTTTCTATATTGTTTAACAAGGTTGTGGGAAGAACTTTGAAATGTTGATATCTGCTTAATTTAGATACCACATCGTGTTTTATGTACATCACTAAGGTATTTTTTATAGAGGATAGGTCAAATAGTGCATGATTTCGTCCAAGTTGTCTGTTTTCTGGTAAACATATTTGTATTCCGTCTTGTAATAAATTAATTCTTTTACATGCAATGTAAGATAAAAATTCATAAAACTTTATGAAATCCATTCCAAATAATGCTTGCAGCATAAGTTGGCAGTGTTCTAATAAATTTTCCATATCTGCACAATCTTGAATTTCTTCCATCACTTCTAGTAAACTTTTATCCATTGCATGCCACACGCTTTTTAAATTACAGCCATTAATCCAGTTACGGTTTATAGATATCGTATCCCCTAAATTCCAAACTTGATGATGCCAATTAGAGGGCACAAATATAACATCCCCAGGTTCTTGAATTACTTCAAAGTATTTGCAATTTTTGTTCATGTTTGTTACATCATGAGGCAGTTTTCCGAAGGGATTTTTCAACCGACTTTCCTCCCCCGGTGGGAAAAGCAACCAACGTTTTTGTCCACATATGTTACTTGACCAGCTGTAAGATGTCATAACATCTACATGAAGGGGAGACCTAGAAATTTAAATGTTCACATGAAGATTATGCAGTGGTATTTTAACACTAGATAAATCAACATGCAGCCTTTATTTTTAATGTATATGTTGATAATAAAGAATGTAAATCTTACCATGTTCCTTTAATTCCCATATACACAAATCTGTAGTCATCTAAAGAATTTTCGACTAAATATTCATTCAACCAATCCGAAGCAAAATAAATTGGCACTTTGTAGCAATCATCCGAAGGGAAATCGTTATTTAGATGCCAATCTTTCAAATAAAATAACGGCATGTCCTTTGGGTATCCACACTTAACACTATCTTCCCAGTATTGTAAGTAATCCTTAAATTTCCATTTACTACATGTCGTAGAGGAAAAAGCGTCTTTGCAATTTTGAACGGGAACTTGCGCTTCTCCAAAGTGTTGTCGTAAGTATGAAAAATTTGGTAGTTCACCAGTAACCCACAGTTTGGAAGCCTTCCAAGAATTTGAAACATTTTTTATTAAACACGCTTGGTTTTTGCTTAAATAATGTTTGAAAAAATTATTGTAACTTATATTCGATTCTATTACATTAAATTCATTGGCGTGTATTTCTTCGAAAATTACTTCATTCAATTCTATATTTTCATTCATGCTACATCACAAAGTGAATTATTAGTGTATTATTGTTAGATACATTATAATAGATATAGTAGCAAGCAACTTAACCTATCTTAAAAAATCATGGGTACATGACGTTTAATAATTAATTTGTAAAATATACATACAAGCTGTATCAAAAATAAAATAAAATAAAATGGTTTTTAATGTTAAGGTAGTAGCAAGAACTTATATAATTAGTTAATTAACTGTTATAATATTTTATATAAGTATATTAAAAATAATTAATAGATTTATTATCTAAAATTAACCAAAGAAAGTGTTCCAAAATAACCAATTTATTGGCGAGTACAGGACATTCAAAATAATTTGAACGATAACAACACGTGGAATACATTACCTACGATCAAATTTTGCATGAAATATTTGGATATATCCCCAATCTGACCACGTAAACTTAAGTTTACGTAGAGCGTGCTAATAGTTTATATTCCTACTGCCAGACGGCAGACAACGAACTGTAAAGTGGCTGAGTAGTGAGGAAAAGGCATTTTGCAAGTAGGTCAATGTGGACTCAACTGATAGTTTTATATTAAATATAACAATAAATTTGTAATGTCTATTGGAGTGGGGGGGGGGGTGTGCTAATAACTCTAATATATCAATCATTGATATCAGTAAAAATCTCCACCCTCATCAAGACATGAAGCAATTCTTTATATATAACTGGTAGTTTTATATTAAATATAAAACTACCAGCAGCGGTCACGCGACACTCGCTTATCGCATGCGCACGAAGAAAGAGAAAGACAATGCGTAAGAAAGAGATAGAGTTTTCGTTTGGATCAAATGTACTATTATATACGGCGAGTATACGATTTGTTATCTCCAAATAAAATACTCAAAGAGCCACTACCATCATTTTATAAGAAAGTTTTCAATGATTGATGGATAAGGCGTGTAAGTAACAATCATCAACATTTCATGTGACTTCTTTTTATGCAAGATTCATCAAAAAAATTACTTTTAAAAATTGTTATTAAAGTATTTTTTTCTTACTTTCTATATTTATGCATTTTGAATTTTTCCTGTCAATAAAATTTCAAGGCCTTTCATTTGAGGTGAGCATCAAGTTTTTAATTGGTCTAATTTGTCATATGAAAAAAGATTCTACATTTCTTCAAAATACATTTAAAATATGACAGATAAAGCGAAGTCAGTGAGCTAAGAAAAAGAATAATTTTGAGTTTCACCATATCCAGCAAAAAGATGATCATTGAAACATCTATTTATATCTTAATTCAATGCTTCTATTATTTTTAACGTTTGAAACAATAAATTTGTAATAATATCTATTGGAGAGGGGGGGTGTGCTAATAACTCTAATATATCAATCATTGATATCAGTAAAAATCTCCACCCTCATCAAGACATGAAGCAATTCTTTATATTATTAAATATGCACATTAAATACGTACCAAATTAGTATAAAAAGGCAATTTAATGGAAACTATTAAATTCTAGAACAGTATGTTTAAATTAGTTTATTCACCAATAGATTCAAAATAATGCTTTAGCTTCATAACAGCTTTGTACCTATGCGATATTTTATTTTTCTCCATTTTTGGCAATTCAGCATACGTTTTTGTAATCCCTAGTGGTTGAAAACAAGGATCCCATCCGAAGTCTCTTGCCCCCCTAGGAAAAACTATTTCGCCTTCGGTACATCCTTGAAATAAAATAATTGAATCTTCAGAGCCGTCGCCTGAATGGTATGCAAATGTGCAAACAGCTACTGCCGATTTATCTTCAAAACCAGCCAACATCTTATGCAGACCCTCTGGTCCCACCTTGTCTAGGAACCACTTTACGTAAGGTCCAGGTAAGCCACCAAGAGCATTGAAACACAGTGCCGTGTCTTCTACAATTACAGGCCCTCTAATTTCTTTCGCTGCTTGTTTACATTTCCTGATAGATATTTCATCCAATTCGCCTTGTGCTTCTAGCAAGTCGATTTTCCTACTAACTAGTTGTCTAGGAAATGAATTTCCAAGTATAGCTACTACTTCTTCCAATTTTTTAACATTTCCTGTAACAAACGTTATTGGTTTCGTCATTGTTATAAACTTATCAGCGAGTGCAGATCACGCGTACGTGAACTGTGGAATTGTGGAGTGTAAGTTGGAACATAGATTGCTTCTTAGACAAGGTCACAGATTACCTAAAAATAGATACGTCACATAAATAAACCATTTAGTGAGAAACTTGGCTAAAACTTTCCCCTGCAAAATTTGTATGGCGCTGTATTTGAAAAGTTTATTGAATATTGACTTTACCAGTTATATTATCACATTTGCTTAAACAAGGAAAGATATATTCTTACCGGTTAATTACCTAATGTGAGCATAATTTTTATAGCGTTAATTTTTCGCCATAATAATTATAATTTTGGGTTATGTTATTTTATGTGTGGAAGTCTGATAAATGTTCTTTCCTGTGAGTAAAAGAACAATATAGAATTCGTTGATTAAGTTGTGTTATAGTAGCTTAGTTTGTAGATCGCTTTTTGCTTGTTTGTGTCTAACTGCTCGAGTTTGCTGTTTGTGTTTGATTGCTTGTGTGACTGTTTGTCAGTTTGTTAAATTGGTGAAAATAAAAGTTCAATATAACGTTTTTGGTTGCAATGGCAAGGAATGCAGAAGACATGGGAGTGGTATAGGGTGTCCCCAACCCTCAAAAATTCTAAATTTGGTATAAATCGATAGATCTAGGCCCAATTAGTCTATATGCGTTGAAAAATTTCATCGGAAAAATCTGGTCAAAGTTATGAAAGGGTTAATAAATCGCCGTTATCACTCGTAGACTAATTGGGCTGAGATCTATCGATTTATACTAAATTTAGAATTTTTGAGGCATTATACTCCAGTCACATTGCTTTCTAAGGGCAAAAATTCAAACGAAAGTTATAATCAAATCATTTATTCACAGGTCTCTGGAGGAATGGCTTTGTGCTGTGGCAAGGTTTATATTTTTGTCCCCCTTCTCGGTCATCTGCTTGCTGTAGGAAGAACCATATGTGCGGAATTTGCCTAAGGTAATTTTGGACTGCTCTTGAGTTAGCAGGTGCACGTTGTACCCACATGCACCTCGATTCCAGATTGCCTACTTCGAGTCTGCAGTTCAGATGTTTCTCATCTCTGTTATGAAGTTCATAACTGCTGCAGTGATGATGGTGATGTATAAATTTGTATATCTTTATCATGTTTAACATTTTAATTGTCATTGTATAAAGAAGTGAACTGATGTATAAAGTCATACTTTGCCATTCATATAATACCATACATTTTCTACCTTACTTTATACATAAAATTATGTTTTGTAAGTTAACTTGTGATTGGTAACATTTGGCAGTTTATAGTTACTTTTAAGTGCTCTTTCATACTGGACGTAAGCATAAGATGTGTATATGAAATATGTAATACTTAAAGTTGAATCAATGTAAAGCTTATGTGTTCATTCATAATGTACTCCCATAATTTGTGCATCTTACAGTCAAACATAAGAAATATGTAAAGTTTTTTCAACTTTATGTATGTGTTACGTAAATTTATAGTGACTTAATCTTTCTCTGTTTGTTTCTATTCATCTATAGGATAACCTAATTTTAGTATTATCCACATTTTCGCTTTGTTTTTACAATAGATACTGAACTATTAATTAATTTGGTAAGGATGCTTCTGTTGCTATATGATAAAAGGGATAAAAGGTGCAAAGACAATATAATTAAGGAAAATGCGCGAACGGAAATTGTTAAAACTTCAGTGATTGGGCATGCACAACTTTATAAACATAAACCAAGTGTTTATGGACAGCTTATTTTTACGTCTATTATGAATGAGCACTTATAGGCAGTCAATGTGTTAAATAAGATTGCATTAGGTATGTTAAAAGAATAAGCTTGTGTTTTTGTGCTAATAAGTGGTTTACATAATATAAATAAATAAATAAGGTTTAAGAATTATTTTTAAACTTAATGGGTAAAAGACATGACTTAAGCTTGTGGCAAATGCTACAAAACTATAGTTTTGCTCAAAATATTTTGTATGTACCAAATCTTATTGTTAGATTCATATGAGTATGTTTTTGTGTTTGTAAAATACATTTTACTAAGTCCTACTTGTGCTAAAAAGCTATTGTAACTCCTACTTAGAATATCTTTAGCATTTCCAAATCTTTGGTGTTTGCAGGTTACTACATATAATTATTTTTTAATTTGTTTATATTTATCGTATATGTGATGTGTATTAATTCGTCAACATTCATTTATTATAAAGAACATGCCTGTAATCATTCTAATAAAATATTTATTCTTGTACTTATTGTATATTATTGTAATTACATTCTGTACTTTTAGGGAAAGTGTGATAACTGTTGCTTTAATAGACACAATGATTTACACTCCTTTAAAGTAATAGATATCAAAGTATTTCGAAAATAATCATATAGTACACAATTAGTTGTCCTTAGCGTCACCGGGAGCGCTGTTATTTATGTTAGTATGGCAGTTTTTTTCTTTAAAACTGACCAACTGTAATTTTTATGCAAAAGTTTGCCCTTGCAGCAATTGGGATACCTGTTGGTTTCTACAGACATGCTGAAATAGCAGTCTCCTATCAATAAGACATGTAATCTGTGTACTTAGATTATGTAAGAATATATCCTTTCCTTTTTTAAACAAGTATGTTAGAATGGTTGGTAAAGTCAACATGCAATGAACTTTTGCAGCATAGAGCTGCAGGGGAAAGTTTTAGCCAAGTTTCTCACAAAATGGTTTATTGCTAGTCGTTCCGTTTAAATGACCTATATATCTTCTATCTATACATTTGAATGGAAAGTAAACAAAGACGGCTGACATGAAAGTTGGCGTGGCGGTGCTCTGAGGTTTTGATTTACACGAGGAGGTTCGTGCGTTTGTGCACGCACGTCGGGGCCGCTTTCGCTCCTTGCCGAATAGCCGCGACTATCATCGGGCCACTGCATTGCCAAACGCAAAAAGGGCGTCCGTCACGGTTATTTGATTTGCTTCCGCGGAGCCGAGCTTCGATTGTAAGTTAAATTGTGTCACGTTCCCGATCCAGGGAAAAAAGCTGATCCGGTTAAAAATTTTATACGTTTCCACCTTGTAATAATTTAAGGGAAGGCGGATAAAAAAATGTTAGCCTAGGACGTTGGGGGCAACTGCTAGTACTATATATTTGAACAGAAAGTAAACAAAGACAACTGATATGAAATGTGACGTGGCTGAGTTCTAAGCCTACTATTAGTTGGCTATTTTTAGGATCGTTTGTATATCTTACTTTTGTAGGGTCACCTCACCGACTTATCCCACTGTTATCATTTGTAAATAAATTGTTCCACGTCAAAAATTTGAAAGAAAGCGGG
This sequence comes from Sinelater perroti, assembly GCA_036346155.1. NCBI lineage: Eukaryota > Metazoa > Arthropoda > Insecta > Coleoptera > Elateridae > Sinelater > Sinelater perroti. The sequence continues at coordinate 355,369 of JARFIY010000248.1, read as the reverse complement.
TGAAAAATTTTCAGATAAGGACGCCAAAAATACCTTTTTACGGGCAACTCTTCGTGTATTTATATGAAATGAATGACAGTAAATTATATTCAAATGAAAGTGAATAGCAGTAAAAATTTAGCCGGACCAAAAAATTTGCGGCCACTTCCGGTCAAACTGGTTTTGAGATTTTCCGATCAGGCTGATTTTTGGCGTCTGGACTTGACTTATGGTCCTTAGTTGAATAACGGAAACGTTATTTCTCTAACCATCACAGATTAAAAATTATAAGGCTTGACAAATGACAGAAATTATCTTCAGCTTGGCAGCTGCTTTGATCAAAAGTTGTAAAATAAAAGGACGGACGGACGGACGATATTACTCTCTATATAAGGCTTCTCATTTTAATGTATAGAAGCCTAAAATGAGTTATGTTCCAATTTCCTATAGTAATTCCTAAAAATACAACTTCAGCAGCATAAGCACCAATAGAGCCGTGATAAATCTGTAATATGCACAGCGAAAATCAGTTGTTTCACGTACATTTTGTTTTTGAGGGAACTAATTTTGAAATCTCCAGTTTTATTTAGAAACACATTGTGTATTGTGCTTTAGAAGAAATAAACTGATTTACGTAGCGAGAATTGTATAAAATGCGACTCTTAATCAGTTAAATGCCGTTGATTTATGTTTTTGCTGGTTTTTCTGCAAGTTTCACAAAATATAGTGGTAAATAATAATGACTAACGTCTTATTACTGTGGAACGGCACGGAAAGCGTAAAAATGATTGGACAACTTAACGAGTGTGTCATTAAGATTGCAAATATAGATGAGCATTTGTATTTTCTTACAATCGACAACAATTTATATCATGGGACTATAGAATTATCAGAGTCAGAGCAGGAGTTAAGCACAACACTTTTCCAAGGCGTAAAATTACGCGACATTAATTCTTATGAAAAAAAATTATACACGTTAGATTTAGAAGGAAGAGTTCTCTTGTATAACGAAAATCTCGAGAAATTGGAGGAGATAATTCTGCCAGTGGAATCGAAAAAATGCACTCATGGACATAGCACAATAAAGTTTAAAATGAGAATAAAGGAGCTTTCTATTGGTAAATTTGGGTCATTGTATGTGACCGAAGATGATCATTTATGGGCGTCAGGAAACATGCCACAAATAGGTATTAATAGTGTAATTCCTAAAAAAGTAACTTTTTTTGAACACAGATTTGTCCATTCCATTAGTATCGGTAATGACTTTGCAGTTGTCATTGTAAGTAAACGAAATGCAAATGAAGACACAGACACTGATGATTCAGATGAAGATGTTTTTGCACAAAATTGTCCTGGTTGTGCAGCAATGTTCCCAAATTCTCACAACTGTAATTCTTGTTCACCATCCTTAATTGTTCCTAATGATGGCAGAGATTCAGATTCGACTAATAGCAGTAATGATAGTATCAGTGCAAAGTCAAGTGATCAAAGTAAAAGCATACATTCTAATCACAAAGAAAAACCAAATGAATGTAGCGAGAAACTAGAAAGAAACGTGATATTTCGAAATACTGAAGCTGCCAAAGATTTTTTAAGTCGTCAATTGTCATGGGTGTCTTCAGCAGGAGAAGAATATTTTGCAGAGTGTGCAGAAAAACCAACACGAATAATAAAAGAAAATGTGACGACTATGGCAAGTTTTGTGTATGAAGGCGTGAGAACTGTGGGTGATAAAGTAGTTACTTTATCTAGGCATGTAAGTGCTGGTTCAGATAATTGTGACACCCAGGAAATGGCAGATATGTTGTTACCAAAAATTATATCGAAAGATGAATTGTTGTGGTCGCTTAGTCAGGGAACTTCAGAACGAGAAATATCTGAATATGGGATTCAAGATCATTGCACTGCAATAGCAAAGACTGGGTTGGATTTGATTAATTGTGAAGTGTGGACTTGGGGAAATGTTACTCATGGTCAGTTAGGTATGTATGATTTTAATCACTTTTAAGTAGCTTTTTCTATAATTTATGATTCTAAAATTTCTTTTTATATCATACAAAAACATATCATTCCGTAGACCATATCTGTTTGTCGGTTTCTTACTCTAGCTTATAATATACCGCATAACTTGAAAATGAAATGAGACTTTCTAAAGTTGTTTTACATTTTTAGTAGGTACCTGTGTACAAATTGGACTTTTCAGATGTTCCCGTGTATATCCAACATTTATTGCTGCCAAAATGTAGGTTGACGATGCATTGTGTTGTTCTTTCTCAGGTTCTTAAGCCATGGTCGGAGTTTGAAAACTCTTGATGTTTTGCCGACAACTATGGCAGACATTTTCGGAAGAAAATCTTTAGAAAATTTTTCATTTTTTTGTAGGGTTACTTGCTAGTTTGCATTACTATTTTTCTCCTTTTGACGTTTTTGATCATGAATACCATATTTAAGTATTCAGTAAGGAATTTTAAAAATCTGTGCTGCTCTTATGTTGATAATAAATTATACCGATGTTATATGAAGTAAATATGGTACGCAAAAAAGTCGATATAACTGGGCAAAAAATACTCATGTAAGAATCACCCTGTTTGTTATGAACGTATATCTCTTATGCTATTATGAGGTAGATATAAACAACTATGAATGTTAGTAGCAGCATTTTTCTTGTCATTCTTGAAACAGTACTCGAAAAACACCAAGCAAATGCTGTGAACTCTGCTTATTTTGGGTGGAGAAACCCGTGGTCGAATTAGCCCCTGTCCAATGCTTTATATTTGTATAGATGGTTTAAATGATGATTTCAATGTTTTTAATATAGTAAAACAATTTGTGCTGTATTGAGCCAGTATCTGAGAGTAGTATTAAACGTTCACAAAATCTTATCATACTATTAACTTAATAAACGATTAGTTGCACTGTGTAGAGGTTGCCCTAACTGATTAAAAAGATTTTTAGATGGTTTTATTTAATTTGTGGTAGATGTAATTGGTTTTGTCTTTTTGAGATTCAATGAGCCTTCAGTGTTATTATTTCTTTGCGGCCTGATGTTATGTGAGCAAAGATGAAAGATGTAACTAAATTGATGCCAGAAAGGAAATGGAAATTAACTAACTAGAAATGTTATTAAATATCAGAAAAGAGATAGATGAAGCAAACAAGTACGGACGTGAAACTTCTTTTCCACCAATGTCCGGGACTTCTATACATAAACAAAAATTTGCGGCCACTTCCGGTCAAACCGATCTCGAGATTTTCCGATCAGGCCGATTTTTGGCATCTGGACTCGACTTATGGTCCTTAGTTGAATACTGAAAACGTTATTTCTCTATCACAGATCAAAAATTATAAGGTTTAACAGATGTCAGAAATAGAAACTTGTCTCGAGCTTGGAAGCTACCTTGATCAAAAGTCGAAAAATAAAAGGACGTACAGACGGACAAACAGACAGACATTACTCTCTGCATAAGGCTTCTCATTTTAATGTATAGAAGCCTAAAAACAGAATGTAGAGATATTATGTCTGTAAGATTACTGGAAGGAATTAGATGTTAAAAGCAAAAAACGAAGTTTAAAAATGGACGACAGAGGCCGAATAAAATAAAAACAAGTACGGAAGTGGAATTCCGGTTCCACAGATGTCCAGGGCTTCTAAACATGAACAAACATTTACGGCCACTTCCGGTCAAACCGGTCTCGAGATATTCCGATCAGGCTGATTTTTGGCGTCTGGACTTGACTTATGCTCCTTAGTTGAATACTGAAAACGTTATGTCTCTATCTATCACAGATCAAAAATTGTAAGTCTTGTCAGATGTCAGAAATAGAAACTTCTCTCAAATTTGGAAGCTGCCTTGATCAAAAGTTGAAATAAAAGGACGGACAGACAGACAGACGACATTATTCTCTACATAAGGCTTCTAATTTCAATGTATAGAACCCTCTATAAAATACAATTTATGATAAATATTTTGAATATTAGACTAAGGTCCAAAATATTCTTTGGGGGATTTTTAACACCTTAATTGAAATCTATTTGTTTAGAACATTTCCTCAAAACATTTAATGGTGGACGGATTTAAAATAATACACATATTATGGTTTTAAAAAATATATTAAGTCGCACATTTAATTTGGGAGATTGATATGCGAATACATTGATAGTTTTTAATATGGCACATAAAGAACAAAGACTCTGGATATCTACTTTACTGTATGTACCTTGAGGACAAAATGTCAGGAGTCATGCTTTTGTATGGTAAACCCTGCTGTTTTAGTTGTGTAACTGTTCGATACAAAAAAAATTCAGGCATTTCTTTTATATAATCCTAACTAAGAATTGTATCTCCTCTGTGTACTTGTCATTTGAATGAAATGTTTTAATTATTTAATGTTTAGCATTCAATGAGAATTTGCAACTGCCAAGCAGAAAATGTCTTTAGAATAACAGAACAAACATTTAATGCATATAAAACTAATGTTATTTTTTGCAGGAATAGGTGACAGTATAAAGAGAGAGCGACCAATGATTATAACAAAACTGTCGAATGTTGGAGCTAAGAAAGTATCTGTGCAAGGTAGTCATGCTGCAGTATTGACCTTAGATGGCCGAGCCTACATATGGGGACGAAACGATCACAACCAAGTTACTTCAGATACCACCATGGATCAAAGTTCTCCCAGATTGTTCAGTGTCAATTCAGATGATCGCGTTCGAGATGTGGCCTGTAGCTTTTTTCAAACTCTAATTCTCTCTACCAAATTGAACTTGATATATATTGGTAAACAGAAGATAAATGGAAACAGGGATAATATTATGATTTATAAATATGAAAAAGATACTGAACTAGAAGAAAATGATGAAGTGCAGGTAGCCAACAAAAAACATAAATTGAAGTCAGGAATTCTTGTTACATCGCAATTTATTTTAATGAATAAGAATTGCAATAGCACAGAGTTCCTTTTAAAAATGGTTACAGAGGAACAACAATTTTTAGATAATTTGTTATCTACACACTCAAATATAATTAAGAGTATGCACAAAAAATCTTTTAATTTAGAATTATCAGTGTGTGAGCACATAATTGAATCATTTGAAGAAATATTATATTTTACGGCAACTAATGTACAAACCCTGTTAGACTTTACTAATGGATTAGTATTAGAAACAGATATTGCTATGTTTAAGTATGCTGAGGAATTTTTGCACATATATAAAAAATACCTTAAGGCAATAAATGATAGTATTAGTATAGGGGCATTTACTTACATATCAAAATTCTTAGATGTATCTTCAGTATTGAAAATAAAATTTACAAGAAGTGTAAGAAAACCTAAAAATGATCCAGAGCAACTTATAAGCACTGCTTTAACACTACCTCTTCAAAGACTGAATTTTTATCCAATCACAGTCAGTTATTTTATAACTCTTTATGAGAAAGATTATAAGCTTCCAGAGATCTTAAACAAATGGTCGCTTATTATAGAAGAACAAAAACATTACCAAGCAGAGGCCGAAAAAACACGTGAATTCTGGCTAAACTCTGGTAAAACAATCGAGCAATTTTGCACAGCAAGTAGAAGGCTAATTAGAGAAAGTCACAAGCATCCAATCCAGTTTTACAATGCAGGCCGTTTTTCATCACATTGGTTTGTCTTGTTAACTGACATTTTCATCCATGTTAATGGCTCCAGTCCTTACGTTTATAATTTAACCACAGTTTGGGTGGAGCCATCGACAGATGATAGTTACAATTGCAATCAAATTTGTTTGAGAACACCAGAAGAAGTGCTAATATTGAATGCAATGGAAGCAGAACAAAAGACTGAATGGCTCCAGGCACTACAAAATGCCATTAAAGTCTCATTAAACAAAGTAGAGGGAATACAGCCACCCACCGTTAGAAGTGCAGTATATACTTTTAGTAAGAGCGGGTTTTATAAAGATGCTACTTATAAGGGAAGATGGTGTAATGCAAAGATGCATGGCTCTGGACATCTAGAATGGGCTAATGGTAAAATTTACGTGGGCCAGTTTTCCAATAATCAAATTCATGGATTTGGTCGTATGGAAATTCCGGAAATTGGTGAGTTTTATAATTATATTCAAGTAATAAATGTTGCTTTTCTTGTTGATTTTTTTCTTAATATATGTGAAAATATGCTTTGTTAATCTTGAATGAGAGCTTTCGTGTGAATTGCATTTTAAAAGTACTTTCATTTATAATCTTTTGTTTATATATATAGTTAATTCAAAGATAAAATGGATTTGCTTAACGGTTGGAAGTTATTATGCCTTTATGTGATTACAATTGGATTTATTGGTGAAAAGTTGATTTTGATTACTTGGAAAGAGAAATGAGTAAAGCTACGTTAATACCATGTGAATATACTAAGTTGTCCAATAAGTTTGTACCACTATTTGCTGAAGTAATTATCTGTCATATAATGATAATATTTTTTGAGTTTAAACAAACATTTCTGAAATCTTTCCGTCCTCGAGTTTAATCGTAACTAGTAATGTGTGAACTATGAATGTTGTTTATAAAGGTCTTATAGCCTTATCTGCTCCAAAAGAAACAGGTTTAACTTAAGTGAAGAATACTTCAGTGTAGTTTGATGGCATTGGTTTTTAAGAGAACATTTACCAAAAGATGCAGAACTTTACTGGTTACTTAACTATGTATTACACAATACACTTGAGAAAAAGTTTAAAGACTTGCATGTTTTGTTTGAAATCGTTTTGATGCCAACTAGTTCAAGTATTTTATCTGAGACATGCAATGATTATAAAAACGAGCTTGAAAATTGGTTTATTTAAAAAGGTCAGACTTTTAATTATGATAGAATCAAAAAATTCTTGTCAAAAACCAAGATAGAGGGTAATAGAAAAACTTACTATCGAATCATTTATTAATTGAGGACTGATGGAAAGATAGATCACAAAAACATAGCTGCAACAAGTAAATAAAGATTTGGCAGATAAGGAAACATGGTTTGCAGAGCGAAGACAAAAGACAGAAAACAATGGAAATAATTACAAAGCTATGGGCCCTAAAAGGCTTGTAGCTACTTTTTATTCTTTCTCTATATTCTATTCTATATTCATTTACAAGCCTTTTAGCCCCATAATTCTATGAATTTATTTCTGAAATGAAATTTTTGATTTCTTTTCTTTTGAATTTGTTCTTTTATTTTTTTAGTGTTCCCTCTCATAATCTTTTTTCACCTTTCTTAGTGTTTTCTCTGTTATCTCTTTTGCTCCTAGTGTTTTTTCTCATTTTGTAGCATTCTCTCCCTTGATTGTTGTTTCTTCTGCAGTTTTTGGTTATGCTCCTCATTAACACATTTCTTCTTTTTTTGTTGTTAAATTGTTGCTTATTGCCTTTTTACCACTTTTTTTCATGCTTTTCCACATTTATTTAATTATTATTGGTTCTGTTTCTTGATCACATTCCGCTTTAATCTTATGTTGATATAGCTTTTTCTTTTTTTTTTATTTATTAACCCCCTTACATCCTGCTTTACCTTATTCCTTTTTTTCTTCTTTGTCTTTTCATTTCCTGGTTCACTATTCCTCCAACCAAATAATGATCTGATCTACACCAGCGTTTTTGCAACTTCTTACATCCGAAATATACTTTATAGCCATTATTTATGAAAACATGATCTAGTTGATTAGCTCTTTGTGTCCTTAGTATTTACCCATATTGCTTTATGAATGTTCCTGTGATTAAAATATGTGCTTATAGTTCTTATTTCCTTTCCAGTTGTAAAGCCTATCGATTTTTGACTGTTCATGTTACTTTTTTCATGTAAACTCTCTATTATCGGCATGTACTCTTCTTTTCTACACAATTTGGAATTAAAATCCCCTAATATGATTGTACCATCGCCCCAGTGTAGTAATGTGATTGAGGCGCGGTCTGCGTTGCGAAAGGTCTGGACCTCTCTGATGCCTGGCGGGTGGCCTATCCAGTCACTAAAAATAATTGAGTACCTGTGTTCACTTGGCACAAGGGTAATAATGGCGGTTGTCTAAGGCGCGGTGTTTGACAGAGGGGGCGAACATATGAAATCCCCAACCTTCTCAGTTCGCAGGCCGTACTCCCACGCGGGGCGTTAGAGCGTTACTAATATTAATATGATTTTACAGTCTTTCTTGATAAATTGTCTAAAATATGTTCCAATTCTGTGTGGTATTCATATTTTTTTTTTTTTTGTATCTGACGGTCACTTTATTTCCAACTGTTTTTTCTTTGGCAAGCTTTTTAAATTTGTTTTGCATGTCTATTTTATTTACTGTGAAGTCACTGTTTATGTAAACTTTATTTTCATACTTTATGTTTTAATTCTTATTTTTCTAGGACTCTTAATTTGTTATTCAAAACTTTCCATTTTAATTATGTAACGATTCTCACCGATTTTATAAGCTGTTTCTAGGTTAACCACCAAATTCAAATTGTCTTTTATAAAGTATTTTATCTTACTTTTAATATATCTTTATTATTTGATTTAATTTCCAATCTGGTTATCATAAGATTTTTCTTTTGCCTTGCTATTTTCAAAGGTCCATTTCTTCTATATTTTTATATTTTTTCTTTAGTTCTTCTACATTTTGTTTCAAGGCTACGTTTTCTTCTCATTTTGTGAATTTCTTCTTGTCCATATTTTGGTTACAGCGTACTTCTTTAATATTTTTTATTACTTTTATTATCGTGCCTTTTAGGTCCTTCCATATTTAATTTTCAGATTTGCTGTTGTATTCCACATATTTTTTTTTGTTTCCATCCTTTATTGAGGATCTGTCACTCTCATAATTGTATGTAATTAAGAATACTTGATTTATAATAATTTGTTTCAAGACTATTGTTTAAATTAGAATTTTTTCTGTTGTATATAGATGGGAAAAGTGAATTTGATTTTTTTGTAGTTAAAAGCCCATTATAAAGTTCAACCAAAACGCAACACTCATTTTGAAGCTGTTCAGAATTATCAATATTTATCGGTTATGATACTCCATATCTAAATTGATTAAAGTTGACTAACTTAAATGTACCAAGTGTTTCTGTTTCATAAATTTTGACACCCAGCTTATTGAAAACTAAGCATTTGTTGGCTCCATTTTTGAATGTTTAACCAATTGGTAACTTTTGATATAATCATTATGGAACTATTTATACAAATTTTTATTGCATGTGAATTCTACTTCTTTTTCTTTTTTCGCCCCCTCCTTTTACGCTGTCAGGTGAAATTCTACTTAAATGTTCAAAATCTAATAAAATTTAATTGTTAGAGAAAATAAAAAAAAGATTGCCAACTAGCTCACGACTCTTTTATGAATAATGTGACAGTTCTGTTTTATAATTTTTTTAGTCCCGTAACATTATTTAGATTGTGAATACCTTTTTGTTGCGATTGTCTTTGTTTTTCGCTAACTGCACACAGGGAAGAGTGTATGTGCATAAGCATGTGCATCCACTTACAGATAAGTTTTGGCAGTTAAGAGCAAATGAATAATTGGATTCAATTGATTGACCCGTGTTGGTTATTGGAAGGTATTTAAGGTTTCGGTATCTGCTTTGATGTTAGAACACAGAAAATAGTTTTTAACATAGCTTAAAAATCACTTTAAAGAAGTGTGATCTTTGATCGTGGTTTGTTGTATTTTAAAAATTCAAAAAAGTATTCTAGGGAATTGTATGAATTTTTCTTTTGTAGTTCGGATTATCTGATTTGGCTTATTTCTAACAGATATATTAATGTATTTACTTGTCAAACTATCAAATTTTTTAAATTTTAGAAGCAAATACATCAAATGCACATATGCACGCGTGTAAAGTACTATTGAATTGAAACTTGTCATGTATGTGTGTGTGTGTGCGCGCGCGTATATATGTAAGTATCCTCATTTATATGATATAATTTCCACTTTACTTTTTTAAATTGTTTCATGAGTGTTTTTTGGCAGTATTCTCTTTTCGCAGCATATTAAAAAATGTACTAATTGTCAAGTTTGATGTGGGAATCTAATTATTAATTTAGTAAAAAATAAAACAGATCTTATAAATTTTTAGTTTTATGTCATTAGATTCTCTATCTTTTATTTCTTTTTTTTTTTTTTGATGATGAAATTGGCATTAAACTATAACAGCAATGACACTTATAAATACAACTTTTGTTTAGATTATGTTCTTTTTAAGGAGTCTATGAGGGTTTGTGGAAAGATAATCAACAAAACGGTTTTGGTATATTAAAGTATTTAAATGGTGACATCTATAAAGGCAGCTTTAAAGATGGTTTACCTCATGGTCATGGCTGTCTTAACCACGGCAGCTTTATGGCATCAGCTGCGTCAGTTTATATTGGAGAATGGTTACTGGGCAGTAAAACTGGGTACGGCGTTATGGATGACATTGTTACTGGAGATAAATATTTGGGAAGTTGGTCTGATAACAGAAAACACGGGACTGGATTGATTGTTACTTCTGATGGAATTTACTATGAAGGGATCTTCAATCAAGATGCTCTTACTGTAAGTTCTATTGTTTTTAAAACATCAACGTTAACATGAAAACACACTTAAAATGACCCACCTTTAATGACTTGGAAACGGATTGTAATATACATACTCAGTTATTGCTATATGTTTGAACATTTAGAGGACCACATTTTATCACTATATTTTTCTTTTTTTTTTAAATTTGTCCATTCCAATAATAATAGTTTCAAATTTAAAATCTTAAATAGCGTGTATGTACTCACCCATGTATACATACACATGTATACCTGCACACACATTGTGCATTGCGAGTATTTGTGTCTTTTTCTGTATATCGCCAGACAAGCGTCTGATGTATAGCAGAAAAAAAAAGTTTGGTGTCGTGTGCTGTAATATATAGGGTGATCCAAATTGAGTTTTAGGATGTTGTTCCTGAATAAAACAAAACGTAGTAGAAATAAAGAAAATAATAAAGTGGAATAAGTTTGGTCAAAAATTAAATTAGCATAGGACTGAAGCAAATGAAGACTTCAGTAGAAATTAAGTTAAAACATAGTGAATAAAAGTGCAGAAAAACAACGTATAATGGTCTAAATATTAACCCAGAGACTTTAGAAATGATAAGATGAAAACCGGAAAGAAGCATTATCAAAAATCAAGAATGAATTATAATGGGTAGCAAATAAGGAAAAAAGTAAGAATTAAAAATACAAGAAATAATAGAATGTAGAGACTATCAAAGAATTTTGAGAAACATGAAAAGGCAGGACTTGGCAGTGCCTATTCTGCAGGTTAAGAAAACTTCAGAAATTAAAACAGTAGAAGAAGGCAGTTTTGAATCTAGTTTCAGTTTCTGATGTGCACAATATATAAATTAGAGATTTCAAGAAGTGCATAGTTGTCTTTCCTGTCAAAAAGGAGTCAGGAAAAAATATGAGTAGGTATTGCCAGTTTCGTGGCATACGTTTTTACAAAGATAATAAGAAAAAGTGAATCGAAAATGGAAGCATTACTTGCTAATGACCGATTTGGTTTTAAAAACCCGAGAGGAGATATGCCAGAAATAATACTATTATTGAGGAGGTTAATATTTATATATTTGGCTTTTGTAGTAGGATGTGGTTAGCTTGTTTGGATGAAGAGGAATAGTGTGCAGTTTGTATAATGAAAACTGAAGAAGTGGAGATAGTGAGATGTCGTTCACATCCAGAAAGACTTGGATAAGACTAAAGGCAAACTAGTGTAAAAATAAAAGACAATAAAACACTTTGCGAAAATAATTAGGTTTTGATCTGATATATTGGGTTTTGGCAAAGAAAGAAGTAAAATTAGAGGAATTCTTTGAAAACGTGAAAGACCCTATCATTTGAATACATATAAATGACATACATATACAACAAACATATAAATTAACAAGGGCAAGAGGAAGTAGGTTAAGCAAGCATTCGATTGGAATATGAGCAGATTCACCTAAGTTGAGATATCATTCATTAAGACCTTAAAAAATTTCTAATTGTAATTTGATAAAAAAAAAATTGAAAAGAATCAGAGAGCAGCATGTCTGTATCGCCAACTAAAAAAGATCTATGGGTTCTTTAAAGCATGATAAATTGTTGGCTAACATATTAGGAAGTTCTGTGAAGGAAAGGAAATGTTGCAGTATTGCAAACTTCTACAAAATGCCTTATTGTAGAAAATTTTGAATTCATTTGGGTATTAGGGGAAATTTCCTTTATTTTAGGAATTTTTAGAAGTCTGTATTGAAGTTGAAAGGTAAAATTTAAGTTTGTTTAATAAAAAAATTATGCGAATGCTGTGCTACTCCCGTCAGTCGTTTTTTATTGATAAATTGTTAATCAGGGTTTCATCATTATCTAGTAAGTGATTAAGTTAAGTTGATAAATTACTTATCTGATATTAAGATCTGAGAAGTTCTATATATTTTAAATTCCAATTTTTTTTATTTTGTTTTTTATAGTTTCAACTGGTATACACACAATAGAACTATTGTTTATTGAAAAAAGGTACTTGTATTTTGTTTATTTATGATTTTCATAATAGATCTACATCTAAATTTTAATGACTGATAATTACAATTTCATTATACTCATAGGAAGATTGGAGAAAAATGAAGAAATATAGGTGATGGAACCAATTGGTGGGTACATAATAAATAAATGTGGGAAATGTCGCAAAGATTATCTTTTTTTTTTACCTTTTTATTATGATGCTTTGTTTTTTCAAAAATAATAGATAATCGTAGATATAGTAGTTAAGTTTTTTTTTCAAAGGTTTATGTACCAATAAGAGATGGTATAGTAAGTATTATTGCATAACTAGTAAGGGTAGATGTAATTTTGTAAAGCTGTAAAAAATTTTTAGGATTCAAAACCCAAGTGATGATAAAATATTTTCTTTTATAGTGATCAATTAATAAAACATTGGATATACTTGTGTAAATAGCTTTTTAAGATACTTTTTACTTTCTATTTTTTTTAGGGTCATGGTTTGATGATATTAGAAGATGGCACTTATTATGAGGGCGACTTTAAGGGAACGGGTAATTTAAATGGTAAAGGAATATTACAACTGAATTCTGGTCATATGATAGAAGGAAGTTTAAGCGGATCTATAGATGATGGAATAAAAATATCAAACGGTGTACTCAGCTTTGTCAAGCCTTCTACTTCTGAATCATTTCTTAAAAGTAGTTGTTTTGGAAAATTATGTGCTCCTGTGCAACATAAGTGGAAAGCATTGTTTCGACAGTGCTATCAAATTTTGGGAGTACAAGAAATGAATATGAAAATATCCTTTAAAACGTTTGACACGCAGAAAATATGGCAGAACGTTGCAGTATTGATATCAAATTCGCACCAGGGAAGTCTAAAAAGGAAAGAAGATAGAACTCTAGAAAATTCTATAAACAATTTAGACACAATTCCAAAATTTGACAGAAGCTTAATAGATAGAGAAAGTTATCTGGAAGTAAAACATTATTTATCTAAAGTAAGTTTCTTAGAAGGATATAGATGTAAAAGTCATAGTCTCCACCTTTTTAAATATTGTAGTAGTGCTCAAAAATGTATATCCCATAATTAATGAATATTTCTAAAAAAAAAGCTTGTATAGATAAGATGGTAGCCATTAATTGGAATTAATATACAATTTGAGCTTAGAAGGTAACAGTTTCATATATTTTTTATAACAGAAAATTCTGTTATTTGTGGAACAATTGTAATTGTGATCTTTATAATGACCATTATTAAATTAATTTTGCATATTTGCATAGGCTTTTGATAGCGTTCATCATCCATTGGGTTTGTTACTAACAGATATAACGGTAGCTTACACAACATCGTATGGAGGTCTCCGAGCACATCCATTGTTATTAACTCATGCAGTAGCAGAATTATGTTCAATCATCGAAAGGCTATATGAAATTATTAATTTGTTGTTTCCTGCATTACCACCATATGAGAAAGAAGTAGTACTAGAAAATGATTGTGAAAGGTAATGTGAAATATTTGAAAACAATATTTCTGTTTTTAATTATTTTAGAGAGATTATTAATTATCAAAACCTTCTCTATCCAATAATTTTGCCAAAAGTTCATTCATCATTGTTTATATTGTATACTTTACATAACAAGTCTCAAGATGTGCAGTACTGGAAAAAATTGATCGAGTGGAATAAGCATTCTGATACAACTCTGTTAGCATTTCTTTCTGTTGACCAGTAAGTGGCAACAGTTGTTATTTGTTACTTTCTCATACGTTCTTGTTTTAGAAAATTTCTAGGTGCTCATTTTCAAGATCAAATACGTCTGCAGTTACCAATAAAGGACCAAACATTTTTAGAAGCCATAGAAACATTGCAGTTATTAAAGACTACTTTCTCACCATTAGAAAAATTGCTTATTATAAGACAAACGTTTGAAACAATGACTCGAATCATTCAAGTGCAACTAGGACATAATTATAAATGGAGCATGGATGACCTTTTTCCAGTGTTTCTGTATATAGTAGTGAGAGCTAGAATCTTGCAACTTGGATCTGAAATTCATTTTATTGAAGACTTTATGGAACCAAGTTTGGAAAGTGGTGAATTGGGAATTATGTTTACAACACTTAAGGTAAACACGTGCAATAAATTGGCAGTTTCTAATAATTACTTTTTAGGCATGCTATCAGCAAATTTTACAAGAGAAGGTTTCTATTAATTAATGTGGATGCTGGAGAGATTTAAATTACAGTAGAGATCAGCTGATTGATCTTTATTCTACATGTGATCCATAGTATTATAGAATGTGTCATTGATCATTGAAAATGTTGCAATATTTGTATGCTGTTAATTTTATCTAACTGTGATGATTTTATCTTATGTGTTTTTGACAAAATTATTTTATCGGTAAACTAAATATAAACTAAATTTAACCCTATTCACAAGGTTAAGCATAATTGTATATTTTGTTGTTACTTTATTCACGATTATGTCCATCCATATTGAAATTAACAGGGTTTTTGTAGTTGTAGCAATTATTACATTTAATTAATTGATAGTCTTACAATTACTATTATTTATAACTGTATATAGGTTACATTTTTTATGTCCATAGTTTAAAGTTAAAATATATAATTTATTTTTATCTACTTTTAGACCTAATAAATGCGTTAATGAAGTAATGTTTTCTGTTTGAACTAAGCATTCATATAAAGTGAGTCAGAATTGGTTCATTTGTTTTTTAGTTTCTAATTATATAAGTTGATAGAACATTACAAACATATTTAAATTATTTTCTTTTTTAATTAAAATTGATTAGTAGTGACATAGACATAAAACTGTTATTGGTCCCAACAATGTGTTTTATTAAAATTCGTTTCAGTTTTTAGGGATTTTAATGTAAATAATTATGTTGTACATTTGAAGAAATACATAAAATCCGCTCTATACTGTATAAAAACATAGTATCTTCATTTTAGCATCAAACTAACAAATTTAAATTATTATGAAGTGCAATAATAATAGTAATTGTCTACAACTTGCCACAAGTATTGTTAAAATTAGGTGTTGCAGATGTAGATATTTGGATTTTAGACCACCCTCACTACCAGTATATGGAACATTAAGGTCTATTGTGCCTAGCAGATAAATAAACTACATAGTGATTAACCATAGGGTGGAACAGGCCAGTGGCTTGTAGCCGAGTTTCAAAAATTGTTTTATATAGTCCAAATGTTAACAGACTATTTGTTTTAATTATGTGATTGTGAAAGTTGATGTATTTTTATAAGACTGACATATGTTGTAGTTGTATTTGTTTTAAATAAAATACATAACACAGGTCATGCACCTTCTTTTGATTTTTATTATTAATATTTGTTATAATATACTAGAGTGATTGAAGTGGAATAAAATTTTTCTAACCTTCTAAATTGAGTTCTTCTCTCATTTTTACATTTGAAAATTCTACCATTTTCTGGAAATACTCGAAACTCTGTATATGCGAAAATTATTCATATCATGGTTAGCTTTTATGTCGTCTGATTTTACTTTTTATCTCAATTTCTGAGACATTACACTTCTTCAAATCAACTTACAATATAAAATAAGATGGGAACATGGAACAATGTTCCACAGATACCCCGAACTTTCATACATATAAATTTTTAACTGGATCGGCTTTTACCCTGGATCAGCTTTTTCCCTGGATCAGGCAGGAACGTGCAATAATGTAAATTACGAGAGGTTGCCCGCAAAAAGGTATTTCTGGCGTTTTAAGCTGACAATTTTTCACCTGCCTTTTCTCAAATTTTTGCAAGGTGGGAACGTGGAACAAATTATTTACAAGTGGGATAAGTCGGTGCGATGACCTTACGAAAATAAGATATGCAACCAAACGTACGCTCAGAGCTCAGCCACGCTATATTTCATATCAGCTATTTTTATTTACTTTCTGTTCAAATATGTAGTAGATTATTAAAGAATTGTAAATCTATTCATATCTATTGCTATTAATTAAACAATATAGGCGCGTGTTATTAAATAGCTGAAAAAAGCGACGGACAGATGAAGGGACGAACAGATCGTACGCAATAGGCTTTTATTTATATGTATAAAAGCCTAGAATGATACTCTCTTCTTAATTAACCATTGTCCGTCAAATACCTTTCAAAATAAATTTTTCCGTCAATTTAACGGTGCTCTTATGGGTTTTCCACTTTCAATCACCATAGCAAACCTTTTCATGACCGATTGTAAAATAAAGGCTTTTACCTCTTTTCACCTTAAAACTTTTGTTATTTGGCTTCACGGGCAAGATACGTTGCCCGAATTGCTTTCCCACCTAAACCAAATCTACAGCAACATTAAATTTACTATGAAAAAAAAACAATTCTATCCCCTTCTTTGATTATTTTACAATAAGGCATCCTTTAAACAACATTCTAGCACACTGTCTATAGAAACCTACCCATAACCACACCTAAATTCACAAATCCATTTGGTTGTTAAATTCCCCATCACCCGATCCACTAGATACATGAAAAAATTGCCAAATAGATCTATTACCACAACCCTATTACAAAATGGTATTTCAACAAATGCTTATCCCATATGATTAGAAATATTAACAAAAATACCAACTCCCAATCCCATAATAAAATAACAAATAAAAAGCATTCTTATCTTACATCAGAAGCATTACTGATGAAATAAACCGAATATTAATGAAGCAAAACACACATACGGTCTTAAAAACCACTAATAAAAGCTGACTATTTGTTCAGCCAACGATTACTGCCTTAATGAATTTCAAGAAGTATATGAAATAACTTGTGGAGACTGCCAAAGAACCTATACATGTCAAACAAACCGCTAAATATTTAGTTTTATATATGGGCACACAATGGTCGTACGGAAAGGTGACTAATATTCGGCAATTCCCAAACATATTAAAGAAACAGGTCACAAAATTAACTTCTTTCATGCAAAGACCATTGCGTTCATTTCCCATCTTACCAGCAGAATTATTCTTGAGGAAATTGAAACAAAAAAATACCCTTAGTGCTTAAATACAAGAAATGGTAGTCAAGGCTTACCTATCACATGAAAACCCTTCATTACTCTATAAATTACACAACACCTGCAAACCAATAAACATTTCCTATCCAGTACATCTCCTGCCACTTCTAATCCTATAAATAGCAATGCAAGAAACACAAAAGTTCGGTCTTTATCCAAGACTCGTAGCTTTCCTTGGGATACTGAAACGTTGAGAATATACTTGATATGTTGTGCTCTTAAATGCTCAACCATGTCAAACAGCCTATAGGAAACGCTTACTGTAACGATATTTTAGAAATACTTGTACCTATTTGTAATGTAAATGCCTGTAATTGAATAAGAAACAGAAAAAGGTTTCTAACAGTTCAAGAATGGGGAAATAAAAAAAATGTACAAATAAAAATTCCTATGAGAAGTTCCATTATGCAAGGGATACCGACAGAGTCAAGGTATACAGAAATCTTATTGCTGAGGTATTGATTAGGTTATCTTTACATATTAGTGGGTGTAAACTTTTCAAAGATAAAGAGAGATAAAACGGTTAACATAAGCGATAAAGAGATAACGGTAGTCACATAAAATGTGAATATTACTAACCATGTATTACCGAATGCTAATAAGGTCGTGAATGCTATATGGTTGTTAATAAATATGAAAGGTAGTTTTTGAACTTCAATATGGCAACTAAATCTTTAGTGGTGGTAAGCATATGCTTTTAAACGTTACGTTGATAAGTAAGGGCGCACATTTTAGGGTGATTACGTATGGGTACAGCCCATAAGTAAAGATCCTTTCGATATACCCACAGGTGGAAAAATATTGTCCGTTGATCAGACCCGTATACGTATCAAAGATGATACAGGCAGCGAATGCTCCATTAATCATTCGCAGATTATCAAAAGTATGCATATTACTTCAATACAAGGTGTTGAAGATATGATTAATTTGGGAGACCTTCAAGAACATGCTATTTTAAGAAATTTAGAGATTCGGTACCGTCAAAAACTAATTTATGTATGGACTAATTTTGTAGAGCAGTCTCGAGTATTATTTTTACATATTATGTACATTTATATATTTTAGACATACACAGGTACCATGTTGGTGGCAATGAATCCTTATGAAGTGTTACCACTTTACACAAACGCTTTAATAAAAGAATACAGAAATCGCAAAATAGGGGAGTTGCCACCCCATATCTTTGCTATTGGAGATAATGTATACGACGACTTGAAGAATATCCAAAAGAACCAATGCATCGTTATCAGGCGAGTTATCAGATATCTTTATTTGTTAAATGATTGTGTTCGTCATCGCAGTTTTGTCGTAATATTTGTAATATCACTATAGTCTGTGTAGACATTTTGCCACCTAATCCCCTTGAGCATTCATTGGTTATCGAAGTTAACGCGTTGTGAAAGAAAACTCTCAAGACGCAGCTCTTTTTAGGTAGTTAGCATATTATAACCTCCAGTAAAGAGCAAATTATTAAGAATAATAGCTGACGCAGTTAAACTCCTAAACCAATTTGCACCACACGCTCGCACAAACACATAGAAATAGTTTTTATAAATATTCTTTAAATATTTCAAACTACGAAATTTTTTAATGCGAGATTTTTTAGTGGGGAAAGTGGGGCTGGAAAAACTGAAAGCACGAAATTAATATTACAATATATAACTGCTATTAGTGGTCAACACACATGGATAGAACAGCAGATCTTGGAAGCGAATCCGGTAATGGAGGCATTTGGAAACGCGAAAACGGTGCGCAACGACAATTCCTCACGTTTCGGAAAGTACATCAACATTCACTTCAACAAAAATGGTTTTATCGAAGGTGCTACAATCGAGCAATATTTGCTAGAGAAAAGCCGAATTGTATTTCAAAATACCGAGGAAAGAAATTATCATATTTTTTACAGTATATTAGCAGGTTTGTCTAAGGAAGAAAAAAAGCGGCTGGATCTTCTAGACGCTTCCGACTACAACTATTTGAAGCAGGGCAGAACTCTAACGTGTGCTGATCGAAACGAAGTTTCCGAATTTGCTAATATTAGAGGGGCCATGAAAGTATTGAATTTCAGTGATCAGGAATGTTGGGATATATTTCAGACACTTGCTGTTATTCTGCATCTAGGAAATGTCACATTTAAGTCTACAACAGTGTCTAATCTTGATACTTCAAATATGTCAGATGCAAATTTAGCCAATAAAATTGCGCTACTCTTAGGTACTAACAAGAATGACTTTAACAATTCGCTTACCAAACGAACTATTCTTGCACAAGGAGATAAAATCACGTCTGCGTTAAGCACAGATCAAGCCTTACAAGTTCGAGATGCGTTTGCTAAAGCTTTATATGGTAAAATGTTCGTAATGATCATAAGTAAAATAAATAGTGTTATATCTCAAACAAAAAACGCGTCGAGGCTGTCTATCGGAGTCTTAGATATATTTGGCTTCGAGAACTTTCTGCTTAACAGCTTTGAACAGCTGTGTATCAATTATGCAAACGAAAATTTGCAACAATTTTTCGTTCAGCACATCTTCAAATTAGAACAGGAATATTATGCTAAAGAAGCCATTAGATGGGAACAAATTTCATTTGTGGACAACCAACTTATACTAGATATGATTGGAATAAAGCCCATGAATATTATGTCACTAATTGATGAAGAGTCGAAATTTCCAAAAGGCACTGATCTTACCATGTTGTCTAAATTACATTCCACGCATGAAAGCAAGGGAGCTTATTTGAAACCCAAGTTAAGTTTGGAGCCAGCTTTTGGAATCAAACACTTCGCTGGACCTGTCTTTTACGATGTTCCTGGTGGGTATCTTTACAACAATTTTACACATTGCATACAATTAGATTAAAAACTAATTTAATTTAATTTTTGAATTGTAAAAAATTGCACTTTGTCTTTTTTCAATTTGTTGCAGTTGTTTTTTAAGGTGTTTAAATACCACTTATGAAATGACCCATTCAGTCTCAGGATTTTTCTGAAGTAAAATTTACGATTTGGTCAGAAGGTTGTAAACTATGCTAATTATAAATGCAAATATTATTTAAATCTATTTGAGTAGCTATACGCTTATCTCGCTTTTTCTATCTGGATTCTAATTTCTTTGTTTATACCCCAATTTTCATTTAAACTTACATTTAGATATGTGACATTGTCGGCTTTCTCTAGATGTATGCCGTAAGCCATAATGTATGTACTGATTGTTGGTTCCTTGCTAATTACTATATATTTGGCTTTATCATAATTGAACTTCAGTCCATATTCCGAGGGTAAGGTGAAAAGTTCTCGGCCTGACACAGAGATGGGGCTGCAATCAGCAAACAATTATGCTTCCTACTTGGGTGCATGTATCATTAGTTCATATGACTAGTTTCAACTTGTTCGCTCAAGTAGTTTGTTTACACAAATTTTTTCAGTAGGCATGTATGTTTTTTGTTAAAATGAATAAACTTGAATATCGTGCGGTTATAAAATTCTTCGTTTTGGATGGGTTAACCTCTAAGGAAATTCATCCGAAGTTGACAAAAGTTTACGGGGACTCTGCTCCTTCCACGTCAACTATTAAAAACTATTTAAACATGGTCACACATGCCTCGAAAATGACCCACGTGAAGGACGGCCAAAAACCGCAACCACACCGGAAACCATCGAAAAAGTGCATGATATCGTGTTGGACGATAGGCGAGTGAAGGTGAGTGAGATAGCTGAGCCTGTGGGGATATCGGAAGAAACATCTTGCACGAAGAATTAGGGATGCGAAAGCTCTGCGCAAGATGGGTGCCGCATTTGCTGAATGAAGATCAAAAGCAAATGCGCAAACGATTTTCGCAGCAATCTTTGAACCGATTCAACAGGGATCCGACCGATTTTGTGCGGCGATTTGTCACCACGGATGAGACATGGGTCCACCACTACACGCCAGAAACGAAACAGCAGTCCAAGCAGTGGGTGGAAGCCGGTGGTTCAGCGCCAAAGAAAGCGAAGTCGATCACATCTGCCGGAAAGGTCATAACCAGCATGTTTTGCGATGCGAAAGGGATCCTGTTAATTGATTATTTTGCAAAAGGCAGAACAATTACAGGCGAATATTACTCCAACCTTCTTGACCAACTGGATGCCAAAATTCGCGAGAAAAGGCCTGGCTTGAAGAAGAAAAGAATCATCTTTCACCAGGACAACGCACCTGCGTTGGCGATGGGAAAACTGCGGGATTTGGGGTATGATTTTCTCCCCCCTATTCTCCTGATTTGGCACCCTCAGACTTCCATCTGTTTCCAAACTTAAAAAAAATTGTTTCTAAGAAGCGCTTCGCATCCAATGAAGAAGTTGATGAATATTTTCACAATCTTCCAGATTCTCACTTCCGAGAAGGAATACTGTTGTTGGAGAGGCGTTGGATCAAGTGTATTGAAGTCAAGAAAGATTATGTAGAAAAATAAAATAATTTTTTAACTGAAAGTCGCAGTCTTTCATTATCAGGCCGAGAACTTTTCACCTTACCCTCGTCGTTGTATACATCCGTTACGTTGCCTATAAGGTTCTGCAGTTCTTCTGCCTTGCTGGCTAGAAGTACGGTGTCGTCTAAACTTGTTTATCGAAACATCATCTTAATACCTAATGAGGAATAAGTGAGTACTTTTTGGAAGATGGCTTCTGAATAGAGATTGAAAAGCAATGGGGACAGAATACATATTTCTCTTACACCACGTTTGATTTCAACAACTAAAAAATTTTGCCCTATTTTGACGTTAGTTGTTTGGTGTTATTAAAGATTTTTGATGACGCGTAGGTCTTTATCTTCTGCAAAATTTCCATTATTTTGTGGTGTCTTGATTTGTCAAAAATCTATAAAGCACAAATATACATTTGTATTAATGTCCCTAGAGTATTGCACTGGATACTAAAAAGAGCTACTCGTGTTTCTAAGCCAAATTGTGATTCGTTGATACTTTTTTCTATTTTCACATAAATTCTAGAATGAATTATACGAAGAAAAAATCTTTAAGATATGACCCATTAAGGTAATAGTTTCATGTTTATTACATTTTCTGGGGCGAGACTTGGAATTGTTGTAAAGGTTGATTTCAGCCAGTTTGCTGGTGTATTTCCTTAATCATAAATTTCGTTGAATAGCCTCACTAGAGTATTCTTTCATAGAACCTCAAAAAGCTCAAGTGCTTTTGCCAAAATTTGGTCAGCTTCAGGTGTTTTTCTGATTTTTGCTAATATAATCGCTCTTTCTACTTCTTCCAATGTTATGGATGATTCAGTTGTAGGAGTACCTAATTCAACTTCGGGTATTATATTCTCGAATATCTCCTGAATATATTCATTCCATCGATTTAACTTCTCCTCTTCGTTAATTATCAACTTACCATCTTTTGATAAGAAAAAAATATTAAGTATCGTTTTTTTAATCTTTTTACATCATCATTATAATCATGTCTATCATGAATTAGGTCATAGATCTGTTCCTGTTTCCTTCCATCTTCTTCTCGGCCTTCCTACGTCCCGTTTTCCTGCGGTTTATACTTTAAATCAGAGAAGATCTAAATATATACTCCTTAACTGATAATGTCTTACAATACAGCGAGAATTGGAAAAACCGCCTCGGAAGAATGGAGGAGAAAAGGATCCCAAAACAAACCTTAAAGTATAAATCTTTTTACACATGTTGCATTTTTCTTGTTTTCATGGAATTTCTTCAATATCTTTGTATTTTACATACCAATCTTCTTTTGTTTTTGTATTTTTTTCTAACCATTTTCATTTTTCATATTTCTCTTTGTTTCGGTTCTTGTGTTGTCTTCGTTCTTTCAATAATTCTAAAACTGTGTTCATCCATTGTTGTTTACAATGGATTTAGTTTAGCCACATCTGTTTTGAGCTTATTTATTGATGTTTTGATATGCTATTAAAATTATTTTCCATTGGTATTCGTAATAATTTACTGTATATGTTAATAAAATATATATCGAATTTGCTGGGTACTTTTATTTTCTTCAGTTTCTTTAATCTAAGAGTTATTTCATTAAGGAGCAGGATATGATCAGAGGGAAAATCTGCTTCTAGGTATGCCTTAGCTTTGTCTTTGAATCTTCGGTTTATAATAAAGCAATCTATCTGGTTCACTTTGTGATTAAGTCAACGAAAGATTTTCACGTGTACAAGCGTCTTTATCGTAATTTAAAGATATTCATTACACAAATTTGATTTTCTTTGCAGAATTCAACTAATCGATCTTCTCTTACGTTTGTTATACCCAGGCCAAAGTTACCTATTATATTATCTTCCTTACCTCTACCAACCTTGCCGTTTAGGTCACCTATTAGTATGTTTGTCATCTTTTTTGAGTTTTTCCGTAATATTGTTCTTTTGAACTCTTAGCGGTTGGTGTGTAGACTTAAATTATGTTTATGTTAAATAGTCTGGATTCAAGTGAATCATAATTACTCTGTCTGATACATTTACTACGGATCTAATGCTTTTTTATTTCTTTTGTTACAATTATCTATATCCCGTTTCAGTGATAGTTGTTAGCTTCGCTTGAGTAATATACAGTACGATAATCAATACTTCATTTTCCGGAGTTAGGCCATCTCATTGCACTTATTCCTAGGATAGCCAGGATAGGAGTTTTTATTATGTTATGAGCTTGTCCAGGTTCATAAAAACTATTAATATTCCATGTTCCTATTCAAAATGTTTGTGTAGAGTTAATGTTGACTTTTTAGGAGATTCTTAGCACCCCTGATCAATTCAAGGAGCGACTGTACTCGGAACTATTCGTAGAGTTTAAAGCCATTATCATGATATTCTGGAAATTTTTTTAACAGAAGTCGTTTTCCCTACCTTCTTCGGGGAATTGGGGAATTAAGAGGGATAAGTATGGTGATGTCAAAAATTACGTTGGGACATGATTCTCCCCTATAATAGGAGATGGGAAGAATAAAGACTCGCATGGGGAAGCGTCACTTTCCTAAAGTAGATATACTCTCCAACGGGTTCTTGGAGTGATATCTATCCGTTACCCACAAATATATCTTGTTTCCTTATCTGTCAAAAATGTTTGCTATGGTTAGTATTAAGTTTAGTTCAATGGAATTTTCTTTAAAGGTCTTCATCCTTTGTCGTTCTGAATTGAGGAAAGTACACGCGAAGTGAGGTTAATGCTAGTAATAACATAAATGATAAAACACACTTACCCACTGCACTATATTCTGTAATCAAATTTTAAAATGCAGTTTTTCATAAAAAGTGTATTCTAGGATTCTTGGAGAAAAATCGTGACACGTTTAATCATGATTTGAAAAACTTGATCAAAATATGCAGTAATTCCTTTCTCAAATCGTTATTTGAAGAGGATTTGAACAGTGCACGTGAAACGACGCGCACGGCAACGATATCATTTCAGTTTAGGACATCTCTGGATACATTAATGAAAGCATTGAATGCTTGCCATCCTTACTTCATCAGATGTATTAAACCTAATGAAACGAAACAACCACAGGTATGAATATTTCACTTACAATTATTATATTTAAATTTATATCTGTCTTAGAGGAAACGAAACTGATTCAATGTTTCAAAAAAGAAAAAGTAATACTACATATAATGATTTTTTTGTTTTCTACTGATAAATAAATTTGAATGTAATAAATCTAAATATAGTTTTTTTAATACATAATATTATTTAGTAACTGATATTTTAACATCTAAACATATATACTTTATTACTTATGGACAAATGTTAGTTGTAAATCTAAAACGAAGTCATAGGTACTTACGTAGCACCCCGATTCTTTTCTAGCATATTGCTTTGTTTTTGTAAAATAGAAATTTACAAAACATTGTCTGTTTTATTTTAAATTTAGAGAATGCTTGTCCAAGTACAGTGGTATTTAGAAAACACCCAATATATTAATGTATACTTTGAAAGAGCACAAATTGATGGTTTACACATGGGGTTCAAGTACCCCTTCCAATTTGAGACAAATAATTCAAATACATCTTTCCCTGTCTCTTTTTCGCGTAGTAGATCCCACCATATACGTATGGCATGAACATTTTTTCATACAATACCTGTTGGTGATTTATTTGAACAAACCTAGGATTTTACATTTTGAATGTCCTATAAAAAAGTCCATTTTTGTCGCAGGACATAATTTGATGCAAAAAATATATATTTTTTTAAATCTAGATAGCAATAACATAGCACATTCTTGTTTTTAACTGTAAGTTTGTAGGAACCCAACGGCTCTCCTAGTAAAACCTACCTAGCTTATATAGACGCTTATAAATGGTTTGACGTATTACTTCGAGTTCCTTTGCGAGCTCAGACTATATATGAGAGTAATCCTCATATAAAGATTCCCTAATATTTGTCTTTCTTTTCATAAAGCTGTACAAATCAATTCCCGAGCCTTATCCGCACTTTTTCCAGTTGAAACGCAAAAAGAAGACAGTGTCACAAATGTTGTTTGTATGATAACTTGCTTTCTCATTGCTTTAGGTTATGTTTGTAGAAAATGTTCCTCTTGTAATGCGTTTTTAAAGCCGACATCTTTTGTACTATATATGGCAAATTTTAAAAATAACTGCTGAATTTTGCAACAGTTTTAAATTTTGCGTTTGCCTCGTAATTAGCTACAAATACGTTATCTGTTTCACCTTCATCTATTTAAACTATTATTTCTACTAGAACTAATATTTCTTAATGTCTACTGGCAAACTCTCACCAAACTTAATAAAAGTGTGCATGATAATAGCTGTTAGCACCGAGAATATGTGTGCAAACGATTTTACCAAAAAGTATCCTTCTGCCACTGCAACGTTACTCCAAATGGATAATTTGGAAAATTTAGGAATCACTTCAAAAGATTGACCAATTTTAGAATTCCATTCTACTCATTTTACTCTCTAGTTTTCACCTCAGGTCAAAGTCATGATCATGTATCAGAATGCTAGATAGTGTTACACATTATAGATATGAATTACTATAAATTAAAGTTTTCTGAAAACACTATGTAATTCATTATATTGGCACAAATCAAACATAAGTTTATACCATTTTTGTACCAATTTTTATGTGTTTCAGATATTTGATAGAGCTTTGTGTTGCCGCCAATTGCGCTATTCGGGAATGATGGAGACTGCACGCATTCGACAGGAAGGTTACCCGATACGCTACACTTATTTCGAGTTTGTGGAACGATATCGTCATTTGGGCAAAAACATTCTGCCTGCACATAAAGTTGACTGCAAAGATGCGTCCTTGCAAATATGCACTTTGGTATTTACTGAAGATACTGACTATCAGTTTGGAAAAACCAGGATATTTATGAAAAATGTCCAACATGAGTATTTGGAAAGCGAAAGGGCGAGGGTTATGGAGGCATATATTTTGGTCCTGCAGAAGGCTATCAGGAGGTGGATTTGTTGTCGACGATACGTGAAAATGAAAAGTGCTGCAATCGTCTTTCAAAAGCATTTCCGCGCTCGGGGCTACCGTGTGCGTTATTTGGCAATGCGGAATGGGTTTCATAGATTACAAGCTATACTACGGAGTCGGCAATCCACCTACACATACAAAAAATATCGTGAAATTATTGGAAAGCTACAACCTTTCTGTAAAGGTTACATTGTTCGGCAACATAAGCCGCTAGGAAAATTATATAAAATCATTAAATTGAAGAAACAAGAAGAGGTTGAATTGAAGAAAACCGGCACCAAGAATTATAAAACACTAGTGGAAAATAACATGCGTAAACGTTTGTCTGATTTAAATATGGATCACTTTTTAAAGAAAAAAGAAAATGACGAAATTAATGAAAATGCTGCCGAAATAGTTGATAATGAATTTAACTTTTTGGATACACTGTCGTCTCCTCTAAAAGACCAGAATGAAAAAATTGCGGTAAGCCTCAAACTTTATTATTTATTATTTAATCTTAATTTTCTAAAATATCACTTGAATTCAACATTACTTTAATAATTTCAACACCAATGAAACAATTGCAGTGCAGTTTGAAGTAAACTTAACTTTTTTGTAAAACATGCAGTAAGTGACCATCATTTGCGATTAGAAAAGATTGAACCCGATGTACCATGTTTCGAAAATCCTCGCCAATACGTCCATTATGACTGCTCAAATTTCCTCGATGATGTTTGGTTTCAAGGTATCTACGTTTCGTGATAAACTTTGAGAATTAAGACATTCCGACAGGTAAAACTATTGCCTTACCCGAAAACTAAGTGTAGTTTAGAATGCTAGGGTTTTCTCTTGGTCTGGTTTAATTTGTATACCATGGAGATACAATACACACAAGTTT
This sequence comes from Sinelater perroti, assembly GCA_036346155.1. Classification (NCBI taxonomy): domain Eukaryota; kingdom Metazoa; phylum Arthropoda; class Insecta; order Coleoptera; family Elateridae; genus Sinelater; species Sinelater perroti. Next base: position 327,468 of record JARFIY010000248.1, on the reverse strand, counting down.
TGTTCTTTTCATAGCATGTTGATAAGTGTTTGATTAATGTGAAATTTGGCTCAAGACTTTTTGGGAGACTTCAGCAATAGGTCCTTTATATTTTTGATCGTCTTCTCGAACACTTTTGGACGACCTCTTACTTGGTGGTCCAATAGAGTCTCTTTGGGCCCCCATTTTTGGACAATGCCAAAATGCTGGACTTCAAATCTCTCCAGGAATTGCAGTTGACATAATCTTATTGATTGTGTTTTACAATAAATTCGAACAATAAACACTCTCTCCTCCAAATACAATTTCACATCTACACAAACATTCAAATAACAACAAAGCAGTAAAAAGACGCGCCAGGCTGGGGAACTGCTACTCCGTGCTCAAACAATTAGGTGCTACAACTATAAAAATATTCCAAATAACTTACTTATATTTACTGCAATATTTTCAACAATATTGGAATTTTGAAAAAGTTCCAGGTTTAGTACTGATTGTGAGTGAAACACTCTTTATAAGAAGTACATTTAAAGAGTATATTATTATATACATTAGTAAAAACCCAACAGTAGGGTAGCTGAATGGTATTAAGGGATATTGATGTGTTAGAATTTTGTTTTTCCTACTCGAGTAAATTAAAACCTTAAAATTATATGATGAAAATGGTGCATCATATAAAAAAAATCATTTTGATCCAAATTATTAAAGTTCAAATTAGGTAGAAAGATAATGGTATAATCGTAAGGCTTTAACGCCCCCGCATAGGAGCACGGCCTGCGAACTGAGAGGTTAAAGCACTAAATATATTCGCTCTCTCTGCCCGGTCGTCGAGCACCATCTCTGATGTGGTGCGATGTGGCAAGCCGCCTTAGACGATCGCCATTATTACCCCTTGTTCGAGCGAGCGCAGGTACTCAATTATTTTTAGTGGCCGAGTAGGCCACTCGCCAGGCACCAGAGAGCTCTGGGAATGGAACCCGGGTCCATCTGCACTGCAGCCCATGCCTCAACCACTGGACCACGCTGGCGATAGGTAGAAAGATAATGAATTTAAAACAAGGCATAAACGCAAGGGTTGGTTACAACCAGAACAATTGCAAAATAGGGGTTTTATGATAAAAACATGGGGCCGGCGAAGAGATTGCTCTGTAAGTAATCCCAGAACGAACTTAAAAATACCTCGAAATTCGAAATCGAATATCTCGAAAATTATTCGACATAGAATTTTTTCGACTTCATTTTCGAATTCAGCGTAAAATTTCCTATAAGAATCACATTTAAAATCGTAATGACAAAAATTTTCCCGAAATTCGAAGTCGAATATCTCGAAAATCATTCGAGATAGAAATTTTTTAATTTCGAATTCGAAATCAGCGTAAAATTTCCTATAAGAATCCATTTTCAAATTTTAAAAAATCTCAAATTTTGTGACGGACCGACAGACCGACAGACGGACATATAGAATTTATTAACGAACTTCTTAAGTTATGAAGAGATGAATTATATACTGATTTAATGTTGTGCCCTATCGTTTGGGTATTCCTTTCGCTGTCGACTCCTGTACTATTTTTAACTGTTGATCATTGGCGTCAGCAAGTGCTTTATTTGTGTAGAAAAACTTTTTTTTTAATCATTTATTCCGAACAAAAGGATTGCGCTAATGAATAGTACAGACAGCTCTAACAACAACTTCTTGTATGCTACTGGAGTTCTCATCCTCATTTCTATTAAGCGTGCATAGGCCAGCACAATAAAAAATAACCTTTAGGGCATCTAAATAAAATATTAAAGAATTCAATAACCTCATAAACCTACAAAAAAGAGGTTATTTTATCAACAGTGCAGAGAAAATACTTAAATTCAATCACATTTATTTAGGCCGTTTGCCATTTTATGTTAATTTGAATATATAAATCATACTTTTGCAGAATAATTCAAAAATTGGTGGAGATGCAGATGTTATTCTCGGTTTCCAAAAGGAGCCCGTGATAGAAGATCTTTCCGCTTTTAATTTTAGAAAATTTGCGGCCACTTACTTCCTGAGAGACGTAAATTATCACTACTCGAAGAAGCCCCTTAAAGGGTCTCTCTTGGATTTACCTACACCCGACGACGTAATTGCAGCTCAAGCGTTATGGATCACGATATTACGATTCATGGGAGACATACCAGAGCCAAAATATGAAAATACTACAAGTAAAGAAAACGTTATGAACCGCCTTTCGGAAACATTAAGTCGAAGTTTTACAAATCGTAAAGAATTTCAGGTAATGTTCCTTGTGTGAATAGTTTCGAATTTACAATTCCAAATCCGTTTATTTGTTAGTTTATATTAAAAATATCAAAACTAATTGAAGGATAGAGATTTAACACGCTCCAAGGTTTCTTATACTACCCATCCTGAGATTGTCGGCTTTGATAATTACAATCTATTAATTTCACATAATCCATAAAAAATCAGTATTTTCGTATCTATTACTCGTTGAGCCTTAACCAACTAATCCCTTGTTTCACAGTTTCGAGGAATGGTTTACAATTTCATCCATATGCTTTAGATTAGTCGTGTGAGACACCTTAAATTATAACTGTGAAACCAAAATTTCTTTTCTGGAATTCCGGATAATACAATGGAAACAAGCATCTCTGAGGACAAGAACCATTTCCTCCAAACACTGGTCAACACTTAAATAGTATGCGCAAAATTATCCAGAATTCTGTTTTTAATCAAGATAAAATTGCAAGCCTTTTTCACCCAGAAGTCATTCTGCCTAACTCAATGCAGCTTTAAATCTGTCTCAACACGCTTAAACTTGTCATATATTTCTGGTACCCTATGTATTATTATTTAAACTTTCCTTAGTTAGATGAAAAAATATAAAGAAAGTAAGCACTTAATAACAAAACTATATTGTAATATTGTCTGTATATTTATTTAATAATTTTATAGGAGATCATTCGTCAAGAGAGACATCTGGCAAGTTTGAAAAAGTCAGAAAGACAAAAGATAATCAACATGACATTGAAGCATAAGAACAAATTGTTAGAAGACGTTCGTAATGGTTTAGTTGAAGATAATTTTGCAGCGGATAGTTATTCAGAATGGTTAAATTATCGTAGAACTACCAACTTAGAAAAGTTACATTTTATCATAGGTCACGGAATTTTACGCCCTGAATTAAGGTAAGTTTTCTCTTAATTTACAAATATTTGAATTTTGAATATATATATATATATATATATTATGTTCTTCAAATTTCCTTCTGATTTTAGTATTTTTCCTTTTCTTGCTTATTTCGCGTAACTATTTAACTTCTTTGTTTTTTTTCATTGCATTTGTTTCTTCGCCTTCTTTCTATGTTTGTAAAGAATCTATACGTTGAAAGTTGTCAGGTCGGATATATTATTTTCTGGAGGAATAACTTTTTGTCATTAGTTAAAGTTAATAGAAATAAAGAAATTTTCATTATAGCACTTCTTCCTTTATTCAATAATGGCTTGATCAGAGGAACTCAAAATGTATTATTTTATGTTGTTTTTTGCTAAGGTAGGAAAACTGCAAATAAACTGAATGTAGGTGCCTCTGATTTTCCTTCTCAGTAGCTATTTGTCAATGGCCATCTTGGCGCCAGAATAATAACAACGGAGACTATTCTTAACAAATTTGTCTAAGATTATTGAATCCAGAACAAACGTTTTTTTAGATGGATATATTCATCAAATTAAGTTGTGCTCAAGAAGAGACAGTAAGTAATACTTTAGAATGCCTTTATATAAATTATAGATTTCGGAAAATAAATTAAAGATCATAGATGGAAACGCCTATCATGCAAAATGTGTCTCCTATCTTATAAGGAAAATAAGTCAATTATCCTTCAGCACTTTTCTGGCTTCAAATTTGACGCATTTTTTTAATAACGTAAACATTCTCATCAAAAATAAGACAGAAATATTTATTGCTGCTTCATTAGTTTTTTAGCTTATATTAACATTTGGTTGCATCTTATTCTTTTATTTTTACTTTCCTTATCCTATAATAAGGAAAGTAATGTAATCGGCGGAAATTTGACCTATCCAGTTTTTCACATTTCTGGACGAAATATAGGACACCAAAAAAGTTGGTTTGAGCCATTGGTTCGTGTGTGTGTGTGTGTCTGTCGGTCGGTCTGTCAGTAAACAGGATATCTCGAGAACCGTAAGAGCTAGAGACTTGAAATTTGGTATGCAAGTTACTTGTAGGTAGGGGACGCTTTTGGTAAAAATCGGCCGAGTCGTTTGGTCGCAAGGTCGCAAAATCGGTCGCAAAGCGGTCGCGAATCTAAACGGTTGAAGATACAAAAAATTCATGAGAATAAAAATGGTTTGTTATCATGAGATAAACATGAATTTAAAATAAAAGTTGGTAAAATAGGAACTCGACAAAAAATTTTGATTCGGGTTTAAATAAATAAGTTATAGCCGATTAAAAATTAATTAAACGGACCAATCACAGTGCGCTCGGAGAGCTTCCGGGCCGACTGCGGGAGGACGGGGGTTGGCCGCTAGGAGGGAGGCACGCAGGCGATAATGGAGAAGGCCGTGCGGTCGAGCTCGCAGTGACGTAGCAAAATTTTATGTACGAGTCAATTATTGTCTTGTACTGTTTATTTTAACCAGCTTTCGAGTGTTGGACTCGCGCCTCGTCCTTTTTTAAAATAACAAGTTCCGGGACGAGAGCAGCGCAGGGCCGACACGATGGACTCGGTATAATATATAATAATAGGATAAGGAAAGTCGTGTGATGTTCACACCAGATTTTTTATAGAATTAATGTCGATTTATTAAAGAAATGCCTTATTCATCCAAAATACAAAGAACCGACTACTGGCGCCTCTCAAGAGATTTTGCAAGAATCAGAGCAGTCCAAAAGCATTCGTTAAAGTGTTGTGGAAAAGTAGACGAATTGAAAAAGTCTGAGTGAAAAGGGTGGCATAATGTCGATGGTTTCATATACTTTTTCAAGAAAATCTTAACATTCTGGACTACGTGTGTTTTCATATAAGATGTGGTTTCGTCTGTCGGATTCTTCTCAAAATTCTTGTAATTGAGCAAGTGGAAATCCCTTCGCGATATAGGATGAACCTCTTTATTCAAAGAATGACTGGTGCCTCGGTGATGCTTGATTGATACTATTTTCTTCGATACAATAATCACAACACTCACACATATAAAAATTTTCAACACCTTTGTATATCAATTGGACGATTAGAAACTCTTCGTTGCATATTTTCTTTAACATGGGACGATATCGCACATACGTTAATATGATCGAAATTTTTTTGGTCGCGTAATTTCGAAAGGACTTTGGCCACTAAGTTTTCCCGATCTGACGCTATTTGATTATTTTATATGGGGATATCTAAACGTAAAAATTCATCATAACAAACCATAAACTATAGACGTTTTGAAAGCAAATATTACGAAAGAAATTCAGGCAGTATCAGGGGACGCACTAGCAAGGTCTTTCCTATATATGGTAGACCATGTTTGAACTAATGAGGAAAATTTATTTTAAATTGCGTTAAGATTATTTTAAAAAAATCTGGTGTGAACATCACACGACTTTCCTTATCCTATTATTACACTGCACATCAAAATTGCAACTTTTGTCTGATGATTGACTTTTATCACGTGATGTTTACTAATTTGACGTTGCTAATTTCAAATATAACCTCAGTTTTTTTGTAACAGCTCTTGTTTACGAGATATAGCTTTCACGAAAAAATCACTGTGTTAGTGTGTTAATTAAGAAAATATTAAGTTTTTTTAATATAATTTGATATGGCATCGTCAAGAAGAGTTTGTGTCAATGATCCGAATAATTTTTGTTTCATTTGCGGAGAATGTATGTTTAAAGAATACCGTTTGAATGTGATTGAGGCTTACAAAAATTACTTTGGTCACACACTGGAAATGAAAGACAAGCCTTGGATTCCATAAAAGGTATGCATAACGTGCGTTGAGTTTCTACGTTTGTGGACAAATAAGAAAAGGAATAGCTTTAGGTACGAAACCGCTATGATCTGGACTGAACCCTTGAACCACCACGACGACTGTTATTTTTGTTTGGTGAACATAACTGTCATTAACCGAAAAAATCGATCCAAATGGGAATATCCTTCCATACTGTCGGCACATAGACATGTTTTGAGTCCTAAAATATCACTTGAACCTCAAACTGGTGCTTCACAGGAGGATTATATACATTTTGAGGCGAAAACTAACAGTAGTGATAGTGACTTTGAATGTGACCTGAAAGCGCCAAAATTATTCAACCAAGATGATTTAAACGACCTTGTCAGAGATCTGGGACTGTCAAAGGCTGCTTCAGAAATTTTGGCTTCTAGGCTAAAAGAAAGAAACTTAGTAACAAAAGAAACAAGAATTTCTTATTACCGCACAAGAGAACAAAATCTACTCAAATATTTTGCTGAAGAAAATTATTTCGTATTTTGTAAAGATGTACCTGGTTTAATGGCTGCAATGGGACTTCAAAATTACGTTTCTAGTGAGTGGCGTTTATTCATAGACTCATCAAAACGTAGTCTAAAATGTGTTCTCTTACACAATGGGAATAAATTAGGGTCGTTGTCTGTTGCACATTCCACAAAAGTAAAAGAAGAATATACAACTATTGCTCTGGTTTTAGACAAAATTAAATATGTGGAACACAATTGGCTCATATATGTGTTGATTTAAAAATGGTCAACTTTCTATTAGGCCAACAAGTTGGTTATATAAAATATCTCTGTTTTCTTTGCTTGTGGGACAGTAGAGCTAAAAATCAACATTGGATTAAAAAAGATTGTCGTCCTCGGGAAGCGCTAGTTCCAGGACAACAGAACGTGATAAACTTACCTTTAGTATCAAGGGATCGTATAATTTTGCCTCCGTTTCGTATAAAACTAGGACTTATAGTATAAAACAATTTGTAAAAGGTCTTGACAAAAATGGAAATTGTTTCCTTTTCCTATCAAAAAAGTTTCCAAAACTGAGTGCAGAAAAGATAAAAGCGGGAATTTTTGACGGGCCACAAATAAGATCATTAATAAAAGACTCAATTTTTACACTATGACATAGATTGAGAAAACGGCATGGAATGCGTTTGTTTGGCTTGTTCAAAATTTTTTGGGAAATAAGAAAAGTCCTGAATTTTCTCACCACGTCGAACAACTGATGAATCACTTTCAAAGGCTTGGATGTAACATGACCATTAAGTTACACTTTCTTTACAACCACCTGGACTATTTTTCTGCCAATCTTGGGGACCTAAGTGAAGAACAGGGCGAGCGATTCCACCAGGACCTCCGTACCATGGAGGAACGCTATCAGGGCTACTCGGACGCACACATGATGGCCGTCTATTGTTAGAGCATTCAGAATAGCTCTCTACCTTCGGCTTCAGCAAGAAAATCATATAAAAAAAAGCTTTTTTCATCTTAAGAATTAAATAAATTAGAATTATCTCTAAATTTATAGTGTTTTATTATAAAAAAAAACCCGTGTCATATTTTTTTAACTAGAGCTGATACAGAAATTTCAATAATGGAATTGAAATCGTCATCAAAAATTGGACTAATATCATGTAACATAACCCAATCATCAGAAATGTTGTTGTGCAGTTTTATATATTATACCGAGTCCATCGTCTCGGCCCTGCGCTGCTCTCGTCCCGGAACTTGTTATTTTAAAAAAGGACGAGGCGCGAGTCCAAAACTCGAAAGCTGATTAAAATAAACAGTACAAGACAATAATTGACTCGTACTTAAAATTTTGCTACGTCACTGAAGGTAACCGTGCGAGCTCGACCGCACAGCCTTCCCCATTATCGCTTGCGTGCTCCCTCCTAGCGGCCAAGCGCTACAAGTAGATATCCTGTTTACTGACAGACCGACAGACAGACCTACAAGTAGATATCCTGTTTACTGACAGACCGACAGACAGACCTACAAGTAGATATCCTGTTTACTGACAGACCGACAGACACACACACACACACACACACACACACACACACACACACACACACACAACACACACACACACACACACACACACACACACACACACACACACACACACACACACACACACACACACACACACACACACACACACACACACACACACACACACACACACACACACACACACACACACACACACACACACACACACACACACACACACACACACACACACACACACACACACACACACACACACACACACACACACACACACACACACACACACACACACACACACACACACACACACACACACACACACACACACACACACACACACACACACACACACACACACACACACACACACACACACACACACACACACACACACACACAACACACACACACACACACACACACACACACACACACACACACACACACACACACACACACACACACACCACACACACACACACACACACACACACACACACACACACACACACACACACACACACACACACACACACACACCACATAAGCCCAACAACTTTTGGTGTACCTACTCATTACATATAAAATGCTAAACTAGTAATATACCGTATTAAAGATTTCCAATAACGCTTATGATTATTTTTAGGGATGAAATTTATTGCCAAATTTGCAAACAGTTGACAAACAACCCCTCAAAAGCTTCTCACGCACGGGGCTGGATCTTGTTATCCCTTAGTGTAGGCTGTTTTCCACCAAGTGAAAAATTTATAGACTATCTACGCGCCTTCATCCGCGATGGTCCTCCTGGTTACGCACCCTATTGCGAAGGCAGGCTTAACCGTACGTTTAAAAACGGTCCGCGGTCTCAACCACCAAGCTGGCTAGAACTGCAAGCTACCAAAAACAAGGACCCAATCCATTTAACCATCACTTTCATGGACAAAAGCATTAAGGTGGTCGAAATAGATTCGGCAAGTACATCTCAGGAGATTTGCCAACAATTAGCACTGAGTTTGAATTTGAAGGATGACTTTGGATTTTCCCTGTTTATTACGTTGTACGACAAAGTTATGTCGTTAGGTAGTGACGCTGATCATATAATGGACGCGGTTTCCCAATGCGAACAATATGCTAAAGAGCAAGGTTTGCAGGAACGTGCGGCTTCCTGGAGCATGTTCTTCAGGAAAGAAATATTTACACCATGGCATGATCCAAGTTTAGATCCGGTTGCAACGAATCTAATTTATCATCAAATTATAAGAGGGTTAAAATATGGAGAATACAGATGTACCACCGAAGGAGACGTTGCTACGCTCATAGCTCAGCAGTATTACATAGATTATGGTCTATATATGGATGTAAAAATTTTACACACAAGAATTGGAGAATACTTACCAGGATATTTGGTAAAACAAAACACGAATCTGAACAATTGGGAAGCAATTATTAGCGATGCTTTTGCTAGGAGTGCTTGTGTTAAACAAAAATATCCGGCCCTGAAAGCAAAGGAAGATATGGTTAGGTATGCAAAGGCTGTTTGGCCAATATTGTTTTCTAGATTTTTCGAAGCTCTTAGAGTTTCTGGTTCAGAACTGCCTAAAAACAACGTGATCATTGCTGTAAACTGGACAGGAGTGTATATGATCGATGATCAGGAACAAATATTATTAGAATTGTCGTTTGTTGATATCGCTTATGTGGGCTATGAGCGAAGTGAGAGAACAACGTTACATAAATTTATTTTACGAACCATCCATAAGCAGGAATTCATTTTCCACTGCCCAGAAGCGGAAAATTTAAACAAATTGATAGTATACCTATTAGATGGTCTTAAAAAGCGCTCCTCGTATTGCGTAGCAATACAAGATTATAAACATTCAACCGAAGCTGCTTCATTTTTGTCATTCAAAAAGGGCGATTTAATTGTTCTTAAGAATCAGTTGAAAGGAGAATCATTAATGTTATCCACATGGGGATATGGCGAATGTAAAGAACGCGTAGGCAATTTCCCAACGGAAATGGTACAGATTTTGCCTACGCTCCAGGAACCACCAAAAGATGTACTTGTTGCGTTTAAAAAAGAGAGATGGTTTGAAAATGCAATTACCACGCCAGAAATGAGTACAATTCAACGAATTAAGTTATATACCTTAGCGCACTACGCTAACGAACATTTTAGACAAGGAAGAAGAATAACAGCTCGGCAAACTAGTCTGCTTACAAGTGCTAGACGAAGTTCTCTTGAAGAGATGTGGAAATATACCAATCAACCAATTCTTCAACCTTTGCTGCAAAAATTATTAGCAGATGAGGAAGCCAGTAGAGAAGCTTGCAAGGCATTTACTGCTATTCTTAAATACATGGGCGATTTGCCTAGTTCAAAACCAAGGACTGCTAATGAATTTACAGATGAAATCTTTTCTGGGGCTCTGAAAAATGATTTACTTAAAGATGAAATCTATTGCCAGATCATGCGCCAGTTAACGTATAATCGCTTATTGCACAGTGAAGAACGCGGCTGGGAGTTAATTTATTTAGTCACAGGGTTATTTGGTTGTAGCGCTTCTCTTATGGTCGAACTAAATCAATTTCTTAAGTCGAGAATGCATCCCTTTATAGAATCGTGTCGAAAACGTCTACAAAAGATACAAAAAACGGGCCCACGAAAGTTTCCTCCTTATTCAATCGAAGTTGATGCTATACAGCATCGAAGCATGAAGATTTATCATAAAATTTATTTCCCTGATGACACCGACGAAGCTGTAGAGATCGATTCTATGACAAAAGCGTCCGATTTATGCATGACAATTGCCGACAGACTTGGCTTGCTTTCTAGCGAGGGATTTAGTCTTTTCATTATGATTTCGGATAAGGTCTTTTCAATTCCAGAAGATTACTTCTTCTATGATTTTCTACGGGAAATTATTGATTGGACAACAAAAATAAAACCAAGCTGGAATGGTAAGTAACAAATACCAATAAGGCACTGAATGTGGTAATGTTTTTATGAACTTTAACAGCTGCTAATACATCTGTTCAAGCCCAGTATCAAGTTTTTTTCATGAAGAAATTGTGGATCAACGCTACGCCAGGAAATGATCCTAATGCAGACCACATATTTTATTACCATCAAGAATTGCCAAAATATTTGCGTGGGTATCACAACAGTACTAAACAAGACGCTGTTATGTTAGCTGCTTTAATTTATCGGGCAAAGTATGACGAAGATGCAAGCATGCTGTCGCAAATGACTCTTAGTAATTTGAAACAGTTTGTTCCTTCTGATACGATAAAAGCTCAATCTCTATCGGAATGGAAGAAGCACATGTCTATAGAATACAGAAATAATGCTGGCATAACCACAGAGGAGGCGAAAACAAAGTTTTTGCAAATTATTTTTAAGTGGGAAACCTTTGGTTCCACATTTTTCGAAGTTAAACAAACCACTGATCCAACTTATCCGGAAATAGTTTTTATAGCTATCAACAGACACGGTGTCAGTATTATACATCCTCAAACTAAGGTAGGTGCTTTTATTTATTTTTGTCAATTTGTCATTGTGAACCAATGACAATGACCGTAGTAGTAAATATGTAAATTTTGTTAATCTATTCTATCCCTCTACCCATTTTTTCGATAATTAATTAGTACAGGGATCTCAAAAACTAGCGGACCAAGAGAAATGGGCAGTTACAGTTTTTCGTGGCCAGTTTAACGGAACTTTTTTATTTAAAAAAATAATAGCTAAAAATCAATTTTTAACCTTTAGACAAGTGAGTACAGCTCTTCTAGTATAGGTTTTAGACATAAGAACTCTCTAGGAAAAATTTGTTGATAATTAACTTGTTAATAAGAGAGTGTAATCAGTTATTATTTATAATGTGCAATTTTTGAGTTGACATAAACTTGTTTTTGCAAATGGAAACCACAGTATGCTGTGGTCTCAATAGAAGTTTTCTTGGAAGAGATTGAAATTATTAGCATGTAAGGAAAATTGAGCGCTGATTTCGAATAGGACATCAACGATCGCCCAAACAGTTCTACTTTTTGACTGTTTTTTCTTTACTCTTCAATCTATTTCTCTAACAATTACAGATTTTATTAGTTACCTCTTAAAAAATTCTGGCTGTAGTAATGAATTTAATAATTTTATTGCAGGATATACTTAAGACATACGATTTCCCTGAATTAAGCAACTGGTCGTCCGGCAACACATTTTTCCATCTCACAGTAGGAAATATGATGAAGGCTACCAAACTATTGTGCGAGACTTCTCAAGGTTATAAAATGGACGACTTAATTACCTCCTACACAGATTTTATTCGAAGAAAGGATAAATCTGCTGCATTTTAGTTATCTAAAATAACAGGATTATATATTTAATAAATTGATATACTAATTTAAATCCACCCTCACATTGCATTTTATTTATTTTAACGCAATTTTATTGCAGTTATATTATTACGATAGAAAGTCAAATGAAAATCTTACAAACCTTTTCATATTTTATAGAATAAAGTTCTTTAGTATAAATTTGCGTATTATTTGTTGCGTCAAAGGTGTACTGAATCATAATTAATTTTCACTATCAAAATAACAGACAACCGAACAATTCAACATGATATGTTGTTGCTTGTCTGCATTGTGCCGTCGACTATAGTGCAGTCATAACTAATAATACTTTTCCATTTTCGGGATAATATCAACCTAGCACAATTTTAAAGTTTTCACGTGACCTTCCCATGTATAGAACAAATAAAAATATAGTCATTTTTCTGTTGTTGCTTGTTACAATAATTATATCTTCTGTGAAAATTTATTATATTCGTTACTAACTATTATCTTTAGCAATTTTTATTGTTTTTTTAAAGGTAAGCAAAAGAAACAAGCGTCCGAACTTGTTTCTCTGTACTCTGGTTCCACAGATGTCCGGGGCTCCTTCTATACGTAAACAAAAATTTGCGGCCACTTCCAATCAGGCTGATTTTTGGCGTCTGGACTTGACTTATGGTCCTTAGTTGAATACTGAAAACGTTTTTCTATCTATCACAGATCAAAAAAAATCTGGTGTGAACATCACACGACTTTCCTTATCCTATTATTATATATTATACCGGATCCATCGTCTCGGCTCTGCGCTGCCCTCGTCCCGGAACTTATTATTTTAAAAAAGGACGAGGCGTGAGTCCAACACTCGAAAGTTGATTAAAATAAACAGTACAAGACAATAATTGACTGACTCGTACTTAAAATTTTGCTACGTCACTGAAGGTAACCGTGCGAGCTCTGTCGCACAGCCTTCTCCATTATCGCCTGCGTGGTCCCTCATAGCGGCCAAGCACTCAGTATCGCCACTCCATACTGGTGTGCAGTTTCGTTGAAAGAGTAATATATTCTACCATTGTGTGTAGGACATTCTTTTTTTCCCTTCCATCTTACTTCACTTATACCAATAATATCTAGCTTTCTAAATCTAGATTTCTAAGTTTCCCTGCTTCGCACAAACTTCTAACGTTCCAAGTTGCAATCCTTTTCTGGGCTGACTCGGAGATTCTTCGCACTCTCTGTCCATTTAAGGGCTGCCGGGGACTGAGAGCCTTTTCATTTGAGTTTTCTGCCATTGATGATTTTTTACCCGAGACTAAATAAATAGGCGGTGATTTTCCGTTGCCTTCCGTCCGCTGTTATGTTACCATAACTGTTCCAGTCCACATGACCTCCACTTAATAGTTGATACTGATAGTTCAGTTGCCCACTAATAGGCTAGTTTTGGTTCGCCCCCTAGTATTTGATTTCCTAGGTACCCGTCATATCTGGCAGGCTTTCCCCTATCCACCACCTGGGGAGGCGGGAGGGATTTAGCAACCCCTGATGGGCAAAAATCTAGCAAAAAATAAAACGAAGATGAGGCTTCAAATCGGAGCACCACGTTGCGCGACCACTCAGTTGGTGGTGGTGGAGATGGCGCGTCGCGGACGCTCAATTGTTAGCGTGCGCTCCAGAACTTGATAGCGTGTCTTCAAATTGATCCACTATTCTATATCTCGGCAATCAGTGGTTGAATCTTGACATATTTTCTTTTAATTCGGAGTAGCTCGACGAGTTATTTCCCAATATGCAGTCGAATTTCACGTAAACTAACGTTTATCACTCTTTTGGATTTGAGTTTTGGCTTAGTAGTAATAATGGTACAGCTATAACACCCTGTGTGGGAGCAAGGCCTGCGAACTGAGATGTTAAGGCTCTCATATATTCGCCCTCTATCTCTGATGCGGGGCGCTGTGGCAAGCACCGCATCTTAGACAATCACGATTATTACTTCTTGTTTAAAGTAAACGCAGGTGGATGAAAGGCTTTCACGGTGTTATGGTACATCGTGTGGTTGGTTCCGGGGTTGTTAGGCCGTCGTCGAGGTTCGAAAACTCTCGACATTTTGATTTAGTTTTTAGAAGATATTCTTCTGAAGACGTCCGCCGCAATTGTAGACAGAACGTCACGAGTTTCCGAACTCCAACCACGACCTAACAATCCGAGAACCAACTACACATTTAACACAGGTACTCAATTATTTTAGTGACCGAGTACGCCACCCGTCAGGCATCAGGAATGAACCCGCGTGCGTCCATACCGCAACCACATTTCTCAACTTCCCCCTCTGTAGCAATCGTATTCTAATATCTTCAATATATGATAGTAGTAAGTTCCCCATTAAATTAAAATTGTCTTTCTAATTTTTTGATGAACTGCATTACTGCCATTTTACCTGTTCGCTATTGTGCTTGAAAAATAAAAACAAATGTTAAATCTGTGATGTACAAGTAGTAAATGACAACATTGGTTTTCTTTATTCAAAATAAATTTCAATTTATAGAAATATATAAAGTAGCAACTAATACAAGTGAACATCTATATTAAATTAGGAATTTGTAATGGACGTTTTCCTGAAAAATGTATCTCAAATACTCAGATGAACTACTACAAAGAGCGTTAACAAGCTTGTATTGTAGACATACAATAGCCATAGTCTAATAAATAATAGTTAGAGTAATTTTCAAATTTGATTCTTGATTTTCAAAGATCAACTTTATCAAAGTTAATGTATATGCATACTTTTAACACATTACAGATTTATTGTAAACATTGTACAAAGTGAAAAAACTATATACATTATATTATGTAAGTAAAGTCTTTACTTCTATAGTTTATAGACAACCATGTTTGTCTCTTTAAATACTTTGTAGTAGTTATTAGTTGAAGACATTCATGTAAAAAGCTGAATTATCACTGTTACATTTTAATTTACATGTAAAATCATACCAATTAATTACTAAATAAACTTTGATATTTTTCTCTGTCAGTTTGATTTTTTAATTTTATTAATTTTTCAAGGGTCTCCAACTCCTTTTTGACAATACTCATCAAGGACTTGTCTAACTGTGCAACTGCTTCAAAATCTTGTTTAGCTTTGATCGGATTCCAAGCCCCTATATGTGCTTTTCCTCTTCTAAATAATGCTTTGACATTGTCTACAATAGAGCAGGAAAGTTAGGAGTATTTCATTTTCCCAAGTTAATTAGAACTTACTGGGTTGACTTTGAAGCACAGTAGTACAATGTTCTATAGCAGCATAAAAATCGTCTTCATTTAATTTGCACTGTGCAAAATTTAGTAACAATGGTATTTTTAGTTTGTTTAACGATTCCCATTCTTCTGAATGTGGTTTTTCTCTAGAAGAAAAGTGTACAGATTTTTTTTTTGAAAGAAAACCTATTTTCAAAAGATAAAAAATTTGAGCAATTTTAAAGGTATCAGATAATTTTATTCTGACACATTAATAACAAAAAGTCCGTTTATTTCCTAATACAATATCGTGAACAGTTGGGAAACATTTTACTATCATGGTTGCCGATAATTTATTAGTGAATTATTCGTTTAATTATTTGTTATGAGAGATGCAATAAAAAAATAATTATATTGAGGAATTCTTGTACAATTTTTTATGACTTTTCTTGGTTAAAAATACTTAGAATATCACATTAGATGTTTAGGTCAATAAGATATTTTCATGTTTGCAAATTTTTAATCTTTCAGCCAAAGCGGAACAAACATCTTAGACGAGGACTATTTTCAATTACTCAGAATTTCCAAGATTAATTAAGAGTACAATGCTTATAAGGAAACATTTTGTCTTCTTCTAGGGATTTTAACATAGGATACTAAACAAGGCTACTAAACGAAATCTACTTCAGATTATATATAAAAATACAAAGGACTGTTCTAAGAATTTACGAATTGTGGTTTAGAGTGTAAAAAAATGAGCGAAAAAGTTAAAAAAAAAGGTATATTAAAATATTCTATTTGAATTATAGCAACATTTTGAATTTTAATACAATACTAATTTGATGAGAACTGGAAAGTCCAAATTATCTGCATTTGAATTATAGGTAGTTTATTATGTTTTCTCATTAATTGCAACTGGACTCTCCTGTCTGTGAAATGCTTAGTGAAATGTACTTGTAGTATGTTTGGCATAGAACCCAGTTTTCTTTAGGCTTTGATACATAGTTTGTTTAAAAATTTATTCAGAAGACAATTGTTTTGTCATTTATACCAGATATTAGTCTTGCAACTCTTGAGCAAATTTCAATCAGTTTTTAGTTAGCATCTTCTGTTAAAATTATTATATAGATCATCAAATCCTAAACTATATTAAAAGGTGTAGTTTGCTTCCAGCCCTTTGACAGTTCTATCCTACAATAAAAGGTATTAATGTTATTAATGTGTCAGATTACTGTACATTAAATTTACACACGTTACTAGAAAACCTTAAATTTGATAGATTGGACTGGCTTAGGAGTACAAGAATTATTTAACGTAGCTCGAGACAAAGAGAGATACAGTGAAGTAATCACTAACATCATTAAATGATGGCACTTTAAGGAGAAGAAAACAAACTATTTCTCTTGACAGCAATAATATAAGTGGAAAGAAGCCTTTTTGGCTCTTTATTTATCTTTACGACATGTAGATATTCATTGTTTTGTGATATAGTTTGCTTGCTTATACAAAAACTGATTTAAGCTACTGAATAGACAAATGCAGTCTTACCCCTGTCCCCACCCAATTTTGCTTTACCAATCATGCATAACTTTTGGTTATTAGCCTATTGTACATTCAAAACTTACTTCAACATTAACCTTTCTAAAATACCAATTGCTTCTGCATATTGACTTGAAGCAGCTTTGTAATTTTTTTCTTTAAAAATCTTGTTTCCTTTTTCTTTTAACACTTGTACTTGATTTAACTGCTCTTCATCATCCATTTGCCATACTTCTTTTTCATAATCTTCAGGTTGTTCTACATTCAATAATTCTAAAAAATATATAAATATTAGTAGTAATTCTGACTGAACTGATAAGAAGAACACTAACATTTAAGCTCTTATTGCAATTAAAATTTAATCAACTGATTATTTCATTAGATTTTTTCAAGACAATAACAGAATTTATTAAGCTTGGAAATTTATGTTGTTCTTCTTTAACTTAAATTAAGATGATTAATAATTTAATAGGTGGTACTGAGAACTGGGGTTTAGTTGCCATATGTGGATTAGGATTTTCGCTTATTTTTCCAAGGATGCGGTCATTTTTAAAGATTCTGTATTTTGCTTCTATTTGAATTTTTTTTAGTAATAATAAGTGGATCTATTATAAAAATAAATACAATTTCCATGGATGTGAATACACATATTTGTGTTGAAAAGAATTACAGACATCTTAAGACAACAGAGAGCTGCAATATCAACTCTTCTACAGTTGTTGCCTTTTGTTAAAAGCTATCTGAAAATGCTGCAAGGTCATCTACAAATAAAGGTGCACTACCCACATTGTGCAAGTAATAATCGTAATAATGGTCCAAGTATTGGCACACAAACAATCTGTCACCAGTACAGATCTGACTATACAATTTTCCTCCTTGAAGGTTGACCAAAAAAATCCTAGCAAAGGAATTCAGGCAACTTATAAATTAGAAATAGTGTAATCAACAATGTTTTGTATATTTTTTCTGCAGGTACTACCAAATGTATTAGATTAAGAACTGTATCGAATATTGGTAGGGATCTATTTGGAACTTTAAATTATCTTAAAATTTAATACATTGTATAACGATTATAACAAATAAAGGTATTTTAAACGTTTACATGTCAGAAGTAGTTAATCACATAAAATGCCAGATATAATTGATAATTAAAGCAAAACACTGCAGAAAACTCATTTAAAATGTTTTAGTTAAACCCCTAGTGATTAATATTTGGTATTTATTTTTTATTTATGGTATGGGCCTAACACCCAACGTGGGAGTACAGTCTGCGAACTGAGAGGTTGAGGCTTTCATATGTTCGTCTTGTACCATCTCCGATGCAGGGCAATGTGGTAAACACCATGCTTTAGGGAACCGCCATTATTACCCCTTGTTCGAGTGAACACAGGTACTCAATTATTTCTAATGACTGAATAGACTATCTGCCAGCTATCAGAGCCCAAGTCCGTCTGCACTGTAACCCAGTGCATCAACCATGTGGCCAGGCTGGCGTTTAACATTTGTTATAAAAATTAAAAAATATTTCTTTAAAAGAAAACCAGAGTTCGAAATTATAGTTTTAATTCAATGTAGAGATAAATCTCAAATATATTCTAGAAATATTAAAATTTGGATCAGCTATAGTGAAAAGACAGTTGTATTGAAAAATCAGGAAGATTAGTTCCTTTTCTAGTAATATAACCACTTTACTAGTAATGATAATGCCATCAGGGGACACAACTATATCTTAGGCAACTTTTACTACTTGCTGTTGATTCTACTCCAGAAATGAAACTTAGGATACATTATTAGCATACATTAATATAAATGTAGGGTGTCCCATAAACGTCTTGGGTCAAAATAATACAGATAGTACAAGAGTTTAAATTGAGTATTTTGCAATTGGAAACCAATGGTTTGAAATACCTATATTAGACACACCTAAATCTTAAAAAGCAATATATTTGAGAAATGTTTCTGTAAACTGCTTTAATATTTAAACTGTTAAGTGCCAACTTTCAGTTTCGATATATGTGTATGCATGGTGCACAAAATTTTAACGCACTCTCTCAAAAATTTCTAGTGTCTCTTGTACATCACAGGTGGCAAAGATTTGGTAAACAGTTTTCTTTTTTAGTTTCTACTAGAGTTTGATAAACTAACAATGTGATGTGCTTTGATGAAAAAAATCCAGACAAGGAGATCCAACAATTACATTGGTTACAAAGTGGAACCTCCTTTTCTAATTTGACAATTTGAGAATCTGGTATCCAGGTGCTTGCAGATACCAATATTAAAGCAAACAAGCACACAGTCATGTTGAAAGCGCATACAGACAATTAGAGGTATCGTGTCCAACATTGACAATACATCTTGAATGAATCACAGGTAATATGGACTATTCAAATGGGGGAGCAAATACTGGAAATAAAGTCCTATAGTTCTAAGTTCAGCCTACAAATTGATAAAAAATAGTTGCTGGTGGGAAAAAGATTTTCATCGCTTCAGCTGTTAAACTGTTGAAAATATCATCATAGGTAAAACAGGCCTCCATCCATTAAAAGTACAAATTGTAGGAAATTTATTATAGTAGGACAGAACTGGATAAACTATTCACAAAAATAAACTCTTGGTATAAAATAATTTTCATTGCTTGTTCCTATATTAGGTTACAGGTTGAAATTGTATTGCTCTCAGCACTTAGTATCCCTTGAAACATACTTTTGATGGTGCTTCATATATATAATCGAGCACTATCTTGTCAAATTTTGATATGCAAATAGTTCTTTCTTCATCTAGCACCAATTTAGATAACTCCATTGCAAAACTTTTCTTTCCCACTGTTTGGACACTAATTTCTAATGCGTAACTTTTAGTCTTAGCTTATTGTACTTTTAAAACTTATTTTAACATTAACTTTTTTAAAATACTAATTGGTTCTGTATACTCCATCTATATCAACGCCTGTGTTGTGTATTACTGTATCTCCAATAAGTAGTGGGCACAACCTATAAACAAATGTTACCAAGGAAAAGCAATTCTGTTATTGCTTTGTAAGCTAACGCCACCAAAAGCTGATGGGGTAGGCGGTTGTTTATGATAAAAACTAAAGCAGCTTACAAAAGTGAATTTTCTATTCAAAATCTTGTGGAACTTGAACATTTCGATTATTTGATTATATATCAGAATATTCATTTCAAACTATTTTAGCATCTGTGTTATTTTGAATTAAGAGGTGTATGATGCACATCAATAAACATGTAAAAATACCTATAGTAAATGTTAGGTCTTGTGGATTCTTCAGAAGGTTATTTAAATCAGCATAGCCAATTCCTTGCTGCTGCAAAGTCATTGCACAATGATGATCGTTTCGTTCATGGGGTGGAATGTGAGCTTCTCGGAAAGTTTTAGATATGAAAGGATATTGTAAAACCAACTACAAAAAACACATAGTATAAACAAATACAAATCTGTACAAATAGAAGTTGCAAAGGTTAATTAAAAGTTAAAAGTTTTATTTTTGTTGTAGATTCTAATACTGCAAACAATAAATAACGCATTATTATACGTAATATTTCTCTTAACTAAGTTTCTTAGTTTTACCTAGTGTCCCAAAAAAAAGCATAATGTTATAGTTTGAATAGATTCATTAACAACCAGAAACAAAAAAAAAAACATTATTTTGCAGTATTAGAAATTAATAAAAAATCTTTCATTCTTCAGATATAACTGATCGAGTAGTTTCAAACTTAAACATATGGAATCCCAAAAGTAAGCAATTGTTGAGAATCAAAAGAGATAATAAAGAATCTTCATTAATGATTGTCCCTCATGTAATCATAGGCAACTCATCAGATTTTGTATATTTTTGATGCTCTTCGTCATTAAAACTTAATTTTACAAATTTATATATATATATATATATATATATATATATATATATATATATATATAACAAATAATATAAACACATTATGGGCTGCGTTTAGTTTATAAAAATATTTATTGAACAAAAATAAAATTTGACGGCAGTAAATAATCGTCTAACTTTTGTGGTCATGTGAAAAAGAATTAATAATGAAGATTCTGTATTACACCGAATTCTATATTAAATATACAAATGGAAGCAAACAAATATACTAAAAGTATAAGAAATACAAATAATTGAGATAAGATATGAAATACATGTTAAAAGTTAGTAATAAAAAATACAAGGTACTTTTTTAAATTATAAAAATACTTTGCCAAACATCAAATAACAAATGTACAACTGCTGTTCTTTTCTATTATACATATATTTCAAAATCATTGTAACTATATATCTATATTGACTTATTTTTTGCAAATTATCAAAAATTTTGGCATCCGTTACTCTTTCTCTCATTTAATTGATCAATACTTGTCAAAATTCTTGTCACCACTGAATTTTGACAAGAATTGTTGGATCTGAGTTGGACGATCATTTCATTCGCTTAGTGTGCAAGCAACAGTTTACTAATATCTTCGTACAATTTAAACTTTAAAGTACAAATTTCTTTATCTATACACATTTTGAGTTAATTTAACAATTATATTCCTCTTAAAATAATTAAAATATTTCAGAGAAACAGATTGAGGAAAGTTTTAAAAACAGCTTTTAGCAGTTGTATTAGTTTGTTTAATTATTTCTGATAGTGTCCATTAAAAAAAATCTTTCATTGATTAAGACAGCATTGGATTTAGATCACTCTTCTGTGGTATCGGGCAAATCACCAGCTGAAAATTACCCAATGTAAAATGATAAGGCTCTCTATTCTGTCAAAATGTCTAGCCAGCAAAGTGGAAAATTAAGGTTTATACATCATTACCCCTTTTTTGAATTAAACACAGCTACTCACTTATTTTTATGACTGAGTGACTCATTAACCAGATACATGAAATCTAATTTCAAACCAAGAACGTACTGTTTGGTATATGTTTAATAGATTGGCAATAGTGGCGCACATATTTTATTAAATAGTGGCTAGAGGCTAATTACAGAAAGCAAATGTCTGATTTGATTGATGTAAACAACAATTAGTAACTTCTGATGTAATTTAAATAATGTTCTGATTAATTGTTATGAAAACAATAAGCACTGCAAATTGACAAATATATTCAACAAGAGACATTCCATTTCCAAAATTTAACTATTGAGTAGTAGCCTAAGGTTTTTTAAAAGAGATAATAAAGAATGAACAAATAAAGATAGAACAGTGGAGGTACGTCTAATAAACAATATATATAAACATTTTAAACCTTTGTCGTATATGGATTAGTCTTTTCACTGTTTCTCATTTTTTTATCCTTCTATTCTCATATTACTGATAAGCTACTAGTCATTTTTTCTTTTTTTATTTATCTCCTCCATAAATACTCTCTAAGAGTATTTCTATTCTAGTGTACAGATATTTCTTAACATCTTGCCATTTGTAGTCTTATTTCACTTGTACTTGAGTTTGTAGTAAAGCAATGTTGCTATTTCCCAATTAGTTCTTGTCCATCAACCAGATTAATTAGTGAACTATAGAAGAATCTTCTAAATATATATATACATAATCTAAACCTTAGTTGTCGTTAGATCTTCTATTTATAAGATTTGGATTTCCCAATAAAATAGGCAGAAATTTTATGTTGTGCATCCTAGCCGTTTAAGAGAATTGAGTGGAATTACATTAAGCACAGAAAGAAAACTAATATGAAAACCAGTGAGAATCACTCAGCAGTGGTAAAGCAAAATATTTATACTGCAAGCAGATTATCATTACATACATGTATTAAAATAGCATCACTTTGTGGAGTTTATAGATGCTCCCCTAAATATTACTTATTTTATTAAGAACAATTTTAGCAAAAATAAAACAAATCAGCAAACCTACAAATTTCCAATCATGTGACTACAATTTACCTTGGTGTTTTCAAGAACTAAGTAAGTGACCTAACAAAAAAGATTGTACGCCATAGAATGGAAGATAAGCTCTTGGGTTTATTATCTCCCAATTTATTAATAACAGATTGTCAAAGACAAAATGTTTTTTTTTTAGAATTTGATGGCTGTAGCTTATCTTATTCTTGTCTAATTAAAGTTAATATTTCAATTTGATCATTTTGTACTACATAATTTAAGTGTTGCTCCCATTTGGTTGCTTGCATCTGTAATATAAAAGTAAATCTTGTATTTACGCTTTTATCAATTGTGAATTGTGAAATTTCGTCAATTGCCATTTTCTGTATAATCGTCTCCCATACTTCCATTTTAAATTTTTTCCCAAGAATTAACTCCATTGGTTTCCCAAGTCCAATCTTTGAATCGTCAATAAGAGTCTTCTGTTGGTCGCATAAACGTGTTTGAAAATGAAATGTAACCTAGGAGTGAACGTTACATTAATATAGTTTAACAAAAAAGAAATCCACAATACATAATCATAGTGTTTATCACCTTGGTTCCATTTTTAAATGTAGCTTGTTTTCGTCCAGAGTATAAGATCTTTTTTAGTATGAAAGTCTTATGTTCATCCATTAAATGAAGTATGCACTACCACACTTTTCTTTGAAAAGACGCAATGTTTAAACAAATCTACTACGACGTGATAACCTTATTTTCGCCCATTCCAATGCAATTATGTAACTACGTAAACATAACCTTAATTGTCAGCACAATTACGTATCCTATATCATATAGGCTATGTGTCAATATTACAGATTACGTAATCTGTAATTGTCCGTAATAATAACAGGGTATTGTAGAAATTAAAAATGTTTATAAACTTAATATGGGTACATTATTGGATTTTGAAGTCAATGAATTTCATGTTGCTCTTTATTAAATGTCTGTCACTTTATTCGTGAGATGGATTCAAATTTATCAAACATAACCTCGTGGTGAGAGGCTATCTTTTATTCGAAAGGGATCGAATTAAGGGTCAATAAGGGTATTTAAAGTCTATAGTCAAGTAGATTTTTGTCAACTATTAATATTTTAACACCCAATTGGATCTATGAATTTTACATGTTCTCGGAGACCACAAAAGGTCGAAATTACGTTCCATATCTAACAATTCGAAAGACACAATATTGACCTAATATTAGGTGTAGATAAGCAACGTTTCTTATTTAACAAGGTTTGCAATGTTCTAGTTTTTTGTGTTTTATGTAAAATACAAACTAGCGTGCTAGTTATGATTATTAAGAATATGCAGGAATATACTTGTATTAAAAATTATAAAAAATAAATTGCATAACAATAAAATTCCATACATATGCAGAACATTTGCAATAACTTTGCGAGTATTGATTAAGAAGGACTTGAGGGTCGAGTATCAGTATAGATAGTATTCTAGTGTTCTGCCCCTTATTCATGAAATAAAATCTTTTCATCTGTTAGTCTTCCAGCATTACAACTAAAACTGGTAGAGTTCATAGTAACATAGAATATTCACATAGTTGAAGAAGCAGGCAATATTTCTAATTGTTGCTAAGAGAATTATCCAAACTAAGACTCATAGAATTGTATTGGCTGTGGACGATGAATATATAACAATAGAGCCAGGAATTTCATTCTTATGTTTCATCATTTATCATCACAAACTGATATCATTAGCAATAGATTTGCATACAACTTACGAAAACGGGAGTGTGTTGTATGATTCTGTTTTGCATCCTGATCAGGGGCTGTTTGAGCCCTAAAACTTTTTGGACCATCTTCAGCTTTTACTGTTTCCACAAAAGACTGCGACATTTTGACCTGCTTTGCCACCCCTCGGGAAGAAATCTTGGGATCGTCTTTAAAAAGCTGCAATATTTCATGTTGCTTCTACCCTTCCCGTTTTTGTTTTCCACTGTAAGTCGTTTCCTAAATTGTTTTGACACAGGAGCGATAGTAAAATTAAGGATATTTGCTTTTGGAGTAAGCCAACAAGTACTCGGGTTGGAATTGTGGACGTGTTCGTGCAGAAATAGTTTGTGGAATTCCATTTTATTCAACAAGATTGTGGCAACTGACTTGTCTAGACAAGTTTGCCCTTATAAAGTGATATTTTTGCGCTGACCGGACAGTCTGTTTAGATAGCTAGCTCATAAAATGCTGTACTTACATTGTTATATTTAATTTTCAGTGCTTCAATGTTACCACCCTTTATCTAGAAGAGTTAATTTTTGTTAGTATGTCATTTGTGTATATCATAGAACAATAAGTTACATGCAACAAGTTTTATTTTTGCTGTTTCACTTACTATAATATAAAGCATGCCTAACAGCATTTATTGAACAGATACACTTAGTACTAAATCATTACACTAAAAAGCTTGCCAATACTGTACAGTGTATGTTTAAACCAGATTCACAATTTTACATTTTTGTTGAGCGGGATTACATTTTGATTTTTAAAATATGAATATATGTAATGCAAATGCATTTAAAATTATAAATTTAAAAATATATTTAACCTTATAAGGTTAAATTAAGATTGCAATTTGCAAATATTTACAACAGCTTATTTAAATGACTATGCCTACTCCTTGGAACAAATTAAATCAATAAAGGACCAGAAAGAAGCAAACAGAGAGGCAGATAAACTGTTAAAAGTACAAGAGAGTACAACTGAGGCACAGGCAGGAAGAGCTGAAGATAGGTAGAAAGGTAGAACCACAAGCTAAAGGTCTCCAGGAGACTATCCAGGTGCAGGAATGCATGAGAAACTACTGAAGATAATAAATACAGGAACCATCCCGATAAAAACTAGAAGCAAATAATAAAGGAGACGACACAGGCCATGAAAATAGAAAATGATAAAATAAATACAAAAACGAATAGGATTATTTGAACGGAAATTGTACATTATAATAATAAAAGAACTAAAACAAATACTACATTGTAATGAATGGAGAATAGGAACTTGGAATGTGAGAGGAAAAGAAATGGAATTACTTATATGCTTCGAGGTAACAGAAACAGAAAAAAAGAGGAACAACAGTATTATGAGATGGCAATCTACTAATATACAAAGGAGTAACAGAAACAGAAATTGCAAGTGGACGAGCAGAATGTCTAGTAAAAAGAGATGTAGTAGATGGGAATATATCAAAGATTAAATTAAATTAAAAGTAGTAATACAAACAGAATGAAATGAGATACTGACACACACTGGTGATTGTGTATGCTCCAAATGGAGATTCTAAAGTAGAAGAAAAAAGTAAAGGACTATGGGACAAATTAATCATATTAGGAGACTTTAATGCTAGAATTGGCAATCAGCATGATAAATGGCAAAGGGTAATAGGACAACAAGGTGAATAAGAACGGAATCCGTTTCTTAGAATTTTGTAACGATAACAACCTAGTGATAATAAATTAATTTCTAGCGGACCCAGCTTTACTTCTGTCACGCCTTATAACTGTTGATCAAGGCAGCTTCCAAGCTGGAGACCAGCTTCTATTTCTGTCATTTCTGACATAATTTTTGATCTGTGATAGATAGATAGAGACATAACGTTTTCAGTATTCAACTAAGGACCATAAGTCCAGACGCCAAAAATCAGCCTGATCGGAAAAACTCGAGACCGGTTTGCCACTATTCACTTTCATTTGAATATAATTCACTGTCATTCATTTCAATAAACCTGTAAAGCAAATTTTCGCTTGTTTAAACATAAAGAAATTCACAAAATCATTAGAGAAGTACCACAAAGAAAAGAAAAGTTAATAATAGACTATGTAGTAATTCCAAGAGAAAATAAGGACATAAAAGATGTACGAGTTGAGAAAGGATACGAAATTGGCAATAACCATTATTTCTTAGAAGCCAAATTCAGACAAAATCTAAATAAAAACAAAGAAATTAACCAAATGCCCACAAATATGGAAACCAAGAATAAAATATGACGCTTCAAATAAAGAAAATAAAGAACTAAGAGAAAAATATTCCAAGGAAGTTGATAAAAATATTGAACACAATCATATGATGGGGCAAAATAATAACGTAAATGACATATTGGATACGTTCAAATAATAAAATCAGAACAAATAAAACATTGGAATTTTTCGTAAATAGAAAAGGAATACGACAAGGAGTATTACATCCCTTACTGTTTATCAGTCTTATCAATAAAGTTATAAAACAAAGCTGGGGCCGAACGTCAAAGTATGCAATAGGATATTACAAACAAGTGACGGTACACTCATGTGCATTCGCAGATGATGTGCTCATAGCAAAGAATAGAAAAAAATTAGAATATATCTATGTGGGCAGATATACTTAAAGCATACAACTTAATAGTCTATAAAGAGAAAACTAAGGTAATGGCCATCTCTAAACAAGAGAAAATAAATATCAGACTTGGGGAAGCAATATTAAAACAAGTAAATGAATTGGAGTACCTGAGAATAATTATAAAAAAGAACACAAGAAATATGAAACAATCAAAAAATGCTATATACAGAAATTTTATGAACAAGAGATATCTAAGGAAACAAACATAACCGTATACAACACAATCTACATACCAATACTAACATATGGGGCTGAGAATTAGGTATTATATAAAAGACAAGAAAATAGACTACAGGCTACAGAAATAAGATATTTAAGAAAAGTGGAAGGGGTTAAAAGAGTGGAAAAAAATAAGGAATGAGCACATCAGAGAAAAGATAAAAATGAATTCTCTGAAAAATAAAATAGAACAAAAGATGTTAAAATGGGCAGGCCACTTAATCCGAATGGATAACACAAGGCAAGTATGGGAAGCTAAAAAACCAAGTAAAAACAGATAAGGACGACCGAGAACAATCTGGAACAGCATAGCGGAGATATTAAAACAAGGGCAGAGGCAAGAATATTAGCAAGCGATCGTAAAAATGGCGAAAATTTTGTAGTAGCAAATTACCTCGACACATAGGGATATAAGATGAAAATGATATAACAGCTTACTTATATATTACTATTGATAAAAGCACTAAATTATAATAGATAATTTACAAATTATTCAGATATAAAATAGCAATACAAATTTCTCGATATTGTAGCGATTCCTTATCACAACTAGTAAATTTATTCAAACTTCATTATGAATTTTAATTTCCACATTTAAAGTTATCACTTGCAAAAGCAAAGATGAAAATAACCGATTTTCAAAACCTGCACCTACAAACAAAATATAATATTTAAATTTTAGTAATTTTTACTACCAAACTTTTTTCATTAATTAAATTGTACTGTTAACAATTGAATACTACTAAAATTGCCTTAAAACCTTAGAATGAGCAGAGCATAGAGACTGTAATGAACTCTGAAGTGTATCAAACCATTAGAACAATGCATTTTTTCAAAATGGCCTATCTATAATGGGTTGCAGAAATTCTCAATAGCTTTATTACTATACACATTTAAAAGTTGTGCTATTTAATAGGGATACACCAAAAACAGTGCTAGCATAACATTGGTGCTAAGTTTTCTACACATCAAAACATATTCACCATGTATATATACTAATTATAAACTAAAAGTTTTATGTATAATAATGTAATAAAAAGAAACAATTCTATACTTAATTACGAAATATTTATTTCTATGTTAAATAATGTTACATTAAACATTCATTAATACAAGAAAATTTAATTGCAGAATTCCTTGTGATCAAAAACTTGCATCAACTAATTGTACTGCAAATCCTTTACATATATAGGCAATAAAATAACAAAATAAAACAGAATACTTACTGTAACAGCACTCACAACTGCTTACCATATAAAATAAACTACGAAGCTGATTATAAAAGTATTTTCCCCCTTAACAGACAGATAGTACTTAGTGTTTCTTCTTTCAGTTGGTTAAGATTTATCCTTTAAAAACTCCTTATTTCGTTCCATCATTTCCTCTTTTTTATCTTTCTTAGCTTTATCTAGAAACTTGTCCATTTCCTCCAAATTAGTTTCATTAGGAATACCCTTACGTTTTTCATCACCCCCATCCTTTTCACTCCATTTTCCTTCATAGGTGTCACGTTCATTATACTTGTTTTCGCTTGTGTAATCATCTCTGTCCTCTCCTTCAGACAGTGGTCCCTCATGCCTAATCGGTTCCCCATCATTATCCAGATATTTATTTATCTTTTCTTTTTCGGCATTAACCTTCCTCATAGTATCTGCAGATTCTCTGTCGCGACTACCACTTACTGATCTACTGCGATCACGAGAGCGGCTTCTGTCATATCTGCTTAACAAACATAAGCTTTAGAAGTGGTTTATATACATTACAATTAGTTTTTACCTGCGATCTCTGTAATCTCTATAACCTCCACCTCTATTGAAACGGCCACGAGGTCTACGACCTCCTCTGGTGTTGTAAGGTCTTCCACGGCCTCTGTAGTCTCTATAGTTGTCCCTGGAGTCCCTATAATAATTCCCTCTTCCCCTGTTATAGTTTCCTCCACGTGGAGGTAGCCTGGGCTTGTAGTAAGTGCCTCTGTCTCCATATCTAGCACCTCTAAACCCGCCGCGTCTGTATCTACGCCTTTCGCCAGAGTAGCTACGCGAACGAGAACGGCTTCGTGAATAATACGATCCTGTACGAGACCGTGATCGACTGTAATAAGATCTAGACCGACTGCGATAACTTCTGGAACGTGAACGTGAGATGCTAGAAGAACGCGAGCGACTGTACTTGCGACCACGAGACCTGGAACGACTTCTTCTTGTTGATCTGCTTCCTGATCTGGGCCTTCCAGGGGGCTCTGGTGGTTTGCGGTTACCTACAATTCAAATGTGCTCTTAACTGTAAACCATAACAAGCATTTAAAAGTAATATTTATGTATACAGGCCATTCTAATAAAAACTGAACTTTTATTTTATTATTTAACATAAAACACGTAAAGCTATCAAGAAGTGTGATGAATATTTGCCAAAATTGGAATTTTTACATTTGATGGACAGGTATCACAAATTAGTCAATAGCCATAAATTTGAATCAGTGATATATCATAACCTACTTCTAGAAAGATAAAATTCATAGCAGTGCTAAAACCTTGGAGGAAAAGATAAAGTTTTTTTCCCTGGTAAATCATCAGCAAGATTATTAAATTGAAATATCAAAGATGGCCCAAAAAAACTTTACAAAAGGCGACCTAGAGGCTGAAATAGTGCTTTGGGCAGGTAACAGTGTTTGAATAATTGACTATAAGTGAAGATAGATAGATAGATAGATGGATGGATCGACACACACACACACACACACACACACACACACACACACGCACGCACGCACGCACGCACGCACGCACGCACGCGCACACACACACACACCAATGTTGTACTGTTGGGACAGTATCCTTGCCCAGCATTTGATCAACAGATTATAGTACAACCTGTTTCTAACCACATAGCCATGCAATATTATGACCCATTATCCAGGGCAGGTAGCATTAATTTAGAAGAAGGAAAATGTATTCACCACAGCAAAGGGGTTTGTATGTTCGAGGTTGCTTTTAACTCATATACCCACAATGTCACCGGATTTTGTGCTCTTGGTAGCAATAGTATTTCGAGTTAGAAAATAAAGCTTATGAAGGATGGACTTCTAACATTAATGAAGATGTATTACAACAGGCAAATCATCAGCAAGATTATTAAATTGAAATATCAAAGATGGCCCAAAAAAACTTTACAAAAGGCGACCTAGAGGCTGAAATAGTGCTTTGGGCAGGTAGCAGTGTTTGAATAATTGACTATAAGTGAAGATAGATAGATAGATAGATGGATGGATCGACACACACACACGCACGCGCGCGCACACACACACACACACCAATGTTGTACTGTTGGGACAGTATCCTTGCCCAGCATTTGATCAACAGATTATAGTACAACCTGTTTCTAACCACATAGCCATGCAATATTATGACCCATTATCCAGGGCAGGTAGCATTAATTTAGAAGAAGGAAAATGTATTCACCACAGCAAAGGGGTTTGTATGTTCGAGGTTGCTTTTAACTCATATACCCACAATGTCACCGGATTTTGTGCTCTTAGTAGCAATAGTATTTCGAGTTAGAAAATAAAGCTTATGAAGGATGGACTTCTAACATTAATGAAGATGTATTACAACAGGCAGAAGTTGAATAAAATCTATAAACTACTATTTAGTCCATCAGTGTTTCAACGTACTCAAAATAACCATAATATTATGAAGTTAAAAATTTGACAGATAGGTATGGATGAGGATGAATCGACAAAATGCAACAAAATATACAGATTAGAGGTGGCTTTTTTCTTGCTACCCAAGCATAACAAAATATTTTTTTTTATCTAATTGTAACCTAAGATAAAATGTGGATTCTATATAATCATAAACAAAGTGGATTGTGATTTAGCCACAGAGAAGTTCCCAAACAGCATGTAAGAGTGAGTCTCCATCTCATAATCAAACAATTACAACAGAGTCCTATTGTATTTATATATAATTGCGTTTAACATAGCCATTTCTGGTCAATAGATGCAGGCCGATACTTTTTCACAACACTGTAAAACCTCATGTAGCATGGTCAATGCTGCAAAAATTAATAGAGTTTAGTTTTCTCATCTACCTACCTATCAACAGATTTTTGTTTTTCTAAACTTTGGCAACTATATGCAAAACCAATACTACAACTGAAAGGTTGTCATTTTGGCATTCAAAAACTTTCTTAGAAATAAACATTGAATTTTTCAATAATGACGTATGAAGTGCTATCAGAGCGTCAACAACAATCAAGATTAAAGATGATTATTTTATGTAATAAATGCTTTTAGGATAAAAAATACAAATCTGACATTAAAAGTGAAACTATCTAACAATATTCTTTGTGCCTCAAGGTCGTATTAGATAGTATAAAAGTACCATAAATTTAAAGAAACAAATTAACTCAAACCATAAACTCCAATGTAACTGCAAAATAAATAACTAATTCTGATGTATTAAAATAATGCTTGGTTATAATTAATAATTTGAACAGCAACTACATAAGAAATTTTATGCATACATTTTTGATGTGTATGTAAATAATAATTTAAACTATATTTCAAATATAACATGTAATACCTGGATAAGAATCTTTCGGAGGTGCTCCTGGTGGCAATGGAGGCAAATCATCATTGCGTTCAGATTGCAACCTTTGAGTGGGCGACAGCAATCTGAAATTTCCAAATTTATCCAAAACAACCTGCCCAGGAGGTATTAGTGGTTTATTTTGTGGGGCAGGAAGTGGGGGTTTTGGCTGTTTTTTGGGCAATTCTGGCTCCTTCTTCATAGGTGGTGGTACTTCTTTAAGTGCCATAGCTTTACGGACACTCATGTTCTTCTCAGCAGACGAAGATGGCAAAACGGGACCCTTTTTGTTGGATTCTTCTAATGCATCGCTGCTTTTGCTTATACGTTTGTTATCTAACATTTGGTCTTCACTCCAGTCTTCACGATCTGGTTTCTTTTTAAAACGGGAACTTCCACCAGATGTAGCATTTCCTATCTGCATTTTCCATTTTGTAGGAGCTCCACTAGCTGTAGCAGATGCAGTGGCTTCTGCTACAGCTTGACGCGCCTTTTGCTCACGTGTAGGTGAAGGTGAATCCAAAATCAATGATCGTTTAGGGCTTTCGCTTAATTCACTTCTATAATGTTAAAAAAATTACAGAGTACATTATCAAATAAATAGAACCTTAACATTTACCTTTTAGATTCTTTTTCCAAAGCATAATAGGCACTCAATTTTGATTCCAATTCCTCCAAGTCTGGCAAGCTATCCAAAAATCTGTAATGAGATATATTTTAATAGATGGTTTGCACACAAATGTATGTACCTCCTCCTTCACACATACATACGCATACAATTTGTTATATATTATATTATGTTATATGGTTTTTAAAAAATCAAATTTCAAACAATTTTAAGGTAATAAATTATAAAGGAACAAACCTTTTGCTATATCCAGCCTTTTGAAGTAGATAATCTTCATCATCAGAATTCAAATTATGTCGCTTACTTCGTTTTTCCTTAATTCCCAATTCCTTCTTTAAAGCGTCTCTTAGTTTTTTGTTTTCTAAATCTTCAAATTCACTCAAGTCAAAGTGTTTGCGCTTTAATTTTTTTTCTTTGCGCTTCTTTTTACTTTCTTTTTTAGCCTTTTTATCCTTCTTCTTCTTCTTCTTTTTATTCTCTTCACCCTTTTTTTCCTTCTTCCATCTAGCACTTTCCTCTAAAAACTTTCTTACCTTTTCCTCATAGTCTGAATCGCCCTTTGTATGTTCTAAGAAAGCTCTCACTTTAAGTTCATAATCATTATGTTCAGGTTTTGGAGGTTCAGGTGGTTGTTCAAATGTAAAATCAAAAGAATTCGAAGTAGCAGGCTTGTTAAATTGATAGTTAGCCGAAGTATCATGTGTAGGATCCATTAAAGCCATGCGTTTACTAAGCGGCGATAAGGAACTTTGTTTTTCACGACGATGAGAGCGTGACCTATGTTTCTTGCGTTTTTTGAAGTCAGAATCTCCAGAACTGCTGCTAGAGTCGCTACTGCTTGACGATGAACTGCTAGAGCTCTCATTACTACCAGATGAGCTGGAGCTAGAACTGGAAGTAGAGCGACGTCTGTTTTTACGCTTCTTACTCTTTTTCTTCTTCTTTTTATCTTTTTTATCTTCATCTTCATTTTTCAGCAATTGTTTCAAAGCATCATTAACATCACTAGATTTAGCGGTACTAGCTGTTGAAGCATTCAAGTTTGGTAGAAGTAAATCACCTGGCTCTATTAAATTTTTGGATGCCTGACTTTTGTTTTTCAAAAATTCAAGTGAATTTTGGGCTTCTTCATGAAACGGTATAATACTTAAACAGCTTTGATATGCTTTTCGAGCTTCTTCTATTTTGTTTTCTTCTTCATAACTTCTCCCTAATGCTACCAAAGTTTCTCCCATATACTTGCGAGCATTTGCATGGCTAGGATTTAACTTGAGGGCAGTTTCAAAGTCCTCTATGGCTTTTTGAAAGTTGCCGCTGTTCGCATATAATGCACCACGAGCAACAAGGCCTTCTACATTCTTGGGATCAATGTTCAAAGCTTTATTTAAACACTGGAATGCTTCTGTATGTCGACCAGCTTTAAAATGGTCTATACCATCTGCAACGTTGCGGTAGGCCCACTTGCTGGCTTGAACTTGTCGTAATTCATGAGCATATTCTTGTTCTGGAAATCTTCCCCTAAAAAAATTCTTAAGTCAATCACAGTTAAGGTTTACAGTAATAGAGAACACTTACGAAATGCCCAACATAAAAGTCAAGTGTGATGAAATCCCCATTACTTCTGACAAGTAGGAGATATTGTTGGGATTGTTGAAGCCAACACTCTTCTCCAAAACGGCGTCATAAGTTTCTCCCTTGTGATCCAAAGCTTTTCTGAAATTACAATTACACATTTAGTTTTCATTAAATAATCAAATGCGTTATCAAAAACGTGGAGAAAATTAAGCATTTATACCATAATAGGTAAGGTAATATACCTGCAAGTAGCGAGTTTGTGAATCTGGCTGGATGTTAGTTTTCTTATCTTTACATGGTCTAAAAATTTACACATTTATCATTGCTTTTGCTCGTATGTTTTTAATTGCTCTTCTCATTGTGATTTTGCCTCCTCCTTCTAAATCTTATCTTCTGTTTGGAACCGCCATTGCCCAAACATAACCCCAACCCACCCAACCCAAACGTCACACACATCTATCTTCTCTACTGCTTTTACCTTTACATTTTCATGTTTTTATTGTACTTTCTTCTATTTAATTCTATAGATCCCATTAGTAGTTGGCAGGCATCATTCTCTAATTGATCAATTACTTATTTACCAGACTCACAAACTGAATGATCAAGGATGCAACGTTGCTTAGATGTAAACCCTACAAAAAGCTATACGTACCCGCAAAAAGCATAAATTTGCACTGGGAACTCCAACAAGGTTCAGTATTATAAAAAAAAGTTGTTTCTATTAAATCTTTTTCCATATCTACAGTGGATAAATAAACAGTTTAAGAAGTTGCAGCATCTCATTATTATATCCAATGGCTGAATATTGTTAATAGCAACTGTTTCTTTTTCATACTGTTATTGCTATTACATTGTAAGATTTGGATACTGCGAAAAACATATACATATATGTTATATAGATATAATGTAAAAGTTTGGCTAAAATTTCACGTAGTTGAATGTGTGAATTTGTTTGCACGTTGAGAATCAACTAGTTAAAAATGATCTCACCTGTAATGTAGCAAAGCATTCGTGAATACATGAATGTGCTGCCGATAAATTTCAACCCACAGTGCTAAAGTGCTTATTTAAACATGTATAAAAGAGGTCAGACACTTTTTCACAGCAAAGTTCGACATAATGATTAGAACGTTTTATCAGCAATATAAACGTAAAACTCTTAGAATTCCTTAATGCAGGAACCTATAATAAATAAAAGTTCACTTTTCCACATGAGTTAAGTACCTGGGGAATAGGAGCATGGTAAAAGCAATACATCAGAACAATGATCAAATTTGACAAAAATCTGCAATGCCGAATCCGTTATGTAATATTTTCAGACATAAAAATGAAAACTGTACATACATGTGTGTAATGTGCAAATAATAATAAAAAAAAGTCCACAAAAAGTGCGAAAAAATTCAGAGAATAATCAGCGCAGAATTCTTAATTATTATGCAATTTCTTTATTAGATTGTACTCGTATTTCTCAATTTTTTTGTGTAACAATTATTTTCAGCACAGAAGGGTATAGCCCCAAGTCTTCCTATATAACACAAGTGGACATCTTATTTTAATGTTATAATTAATATAGGATTAGTTTATCTAGACATGCCATTAGTGCCTGGAAACTGGGGGCTACAATTTATGTCATTTGTACTTTTTATTATCTGATAGCATATCAATGAAACAAATCTAAGATTAATATTTAAATAAACATATCAAATTTACAATGCAGTCTTAGACAACAGACTAGTAAAAGCGTGAATTATCAGAAATCATGTGGATCTCAAATGAACAAGTTCATTACATTTTGCAAAATATATTAATTATAAAAAACTTTATACATTACATTTCACTTTTGAAGAATAAAAGCAGTATTCACAAAAACATGTCTTGGAGTGCCCTAAAAAGTGTTTATTCTAATGTGACAACATACCAGCCCATTAAACAAAAATTGATTAAACCAAGGTTTGAAATCTTTCTACATCTACCCTGTTCACCCGATTTAACTCTTTAAATTATCATCCGTTTCTACAACTCAACTTTTTTGACTGAAAAAAATTTAAAAAAGGACAAACATTTAGACAGCCTCAAAGACTTCCACAGAAGAATCACAAAACTGAAGAACCATTGAGATAAATACTTTAAACTTCAAGAAAATTAAAAATAAAACTCAATTTATTCTTCACCATTAAACAAGGTTATACAAAGCCAATGTCAAAACGTCGAGAATTTAGTCAAATACACACCCATCCACGTGCACATCCACCCATCCACCCATCCACACACACACACACACACACACACATACACATTAAATTTTGAGTAATTCAAGCACTCCAAAGAAAACTGCAGTGAAATAAGAAGATATTTAAGTGAGTAAAACAATACAGTGATGTACAAGCAAGCCATGATTATAATGAAGAACAAGTGTTTAACCCACATACCACAATTTGCTTTAATGAAGAATTACTATTTTAGCTTTACAGTTTTTGTCAAATTGAATTTTACATTTTTAGTTAAATGCACTTACATGCAATGCAGGCATGCTGGTTTCTAGTTGAATTGAAATGCTTTAAAAAATATTTCTATAATGATATCTGTATAAAGATAGTCAAATTATTCTCTACAATTTTCTGCACTTGTTTAGAAATAAGTAAAAAAGCAAATAAACACACACATGTATGCATATTCCAAAAGGGTGTTCTGTTCCAATAAGAGTGCAAGATTTAGTTTCTTCACAATTTGAAAAGTAGTATTTTTAGTGCAAAGTAATAGTCCATCCACAGTGATTATGTGTAGCAGACAACATTTGATAAATGTTCTGCATAACTTTATTGGTACACTTTGCAATTTTAACAAAATTTGCATTGAATTTACTCCTTCAGCTAAGAAATTGTTATTGATTTGTCGATTAGCTTAAACATGACACTTCACAGGATTTAAAAAGAAGGCACATACATGGTTTACTGTTTCTTGAAGTAACACATTGTAAATATTTTCTTTGTAACAACTTAAATGATTTACACAGTGTAATAAGTTTTATCACCTTGTCAAAACAACATATCTTCCAGATCTATTATGTTAAATAAGACTATAGAAACTCCATTATCCATGTTCCGATAACAAACATTCTATTGATGTTCGTAAATCAAAATTATTAATTGGTCTAACTGTAATATAATCAACAGAAAATTGAGGTATCCGTAATTATCAATCTCAATGGGCCAATGACAGTAATGAAGTTTACATTTCTTGAATAGAATAAAAAGGAGTATGCTGCAAATCTCGCACTCTTATCGAGACACCCTCAACTCACAATTCTTTTACTATAATAAGCTTCAAGCAAACATTGTTCAACTTACTTATAGACAAGAGGAAAATCGTCTGCACCAATGAGGCCAAGTGCAGGGCGATGTTCAGGATCATTTGGTTGTCTCGTGGTGCCTTTCATCCCACATACCATTTTATCAGTATCTGGAATTACCTCCAATACTTCACAACAAACAGAGTCATTCATCATATAACTCCGAGTGACACCTTTACGATCCACAGCTGGAATAATATTTGCTACCGGACAAAATGCCTATAAACACAAAAGTCAAAATTAATTGAAATTTACTTTTATTAGTCATTGATTACTTACTTTAACATTGATATCAGCAACATAATGGACATAGCTAGTTCCAGCTCCTACAGTACAAAGGACCTTTAGCATCATTCCAGACTGCGTCTTGCTCACAATGGTGCCCAAAATCAGATCCCCGATGCGTACATTCTAAACAAAATTATCTTGTGAAGAAATAAGTACACCTAACAAATAGTAGATTACTTCAAAGAAATATTTCAACCGGCTCTGTTTATCGACACTTAGGTAAGTTTCAAAGGGTGGCATTACAGCATGCATGTCTTCAGTAACTACATGTTCTTCGACGCAATTCTTCTTATGCATCAGTTCTTGCGAAAACAGATTATTAGCTTTCTTCACAATAAACTGCTGCAGTTTTAGTCTCTTTCCACGATCTTGAAATGACAAGTACTTTTGCCGTTGACCATAAACTTGGAAATTCAAGTCTTTGACATTGTGCTTGACCAAATCCTGCTCTCCACGTTCTGCCTCCCAAAGCTTCTGCAACTGCTGACCATGGAAATTTAACGTCCGAGTTAAAAGTTCAGAATTCAGGGGCTCCATAGGTGGCGTCACTAATAGTTACCATGCAGACTTTGTATCTGTAATTTTAAAGAACTAATGATACTTTTCACATGTTTATTTCAAATTTAGCAGCAATTGAACAATTCTATATCATATATAAAAAAATCATACGAGAAGTTAATTTATTTTATAAATCTTAGAAGTATTTTAATGCAAATATGATTGGCAAATAAATACATGCACTATATCGCTACGTTGCCCAGGATTATATCCCAATACAGTTTTAACAGTGCAATTATGATAATATTTGTATTTACAAATAAATTCCGTTATAAACAAGTCTCACTAAACAAGTGATTGAAGCATCTACCAAAAATATAAATAAAACTGTAAAAAATAGAAATGGAAGTA
This sequence comes from Sinelater perroti, assembly GCA_036346155.1. NCBI lineage: Eukaryota > Metazoa > Arthropoda > Insecta > Coleoptera > Elateridae > Sinelater > Sinelater perroti. The sequence goes on along the minus strand of JARFIY010000248.1, from coordinate 288,560 downwards.
AGTACAAGTCTTAACATAATCAAAATAATAATAGGTCTCGCTTTAGTAGAAGTTATAAAATCAATCAATTTTGGTATTTAATCAATTTGTATCGATGAGCCGAGCTGATTGACACCCTCTCCCAACTTTAGAAAATATCGGGGGCAAAAGTTATGGCCGTTAAAAAGTTTCTGTTAGGGATACATTACAAATGTATTTTTATGACCATAGTCAGCATTTTTTTCCCGGAAACAAACAATGTTGTCTATGGCTATAAAAAATACATTACGAAAATTTTTTAACTGAAAACTAAACTTAACCTTACTTTGCCTTGAATTGAAGGGGATTTAACGGCGTTTAACGAATATGCTGGAATACAATACAAACAAATAAAAAAGTAATATTTATTAATGGAAACAATAAATGCTGACCATTTAGACGCTCTCGATGTAATGAAGAAGCAAATGAAAAACTGTTGTCCGAATAGTACTCAAACACTATACTCAAATAAGCCAATGGTTTTTCATTTGCTTCTTCATTATATTGAGAGCATGGGTGATTATGCGCGTATTTGGAATACACATAAATTCCCTTTAACGGCCGATGGCCAAAATTGGGCTGTTCGTGTTGGCCTAATACCATCCATGCCACCAAACTGCCTGACGCACTGTAAACAGACAAAGCTCTACATAAGCAGTGAGCACGGCCCTAATGAAGATTTACTGCAGAACTGGGGGAGTAAAAGCTGACCCCCTCAAAGCAGTACTCTCTGGAAATGCTAAGTAGCAGCTAAATTTTTAGTTTTCAGCAAAAATTTTTTTCGTAATGTGTTTTCTATGATCATAGACAACATTGCTGTCCTTGTTTTTGTAAAATTTTCAAAAAAAATGCTGACTGGTCATAAAAACACATCCAAAGTATATCCCGATCGGAAACTTTCAATGATCGTAACTTTTGTCCGTTTCCTAAAGTTGGGAGGGGTGTCAATCGACTTGGTTCGTCGATACGAATCGATTGACACCAAAATCAATCAATTTCCTCACTTCTGCTAAAGCAAAAGTTAGCCATTTTATCAATATCATTATTGTGTAAAAAATGCCATGGTTAAAATATTAATATGGGGCATAGGAAAGGCAAAATTAACTTCTCTTCGAGCCTATACAGCACTATTACAGAGACAACCAAATTATCAGTGATCCAGCTACTGCTTATATCAGGTTGCTGGTAATAATCAGACTGCAAAAGAAGGTACTGAGGAGTAAATAAAATTTCAAAGTTAATAGCCAGTTGTTCATCTAAATGTTTATATACTAATTATTGTTTGGCAGTTTAATAGAAATTACTTAGTAATCCGATGTCATGGCCCTCGTGCAAACGTAGCTTGCCTACATAGATTAAAATGTGTTTGTTACATACAATTTATGGCTTTTATAATATGCTTCTACTCTAAGGATATTAGCCTGTTTTTAACCGCACAATTGTGCGGTACTATGAGTCATGTTGGGCGTACCCCAGGCAGGTGGCTAGTCTAACCCGTTAGGAGAATGTACTTTACGACTGCCAGAAAGCATTTGATGTTTATAGTTTTTTTCACCTGGGAGTCACACCCAGGCTCGCCGCGCGCTAGTGTGACAAGCAGAGGCCTTTACCTTGCAGCTGTCGTGCTTTTATGAGTAAACTATATTAATATGTATATATTATCAAATTCCTACCTTGTCATGAGAGTGTAAGGATTAACTACATTAATACAAAACGAAATGCCTTAATACTTGAATTAGTAATTTTTCTACAATATAAACGCAAAATCATGATGGGAAATAAAATGGCGACGCAGTATCGATTTGCATAAACCTTTAGATATCTGAATGCTGTACAAACCGACCTTTTATAATCGTTGCACATTACCTACAATCTGCTGCAACGGTTAAATTAAAATATTAAGTTGTTACCTGATGTAAATATACAGTAACTGTATGTTAACTAAAACAATCCATCGATAAGTATCATACACGACCACTACTTCACAAGTGCGTTATTCGTTTGCGCTTGGAGATAAACGGAAACCGGAAGTACGTAAGCGGGAAATTTAAAATTGAAAATATCTTTTAAACGATGTGTGGTCTCAAAAATGTTTCACATTCAATTGGTTTGGGAATTATTTGATACATAGTTATTATATATATTTATAAGTTCTATATTTTATAGAAGTATAAAGATATTTTTTCATGAGGCGAACTTACTGACACTGCAGCCTCGAAGGCTTATTGTGCCTACTAACTAAATTTATAAAAATAAATTTGAATATGGCTGCGCCAGGTTCGCAGAGGAGCAAGGTTCGGAACACATATTACGTATTTTATATGTAATCTGTGGCCCGTAACCACAACGGCGGCTCGTAAGTGTCTTTTATTTAAAATGATTCAGTATTCCAGAGGTTATCAAACTTTCTTTAACTGTCGACCACATAAAAAAATTACTACGTAACATATAAGTATTCTAATACATAAACTTACAATTTTCTAAAATATAAAAAAAGAGTATTTTCTATTGTTTATATCAAAGTTTAAATATTTTAATAAAATAATAACAAAATTAGACAATATTTTTAATTTAATTGCTATTTGTTATAAATATAGATGATATTTAAGGCAAAATTAAACATATATGTATACTATATATGTAGATATATCAAAGAAATTAAGCATATTTGTTTTAACTTGTAATTTTACTCATTAGCGCTGTTATTGAAGTATACTAAAAGAAAAAGTATTTTTCTTCTTGTATACACACATACCCACACACACAACTATATATATATATATATATATATATATATATATATATATATATATATATATATTTGGACGCTTAGTTGTTGTTTGACTGTCGTTTGTAGCAGTCGATGTCAGTGTTTTTGTAAAAATTGAAAAATCGAATACCGTGCCATAATTAAGTACTTGCATTTGAAAGGCACGTCTATGTAAATTTTTTGCGTCGATTTATCACTGTCGATAAAACTTGGGTTCACTATTATACTCTTGAGACGAAGGAACAGTAAAAACAATAGACGCGAAAGGCGAACCTGCTCCAAAAAACGCTGCTATTATTCCGAATAAGTTGAAACTATAAGGAAATATATCATATCAAATGGTATTCAAATTTATCATGGTTAAAGATTAGTTTCGGTGTTTTGCGTAGACTTAGCAATCGGATACATAATATCTATAAGCTAATGTGCTAATTAATATTTTTGCAGGTAACGTGATTTTGTTAGCGTGATGAGGAGTCCGTCCGGCGACGCCTCCTCTAGTTATTTAAAGATCTGACGGCCACAGTCTTCTTCTGTTGTTTACAGATTGCAGAAATGGTGCAGTCAGTGGATTGGGATGATCATTTAGTTTGTCGTGATGTTTCATGGCTCTTTTTTAAGTTACTTCAGTTACGTATGGGATTTTGAGATCTCTATGGAATGTGTGATTTGAAACGTATCAGGGTGCACTTGCATTTATTCTTAGAATTTTAGACTGACATCTTTGTAGTATGGCTGTGTTAGACTGACAGGCAGATCCCAACAGTTCAATACAGTCCAAATCGATATGATTACAGCTTTATATATAAGTAATTTGTTTTTCATCAACATATGCGACTTTCTACAGAATCAGCCAGTTCAGTTCCTTGATTTTTAGGTCTATTTGCTGCCTTTTCTTGTTATGTGTAATTTCCAATTCAGTTTCTAGTCTAAGTGCAAGCCTAGATATTTGACGGTCTCATTTTGTGGCAGAGTAATCTGGTTAAAGTTTACATCAAGGTATGTGCTTCCACGGAGTGTAAATGTAATATAAGTGGATTTGGATTCATTTGTCTTGATTTTCCATTTTTTTGCCAATTCTCGATAAGACTTAGATGCTCTTGTAGGTACGATGAGGCTAAGTTAGGGTCTTTGTTGGTTGAGATGATGGCCGTATCATCTGCGAACGTGGCAATTTCTGTGTGTCTCGTGGTTGGTATATCAGGTTGTGTACAGTATGTATAGTAGGGGGCCAAAAAATGCTTCCTTGGGGTACCTCTGAATGAATAACAAAGCCACTGGGCACCTCTTCGTTGATTTTTGCTTCAAATTCGCGTTTTTGTAGGTAAGATTTCAACAGAGTATAGTTTTCTTCTGGGAGTGTTCTTTTGATTTTATTCAGCAAGCAAGGAGGCTTATGTTGATGAATACAGTTGTATAGTATTTTTTACTACCAAATGGTTTTTTGAATAGGTTGATTATGCGGTGGCATTGTTGAGTGGGCTTGCCTGAAGCCAAATTGATGGTCTGGTATACTATTAAGTGGTAAAATATCTTCTTTGATTCTCTTGAGGATAAACTTTTCTATGACTATTGATATTATTGGCAACAGGCAGATTGGGCGATAACTTGCAACATCCATTTGATTCTTTCTGGGTTTTGGGATCATAATGATTTATGCTATTTTTAAAGCTTTGGGTCAGTATTCTAGTCTTAATACTGTATTGAAAATATACATTAGCTTGCCGAATCTTTTTCTTGGCAGCTCTTTCAGCACTTTTGAAGTGATGTCAACTTGGAGTTTTCCTTAAATGCAGAGATTTGATTTCATCAGATATCTCCTTTAGGGTGATTGGTCTAACGGTACTTCGGTTTGATATCACTTTCTAAATGCTTTTTTTTTGGTTTGTTTGCAGATTACCCCCTTCTTCGCTCGTGGATGACATTCTTGTTAATTGTTGTCCAGCAGATTCTTTATTTGAGTAGATATTTGATAGTACAGCTTGTTGTGGCGGTGGGGCTGTATAGGGCAGTGACGGTGATGTCCGTTGTGCAATTGGTAGGAAATAGCTAGCGGGCATTTGTTGCCCTTGAGGCTATTGGTGCATTTGATGTTGTATATTTGAGTCGTTCACCAGAGATATTGTAAACTGGGTTGTTGATACAAGTGTTTGATTTCCCTAGGGACACTTGGTCTGAGGCAATTCCTGTACGGAAACATTACTAAATTAATAGTAATAAATGTTTGCGTACCTTTTTTTGTGTGCTCCCGGGCTATAAGTTTGTTGTCAGCTTTTAAGAGAAACTGCGGCTTCGCTGTTACAACAACGCAGGTTGCACGCTCCAACATGCTTTGATGCATGATGACGTATGGGCTCCTTGGGTAATCGCTGCTGATAGTACAAACAAGCACTTGGGATTTCTGAGCACAATAACACATCTGAACACGATAGCTCAGCCGAAGGTGTCTCTTTGCGCTTGAGTCAAATTGTTCGGTTTAACATTAATATTCTTCCCAATCTTTCTATATCCAGTGAGGTGACGATTCATAATGGTTTTGAATTCTCAATTTTACTTGATAACTTGTGTATTTGTGGTCGAGTTGTCCTGAAGGGCCTGGAATATATAATATAATAAAAGTTACCAAATGCACTTAACTTGTTTTTTATTCTTATGACTTATCAAATTCACCAAGTGCAGAGGTAATCCACCACCAGTTTTTGTAAATAACATCTTCTTAACTCAAGTTAATAAAGTTAATTATCTTGGCTTACACCTAGACTTGAAAATCTCATATATGGATGAAAAGAAAACACCTCGGTGTAATGTTTAGTAAGCACTATTAGTTACTAGGTAGGAAATCCAAATTATCTCTGACAAGTAAACTCCTAGTCTATAATGTAATATTTAAACCCATATGGAAATATGGAATACAGCTTTGGGCCACAACAGCTAACTCCAACACCCAAATCCTTGAGAGATTCCAATCCAAAGTGTTACGTGCCATGTACAATGTCCCCTACTTTGTAAAAAAAAACAAAGACATTTTAAGTGACTTAAAAGTTAACATCATAATAGAAGTGACAGAGAGTTCAGTGAGAAGTACCTAAGTGAACTAGAGTATCATCTTAATGCTTTGGCCCTCAATCTACTAAACAATAGTGAAAATTCATGTAGACAAAAGATACAAATCTAGACTTTCCGCATAGATTTAAGTAAAAACACAACACAGTAGGTAGAATAATACAAGTTTTAATCGTTGGATGGATTTCAACCATGTCATGTATTACGCCCACTGTTCACGAACATACGTTTTACTTATTGTTGTATAGTAATGGTAAGGTTTTAGGCCCCGCGTTGGAGCATAGCCTGCAAACTGAAAGGTTAAGGCTCTCATACGTTCGCTTTCTTTTGTCCGGTCGTCGCGTACCATCTCTGATGTGGCAAGCACCTCGCCTTAGACGACCGCAATTATTATTCCTTGTTCGAAGTGAACGCAGGTACTCAATTATTTTTAGTGACTGAGTAACGCCACCCGCCAGGCATCATAGAGCTCCGGTAATGGAACCCCAGTCCGTCCGCATGGGAGTCCGCCCTTCAACCATTTAGACCACTCTGGAGGTCTATTGTTGTATACAGATAGTAAAAAAAATTAAATCTTGAGATTTTTAAATAGATTAATAACAATGTTTCTGATTGAAACCATCAAATTATTGTAAACAAATAAATGTCCTTTCGAGTGTTATAGGCAACATAATTAATTGTTTTCTTTAATTCAAAAATAAAATTGAAAATGGAGGGAAATTTATGGGACATCTTTTGTATTGCGTTTGTTTTAGAAAGATAAAGTACAGAGCTGAAATTAAAAATTACAATCGTTGCCTTTAATTTTAGGCTTTTACACATATAAAAAAGCCTATTGCGTACGATTTGTCCGTCCGTTCGTTTATCCGTTGCTTTTTTCATTCGTGTATTTCCGCGTGGCCCCGAAAATGCTCCAAGGATTATTACGGTGGAAGATAGCTGAAGCGCAGCGGAAAAACTAACGCTTTGTAATTGCACCTCGATGTTACCAATAATAGGAGTTTAACCTGGTAAATATTAAGACAACGTTTGACAATATACTATTTCAACACTTATGGCTATGTGGTCGGTAACTAAACTTAACATGACGTATGTCAAGCTGTTAAGTTAATTTTTAAGACGTCAAAATGACGTTCGTTTTGTCACATCGTTTTTGAGTTAGAGAATCTGTTAAGACGAATTACATTGTGTTGCAAATTTATTATATACAAGTCGTAATCAAATTAAACGGGAAAGATAATTAAATAAAAAATTAAAATTCGTAATTTTTTAATGCATAATTATGTGTCGTTGGTAATTAAAAATTAAAATGGCATCTGTACTGTCAGATTAACCTGTACGAGGTGAAAATGATGTTTCTCTTGTCACACTTATAGTCCGTCTGTCCGTCTGTCCGTCTGTCCGTCTGTCCGTCTGTCCGTCCATAATAGTTTTTAATAACACCCGCCTATATTGTTGTTCAATTGATAGCAATTTACATTGGTTCACGTTCCCGATCCAAGGAAAAAATTCGATCCAGGGAAAAAGCTGATCTAGTAAAAAATTTATATGTATAAAAGTCCAAGACATTTGTGGAACATCGTTTCACGTTCCCACCTTGTTCTGATGTCGTAAAAGTAATAAAATGTAATTTTAACACAAAGAAATCGCATTTTTATTCTTTGAAAGTTATATACTGGAATTTTTTCTCGAATTTATAATTTATAACTTATAAACAGTTAAATAAATGTTAAATATTGTTGCACAAGCTAAATTTCAGAATCATGTTAAGAACGGTAAGTATTGTAAAATCCTTGTTAGAAACAGAAATAATAATAATACCTAAAGGAAACGGTAACAACATATTTGTTGTTTTAACAATACCAATTTAATGTGTTATCACCATGTGTTAGTAACAATTTGGTGCTTACTGAACTCGATAAGAAATATTTGTGCGTAGAAACAAGGACATGATAACCCTTGAAATAACATTTAAACTGTTACAATGTTTATTTCAGATAGGTAGATACCTTCTGAACTTTATATTTTTACTGATATTATAATATTCCATGCCACACATCCTGTTTGCTTCATTATAGTCATTGATACCTCTGTTGCCGAGTCGTGACAAAAAAGAGAACGACTGTTGTGTAATGCAAAACTTAGTTTAACAATATTAATCAGCTATATCAAGCTCATAATTTACTCGTCACAATTACAATTTTATAAATATAGTACTGCTTATGTTTTATCTCTACTACCCTAAAACATTAAAATATAGCTCAAATATTAATACAAACTTTTTGTTTTGTAAGGGTCGTTGAGAAAGTGCTGGTAGATTTGAGTCCTCCTAAACATATAAGTTTGAAACATGCTGTCCAGTAGTTTGAAATGGAAAGTCATAATTTACCTTGCCGCTACGTAGTAATAAAATCTGCATACAGTATAAGTTACATAAATTACATCTAAAGTCCATGTAAGCTTGTTAAAAGACTACGCCAATCCGTTATTTTTCAATCGAATCAAATACTTTTTAAAGCTAAAACCCAATTACAAACTGTTGTCACAAAAAAAGCCATGTGCAAGTCGACAATCTCTTTTATCTTTCTGTAAAACTCTGGTCAGCAAAAATTTCATGTCTTTTGTAAACAGCTAGTCCTAGGTTTTGTGATGTAAATTATAGAAGTTTCAAACGTCTGTATCTCTCGACACATCTTTTATTTAATTCGAACATATATGGCTTTGATTAACTGGGCAATTCCAAGTAAACTTGGTTTTTCAAAATCCTAGATATCTTTAGTTTTATTTGACAATTTTATAATTCTGCACACAAACATACGGTTAATGTCGAGAGGTTGTATAGTATGAAAAACGTATTGCTACGGCAGTATTAAGATTCTCTTTATCACTCCGCTCTATAGTTAAATAAAAATGAATATTTCGACATAATGTAATTTACAACTTTAATTATTGACAATCCCAACCATATGGTAAAGTCATGGATATTTATTTCAGTGCTGTATGTACCAAAAATAGACTTGATTTTATAATGGCATTTTTTAAAAATATTAGGTAGGTGGCAGCTGTGGGTAATTTGTTTATATCTAATTTGGAGTCCACACAATACGACTTTTTCTTTGGAAGAAATGTTTTGACATGGTATTCATGTAAGGAAAGTCGGAAATTTTGTTTTTGTAATCGAAAAGTATTTCAACTTGTACCATTTAACGTAGACCGTTTTCACAAAGGCAGAATCTTAGGTAACGTTTAGCGCCATAGGTGGCAGATTTATTTCCGGTTATAAAAACGTGACTATAAATCCTAAATTAATACATTCTAAAGCTGTTTAGTATATTAGTTAAATGATGTTAAAAATACTTGTAATAAATTGATCCGATCTGAATTGATTAAAAATTTTTCTGTCACGCTCAAGGAGATTGTACAGAAAACAATGTTTTGCATATCCTTACATTTCTTTTTCTGCAACTCTAACAACTCCGCACAACATATATGTGTAATCAACTTCTGTTTCGTAGCAGAAATTGTCGGTATAGTAAATATGCTATAGGCAAGACCAAATCTAGCGAGAAGTGATGGAAGGTTTTTCTCGAATTGTTATAGAAGGAGAGATAAATTTATATACTTCAGTAGATCTAAACGTACTGTAATAGGCAATGTTTGGGAAGAATTGGTGGATTGAATGCGAGAAAGTATATATGAATGCTACTAAAGTACTAAATATTTCTTTTAGTTTTATTGTTTAAATGTTTAACACATGGATTAATACAGCAGTGGGTGTGTCTGTATGTTTGTCTTTCATGTTCTCTATCGTTCAAATGACATAACCGATTTACAGACAGAAAATATCGTTATGTTCCTTTGCTCATGTGGACTGCGGAAAAAACTATTTCTGACTTTGACCGCCATGTTGAAACAGTATAAAGCGGTCACCCAGAATTTATGGTCATTTTTGTGGATCTTAAAAACTGAAAAGACAAGCAAAAGGGAATATTAAGTGTATCTTACACAATGTGATAAAGGGCTGTGTGGAAATATTTTCCAAGTGTGTCCGCTTTCTAAAAATAAAGTAATGACTGATTTTCTGCGCTCATCTGTCATACCCTGTACCGGTAAAACGGTATTAAAAATTTAAAACTGTAGAATTCATTGATTCTTCTATTTTGGGGAATTTTAGAAAAGCTATATTTTAATTTTGTCATCTTAAAACAATACGACACACAAAGTAATTTTTCAACATTCGCTAAACCATACATTATTATTAGATATACCCTCGTATATGCATTTTTAAAAATTAAAAAGTATTATTATCGCTAAGTAATTATGGAAAATAAAATTTTAAGGTGATATCTCTTTGTGGATAAGAAAGGTTAAAGTTTACTATACGTACGGTATATAAAAGAGCACAGTCAATGATATTCTTTAGTTCATCGCAATCATGGGGCGTGGTTGCATAATTGTGCTGATTGGTAAGTTTTTTTTTATATTTGCTATTAAACAGGACAAATTCAAAATTATGTATTAGATTTTCTTGTATTTAAGCTAAATCAAAATAAACTTTTTGTGTAAATTTTCTTCCATTCTTCGTGATGTACTGCTTTATTTATGTATAAAACAACTGTGTTAAAATTTCTTTTGCTTTTTGTCACCTGAAGTTTCCTCTTCTACACAAAAAATTTTCAGAAGATGTAGTAGTTATTTTCTGCCTCATGCACGTAATTTTTTTTATTTATTTAAAAATGAGGAGACAAAAAGGCCAATAATGTTAAAAAAATGTAAGCCAAAGAGAGATTTTAAAACGTACAATTTAATCTTGGTCAGTCCAGAAACATTTTGTCCCCAATTTTCTGCTTCTTTGCTCCTCTAGCACAAGTCGATCTTTATTGTTGTTTTTTTTAATCTAATTTTTAATGATCTTCATTAAACTACCATCAAAAAATTTTGATAAACAAATGGATATCGTATTCGTAAAAATACATAAAAAACTGTTTGCAATTTTTTTTATTATAGTATTTTGTAGTGATAGTACATGTTTTGATTTTAATTATTATCTCGGTTAAACAAAATAGCAAAAGGCTATTGTTACCGTGATCTGGATTTTTTATCATTAAGATTTGGTCCAAGTAAGCTATGTACGTGAGCAGTCGCTGAAGGTGAAAAAACGGCTGTATTTCTAAAAAACTGATATTGTATTCGATGTTGCCTATTGTTTTAAAAATGCAAGAGTTTACCATGAGAAAGTCATGAGAAAGATTTGTTCTTTTGTAGTTTTTCTTTAATTCCCAATTTCTTCTTTCCAGTAAAATTTTTCCAAAACATCTGCTGACTGGACTATTTACAGCACTTCACAAACTCTTTTCTAATTTTCCTTTTACTTTAACAAGAGGAATTTTTTTGTTTGCTGTTTTATAAGCACAGCTTACACATATTTGTAATTCAAGCAGAATATATAATAATAAAGCATTAACTTTAATACCATTATTATTACAGTCAGTTGATTTATGTTTTTCCTATGTTATTTTGTATCTGTGTTGTCTTGCCTTTAAAATATTATCATTTAAAATTTCTGTAGTTTGCAAATGCTAATAGCATTTAGATTTTTAACAGAGAAATTTTCTTCCAGTTGCATTCCTTTTTAATTTTATAACACGTATTTTACTGAATCTAAACTTTCTATTATTCGGTTTTTATTTTTATTGTTGCTCTTGATTTTACCATTTACGGTATTCTGTCTCCATAACCTGTCATTTTAATAATTGTGCGCTGAAAGAAATATACTAAACACTTCTCGGTTTAATAGTTTCGTTAAGTTTGAACAACATGCAGCTCTTCTGTAACAATATACAAGGTCAAACGCAAATCTTTTTCTTACAAATACAATTAATAATATCCTCTCACGTTTTTTAATGGGCGAATAATTATTTAAAATGCTATAAAAATTGTGCTTTAATATTTTGTTAAGGTACATTTTTACGCTTTAACAACTAATCTATTTTATTTTAGCACTTTACGGGTTTTCCTTAACCCACGCTTTTCATACACTAGTGCCAGATGGAAAAGAACTCCATTATGATTACAAAGCGCTCGTCAAAGCTGGTACGGATTCCCCCGCATCCTATGCGTCCGAGTTTTATCTCCACGGAAAGCTTCACGTACAGGCGGCGTCCACAGCGGTTTATGCGAGGTTGTCCGATTTGAAGTATAAAGTTTACAATGGAGAAGGCACTTACGGACATGACTTCCACCTTCACCAGCTCGAGTTGCCTAAAGAATCCAGCGATCTTTTGCATCCGTTTAAAATAGTGTACAATGACAACGGCCAAGTGAAACAAATCGTGACCGAACAGCAAGAAAAGGTGTACGCTCGCAACATGCACAAAGCTCTTGCAGCGTTGCTTCAAATGGACGTCAAAAAGGTTAACTTGAATGGCGATAAACCCCATGCTTTTACCACTGACGAATATTCCATATATGGTAGAGCGGTTGCTGCCTACAATGTGCTCCCTAAAAATGACAAGTTAATTGTACAAAAAATGCACGACATGAAGACTACTAAATTCATGTATTTTGCTATGGTTACAAACATACATCCGGAATATTGTGAAGCTCATTATGAAGAACCATTTTCCCACGATAGTCATCAGCTATATGTGATTAAAAAACATAGCGACCATCATATGCTAGATTATGTTGAATCTTCTGGAGGAATTTACATTTACCTGTTCCAAGCTAAGTCAGAAGCTCATTTCGTATATGCAAATGTTACCCTTAATCTTTTAGAAGTTACAGATATTTCAAAAGCTATGCATTTAAGTGCAGAACAGGTAGATAATAGTCTTACTTATCAAATCGTTGATCCATCTTTAGAAATGGTAGTACCGGATATTACCAACGGTCGCCGTACAGTTGATTTAGAAAAATATTTTCCAATATTTGAGAAAATGTTAGACGATTTAGTGATCGGGCTACACGAAAACCACATACATATGCATCAACCGGATATTCAGAGGGGACAGTTGATCAATCGCCTTGTGCGCTCGTATACTGTGTTTGATTACGTGACACTGGAAAAAATGTATGACGTATTGAAAACGAGTACTTCAGAACATAGTAAGCAGCGCTTAGAAGTTATGCATCAATTGTTACCTCTTGTCGGAACCCATGCTTCTGCCAAGTTAATTAAGAAAATTATTCACGAAAAGAAGGTAGAAGATGAGGTAGCGCTGCATATGCTGAATTCCATGCCGTTTTATTTACAAACACCTACCGAGAAATTATTAACCGAATTAGAAGACATGTTGACGTGGAGTAGCGAAGTTAGCGTGCGTGTTAAAAATGCAGCTATTTTAAGTTTTGCATCTATGATACATAGAACTTTCTCAATCCAAAAAAAAATCGCATTTGGAATTCATCATCACCATCATAACGAAAACCACGAGGAAACTCACTATTTCGAACATGTTGGTTTTCATGTTAAAGAGACGCATTGCTATACTAAATCTTGCAAAGACGTAGAAGAGTTCATTGAAAAGCATCCCATTTACAATAAATATGTAGAGGAATTTGCTACAAAAATGAAAACTGCTGAAGATCTTGGTACTCAGGTGCTGTACTTGCAAGCACTTTATAATACACGACTTCATAGTATCCTTAAATACTTAGCTCCCATAGTTAAAGGAGAAACAACAGTTCATCATAACGTTCGCCTTACGGCAATTGGTGTCATTTCTACCTTGATAAATGGCGATTCTAATATGGTATTTGAAATGTTTTGGCCCATTTTTACTGATTATAATCAAGATGTCTCTATGAGAATCGCAGCATACAATAGTATAATGAAATCTCACCCACCAATTTCTCGACTTTTAAACATTCACTGGGAAATGCAAAAAGAACCCGATTCTGAAATGTACCACTACTATTACTCGTACTTACTGTCGATGTCTCATAGTACTGAACCTTGTAATCATGTATTAGCTTTAAATCTTAGGCAGATCCTGAAATTAACGCAAAAGCCCAACTCTTACGGCGTTTCTAGCTATTTCAAAACAGATTATATTGATAGTAAATATAAATTTGGAGGTGATTTTGAAGGCTTTTTCGTTTCTACAAATTCTTCTAAAATGTTTGAATTCACAGTTAATAGTCAAATGTTTAACGTTCCGTCAAACCACTACGGTTTGTTTGTTAAAATAGACGGTTTACAAGAAAATGCATTACACCTCAACTTAGACAGTACGAACTGATTTATTCGATCAAAATAAAGTAATAGACATGATCAAAACTATTCCTGATATGACAAATATTCATATTTACGTTATTGTTTCAAGCAACCAATACGTTGTGCAAACTTATTATTATGATGGCGGAAATGTTAAAGATTTAAATGCGTTGTTCGACATTTTCCGCAGCAATCAGTTCACAAACACAAAAGAATCAATTACAATTGCGTACGATTTTTATTCTGAAATTATGTTCCCTACCGACATTGGCATTCCTGCTTTAGTAGATATAATGATGCCGATAGCTAATCATAAAAAAGTTGATATAAAGAAAGAGGTTACGAACAATCTAATTAATATTCATTTGGACAATCACTATCATATTCAAAGAAATTCCCGGTATGGAATTTCATTCTACAATCCAGTGGTAGACGTTTGGCAAGGCGTAGGAAGGTACTTTTCGCACGACGTCATGTTCCCCATTTATGCAGATGTAACGATTAATACACAACAGCATAGTGTCAAAGTATCACTAAAAAGACATCAAGATGAACATAAGGATGTCATTGGTTTAAGAAGCCACGTGTCAACATTGGTATATGTTAAAGATGAATTACAACATGACGTACTTTCAAAATCTTGTTCTGAATGTAAAAGCTTTGTTGTTGTAACTAAAGGAGACCATCATCGGCATAATGTAGGTATTGTACAAACAAAAACTTGCAGTATTAATTTTAGTTGTTTTTCGTTTTAGTGTACTCTGTATGATGTAGAAAGTTATAATACTGGTTATAAATACTTTGCTACCGTTTACGACAGTGAAATGAAATATTGCCGCGAAGAGTTTCGCAAATTAATATCTAAAGTTGCCAGCAGACATTATAAAAATTACTGGACACCAGTGGAGTACACATCGTTGTTCTTACGAAACTTATACGGATTAACAGTTCTCCTGCCGGCCGCTAACACTCACGGCTTCTTGTTCAAGATTGCCCCAAGTACTGAGAATCCAGTTACTCAAGTTGATTTTACATTCCGTGTGAACAGAGAATACATGCAACAAAAAGATGAGTATTTACCAGGAATGAAATTCAACACTCGTTGCACGTATACGTTGAAAAATAAGGAAAAATCGATTAAAACCTGGGATTTAAATGCTATCGTCGATTTGAATGCTGGCCATACAATTAGAAATGCAAAAGTAGATGTCACTCGCATAATTCCAGGCCAAAAAGACTTTAAAATTTGCGTAGAACAAGTCAAAAAGTGGACGTCCGATGGTGTAAATGGACACATGAGTATTTTCATGGGCCAATCGTCTGATGGCAAATGCAACAAAGATGACGCAGAAATAAACGTAGAAATGAACGGAAAGCAACTTGACGAGCAGAAAACGCAATATCACGAGTACGAAGTGTGTCAACCGTACTCTCACGGCATAGGACCCGACTACCATTCCATGCGGTGCTTAGCTGCACATACATCTGTTAGAAAGTACATTTATGACATTAAAACAAAAAATGTACCTTCAGAATTTAAAAGATACATTGACTCTTTATTATTAAACTATTTAAAAAAATTGGATCTGACAAATTACCACTACAGTGATGAACATAATGAACATATTGCTGACTCAGATGCCAAATTGATTATTGAATATGACACAAATGATCATGAAGCCGATATTGAAGTGATAACTGCAAATTCTAAAGAACAATTTGCAAATGTACCATTATTTTGGGGACATAAGCTTGATAACACGCACTTTTCTCAACTGTACATGTTCATGCATTACGTAGGTTTGGTACATACGTGTGATGTGTATAGCAACCATGTAGAGTATAAACAACACCTGAAAACAACACGTCAAACTGAAGTAGTTCCCACCGAGTGGACTATGTACATAGGCGATTTAGAAAAGGATGCTCAACATGGAGTATTTCTCAAGAAAGTTGAAGGATCTGGAATGATCGTAAGTTTTGTGTATAGTTAATAATGTAGTGATAGACAAGCAAATGTTAGCTAATGCAATGAAAGTAATAATTTATTATTCAACAAGAGTAATATTGCTTTTATTGTATTTTTTAACGGTGTTATCGCACACATAAAAAACCAATTGAGCAACACTAAATGTTACAATCCAAAATTTCTATTTGTTCAAACTTATAATTAAGAAGTTATTAGATACTGAGAAAATTAAGGTCGAGTTTTATGAGCTGTGCTCGTTTTATATTAATGAAAATGGTTGATACACAATTTTAATTGCAAAATATTTTAGGCTTTAAAAGTTCAACACGGACCTCACTCCCTAGAAGTTTATCCTGAAGGTGATCATGGTGACAAGTACAAAATAACCGTGGATGGAAAGCCGGTACATGATTCTATAGATTACCACGCCGAAGAATGGTTTAGTTATATGTTGCGCCCTCATAAACATAAGGTTATCTTGACCAGCTTGCATTTCTACAACCACATCGAATATTCCGGCGATCACGTTTTTATTCAGATTCCACACATTAAAGGTGTTCAATATCATGGTCATTGCATAATAAGTCACAAATAATAATTTAAACATTTAACAAAATTGTATAAATGACTCTGTAAATAGAGCATAATAAAGCATTTTATTTGTACGTATATAGTTTTCTAATTACCTTCTAAATAGTTTTCTTATGTCAAAAATTTTCCAGTGTCATATACAGGTCTGCTTGTAATTCGGTGGGTATCTTCTGTTAAGGTGTTTTTTTTTATTATTATTTATTAGTGTGGGGTGTAAACAAAGTTGCATAGGGTATTAAAATAAACAGAAAAAGATGTTATGGGGCATTATGAGATTGCATTTAAAAGTTTTAGAAGTTATCCTTTCATATAAATTAATAATAAATGTTGAATCAACTTTCAGAATTATTTGACATACATTAAAATAAACAACTAATTTATAAAATCAAAATTAGAACATGTCCACATTATTTTACTCCTGATAGTCTTTACGGATTTATTATTATTAGTTCCACAGGAGGTTTTTGGGTGACGTAATTCAACATAAAAATAATAAACGACATTGAGCTGATATAAATATATTTTACAAAACGAGAAATGTTGAACTAACTTGGTTTTTGTTAGAATTTCTATATAATAGTAAAAAATCTGGTGTGAACATCACACGACTTTCCTTATCCTATTATTTGGGTAATTCTGGCAAAAATCCTGGGCTTCAATTTCTTTTTCGAGTTCCTATTTTACAAACTTTTACTTTAAATTAATTAATTTATCTCGTGATAACAAATCATTTTTATTTTCATGAATTTTTTGTATCTTCAACCGTTTAGACTCGCGACCGCTTTGCTACCGAGTTTGCAAACTTGCGACCAAACGGCTCGGCCGATTTTTACCAAAAGTTTCGAGTTCCTATTTTACCAACTTTTTCGCACTGCGTCCCCTACCTACAAGTAACTTGCATACCAAGTTTCAAGTCTCTAGTTCTTACGGTTCTTGAGATATTCTGTTTACTGTCAGACCGATAGACAGACAGACAGACAGACACACACACACACACACACACGAACCAATGGCTCAAACCAACTTTTTTGGTGTCCTGAGGCTATAATTCGTCCAGAAATTTGAAAAACTGGGTAGGTCAAATTTCCGCCGATTACATTACTTTCGTTGTTATAGGATAAGGAAAGTAAAAATCTTATTTAAAACTGTAGTTCAAAAATGATCCAAAGGTTCTTAAATAACAAATGTTATCACTTTAACGCTCAAACGGTACAAAACCACTTCAATAATGGGGGCGCAGAAGAAAATAAAGATATGTTACTGCTGTTGTATACCAGATACACTGCGGTCTAAGGTAGTTTCCTATTAGTAATCATAATTTGCTTTACTCGACATACTTTTGTTACTTGAAGAAATGATTTAAGGAATTAAGTAAATCCGTATGTTTTAAAAAAATGAAAATAATTATTAAAAAAATGGTTGATTATCTTAATGCAACGAAAACGTGTAAGAATATTGTGGTTGTTGCACAATTTAAACGAACTGCTACTATATGAAATCTACTAAGAAACCCAACTAAAATAAAATTTTAAAATGCACTTGTTACATATTTTACTTGTAGGTTAGAAATCAAAATTAAGTTTCAGTTAATAAAGGTGCTATATTGTATATCTTTTTTAGGCGTACCTTTTAATGTGACACCAGGTCCTTGTCGTGATGATTTATTACTATATCTATTCAATAAACCAAGGTTAGTTTTTAAATTTGTACTCCGTATCGGTGTCCGAGTCCCATAGAAATTTACCTGGGCGACTAAAGGCCAGGCCTGTATTTTCTGGGCAAATAATTAATTTATTTTTTAGTGCACTTTATTTTAATATAATAAGAATTATCGTCACTTAAATCGTCTTGCACTAGCAGTGAATGGCAGGTACTACAAAATAAGAAATAATTCAAAGTCCAGACATACCAAGTGATCAAAAACAAAGAAGAGTTACTGATTATTGGTTAGGTAAAGTAACTACAACAAGTAATGCTAGATATGCTAGTTTAGTTTTTTGAAGATTGCTCAATTAATTGTGTTGCCTAAGCTCGGTAAAAATATTGATTATTATCATTAATATCGCATTGACCAAAAAGTCCACTTCTGCAACTTTTAAAGGTTTTCGAGAAGATAATAATAAAATATTGGAAACATTGTTAGAGGAAAGCCAACTAATTTTAGACTTTAATGTGGCTTCTGAAATAACCACGAAACAGAAGAACAAATTCATGGAGTGGTTAAGAGAACCAATAATGACATTGAAAAAAGAGGTACTGTTGCATTGTATTTCTTAACATAAATCAAATGTATGACATAAGGGGTTATGTTATAAAATTAAGAAGAACTTACCATATTCGTTATATGAACCATTAAGATCAAAGATATTTCTTAGTGCAAAAACAAGAAGCTTTAACCGATTTACATCTCATAATACCTGCAGTTCTTCAAGAAAGCGTTCTGGGCCCGACATTGTAATTGTTATATACATAAGATCTAACAAAATCTAGATTAACAACGTCCAAATTCGTAGTACTTCTGCTTTTTTACACTAATCCTACAACTGCCATGAAGAACATGCGACGCAATTTAGATAAAATATAAACATGGTTAAAAAATAAATATTTTAAAAATTCTAAAAGGATGCAAACCTAAAAGGTACCATTTGATTCCAACTAGTGGAAAATTAAAGTTTGTTCGATTATCTTATATATCTATACCCGAACGTTATTGATATTGTCACATACGACCATTTTGTTTTAAAATAAATGGAACATTATTTATTGAACATCATTTTATTAAAATTGCTTACGAATTGTGTAAAACAATATACAATCAACGCATTTTGCTGCATTTGCTTACACTTTCTAAACAGTTATTTGATTTATGCAAAAACTTGTGTATTAACAATATTTTAATATAAAGCAAATGCACAGTTTCGTGAAATATGATCATTGTTGTATCAGGCGTGTTCAACTGAAGCTCGTCGAAGAACCATGCATTGTGTCACTGATGACTCAGCAGGAAGAGAACGAGAACCTTAAATGATTGAAGCTAAAAGTATGGGAGAGCCTCAGTTGAGCACCTTTGTTATATGTGATAAATACTAAATATGTACATATATTTTTACATCTTATAAATAATCAACAACTAAATTAACATTTTCTTTTTCCCATTTTTGTCCCTTGTTCGAATGTTCCTAAGGGTATCTGTTACTTTTCTATTAACTGCTATTTGGCACTCGGACCTTACATAAACATGAAAAATAGCTCTTAACAGTAACAACAACTTACCACAGTAATCTTTGCTTGACTGTTACCTGTATTCTATGCATTTTTTAGCAAAACGATTTGTCTTACTTCCCTGATTTCATCTTAAAACTGATAATAGTAAGATACAACTTTTAATTCTTGGTACTTAAAGAGAAATTGTGTCCTAACATAGAATTATTAGACATTACTCGATATATAATTTGTAAAAATAAAATTTACTTAAATATAACAAATTTTGATACACCAACTACCTTAAATTATTTAAATACCTTAACAACAATTTTTGAATCCCTAGTAACAAAGAATTTACATAAAAGTATTGAGATAGATTAAGCAATATGTTAATCATATTAATGTTCTTTTAATAACATTAAATTTAAATTTTTAAATTTAACGACTTACTTATAAAGTACTATTTTATGTTTACTTGAGGCTTAGTAGTACTACATGTGTTTTTGTATTATACTGGTATATCTCATAACAGTTATTAAAGAATTATAAACACACCCCATTCTTATACAAAAAAAAGTACTGCAATTTTGTGGATTTCTACAAGTTTTTTTAAACTTTAGAAATGATTCGTTGGCTGCTCTTTAACTGTTTTAATGTATTAATAAATAATTTTACATAACTCCTTTTCCAGAATCGTTGTACGTAAATAAAACTATAAACCACAATATATCTTTTAAATTATGAAAAGTTTTATAAAAGTATGTGTGGTCTTAAGCTTGATGAAAGAAAAACCCAACCTACAGTTTTTTTGCGGTGGAAGCCGGTGTCTATAAGAATTGAAGTCGCTGATGTAGGTAAACACCGAATATCATCATTAATAATTATAATCATATGACACTTGTTTACTCTTAACCTGCGAAAAACTATTTAAAGACGGGTGAACAAAAAACGACAATATTAAAGATCCTCTACAGATATTTTTAGTGCATAAATGTATAATATTATTCTAAGCGAATCAAAATTTATGTGATACGGGAAGCTATTAATAAATGAACGTTAAGAAAAAAACAATCCTTCAATATATATATATATATATATATATATATATATATATATATATATATATATATATATATTGAAGGATTGTTTTTTTTCTTAACGTTCATTTATTAATAGCTTCCCGTATATATAAAATAAATTTAGCTAAAAAGAACAGATAGGTTATATTAAAAAAGATAATTGTACTATAATCCTAAATACAAAACAAAGAATGAAAAAATGGGAAGAATATGTAAAGACTTATTTGGAGACATAAGACAGAAACAAAGATGCACTATACCAAATTAATGTTTTACTGTAAAGAAGCCAAAAATAACAAATAAGAGCAAGAATAGAAACGGAGAAAACTATTTTAATTAAAACGAAATGCTCCACAATAAACAAATATAGAAGGGTGAACTAGGTTTGCAAGAGGTTACGTTTTCTCATTCTCCTACTAAAGAACTAGATCTTAAAGAAAAGAGATACGAATAAAAACCAAGCGTTCGAATTACGGACATTTAAGCGTATATCATGGATATTACGGATAGGGAGAAAAACATATATAGAAGTCTTGCATCATATAAAACAACAAAGAACAAGAATCAATCAATACTATAAAGAGATCGTGTTATGCGCGGAGAAAAATATATTCTACTCCCATTAATCATACAAGGAAAAGTTACAGGAGCAAACTCTGTACGAAGTTGAAAAGCATCTTGGTTAAAGAATACATAGAACTATCATCGATACCATTCGGCATCAAAAAAAGAAAAATTACAATATGCAGAATAAACACATCCAAATTAAGTCAGAAGTGTTTAGACATCTTAAGAATATTTACAGTACCTTTGAGATTGTGAAATTGTAGATCTGAAAAATCAATTAAAAAAAGTTTTTTTGAAAATAACGATTTTATAATTTGATAAATTAAGATTTGTAAGTTAATGCTAAGGCCAACATTAACCTATAGATGTAAAACCTGGGTTATGAAACAAAAGAACCAATTGAAGATAGAAACATGGGAAAGGAAAATATTAAGAAAAATACTTAGCGAAAAAAATACAGTACTAGGATGGGAAAGAAGAATAAACATAAATTATATAAACTCTGTGTGCCAGCGTGGTTCCGTGGTTGAGGGACGGGCTGCGATGCTGACGGACCCGGGTTCAATTCCCGGTGCTCTCTGATGCCTGACGGGTGGCCTACTCAGTCACTAAAAATAATTGAGTACCTGCGTTCCGTCGAACAAGGGGTAATAAGAGAGGGTATGAGAGTCTTAACCTCTCAGTTCGCAGGCCGTGCTCCCACGCGGGGCGTAGAGCCTTACCATTATTGTTATAAACTCTGTAAAAAAAAGTTAGTGGAGAAATTTGTTAAAAGTAGAAGATCGCAATGGCTAGGTCATCTGGAATGAATAGACGACGGAAGAAATGTTAAAGATGTAGCTTGGAGGATACCAGAAGCAAAAATGAAGAAAAGAAGACCAAGGAAAAGATGGATACAAGTAGTGGAGCAAGACCTAATAGAAAAAGAGATTAGAAACTGGAGAGGACTGGCAAGAGACACGAAAAGGTGGAAAGAAATTACGCAGCTCAAGACATAAATGATCTGTTTAAGCTGTTGTATACCTATAGTGTTTTCATGTTCTACTCTTATTATTGTATTGTACATACTAATCCGGCTTGTTTTTGTTTTTTTTTCAATTTATGATTTTAACAGCTGAACGAGATATATTTCCTAGTCAGTGTCTCAAGCGATTTTTCCAAATCGATCACGTATATATTTGAACAAATCAACTCTTTCAGATGTAATCATTTGTGTTTCTTCTTAACTTGATCTTAATATTTTCTTGAAGACCTATCCAGACATTTTTAGAATCTTGATAAATAAAATTCAACGATAGTTAGTTTTATCTTCTTTTTGTATATTAAAACTACGACAGCCAATGATTTATATTTAGGCTTTTTCTTACAAACTTTAGTCGAACGCTTATACAGTATAAAGGTTAATTTTTATCCAGATTTGCTTTGGAGCCTTACCTACTTTTAATTTCCTTGAAGCTTCCCTAATCTTATATAAGTGTTATGTTTTAATTTTTCTCCATAATCAGTTTATTTATTGCACGTATTTTTTCAAAGACTTCATCTTATTTCCCCATATTTCATCTTGTAGTAGATCTTCAAAGAGCTGATAATATTTGTCGTTTTCATTTTCAGATATTTTCTGTCATTTCACTTTCGCATAGTATTTCCTTGTCCCCGAGTTTAAATCTTATTTTGCAACTCGCTTCATAGTTTCTATTTAGTTATTTTTGCTACATTTTTCACTTTTGTTTCAATTTTGGTTTTTTATTTTTCATTTTATTATTCTTGTATACTAATGGGGGATAGGCACGCAATGGGATCGTTAGAAGATACTCTGAAAGACAAATGGAGAATATAACATACAAAAACAAACAAACATGTAAAATTAAAGTTAATGTCTAAGGAAAAAAGTCTTTTTTCGAAAGTTCTTTGTTATCTAGATGTTGACATACATCGCATCATAGTAGTATTAACTTGTGTGTACAAATTAATTCTCGGACCCCAAATTCAATTAATCCTATTAATAATTAAATAATTAATTTTAATGCAACTGTATGATGTGTTTGCATTAATAACTTAAACTATAACACTCAATTTTGCAGTTGGCATAACTTCAAATAATAGTTGACACATGTAGTAAATGCAATGGTATCCAATAGGCAGCATGTCAAGCATGCTTTTTGCGTTTCAGCTCAAAATAAGTTCTCATTAAAAAATAATATGTTCAACCTTGGAGAATATTGTCACACAGCATATGCAAAAATTGATTTCGAAAAAATTTTTATTTTGAAGGTTGAATATGATTTAAAACGATTATTGGAAGAAAATCCGTATTAATCTCAATCTCAGCTTGCTCAAGCACTTGAAGTAACACTACAAGTATTACCCATTCGCCTAAAAATGTCTTGAAAAGTTCAAAAGGTGATTTTTGTACAAGCTAGTGACTGAATATGAAAAGTAAAATATGTGACGATACAAAAATTTGTGAAAAAATAGATACATTGTATTGAGTTGTTTCAGTTAGGTGAAGCTGTCACAGCTGAGCATTATCAGCGGCAATTCCCTTGTTTTGGCGACCCAATTGAGCAGAAACGACTGTTTATTGGCCCAGGAACAAGACAAGTGATATTGTTGCATGACAATATCAAACCACATGCGGTGCGTGTCATCCAGGATACTCTTTATGCGTTAAATTAAGAAGTTCTCATATATACCCTAGACCTAACCTCTTCGAATTATCATTTTTTTAAATCCATATGATTCCGTTTAGTTGATTTACAGCTCGAAAATATCGAACACACCATTGGCGAATTTATCGTCTCAAAACTATTGCCTTTTTACTGGTCTAGGATCCGCCAGCTACCAAATCGACTGCAAAAGATGGAGATTATTTTACAGATGACAATATCATACAACTGTATATCACTAAACAATTAAATTTCTTGAAAATAGGCCGAGAATTACTTTGTACGGCCAATAGCATTATTGTAGTTATTGAATCAATTGAAAAACGCCGTCCACCTTTTTGACTAAAAATATCTGTTACATTATTATTTACATCGTTATATACTAGCCAGAAGGCAATGGCTGTTATGTAATCCGATGTTTATTCATTTTAATGCAGTACTCACTTAGCCACTGGTATAGCTTAACATTATTTATATTATAGCAGATGTATTTTATATTTATATTTCTTAAGCCTTTTACACTATAACAATAAGTTTCTGTTAGACCAAAAGGTGTAAATTATCACCCTATCACTTCATACAAAACAACAAATAGCTCGTACACGAATAGTGCTAGCAAAGTCTGCATTTGCAGTGTAAAGGCATATTTAAAAAAAAGGTGATTTGAACTGCGCAATTATATACAATAGGCGTATATTTATAACTGTTTATTAATAACAGGCGCTTGTTATTACTATAACTCCAATCGCCATGGGGATGAAATTATTTTGGCACAGCTATCGGTTCTTTTTTATTCTTCAATTGTGGTTCATGTTTCTGTATAACTACAAAAGATTCTAATGTAAGTAGATGTGCCTTTAGACTAAATAGAATTTTGTTGATTTTTTCCTATTTTCATTTTTATGCAAATAATACTGTACCTTTACAAACATATGTTTAAATTTGAATTGGTTTTTCTTATTATTTATTGAATGTGTTGCATTTACACATTTTAGTGGTTTGTTCTAAAGTGCCTCGCCCTCTAGTGTTACGTTATAAGTGTCACCGAATGCTGAATTGCAAATCAAAGCGTCATCTTCTGTTTGCAATTCAATTTTCAATAATATGCAAGCAACCATGTCGTAGAAGCGTCTACTAACATAAGCTAAACTAAACTGTACAGAACAATCAATGGATTAATATTTTTGTTAGATTGGAACTACAATGGTTTCTATGCATATTATATCCAATAATCTACATTAGGAATTGCTTTTCTCTACGCTATAAAGCGGCGTGACGTGAAAAGTTACTCCAAACTATGATACAAAATTCAAAATTATCAATTAAAATTTATCTACACAGTGGTTACGTAATAAAAACTATATACGATTTTGTTGGCTGTTCTAGTGATAAAAAATCGGTTCATGTCCTGCACATATAAAGAGCATAATTTTGCAGTGTCTAAGATAATTCGATTGCTTTAGAAAAGCATTACATTTCTTAGTTTTAGCTAATTCTTTTGTTTAAAATATAAAAATAATCGTCAACTTTATTACGAATATGTAACAAATTTACACTAAAGAAAAGCAATTCTATTACCTACGTCTACAGCTTTTCTAGATTTTCTCTAAAAGCTCGCACAGACACGAACTTTCGTATTTGCTCATCTAGGAAAGCTCTAACATCGCTATGATATGTGTAGGTGGTGTAACTGATTCAGTCGGTGACGTTTCCAGGGCCCTCGTATGGCCCAGGAGGATCGCTAGGGGGGAGGCTAAGCAAATGTTAAGCTTCCAAAAAAATAAGAGCCGTCGGCTTGGGCTCCATATTGCTCTTTTTAGCCTCGATCACCAGGAATTCGATTTCTTCGCGATCTCGTCTAGCAAATGATTCTGCGATTAGCCGCGCTACATCCTGGTGTTGAAGCCCTTCGACGCGAGTACCGTCTACTTGTAGTATTAGTTGCCCAACTTCAAGGCCTCCGGCACAGTATGCAGCGCCACTTTCCTGAAATCAGTTTCAGTGTTACTTTTTGGTATATTAAAACAATTAGTGAGGTAATTTATGATATATTTTTTTGGTCTAAAAATATTGATTATAGAGATAAACTTCAGAAAGTGATTTATATATAGGTGTAAATTATAGAGACAAGGATTTTTTATTGCAACTTTATTAGGTTGAAGACAAAACAAGCGAAAATTTGCTTTACAGGTAAATTAGAGCGGACCCTATGCATGAAACTAAACTATAGGGTTTAACGAAATTTTATTGAAACCAATGACAATGAATTATATTCAAATGAAAGCGAATAGCGGCAAAAATTTAGCAGCCGGAACCGAAAAATTTGCAGCTACTTCTGGTCAAACCGGTCTCGAAAATTTTCCGATTAGGCTGATTTTTGGCGTTTGGGCTTGACTTATGGTCCTTAGTTGAATGCTGAAAACGTTGTCCCTCTATCTGTCACAAATCAAAAGTCATAAGGCGTGACAGACGACAGACATGACAGACGACGGACATGACAAAAGTAAAGCTGGGTACGCTAAAAATGACTGACCCCTTGCAATAAGACAAACAAATATAATTACACTACCCAGTCTCAAAATGTTCTCCCTTAACCTGTAATCCACAGTGATAAACGATGTGGAAAAAAATTGATTATGCGCCGCACCTGATTCAGTGTCTGGTTCTTCCGCTTTACTAGAATAGATTACTTCAACGTCTTAAAATTTCTACGAGGCTTTGTACGGGGTCGAACCTGCAAATTTAGCAGACGTCGTACATAGTTATTCTGGGCGAACTGCGGTCAGCCAAGCCCAAGCAGGTACTCTCACAGTAATTAGGGTCTATAATCCCTAACACGAATTGAGGCCGGCGTATTTAATGACATTAATTAAATGACATGCAGCCAAAACAAACAAATAATTTTGTGATTATGAATTGCAATTGCAAAACAAGTGTTTAGTCTTTAGATAGTGATAGCGTAAAAATGGAAATGATGTTTAGTGAGCGGGGCAATCCATTGATAATGTTTGAAAATTTTAAGTTTAGAATATATCGTAAATTAGAATTAGATAAATATTTCAATGGGAAATTTCTGATAATTTTATTTTTTTATTTTCTTTTTTATCGGGTGAAACTGCGTGGTGTTGTACGAAGAAGGCGTTAACATTTTCACTCTTGAGTCGGTATTTTCGCTTAAATTTGGAACACACAAACATACACAAAACGAACGCGTATTATGACGATAAAAGATGAACAACTCTTTGAACAGAAAATCCAAAGACGACTTGTTCGATAGACTGCTGAAGTTGATTCCCCAGGAAATATTGAAGACGGGAGATAGTTTGGACAGACTTATCTTCAAAAACATAACCTACATTAGGAATAATATCACTTATATCCGGCTTCAAACTTTTCCTAAGCTGCCAAAATCGTTCAAGACTTTTTAAAAAGAATGGAGTTACTAACGGCTAAGAAAGAAAAGTTTCTTTTAATTAATGACAGTCCTAGTAACAGTGTGGTGTTCTTGTACGAAACAAACTTAAAATTCATGCGACAACAAGATATCTTATTTGTGGACGGGACCTTTGATTACTGTACCAATTTTTTTTTGCAATCATGTACGATTCATGCTTGGTCCAGTAGTGTGTACGTTCTAGTCGTGTTTTGTCTTTGAAAAGATGAGTGTAATTTAACTTATGTTAAATTATTCAGAATGTTGAAAGCGAAATGTTGCGATTTTTGATCAGGCCTATTGCCTAAAAATATTGTTATAATTTTTGAAAAAGCGATTCTTGCAGGCGTCTTGAAAGTTTTACTAAACGTTATAATTATTAGATGCCGATTCCACCTAGGTCAATATTGGTGGCGTAAAGTTCAAAATTTAGGTCTTGCTTGTGAATACAAAAATAAAGAATCATTGATTGGACGATGGCTAGGTCATTTGTTTTGCCTAATGTATCTGTCACATAGTGAGGTAGGAGACTGTTTAGTAGAAAACTTCATTAGTAATAAATCGGAAGATCACAGAGTTGACAAATTTGTTGATTATTTAGTAGAAAATTATATTGATGATGATTCTTGTTTTCCTCCCAAAATATGAGCCGATGAATCATCTAGTTTACTTCAAACTACTAACACATGTGAGTCATTTCATTTAAAATTTAATTGATATTGTATTTCCGCTCTAAATATTCATGTGTTTTTATCTGCTTTAAAAAATATGCAATTAGATACGTATATTAAGATAAATTCTTCACGTGTCGATAAAAATGTAATGTTTGTTCGGAAAGAATAGTAGATAAGCAAAAATTTGTGACCAATAAAATAAGTCAATATGAAAACAGAAAAATTAATAGGTATGATTACGTTAAATGTATCTCTTATAAATTTAGTGCTATAGTGTTGTGAAATATCTGTACCTGATTATTATTGTCATTATTATCATTATTGTAAATAAAATTTTATAATACGTACTCGATCTGTATTTTATTTTGACCACAATTTAGTGGGGGATTATAAGGACTTCAGGCAAGAAAAAAAAATCAAACCGCAATTCATGTATAGGATTAAGACTACCTAAAATTTTGACCGCAGTTCGTGTGCCCCAGTTATCCTAGTTCGAAGCTCATTATTCAGCGCTAATAAAATCAGGATTGCTTCCCTGCACTATGTTGGAGTTAATCTTGCTTTGTTAACAAGGGCAGAATTTTGCTAAAATGTCTAAATCTGCACACCAAAGTATTTTTTAGTCCAAAGTAACAGAACAGCATTCAAATTTTTATTCCGATATATATCCTGATGTACTTTAAGCCCTTTGAATACGAATACAAGAAAAGCTTTAACTGTAGAAGATATTTTATTGCATATTATGATAGAAAATGCAACTTAACAATACATAATAATATTAGATGGTCTTGGGTGTTCATAAAAGTGCTTTTTACTGTTTTGGTTATTGTATGCTAGTCCAATTATAAAAATTTACTTGTCTGTAAAAAGAATATTCGTTAGTTAACCAGCAAAGATGCGATGCTCCAATTAGATCAAAGAAAAAAGTTCCGTCACTACAACAATGGATCATTGATCCATATTACACTCATTTGTTTCTACAATTATATGATTAATTAGCGGCTTGAAACTAATCAGTTTTTAAAATTTAATTTTAAATTCAACTTTAAGACTAACATTTTCCTTAAACTTAATTATGACCAAGATTGAATGCAACCATGGTCATAAATAAATTTGTCTTGAGTTGAAATAGAATGGGATCATCGGTATAGAACTGTGAAAGAACAGCTCTAAAATCCTTGCTTCCACTTCGCCTCCGAGGAGTAAAGGTCAGAGGCTCAAATTCAAATTTAAAAAGAATAAATTTGTCAACCTTTAGAATACCCACCTCCCGCCCGATGTTTAAAACATGTTAAAAGCAGCTGAAAAATCTGATTACTTTGAGAAACTCACTATTATTATGGACGAGGTCAGTTACTACCTCTAAAGTGAAAGGTAAAATTTAAAGATGAGCAACTGGTCTCACGACTAGAGTATTAGAAATTAATGGTTGTCTGGCTTGTTTTTATCAATTTCTGTATCTATATCATATACAATGAGGGTAAGCTCTTTTTGTGGTCATCTGCTAAATCATTTACAGTTCTTTTTACATCCATTTTAATAAAATCGAGTTAAATGCGTTATAACTTCGATTGACACTGAATCTTCTCTTCTCGGGTTTTTCATATGTACACTCACTGCATCTGTTATTGATTTTTCAGACAGAAACCGCTTTTCCTCTATTTTTTCAATAAATCTTTAGTTTATAATTTACATTTATTTTGTTTTAAGCTTATCAATATAATGTGCTAATACTCATTTTTTTATTCAGATATGTATAACAGATTTTATCTCATCTACGAAATCAGTTCGGAAAAAACATCCGTATACTGACGTGTGATAAGACTTATGTTAGTTATATCTCCGAGTTCAACTGAGAGTGTGTGAAATGACAAACGTGCACCCACCAATGCCAAAACAAAGCTCCCGATTAGAACGTCTTTGCTTTACGTAACCAAATCGAAGTAACTGCATTGGATGACGGTCGACTACTTTCATACGGCCTTGATTTAAGTGGCAACCGATGCCACGTGCCATCTTTCAATGGTGCTTTATGAGGACAGTGGCAATTAAGTAGGGAAATTTTTTGTGCAAATGTTTTCAGAACCAACTTTATAAAAGTATCATTAAAGACTTTTCCATTTCTTAGATTAAATAAATCGAAAAATAGCCTTATGTGTCATATTGTCATATCATGTCAATATAACAAAAGTATCTTTTACATTTGACTTACGTAACCTGCGTTATGTTACTATATAACATATAATCTTTTTTATTTATAGGATAATGAAAGTAAAGTAATCGGCGGAAATTTTACCTGCCCAGTTTTTCACATTTCTGGACGAATTATAGCCTCAGGACACCAAAAAAGTTGGTTTGGGCCATTGGTTCGTGTGTGTGTGTGTGTGTGTGTGTCTGTCTGTCGGTCTGGCAGTAAACAGGATATCTCGAGAACCGTAAGAGCTAGAGACTTGAAATTTGATACGCAAATTACTTGTAGGTAGGCTACGCAGTGCAAAACTTTTGGTAAAAATCGGCCGAGCCGTTTGGTCGCAAGGTCGCAAAATCGGTCGAAAATCTAAACGGTTGAAAATACAAAAAATTCATGAGAATAAAAATGATTTGTTATCACGAGATAAACATGAATTTAAAGTAAAAGTTGATAACATAAGAACTCGAAAAAAAATTAAAGCCCAGTATTTTTGCCAGAATTACCCAAATAGGATAAGGAAAGTCGTGTGATGTTCACACCAGATTTTTTTTAATATTTAATTGCCTTTAATAACGTGTATACAAGTTATATTGTTGGGTAAAACAATAAAAGATAGAAACAGTTGATGTTAAAATAGGGGGGGGGGGGAAGGAGGTATAAATTTGCATGGTTATTATTACTGCTACTTTTACTAAACAGGCTGATAATAATATTGTAAAAATGCAATTTATCACTATACTAGTTTATAACGTAGTGGATATAATGAGCGGACTATACATTATTAATGGATGGATTTGATTTCTATCTAACCAGAAATATTTTTACTATCCTGAATTAACCACAGATGTAAATGTAAACATTTATCATTTCAGAATTCTCAAAATGTTAACGACGTAACAATTAGTAAATAATAATTATCATAATATATGAGGTCACTTACGTTTATATTAATAATTCTTGGCAGGGGGTGTTTAGTGTTAGCTCCACCTTCAATTGCGATCCCTAGAATAGGCTTCGTTTTCCTCACTGTAATCCTTAAGTTTCCTTCTTCGTCCGTAACGACATTGGGGCTATCTCGGTCCGGAATTGTCCCAGAAAGTCCACCTTCTCCTCTTGATAGTCGTTGCATAGATTGGTGCCTTCTCATACCGCCATCACCTTCTATTAGACCTTGGCCGTCCTTCATATCAAAACTTCTCGATAATTTGTGTGCTAATTCCTGTAAAAACATTATAAAAGAACACAGAAAATTAATAAAATCATAATATTTATAGATTTCAGAAAATGGACAATTAATATATTGCTGTTAAAATGTTCAATGTTGCATAGAGTTGTCTATATAATATATTTAGTATGCAGCAAGTTTCTTTTAAAAATATTAAGGTAATTTTTATAAAAGTAGAAATGTTTGTTTAGGTGTTTGGAAAAAATATTGCAATATAAATTCTTCATTAGCAAATTTTGAGTTCAGTGATTGAGAAATAAGATTATCTAAATTAATAATTCTCCACAAAAAGTAAATTAAACTAGTAAAAATGTATGGGGTGTCAATTTAAAAAAATTCTTGAATTTTAAAGAATTACGTATGATGCACTTCAATAGTTACTATAGAGTGAAGGTATTTAAAAATAAACCACATTTTTAGACTACGAAGCTCATGTTTAAACATTCCGACTTGAAAAATAATAATATTTAAATTAAATTAATACTAACAAGTAAAATAATGTAGAGGTATGTGTATATATATATATATATATATATATATATATATATATATATATATATATATATATATATATATATATATTGGTAAGATAAATTTTCAATACCTTCAATACGAATAAATTTAACATAGCACAAAATTTTCACAAGCTCAATAAATCTTCAGCTTAAAGTAGATTATTTGAGTACCTAACTTAATATAACGGTAGCATCAAAGATGCAAACTAATAGATAAAATCCACGAAAGGAATCAAATGTATCAATTGTTGTTTACCAGTTAAAATTTAGTTTCGATAACTGAGTTATCTTATACATTAACCGGTCTCAAGATTTTCCGATCAGGCTGATTTTTGGCGTTTGGGCTTGACTTATGGTCCTTAGTTGAATACTGAAAACGTTATGTCTCTATCTGTCACAGATCAAAAATTATAATGTCAGAAATGACAGAAATAGAAGCTGGTCTCCAACTTGCCTTGATCAAAAGTTATAAGGCGTGATAG
Organism: Sinelater perroti; assembly: GCA_036346155.1. NCBI lineage: Eukaryota > Metazoa > Arthropoda > Insecta > Coleoptera > Elateridae > Sinelater > Sinelater perroti. Next base: position 255,895 of record JARFIY010000248.1, on the reverse strand, counting down.
ACGACGGACATCACAAAAGTAAAGCTGGTTTCTAGATTGGAAGCTAGGTTCATTAATGAGATAGAAAAGATTTGGAGATAGAATTTACTATAACTTTGAGATTTCTCTAAGATCGAAAGATATCTTCAGGTTACATTTAGTGACTCAGAAGATTGTTTACAATTGGTATAACACATTTAATAGGGGTCACTTGGCAATGACTTTTGCAAAAAAAAAATTAATTTTAGCAGTCATAGAAACAAATATAGACCTTTATACGAAGAATAACTCGAGAGAAGAATAGAACATAGAATTATTAAATTATTGTAGTAAATAAGAAGTTTGTTGCCAGCGGATATCACATAATTTAAAATGGTTGGAATTTTTAGAGGTTTCCAGATCATCTGTCATCTTACTTAACATCTTTTTATTACATTTTTATTTCTTCAACTAAAGGATAAAATCCGCAATATACTTTTTAATGACTGAATACGACACAGAAAACTTCAAAAGCCTTATTTATTATTATTATTATGGCCCAAGAAGAGTGAAATTTATGTTTAAAACTAGTTTTATTAAATGCACAAAGTTTAAGGATAAACGTTTTAAAAAATGATAATAATAATAATTTTTGACTATTTACATGTATAGGAGAATTATTTAGAAATCGGAATTATTATTTTTTTAAATTTATAGAACTATCATAGAATTAAAAATATAGAAAAAATTATTTTCCCATATAATTTCACGGTCTATTAATTAATTTTTCTAACAGATATGCAGTTTTTTGATCTCACTATCGTAAAATGAAAGTGGTTGGGACACCAGCTAATAGTGCACAAACATTTCGACGACAAAATCATGGTAAAATCTCTGTTCTCAAAGTGATTTTTACTAGTTCAAACAAATGATAATTATAGGGCAATAAGTCCAAACTATAGAGGAGGTGCTCGATTGTAGTCTAAAATAAATCTTCAATTTTTTTGTCGAGTTTGGGCAGCTCTATGAATGCGTTATTGTTTAGCAAAATAACATTTTGAATTGCCCGACCAGTGCCACCGGTTATTCAGATGCCAGCCTTACAAAGGTGGCGAACAATACCTCCTTAGTACCTCAGCGATCTGCATTTTCCAAGATTGTTTTTGCTTACACTTGAATTACTTTAAAGTATTGTCTCTGAACTGTGCTTCAAGTTTTCTCCAAATTACTTACGGTTTTACGCTCTTTGTCGTGAATAACTGGATATAAATCCATTGCGTAACAGATAAAGGCACATCTTGCTTTGACATCACCAAACTGACTAAAGAAGCACTAATACAAAACACTACATTTCTACGTACAATTCTCAGAAGCCGCGTCTCTCCCCGTTTACCTCATATCGTATAAAAAAAGGTTTTGATTTATATTTAATTCGTCCTCACATAAGTTACCCGTAAACAAAACTACATCAAAAGCAAAAATGGAGTTCTAAGTGATCTTGCTTGCTAAATTAGGCCGTATTTTAAGTAAAGCTTTTGGAGGTATGTTGTCATCTAAATGAAGAGTTAAAAACTTATAAAAATAAAGTTTTCTAAACTGAGATTAATGGTTGAACGAGCACAAAGAACGTTGGTCTGTTGAGTACGCTAATTTGTATAAATATTACAAAATTTGTCAAAAGAAGGAAGTGTGGTGTGAGTTTTGCAAAAATATCTAAAGTATTCTGAACTACTCCTTAATTTTGTAGTAGGTATATATCGATTAATCGAAACAAATATCAATCATAATAATTCTTTTTTAGTCACTTGGAATGGTTTATTATCCACCATACTACACCTTTACAAACTACTGTGAATATTTACTCGCAGTAAAAAATGTATAAATATTTTTCTTGATATTCCTAATATATGAGTTTTTTTTTCACTTGTCTGTTTTATTGTTGGTGCTTAGATGGGGGTGTAGGTAGAATATCATTAATTTTTATGTTTTTTCAACGTACGTTCTACAGTACTACACAATTTTGTATTCTTTAAAACCAAACGTTTAATTAATTTTTCCATGTTTTTTTTTGAGATATAAACACAATCGTTATCTAATGCCCTTTTTTGTAGCACTGCAGTCTCAAAGGCTTATTGTGCCTACTAACATGCACTTAATACTAAGACATCACACACACCCATGACTCGAACTCGCCTGCCTCGACTCGAGGACAAAGGAACAATTATCTTGACCACCGAGCCATCGCGTTCTTACCTAATATCTTAGAAGGTTAAAAACCACGTCTTTGTTAGACTATTCTTTGTATAAGGTTTTGTCTCCTGCCATAATACTGTTGACATAATTAGATGTTCACTCTTCCATTTGGCGATAGGTTATATGTTTCGATTACCTTTTTAATAGCATCCATGTTCTCCTCCGTGACAGACAAAGATAGGCGTTCTGACATTATAGCGTCCTTCAGATTAACATTATTTCCTATCTGGAACTTTCAATAACACATTATCAAAATTATCTCCAAACACTGATCAACACTCAATCGCTATTTTTTGACTAGAATAATATACCGATATATTCACAAGTAATTAACACTTAGGGGTTGTTCTGTTGGCAGTAGTGTAGGATTGAATTTGTCACAACGTGTAGTAATCGCTTGCACTATATTGTAAAATTTTCTTATATAAGTACAACTACTATTATTACATACAAATAATATGCATATTATTTTGATTGTTATTACCAACTATCCAGTGTTAAAGAGATTATTCGAAGTCGCTTGGTGACTTTTTAAGTTTAGACAATTAATTTTAAGTAATATTAATTTTAAATTTAAGCTTAGCAGGAGTATAATTAAGGACTTATATTTTGTTATTAATTAACATGGTAAGTAAAAGAACAATCCCCAAAACCTTATCTAGGGCAAACATTTATGTTCTATAATACATAATTCAATTTCTATTTACTCATTTTCTAAACGCCAAGCACACTCATCTCTATCAAGAACAATGTCGTTTTTATATAAGTATGCTAATGTCACATTTTATTGGGATTTTTCTTATAGTATATTATTAAAACGAGCAATGTCAATGCAACTCATAAACTACTTTTCTACATATTTTGTTCTTCCTCTCAATGCATTCAATCTTAGTAATGAACAACTTTTTTTATTATACTTTTATAAAAAAATAAGGGTTAACCCTGGAGTTATTTGCGTGTGAATTTTTTAATGTTGCTTTCAAACCACTCTCCTTTTAAGGCATCCTTGAGGGGCCAGAACAGTCGACAATCGCAAGAACATAAAGTTGAGGGCTCTAAGGGAACTCGTCTACCGTTATTCAATTTATTTGCTCCAGTTTGCTTCAAGTTCCAGAGTCGATGTCTCCTTTTTCTTCTAGAAAACTCTGAAAAATTTCAAAATACGTAGTCTTTCACGTCAAAACATGTAGACACTTTTAATTTTGTACACGTTCTTGATAATTTATAGAACACTATTAGAATTAACACCCACTTCGGCACACATTTAATCAATTGTCAGTTGTCGATTGTTCTTAGTTTGCAAGATCGTAGAGCGTTCGCCTCAGTTTTGTTATAAGGTCGTTCCTTAACAAACATCTTATGTCATTTCTAGATAACGGATCTCTAACGAACCATTAAAGTAACATGTTGCTATAATATTTTCCCCCCTTTCCAAAGTTATTATAATGCGTTTTGCATAACATCAGGTATTTGCTGTTCAATCATCACGATTGCTGCTCAGATAACAATATGAAAGAGCGACAACCCATGTTGAACTACCCTACCCACGCCTATGTTCCATCCCAGCCTCTCAGTGCTGTCATATCAGTAGATAGTAAATAGAGAGTATAAACAGTCTCGTTTATACTTGACTCAGATACATATATTTTTTATTTTATTTTATTAAGCAGTTTATCTTTTGTGCTGCTAATCAAAGTTGACATGTGAAATAAAATGATTTCTTCTTTTATAATTCAATCTGCTCACTCCCCAAGAAGAACTATGAGTCAAAGAAGGAAACTGGCTTTTCATGTGCTCTACTTCACTATTTATAGAAACAGAAGTGAAAGTTTGACGGGGACATGTACTGGGTTGGGGAAAGTTTGTGTTGTAACGGGTAACGTAAGTGATGACGTATGGTGACTAACGGTTTCCAAATAGCGGGTAAGCGTTGACCATATTCTTTGACTCATATATTCATCCAAAGTCTCTCTACTAAACTAAATATTATATTACTTATATGTATATATACAATGTATGCATCTATCTTGTTTCGCTAACTAATAATAGAGACACACTTCAAGGAGACTGTTTTTGATTAGAAAAGGAATACAAAAGTTCATATAAATATATGCAGATGTTTTCTGATAGATGATAAGAATGTTCTTCATGACGTCACTTCCTCTACGCAACTAGAGTGTGTTTATATGTATATATATTTTCACTTTTAGATCTGCACCTAAGTGAAAGTTTGTTGTAAATTGTTGTCAAAATGACCAATCATAGATATTAGAAAAAGACGGAGATTATTTATAAGTAAAGACAAGTAAATGAAAATGATCGGGATAGTGCAAACATCTACTAGAAAATCTACGTTCATAAACAGCAACTGAATTACAAAAATTTTGTAGCAGTTTTCATCGTTTGCATGAGACGGATTTGTTTCATAGAAAGAGTATGTGGCTTATATATTATATATATAATAGTGCTGGACCAAGTATGTCCTAACACGGATACTTAAATTTAATTGAAAATACATTAGCCATTGAAATGAATTGTTGCTTATTGTTAGGCTATATATGTATTGTTACTTAATTTAATTAATTAAAATTAATATATTTATATAACTGCTTACAACATTATAGTTTTTTAGCAGTGAAAAGTGGGACAGACAGACGGACAAAAAAATGATTGTAAGAAGAGTTTCATTGTTAAAACAATTCACCATTCGGTCAACTGACCTATTTGGTTAAACGCCCTTCGATCAAAAATCATTCGGTTAAACGGCATTCGATCAAATAACTCAAACCCACGGCTTATTTTGTCGACATAATGGCTCTCATCAAATGGCCGTATAGATCTAGTGGCTGTCGATCAACTGTCTGTCGATTAAATGGCCCGAACCCGTTATAAATGATGATAGTATTGAAAAATTTTATATTATTATCTTCAGTAATAAGAGTAAACGTAGCATCTAGCTTTTATGCAAAAAGGTTACATTTTTCATTAGTCTAATAATGGTTGTTATTAACTGTTAATGTTAGTATGATTACTTGTTTTTTAATAATGAATGTATTTGGTGACTTTTCACATACCCGAGTCGCTTGGTTCTTGATTTTCTATACATTTGCTATAGCTATTAATTCTGTAGTTATTTAGTTCTTTCTTGATGTGGCTAGTAATATTTAGATTTTTTAGTCGAGGATCTTTTGTTTGTTGTCACTCTTTACACAGTCTATTTTTTGCTCCCATACATTTCTCTCAATGATCTGTCAATAGAAGCAGGTGGAATATTTGGGTTTCCCGGTAGCTTTTTGGACATGCTTCTAATTGCATAACAGACAATTTCGATAATTCCAGGGGTAAACATTTCAATGTATGCATCTATTTCTCTATAATTATTCATTGGATCTTGATTTGCCATCGAGTTATTTAATTTTTTTTTGGAAAATTTCCCGATTCATAAGTCTTGATTAAGAAGATTATGCTTGTGTCGTTTAGGTAATCAAAACGGACAGATGGTCTGAATCTATTTCATTGACAGCTGTTTGATATACTATTTTGAAGATAATTCTTGTTAACACAATGTCCAGTATGTCCGGTTGAAGCTGGCTGATATAGGGATAGTATATACATTCAGTAGGGACCATTATTTGTGATTGGTTGCAGTGTTGTTAAGGTTTCCCCTTAAATTATTTAATCATCAACCTCTAGAAGGTACTTTTATTGTTTAGATCGCCCAATAGCAGCGTGAACATTTAATCGTAAAGTAAATTTGTAAAGTTGCTTTCGTTTTAAGATGAGTTTCTGTTATGTTAATCTTATATCTTGCGAAAAAAGATATAAGTAGTGATTATTGGTATTTAAATCCATTATCATTAAAATTTGAGAGTATGAGATCTTGAAGTATGTTAGAGGTATTATTTGACAATGAGGTACTGAAGACTATTATTAATTATGTAGGATTTAACCTGTTCAAGTATTGTAATTATAAGTTGTTTGATAATTTTGTTAATGTTATCAAGGAAGGCAGTAGTATCTAAAGTAGTTGGAGGTTTATTTGTAGTAGCTGTGTTTTATGAGACTATTCGTGAATAAGCCCGACAGTATGACTGCTGGTCAAATTGCTTGGTTCTTGTAAGCGGGGCTCGTTGTTGCTGCTGAACTTTGTAATGTGGACATCGCTTGCAACAGGTGAAATGATCTTTGCAGTTAACGTAAAATAGTTGATTTTGCGTTTTTTGATATTACTCGCACTTTGCACATCTAATTTCGTACCACTATAATTTTTGGTGTAGCCATAACTTTAATACTTAAAGCAGTGGGGTATGTGAAATGATTTTTTTAAAATTCAACTATTATTTTACATTTTCATAAACATTCGTATTTTATTAGACTTTCCAGTCGCTTTGAGCGAGCAACACTAACGAAACGTAATTGCCAACTCTTCTTTGATTTCTTCATTACTGAGAGATATTAATAAGCTTTTTATGACACTAGATAGCAATTTATTATTTGTATTTTGAAACGTGTGGAATTATATCTTGTTATTCATATAATATTTTATGAGCCAACGGTAATTTTTAATTGCGGTTATATTTATTTTGAGATAATTGTTTTTTAATTAAGTAGTAAACTGATTTTTTGTTATGATTTGTATCTCACTGATAATCTCTTTGTGATTAACGGCTGTAGCATCATGAAGAAATATTGATAAATTTGTAATTTTTCACTTTGTTTCTTATAAGACGAATACTTGAACACGATTTGATTGTCAGAGTTTTCCAATACCTTTTTTGAGCGGTATTGGACGGAGTAAAGAATTCATTAACTTTCTTTTTTCTGGATCGATTCTTAAAGAGTCAGGTTATTATAAAGGTTCTTAATTATTTCCATTAGTTTGTGTTAAATTTGAAACAGCTTCAAGAAATAAAGAAATATTCGCATTTTCCTGAGAAGTTCGCAATTTGCGGACAATTTAAACGTGTTTTATGGTCACAACACTAATCTATAAGCAATGCTTGAGCTGGGATTATTGGTGACTACCTAATTGGACCAGTTATTCTTCTATAATGTCTCAATGACCCAGTGCATCTGCACTTTCCGAAGACATACTGCTTTTATTGCTTAAAGATGCGCCATTGGTAGCACGACAGTTCTAAAACACTTCGGTGTTAACGTTTGCCAGTATCTCAATGACAGCTTCTCCACAGATCGATAACATAAAGTGGTCTTGTTGACTGGCCTAATCACTTGACTTAAATTCCCTTAACTTTTTATATAAGGCTACCTAAAAAGTGTTGTGTATGCTGAACCAGTTCGTGTCGCGCAGATATTTAAATAACGTGTTATTGCAGCCTATGACGTTATTTGAATTCAACCTGGATTCGTTAATCCATGAGGGGTTCTGGAATAGCTAATCTAAAGTTATTGGGAATAAATGTTATTGTATCATACAATGTAAGGTAATGATCTAGTATTTCGGACTCTCTGTGCATTTTTAAATACATGTTCACATACACTTTTTTTCTTTTTCCTATCAGAATTCACCTAGAAATGTGTTCCTATAGTTGGTGCTTACTCCGGAAACCTATGTGGAAATATATTTGTTAAATATTATCAACCTACCTTTTTTTAATGATATTTAAACTGCTTCGTTTTTTTGTTTTTGTAACTTATTAAATAAAGAGGAAAATGTAATGCTGTGAAATATTACTTGTTTTATATTTTTCACATTTTTATTCTAAAACATCTATAACAATTCACTTCGAGGCAATATATTATCAAGTTTTCTTGAAATCAAGACTATGTCATTTTTATTAATTATTTGAATGCAAATTGAACCATTTAGACAGCAAATCGTTCTACTAAAATGAGCTTGTTTAACAAAGCATTCTACTCGGCTACGTTATTATATGACATGCCCCATGCAGTGTGGACGGTGAAAGTTCAATCTTGATACCGAAAGAAAGTGCAGATTTTTATCTAGGCTTAACCGGGTTGCGCGAGGAAAGCAGTTTTGTCAATGTGTGGTCAAGTGTTAGCCAATAAATGCGAAAACAAAATGCTCTAATACTACATTTAAGATAACATTGTAAAAGTTAACTCACTGTTTATTTTATCATTCTCAACACACATACTTTTTATACTTAGCAGTAAACGGAAAAGTACATTTAAACTCATTTGAAATAAAAAATAAACAGCGAGTTACTAAAAGTTGTAATAAAGTACACTAACAACATAAATAATAGCAATTTATGTATGATAAAATATTCACAGCATACTATTCTTTTATATTTATATTTAACTATGATAAATAATTTCACCAATGAGATGAATACATCTGCTTAACATATTTATATAGTTTTAGCAAATTAAGTTTGGTTAGAAAGTTTCTTTATATTATAACAAAGCTTCTTTTACTGGAAGTAATCTTATTTGTTGATATATATAATTGAGGCAGCTAGAGCAACTTTTAAAAGTGTCATCCCGCAAAAAAAAATATTTTTTTACCTAAATAATGTGTAACCACTAGGAGATTTGCAAGAAATGTATTTGCAAAATAATGTATAGTTTAAAAATTTTATTTTAAAAGATATTTTATGAAATTTTTTAAATCAATCTATTAAGCATAGACCACCCTTTCCTAACAATTATTTAAAAAGACTCGAACTTTGCTATAATTCTTGCACAAATTAGGTGGAAAAATATGGTGTGAATATCACACGACTTTCCTTATCCTATTATTATATATTATACCGGGTCCATCGTCTCGGTCCTGCGCTGCTCTCGTCCCGGAACTTGTTATTTTAAAAAAGGACTAGGCGAGAGTCCAACACTCAAAAGATAATTAAAATAAACAGTACAAGACAATAATTGACTCGTACTTAAAATTTAGCTACGTCACTGAAGGTAACCGTGCGAGCTCTGCCGCGCAGCCTTCCCCATTAACGCCTGCGTGCTCCCTCTTAGCGGCCAAGCGCTCCCCCCCCGTCCTCCCACAGTCGGCCCGGAAGCTCACCGAACGCGCTGTGATTGGTCCGTTTAATTAATTTTTAATCGCCTATAACTTATTTATTTGACCTCGGATCAAAAAATTTAATTGTAATTTTTTGTTCGTCTCGGTCTGATCTATCCGGTGATATAAATTTCCCGAAACATTTTATGAACACCCGGTATATTAAAAATCCTGGGCTTCAATTTTTTTCCTAGTTTACCAACTTTTTCGCACTGCGTCCCCTACCTACAAGTAACTTGCATACTAAATTTCAAGTCTCTAGCTCTTACGGTTCTTGAGATATCCTGTTTACTGACAGACTGACACACACACACACACACACACACACACACACACACACACACACACACACACACACACACACACACACACACACACACACACACACACACACACACACACACACACACACACACACACACACACACACACACACACACACACACACACACACACACACACACACACACACACACACACACACACACACACACACACACACACACACACACACACACACACACACACACACACGCACGCGCGCACACACACACAAACCAATGGCTCAAATCAACTTTTTTGGTGTCCTGAGGCTATATTTCGTCCAGAAATGTGAAAACTGGATAGGTCAAATTTCCGCCGATTACATGTTAAATAGTGTAGGAACAGGATATACATGATATGCATAAGGATATCTTTTAAAATGTGCATTAACAGAGAGCAAACTTTTGAGGTGACATTACAGTGTTTTTCGTGAAATGAAATGGACCTTTCATGTAAAACGGAATAGAAATTTGAATGCAAAAGAATACAAAAACAATTTGATCAGTTCTCGTCTGTCTGTGATAGAACAACTCGGAGATGATAGAGCATGTATCAACATCATAAGCTTTTCTATCATAAATTAGGACTTGTGGGAAAATGGCTCGAGATAATAATATTACAGAAATGGATTAGTTCACGCCTTTTAATATTTAAGATGTTCTGGTTCTTTAACTACCGCATTATTAATTGCTCTGACTACATCATTTTCACAAGAAATGCATTGCTATTTCTCTAAAAATGTCCCATCACTTGATTTGGCAGAGTTATGAATCGTTGTCGCAGAAAATTGTAGATTCGTAGCATTAGGTTAACCTGATAACAGTTTCAAGTAGGTATCTGTATAGCTTTGAATAATTACTATTTAGGAATAAACGTTATAAAAAACATTAGTAGCTTTGTTGTGTTGTAGAATTATTAGTACAAAAATAATACCTAAGAAATTTATCTTTCAACCTCTGATAAGCTAATAAAAAACAAAAAGTGTATAAGAATAAAAACATAAATGTTTGAACCTATGTACCGTAGTAAATGAAATTATCGTTCTTTTTAAGGTTTAATGTTTTTATTATTATTAATTATTAACCGTTTGTGCTCAAATTCAATAGGGAAGGTCCTATGTATCTACTGAATGTGTGTGTGAAGTTTGGTCAAAGTTGGTTGAATTGTTTTTGAGTTATCGCTCTGACACATTCACAGCGGACACATTCACAGATCCACACATGTCCAGACATCATTTTTCCCATACCCACTCACCCTCATTGTATTCTTAAAATGTACCTACGGTACATAATAATTTTATAGCTTACCGAGATTAAGTACGTGGGCTGCACAATATGTATTGCGAATTGGCAACCCTGTGTGTGCTAGGTGGGATCTGACATTTTCATACAGTTTGACATTTTGACTCAGAATGTTTTGTCATACGGACGCTATTTGTTTTACTGTCATTAAGTTGAAAATTTCTTCTCGCCCAAAAAATGGAACTAATCTGTGAACATTTACGTGCGATAATTTTTTACGACTTTTGACGTGGATTATCTTAACAACAGCTCGTCAATCAACTCACTTCGACTTTTGGTGATGAAGCCCCACACAGAGCCATTGTATATAGTTGGTTCAATGACTTCAATCGGGATCGTAGCGTTGGCAGCAAACATCGATGCTGTGCGCGAACTGATAAAGCAAGATTGTCATGTGACTTATTGGGAAATTCAGGCGTTCTTAGACATTATTATGACTAGAATACATTCGATACTGCATGAACATTTAACCATGAAAAAGCTGTGTGTGCGTTGGATCCCGCGTAAGTTAACGATTGCTCAAAAACAAGCTCGGGTTGATTAGTCAAAAGAAATGCTCAGGAAATACGATCGCGGCGTTTTAAATACCGTTTATAACATCGTATTAGGTGACAAATCTTGGATTTATGCGTATGAGCTCAAAAAGTAAACATCAGTCGACTGTATACGTCTTCCAAGATGAGCTAAACCCAACAAAAGTCGTTCGCGCTCAAAGCACTTCGAAGTAAATGGACGTGTTTTTTTTTTGTAAAACTGGACATGAATGGTACACAATCATTTGTCTTCGGAAAAATAAGAAAAACCAACGTGCGACACCAGATCATTCTTCATCATTACACTGCGATCTCACACACATCGACGCAAACAACTGGCTTTTTGAGGACTCAAAACGTCGAATTAATAGGTCATCCGTCATCAGTCTTGATCATTTCTTTTTGTTCCCACATATAAAGAACAAATTGGCGTGGACAAGGATTTTCGACGCCGGAAGAGGCGATTGATGCGTTCAAAACCCATGTTTCGGAGATACCTGATTTACTATGAGGAATTATTGCTATGAAAATTATTTCAAACGTATGCAACAATATATTAACCGCCAGAAAAAATATTTTGAAAAACATTAAACATTTGTTGTTTTTAGTTTTTCGCAATAGATATCGTTAAATATAGTCGCCGGTATCACACCTAGATATTAGATTCTCTATTTCTTTTTTCTTGTTTTATAGTCATAATTTTGTAAACAGATAACAGGAAAATTAAAAAAAAATCAGCAAACAGTTTAAGAAATGTAAACTTTGACTACTTTTACAACAATGCAATTTTTCATTACAAAGTCTCTTCGTTGTTGTATAAAGTGAAATAAATTATCGAAACGGGAATGGGCCACAGGCGCAAGCACCTTCTTGACAGCTAAGATATTCTCTTTCATGACAAATGAGAATGGGAGTTTTGAGCTCAGAACGCCTTATAGATTGAAATTTCCTCTCTGGAACCCTTGATAGCATGGTCGTACAATAAAGATAATCATCCCCAAAAGCACCTAAGCTTTTAATGCACCAAAAGGTACTTTTATTATCGTTATGTGCTTTCAGTTTAGACAATTAACTTTTTATTTTAATGTATCATTTTATTACAGCTTTCAATATTTCACTTTTTGACAAATTTTATTTTTTGTCTTTTATTTTGTGGGCAAGTAAAACAACTACGATTTTAATGCAGTTACAACTTTAAACAAGCAAAATTTGCTTTACAGGTAAAGCAAAGCAGACCCTATGCGTGAAACTAAACTATAGAGTTTAACGAAATTTTATTGAAATGAAAGACAGTGAATTATATTCATATGAAATTGAATAGCGCCAAAAATTTACCGGACGGAACTGGACACTGCGCCCACTTCTGGTCAAACCGGTCTCGAGATTTTCCGATCAGGCTGATGTTTGGCGTCTGGACTTGACTTATGATCCTTAGTTGAATACTAAATCAAAAGTTATAAGGCGTGACAGACGACAGACATGGCAAAAGTAGAAGCTGGTCTATAGCTTGGAAGCTGCCTTACAGGCAAACTACCTAGTAGAGGTCCGCTAAAAATTAAATTAAGGAAAATTTCCCCCAAGGAAATATATTATTATAAAATTCTTATAACTAAGTAGTATTTTCTTTCTAAATAGTATTGGTAAAATAAATGATAAGCATTTGTTAAAGCATAATAATATATACCACGATGTTGAAACTTACAACTACAAAATTTGCCTTTACTTTTTGAGTATTTATTGTATAATATGTTCAATACAAGATAATCGTTCTGTTATTAGCTGCAACGCTGTTCTGAAAACAAGGCAACCTACTGAAGTTCTAACTTATGATGCTAAAATACAAACAATAGAGTTCCTTAACACAAGGGTGCTTTGAAAAGTTTTGCCTCAACAATAATATTATTAATAGATAAGGTATACAAAAAAGCTATATATTTCCTATAAGCTTCCCATTAATTAAGGTAACCATTAGTAATCACACAGAAGCACGCACATAGACAGATAAAAATCCGGTTTCCACGAGAAACGTCATTGAATATAAAGGATTGGTAAACACAAAATGGGGGTTGTAGAAACCGAAAGTCTTAACAATGCGCTTTCTATACTCAAAGAACATTACAGTTTAGTATGCTATCAGTTATTTTAGCATAACATATTTTCTGACCAATATAATCACTGATCAGATATATAAAGAGAAACTTTTGAATCAGGTTTTCGGTTATATATATCAAAAATCGATGTAGCGTAAATTCTGGTCTATGCAAGATAGCGCCAGAATCAATCAAACTTAAGAAAATGCAGACCCAAGAGTCTTCGGGCCAAATATGATAGCTCTAAATGTACTGGCAAAGAAAAAACCAGACATTGAATGATTGGCATATTAACCCAATTTTAACTCCTAGGATTATTGATTAGCGAGTACCTCCTGAGTTAAGCATATCCGGAAAATCCCAAAATTTGAAAAAAAATCATCGATATAGTGAATTCGATTTCCGAAAAAAGTCGACACAAGATTATTGATCACTTTATGAAGAGATTGGCTGCGTTCGCCAAGGGTAAAAGGTGACATTTAGAGAATATTTTTATCTAGTCCTATCTTTTGTCAATTAGTTGTAACTTGAACGGTTTAAATATATATTGTAGTATTTTTTTATAAATATTTTTACGATGACATAAACTTTTAGGACACGCTGTAATATGTATCATTATATAACATATTTGTCTATAAATTTGAAAATATTCTCTATCTATTTCCCCCTATACCACATCTTCTTATGGTACGAATTAAAAGAGCCTGACCTAGTGAAAAAAATGTCGTACTATGGATGGTGTTATATATTTACCAGAAAAATTCGGACATTATGGATTATACGTGATTTTTAGACAAGATATAGTTTTACCAATCGGAATATATTAATATACAATATTTACGTCTTCAGGCCAGCGAAAAATCTCCACACAGTATATGAAAAATGTATCCCGACAGAATATAATTGGTTCCATTACAACACCCTCTTATTTTGAAAAATACTTGTAAATCAATTGGACATCGAGAAACGCTCCGTTGGATATTTCAATCATTATGAAAAACATCCCATACATCACATGCCAGCATGGCGAAAATGAGTCGTTTTTTAGTGATCGTGGTCGTCCAATCTGACAGTTTACGACAGCAAATTACGATCCATAGATGCTTTGAAAAAATTTAGACAGTGACTGCAGATGGACCAGTAAAAACTTTTCTAATTTTGTGTGCTAGGTTATTATGTTAATGCACTACTTACAGATGAGGTAACTTCAAATTACATGGCAGTATCTTCATTAATGTTAAAATTATTACAGAAATGTCGGTAGCAATTACAATATTTTGTAAATTTACAAAAATGCAAGTGTTGTGCTAATTTTTTAGTGATATCAGAGGAAACAATTAATGACGTTTTGTATGATTCGATTTTGTGAATTATCAGGTAACATCGTGGATCTTATTATGATTATAATAATTTTTACTGTACTTAGCTAGAATTCACTTTTAAAATACAAATTGTATTTGAAATTTTGTTTTATGTAATAAAAGTGATATTCCTTCAAATGGAATTATTTAGAAAAAAAAATGCAGACTTAAACATTTAATTTTTCATTAACAAATACGTAGAACGTTTAAAAAACAAACCATATAAATGAGATTTTTAATAATAAATTTTCCATAAAAAAATTACCTTAACAAATTTTGAAAGACCCTTCACTCGTTATCACAGTAATGTAATGACAAAAAATCAGTACATTTATTAAATTAATTTATAATTTCTAAATATTAAATTATTGCATAATACTAAAATACTGTTAAGGAAGGCAACTACGTACACAATGTTTGTGCATTTAGATTTTTCGAAGTACATAAGCTGTGAATATATTAAAAGACAAATCACCACACTACTAAAGAAGAGGCAACAATTAAGAGAGGTAAGTTGTTAGTGTACATCATAAATAATGCGATGGTGATTATAATCATAACATAACAAAGGAGTGCCAATAACAGGTACATAAACGTCGGTAAAACAGCAAAATAGACAACAATCAATAATAAGAATAAGAACAATAAACGTTTGTGCCCATTGATTAGTAACTAAAGGCCGCATGCTAGTGCTGTGAGGGGCTAAGAACTTACAAGAGGTCTGCCCCAGTACCAAGACTTGACTTTCTGCGTCCACCCGCCCAAGCTCGAACGTAGGCCGCCCAGGTACCCACTCTGCAAAACACTTCTTTCATTCATCTGATTTCTTCAAAATTTGGTACTACGGAACCACTATCCAACTAGTATGTGAATCAATTTGTTCGATCTATGCTTATTTCTTTGATCGTTTGTAGTAAAATAGAAGGAAAGAATCGTCTATCCGATGGTTAGTATATCATGATCATACGAGTTACACTATTGTTGCTATAGTAACTCTTAACCGCTCGCCTTTGCATAGTTCAGATATTAATTAACGTAACTGTTAAAGTTTAACTGCTTGGTCAAAAAAGTTTACTTACCCGAGTTACTGATGCGGCCTTAAAAATGTCAAGAACCATAACACATAATTTGGTACTCGTACACAAAAAGTATACTTTAATTATTATTTTTTAATGTTATTACGTATTTAACAATAGAGTTTAAAATGTGTCTGATAATCATATTTAAAAAATTGTTAAAATGTATAGAAACAGTTCAGAAGTTTTGTTTGTTGACCGTTTATATGTATTGTTTCATATCTACATTCATACAAAATACGTGACAATCGCGACACAGAGGAATTCTCCCAGAACATCACAGGAGAGTCCAAAATTTTTTCATATATGTCTCAAAACAAATGTTATGCGACTTAGTATATAGATATGTACTAGGTTTTAGTTTAGCTTTAGTGTTAAGGTGTACAGTAACAACGTCCCTCGAAACTTATCCGAACATCGTACAGGGAACATAATGTAGAAATTGATATCGCTTATTAAGTGTATACACTCAATAATTTTTTGTCGCAATAAATAACATTTTCAGTTCTTTACTTACACAGATCGTGGCCAACTGTAAGATAAATTTGGAAAATATACAATGCTATTAATGCGTTAATATGTTCCCACACAAACAAAGTATATGGAGGTGTTTCTTTTATTGAACAGAAAATAAATAAACTATGCAAATACATGTTTTTGTACTTACATTTTATTTACAACATAGCCACTAGTCAAATTTTTTCCTATTGCTCGTATACAAAAGCATAATCATTATTACATTGCGGCACGAATGGAATCCATTGTGAAATTATTTCCCAAGAGACCTTTTTAAGTCACCCACTGTTATACGAGAAGCTACACACGCCTGTATCACAAATTTATACCATAAGACATAATTCAAGGTCTAGTAATGCAGATGGCCGTTCTTTGGTTATCCTTTAACCATTGCTAGATGACTTTTGCTTTGTGCGACGCCGCAAAGTTCTGTTGGAAGTCCTGGTGTAAAAAAGCAATTTGGAAAAAAGCCTGATAGCGATTTTTAAGATATGATCGATGTGCTTTTTGACTCGAAGCTTGCTTTGCTCGTCTGCAATCTGCGTAACTTTACACATTTTTCAGATATTTCTTTATGCAATTATGTATACTATCATTCTGACGGTTATATTCTTTCTTCTATCGTAAAGATTTTTTGATCGAAAAACAAGAAATTCTTTAGGTCCTCGCCCGTGTGACTTTTCATGAGTTTTTTGCACCTCCTTAACCCATTTAACTTTTGCTTTTGGTTTAGAAAATGATATGTACCTTATTTTAAAACCTTAGTCGAAGATCCTCCTTGAGTGCCTTTTCAATGGTACCTCGAGATATCTCCATCTAAATGATGAAGTTCTTCTGACTACCATGAGGATTTCCACTAATTCTCTTTCACAGTGCTTTGAGTGCTTGTAGCGTTCACTTACTTTTTGGTCTGTTCTTGTAGCTTTTAATTACAACAAATATAGTTTTTTGTAACGCCTACGTTCTTAAGCAGCTACCCGAAAAATTTCGCAAAGCTTCTTTCCACTCATATGAAATTGCAGAATTCCCTGCTGACTTTAAGTACTGAAAGACATTTTTTCCATAGAAAATCAGACACAAAGACTTTTCACTCGTCACAGAGAATTTTTGAAAACAAAAAATGCAGTTGCTTAGCATGTCGTCATGGCAACGGCAGTCATTCTATGTAGAAATTTATTAACACACTAGATAAATAAATCCGAATTCAATTTGGTTATTTGTTGTTTGCAAATTGGAGTAAAATAAATATCTTAAAAATTTGCAGGTACAACTAGTATTCAAAAATCAATAAGTAACGGAATGAAGTTTGACAAAAAGAGAAAAAATTACTATTTAAAATGCTTATGTCAATGTCATTATTTATTTAATGTATGCAGAAAGGGAACATATTAGTAACCTTGTCAAAATGACTGGATGTGTGTATACGGACGCTATGCTGCAATTTGTGAAATACACCAAAAATGCAAATATTAGCGCCAATCACGAAAATTCTAGAATTATCCAAAAAGCTATAATTAGGCAACTATATTAAAGTGGTAAATAGCTCAAATTTGATGGTTTTCTCAAAGCTGAAACAGTTCCACTTTCGTCGGATGAGTCAAAAAACCCAAGCTCTCCATCATCACCGTTACACGACCAATCAACACCTAATACATTTGCACCATCATAGATTTGTATTCTGTATAGACAATTATAGATTAAATTTCTAAGCCCCTACTACACTATTCTTCGTATACGAACATGCTATATAATGTACTTACTTCATCATTCACAATAAAGCTCGTTTTAAAATAAAAATGATTATATTTATAATAAACAGGTATTTTGTTATAATGGATATTGTGGTTGATTAAAAATATTTCTCCTTTCTATAAAGCAATTCTTAATAAAAGCTACTATATACTCCGTTTCGGTATCTACCATAGAATAAATATAATTCTAATGTATCTACGGACAATCAGAAATTTTGGACCAACGTTCCCTTCCTTTTGACTGTTAAAACGAAGTGTGGCTATATAGAACTTAGATTATTGAATAACGTACTAGACCAGCCTATTAACAATTTTCTCTATTTTTATTTCCAGTTCTGCTACCAATTTCTTTTTTTTTTAAATAAAACATAGGTTGCCTCTGATACTCGAAGGTACACTCGTTTGTTTACAATAATTTGACCGTTTCGGTCATATGCACTGTCATTAATCCAATTTAAAAGTTTTAAAATAGAAAGGAAATTAAATTTATTTGAAAATATTTATTTTACGAATTTCACCTCGGTTAGAAAGAGACAAAAGTACAAAAAAATATACAGTAAAATAGAAGTGTGATACCAACAATTTAAATGTGGCAATTACAATCTCCAAGATCAGGACGGTAGGTTCGAAAGCTACGTAAAAAGGTCGAGAACTTAAGAAATAATTACTTAATTTTTTAAATTTCTTCAAAACTAATTATATATATATAAAGACTCCGATTCCTAAATATATTCCTGCATCAAAAGTTCCAGTTTTAAAAATTTTCATAGCTATATCAAAAGAAAACTTCCCATTTTTCCTTTAAAATTTTCTAAAAGTCATTCAATATACTAGCGCGACAATTGAACATACGCTACTTTAGCCAGCTAAAACAAAAAAATCCATAGAATAGGCATCAGAAAACTTGACAATGGTTGTTAACAGAACTTATAAGTTTTGTATTGCCACTTTAATAGATTTTTGTAAGATTATGGGTCAATCTGGAAGTGCTTTAGCTTTATTTTAGCGGGGTCAAATTTGTTTCATTCTCCCCTACTTGATGTAGTTTTTAAAGACAAATCGATATAGACTATTTCCAATATTAGCAAATAAATTGCAAATATGTTAGTGGAGTTTCTTGGGAACTTGGTGCTTGATAATAGTATTAAGCTATCTCGACTTCCTGCCATTTCCGATATAGGGTACGAAGTTCCACTTCTGGTCGCCTCTCTCCTATAATCGGATTTGTTATTGAGATCCGAAAACTTGGACTTGTAGATCCGTTTCCTTACATCGGAGGGTGGTTATAGAGCAGACAATCATAAAACACTTCCGTTATAGGGTACGGATTTTAATTTCGGTTCGGCTGTCCCCTATAGTCGGCCAAATTGGGTCGGCTTTATCTTATATTTTGCAACCGTTCTCGTCGACGTCCAAATCGCAACTAGTTAGGTTAGGTTAGCGTTTGACAAGGGCTTTATAAGAAAAAATAAAATCTCCTATAAGCTTAACATGGGATTTTCACGTGCACATAACTCTTTAAATTGTTCGTTTGCTATAGTTAACTATATTATATTTTACTTTTAATAGCATTGCTAAGGGTATTTTTCCGAATTAATTCCAATCATAAATAATTGAAAACTAAATCTTTTGTTGCGTAGATCAAAGTTTCAACAATTGTTTCATCATCTTTAATGTAACAAATCTTGCGTTTACCGTCATAATAATCCATTTTGAACAAAATTTTATCTATTGACACTACGTCTTCTGATCTTTAACCCACAAGATATTTCTCATACAGCTTTCTTGTGTGTGTTTTATGGTTTGCAGTGTGAGATGTTTTAAACATACAAATTTTACCTTTTTCCTCAAAATTTCGTATATGACCTTTCAAATGGTGTTTGGGTTAACTCCGACTGCTTTGGCCGCTTGGCGGCGGCTGCGTATTTTGGGGAATTACTTCAGTACTATTTGCTTTTAGTAATAACTCTGTTTTTTAGCTGATAACTTAAAAATAGCAACAGAGGGAGTGTATATATGGAGTAATGTGTTATGATAAAGTTTTTTCTAAAGAAAATCTTAAAACTCGTCGGAATTTACAAGAGATTGTAACCTCAATAGGGTTCAAACTTATAAAAGACATTTAAGTAGTGTAAATGTTTTAAGAAATGCCAGCCAATACGGTCTATAGTAATTATTCTTGTAAAGATCCAGATATGCTTTACTCGTAGAGGATTAAAAGTTTTCTCCCAGTTGAAATAGCAGCAGCTCGGCTGATAGGTATATTGATATTGAGCTTATAATCTGAATCTGGGTCAGAACGATTTCCTCCTGTGTGGATCGCTAAAAGTCCTTGGAAGGTCAACATTTTAGTATTGAAGACTAAGTGAAGCAGTAATTGGGTAGTTTAGGCGTACCGACTATAGCCTTTCAGGCTTAAAGGTTGGCATAGAAACATAAATGTAGCAGGAGATTATAACAAAAAATAAGAATATTTCACTCATTGAAATTGGTTCTTTTATTTTGCACAAACGGGTTGGTTTCATTTGAACTTCGTTTGTATTATATCTTATTGTTTTCTAGTCTTTTGATCTAGTTTCCTGCGATATATATATATATATATATATATATATATATATATATATATATATATATATATATATATATATATATATATATATATATATATATAAATCAATAGTTAGATGCACGGGTTGAACCGCGTCAATTATTGTGAAATTCCCGACGTTTCGGCATCCACTTTGATGTTATTTTCAAGGAGTTTTAGTTCTACTACTACTACTTTCCAAGAAGAATTATGAGTCAAATAAGAAGATTTTGTGTTATGTGGGGGCCAAGGAATTAGAAAAGCGTTTCTTGTTCATAAGGCCATAATTGTGGGGAATATCTGAAGATTCGCCCAATACATAATATCAATTTGTGTTTATGTCTGTCTCGTTTGGGTATGTATACTTAAGTTTGTATATTGTTTAAATATATCTTGGTTATGAAAAAAAAATTTTAATCACACATAACAATTTATTTGATAAAATGATTATTACAAAGGTCTATAAAAAATTAACAGAAAACGCCAACAGTTTTGTGCTTGTAACAAACCAAGTAGTACAATTCTACAGCTGCATTGTGTTTATGGTTCTTCGGTTATTAAACCGTGGACGTAGTTCGGAAGCTGTTAAAGTTTCAACTACAACTACAGCGGACATACTTACAAGGAAATATTTTAAAAATATATTAGTGTCCCGTGTGGTTTCATTTTTGTATTTGTGCGGGTGTTGTAGGGATGATAGTGAGGGGGGGGGTCGTTTTGACGTCACCGGGTCGGTTGCTGACGTACCGAGCTAGCTGTTGACGTAAACCTGGTCGTTGCAGATAACATCTTGGTATTTGCTAACGTGACTCACTTGTTTACTGTACGGCGGTTTGTTTTTTGTTCCTTAATAGCGGTGAACCAAGATTTAGGTAAATTAAATTCGTGGCCCATTAAAATGATTTTTATATTTATGAATTTCCACCGCCATTATGTATAACCTCAGGTAACAGTTAGAGCAATTAGACAAAACTTGTGTTTTTCCAGAATTTATCTCGTGGTAGGATTTTCTAAGTCATGTTCGGTAATGATTATTCGGGTTGATTGAGGCATAGGTGCCGTTGGTATTCCTTTATTCTGGTGGTAACAAGGTATGAAGTGTACCCCTGGTGTATCTTGTAGGTTTCTTTTATCTTAGGACTGGTCAAAGCAAGTTCCATATTTTGGTGGTAGCAGTGTTGACCATATCTTGACTCAGAGCTCTTAAGGGTTACAAAACAGGCCGTCATGCAATGAAAAAACGAGTGACGTCAGTAAATCTTGAAACGTTACTTAGAACGACTCGATTTACGTCGCAACTAGCCCGGTTACGGCTGCAACTAACTCGACGGCGTCAACAACGGCCCCCTCCACCACCATCAGTATCATACACACACGAGTAAAAAAACAAAAGCGCACGGATCATTAACTTATTTTTTAGAAGATTTCTTTTTGAGCTGACCGCCGCAATGGTGGACGAAACGTCAATGGTTTCCAAACACGACCTAACAATTCGAAAATCAACAGCATGATACACCAAAACACCGACGCAGAAAGCCTTCGCAAATATTTACTTCTACAGTTCTTCGTTTTTAAGAACAGCAAAATAGCGATAAAAAAATTTTGAAGGCCCAATTTAATCTAGTAATTGGCAATTGTAGTCCGGTAGGTTTAAAATTGCTTCTGAATTCACCATACTAACATAAGTGAAGTTGATTTTTGAGATGACTATGTTTATATTTTTAAAACTACACTTTTAGTGTATCGTAAGTGATAGCGTAATCGCAAACCTTTCATTGCACTTCTGTCTCTTTATAATTAAGGTGAAATTCTTATAATGAAATATTCTCATTTGGATTTCGGAGCGTAAACACGTCAGCTATTCCGCTCTGACCACAAGAATTTTAAATACAAGTGTCTTATCGGGCGCGATAATCGCGTGGCTTATATTCAATGCATTCATTTAATATAAATAAATTATTAAAAATAAATAAAGTTTTTGTTTAAAATAGACATTATACATAGTTCCATTAAATTGTGGCTCAGGAGTATGCATAATAATATATGCAAATTTTTATAATTAGCTGCTCAACAATCTAGTTTACATTTAATAAATAACCCCGATACATAATACCAGCTGTAACAATTTCCCCAAGGACAACATATGTCCATTAAATAATTTCAGCCAACTTAACGAGCATTATCAACTATTAACTACAAGCAATGCTATTACAAGAGCAAGTTAAATTATCTTGTCCCTTTTCAAATAGAGAAATTCCTGGACAATGACATCTACGAGCGATAAAGAATTTTATTCTAGAATAAACCAAAAAACATTTGGCAAGTGATAAACAAATGTGATAAAAGAAAAGTTAATCATATAAAACAAACCACTATTGAGAGAATACCTTTAAATAAGCATTTCACTCCACTGAATTCAGAAATCAAAGCCCCACTGAAACTATGTCAATAAGAGGGATGTAAAATCCGCAAAGGCAACATTCGAAAGCGATGCAAGTCATGCATGTGACTTTGTGACCCCCGTAGCTCAAGTCAAATGAAAGCTACAAGTATATCGTATATAAATATATATAGATGATAATATGGTTCACTTTCAACTCACTTCTATTGCTGTTACTTGTAGTTTCTTAAGCATTCTTTCTGCTTCTCTCTCTTATACAAATATCATAATCTCGTCAGCAAACAGCGATGACGGTATGGGAGTACGAGAGTTGACCAATATCATTAGTAGATGTTGTGATGAGGTCTTGGGGGATACTAAATGGAAGGGCAAACATAAAGCGGTCTATTGGTAGAGTGATGAAATAGCAGTACTACGCAAAGACTCTATCAAGGCAAGGAGAATCTGGACACATAGCAAGAATAAGGCGAGATTATACAGAAAGAAGGCGCAAACTGCAAAAAGTTCAACTCAGACAATGAATTGAGATTAATTAGATCTTGGTGTACAGCTTCTAAATAACATAATAAACAAGCGACAATTTACCTTACAGGTAAAGCAGAAATCGAAACGATTGACAGTAAATTATATTCAAATGAAAGTGTGTAGCGGCAAAAGTTTAGCGGCTGAAACCGAAAAATTTGGGACTACTTCCGGTCAAACCGATCTCGAAATTTTCCGATAAGGCTGATTTTTGGCATCTAGACTTAACTTATGGTCCTTAGTTGAATACTGAAAACGTTGTCTCTATTTATCACAGATCAAATGTCAGAAATGACAGAAATAGAAGCTTAACTTTTGACCCTCATTTTATCCCCTGTGGGGGTGTTGGATCAAAAATTCCTGAAACACGGGTCCTTTTAATTTGGCCGAAAATCATTCCTGTCAAGTTTCACGTTCCTAACTAGAGCCATTTTCGAAAAAGCCTAACAATTTGGATCCCTATTAGCCCCACTGGGGGGCGAATTTCGAAAAATCTCTCCTTAGTACGTCCGTCCCTACATTGTACAGAGAATAAAACCCTAAAGTTTCAAGGTTGATGAATCAGTCAGTCAGTTAGTGAGTGAGGGCTTTATCTTTTACACACACACACACACACACACACACACACACACACACATATATATATATATATATATATATATATATATATATATAGCTTATAGATAACATGTATCTCCTTTCTTATAAATTAGAAAAGAAAAAAATATGCAGTGAAAGTATCTGAATCAGTTTAATTAGACTTTTAGATTTTTAATCTGATCGAAATTGTCAAATTATTGCAAACAAATAAATGTTTCTTCATAGGGACGTTATAGTTGACGTGATCATTTATTATTTACTTTGTTAAAAAATGGTTGAAAAACTGGAAAGAAAATGGAATAAAATTTATGGGATACACTATATGTACTTTACATATGTAATGAACACAGAAGATTATTTTATTTGGAAAAATAACTCCGATAGTATATTTATTTAGATTGCTTCCAATAATTGGCTACGTGCAACTTTTGAAAGTAGTGTAAGCAAATGTCTATGTAATGTAAAACTCATATCCTGTGCGTTTGATACTATCTAGATCACCTGATAGTTATTTTCAGTTAGTTATCTAAATTTTAATAATCATTTTAAAATTCGCACAAAAATTTGTAGTATACAAAGTAAAAGCTATAAAGATAAAATTTTTGTTCGTCGATTGTACCGTTACCATGTTTATCGTTCTTATAGACCAAAATAGAGGTTGGATCGCTCAACGCAAATATCTAGAACTTATAAATATGTTTCATTAGCTTCTACCTGCTTTAGCGACTAACCTAAAACCGTATCCGTGTTACAGCTCAGCGCACGGCGAGCGGCTAATCTACGATACAACAAACAGTGTTAACAATCTGGCAACGCAGCTTACCTGATCCTAAAGAGGTAGGCATTCAACAAACAAAACAAAGCACAATCAGGCCAAGTTAGTCAGTGTGTCTCATACTTGCGCAGGTGTTATTCACTTAGCCGACTCATTCACTGGTCTCTCTTTTGGCGTTCAGAATTTACGTAATACAGCTTCGTTGTGCCACGATAATTGCTTGTAGCTGTGAAATTCAACGGCTAGGTGAGTACTACCTTCGTACAATGGTTTATACTATTACGATCTGTTTGAAAATATCAAGCTACTTCTTTAAGCATAATAAAGCCTTTGAGAGTAACTACCAAAGTTTAGTGATTAGTTTAGTAATAACAAAAAATTAAAAACGATCGTAGCAGACTAGTCGGGCATAGGCCTAAGGTGTGAATTCCGAATAGACGCAAAAACACGTTATTTGACAGAAATACTAAATTGACAACGATAACAACATACAACATGACGGTTCGTTACGATTTAATTGCTCGTATCATTATTTTTTAGAATAATTGTTCACTGTATGAAGAGTTTCATATTGAATGAACCACATTTCGTTAATGCGTTTTTAAGTCAAAACCAAAATTAGAATACCTTTGCATGCATAGCTTTTGAATCAATTGGTAATTATAAGTATGGACAGGTTTTATATAAACTATATTTTTACAAACCTAATGAACGAACTAAATTAAATAAAATTTCTTAACGAATAATTGTCGATCACAAAATCTGAATAGTCATGAATTAAAGGGATTTAATTAAAAATAATTTGTACCATCTTGTAAAGGACTCAAAGTACATCTTATTAACCTGCTTGGAAGAAAAAAGGAGCAGAATAAACATCTAAAATAATGGGTATGAGGGGATAGGAAATGGATTGGTTATTATTATTACAACCGAAATTTGAATGTCAAGTTTTTACTAAATACATTTTATGAGTTTAGTTTTAGTTTTGAATTATAATCTTTATCATAATCTATACAATAGCTATGAAGTTGGGTGGGTTGGGATGGTCCCTTTTCATTCTGTTAAAATTTTGTAGTTTTTAAAAGTTTATCGCCGTAAATAATATTATTAGTTTGATAAGACATTATTCCAACGGACAGGCAGATGAAGAAACAGATTCTCAAAGCGTTATGAATAAATCATTGGTAAGTGATTTTAAAATACTTTACGCCTTCACGGACAATTACCAGTAATATTTCTGTTAGACATTTTTATTATTCTATATATTTACTCAATTGTTTTTTTATAAAAAACGCTATTTGACCTGATAATTTCAATTCTCAAATTAATTAGAAGTTTACCCCTTAACAACTATACTTTTGTTTCTATATTTCATAGCAATACGTATTCTACTTTGCTACTACACTAGTCTTTAGATATTCTTAACTCATTACCAAATATATTCTTCTCATACATAGCCTTTGATTTATTTGTCTTTAATTTTTTACTTAATATTTATTGTTTTTTTTAATTAAAAAAAAGTGTCTCATAAGTATACAATTTACATTTGAATTCCCAACATTCCCAAATTGGATATGTAATAAATAAACCTGTAAAGCTTGCAACGATAAGCGAAGTGGCGAAGCAGTCTCCCAAATTTGAGAACCCTCCAGTTGACCTTTGACCAATCAGTTTCAAAATCACTAGCAAACAAGCCTTTTTGGTCACCTGTTCATTGGTGAAAACAGAATTTGGATATTCTCAGCCGTTCTCGAGTTTTTGCTTGGACGGACGAACGGACGGACGGACGGACGGACGGACGGACAGACGGACGGACAACATGAAGTTAGTAGGTGACTCCGCTTCGCTTCGCCACTTAACAGGTTATACTATGATAAAGTTACCAAGAGAACATTGAAAATGCAAAGTATAAAGATTGTAGCCAAAAACCATTAGCATTGTTTTTTTTTAAATATTTGTCAATTTAACCGTATAAAACATAAGAAACAAGGTGTAGAAAGTTTTACAATGTCTTCAAGAGTTAGATTTTATTGTATAGTCTAAGAAGTCAGAAATGTAAGATGGATGAATAAAATATTTTAATCGAAGAGCCTTTTTAAATTCCCTTGCTTGACATGCAATAAGTATTAACGTGGTGCAAAAGACTCAAATTTAAAGTGTCATAAATAAACCTTTTGAATAACGTTTAATAGATATGTTTTTGTGTGCGATAACCGTAGATTCATTTTCAAGCAAACAGAGCCTTGATTTTAAAAGGAAACTTCTTTACAACACTTCAAGATTGCTTTGCTTTGAAGGGATTAGGATCTGTTGCAAACATTTGTTATTACGATTACCAATTCAATAAAGGTTCAGATTCATTTATCTAACTTTTATCGTAGGTAATGGTGTGAAGTCTACTTTAAACGTGCTTGTATTATATTTTTTAAGAGTTTTGTTGCAGAGTCTGTAAAATCATGTTTATTGTGGTCATACCAATACTAAATACGTGACTATTTCCTTCTTGAATAATTTTTCGTACAGGGTCTATATTCGTTTCAGTGACTGCTAAAATTTTTTTTCTTTCTCAAAGGTCGTTTTCAAATTAAAATTCATTATACTGTACATACGTACACACATAATTCTTAGTCTATTTACGGGTGTAAGGGTGTAATTTGTTATAGCGGGTGTAAATAAACTTTTGAGAAGACGCTTGGTAACAAAGGGAATAGATTTCCTGCGGCAATTTTTTCGAGTTAAAGAACAAATTATGCTCCTATTTTTTTAAATTCATTTTTGTTACACAGCACTCATTTTAAAATTAACTTTCAAAGTAGCTGTTGCATTTTTTAAAACTAAATTTGAAATGTTAAGTATTTGTTTTGTGACAAAGTAATAGTTTTCTGCTAACAGCTGACATGATAGTCTATGAAGGCCTCGTCAGAAAAGTAGGATAGATGAGAGAGTAAATTCAATTATTTATTGACGATGAATTTAACCACAAGACGTTCAACATGGGGCTGGGCGTTCCCATGATGAAAGATAATGTATTTATTTTTACGAGGTCTTTTGGCTTAAATCTCAGTATAAACGCAATCAAGCTAAGCCAGATAAATGTGGCATAATATTTTCAGGATTTGTTAAATGATCATTGATAATTACAAATAAAAAAAAATGTTTAACATGAGCATCTTTAGTTTTTACACAAGACTTTTGATTTTTGGACTACTCACTACCATAATGAGAAAGATGTTGAGTGTAGCCATTAAAGTTCGCTTCTAAGAATCAATATGGAAATGTCTTCTCGAACTAATTGTGTCCTCTGAAAACATTCTATAATTTATAATCCTAGGATTAGGATTTGGGTTACCAGAACGACAACAGTTTATCTTTAAAACATGAAGCACGTTATTTAAGTATGTAATTCAAGTTTGTGTTAAGCAAAGTCTTGCTGTAATATCGAAGACTCACTTAAAACAATCGCGTAACTCGGAGGCTTCATCACATTTTCTAAATGATTGGTATACAGTGGCCAAATTGTGGACCCCCTTTTCACAAAAATTAATATTGTTACTTAATAGTAATAAACTTCTACCAAACCATTACAGACGTTGGATGATGACTGCTTTAAACTGTTGGCACTAATTGATATGATTCTGATACACCCTAATATTTTGTTTGTTGAAGTAAATAAAATTTTCTTATAGTACCTACGGGGGTATTCAGTTAATAATTATTTTGATTTGTCTCTTCTACATTTTTTAAAGTGTCTGATAACAAATTTCTTTTCTGAGTAGCCAAGATCTGTTTAATATTTTGAGACATTAAAGGTTTCTAAATTTGCGTCTCTCAGAACAATATTTTTTTCTTACAAAGAGGATTTTGTTTATTTCGAGCACTTATGTGGTTTGAGCAATAAGTAGATTAGAATAGAAATAAAGAGAATAGGTGAAATCTCTAAATTAATTAATTAATTTTGAAGCACAGGACAATTTCACTAACACGCAAAGCGAGCGCATTTTGATACGGGGCTATCAAAGGTCAAGCGCCGCAAATAATTGCAGCTGGAATAAAAAT
Organism: Sinelater perroti; assembly: GCA_036346155.1. Lineage (NCBI taxonomy): Eukaryota > Metazoa > Arthropoda > Insecta > Coleoptera > Elateridae > Sinelater > Sinelater perroti. Next base: position 226,794 of record JARFIY010000248.1, on the reverse strand, counting down.
AAACCCGTGGTAGCGCTAAAATAATTTATGACAGCGAAGGATTGTCAACTGACGACCCCAAAAGAAAAAGTAGAAATTTTTAATCGCAGTAAAAAGATTATAAGAATTCCTGATAAAAAAAACACCCAAAAAAGTCAATGAAATGGAAGAAATTAAAAAAATGATGAGAAAGTTAATGACGGTAGTAAAGGAAATAATTTAGAGGAAAAGCTGCAAAGTAGAGAAAAGAAGGGAAAGAAAATTAACGTAGTATTGAAAGGTGTGCCATTGCGTAAAAACCAAATTAAAGAAGGAGTAGAAGAATTCCTAAAAGCGGAACTCAAGGTCAACACAAAAATAAAAGAAGCAGAATCAATACGTCCAAAAAATTCTCAACCCTTTGTAATAGCCAAACTCGAAAACTGGGGAAAAAATGGAAGTAATGAAGGAAAAAATGCATTAAAAGGTACAAACAGATACTTCGAAGATGACCTAATTACAGAAGAAGAAAAATACAAGCACATCTGAGAAACATAGCAAAAATGGAAAGCGCTAAAGGAAAGGAAGCAAAGGTGGGGTACAAGAAAATTTTCTTGAACAAAAACAATGGAACTGGAATGGAGTAAAAGAGAAATTAATAAAAGCTAATGAACAAGAAACTACAAAAAACTAACAGTATCGAATAAGGGGCAAGAAGTAATTATAACGAACATGGCAACCAATAAGGCAAATGAATATAAAAATATCCGACAGAAAACAGAAAAAGCAAAGACAACATTGGAAAAACGGTAAAGCGCGATAATAAAACCCATAAATTGTTTATGGCAACGTGGAATGTGAGAGGAACATACAAAGAAGGTGCATTATTAAAGTTAATAAAAGAAATTGCAAAACAAAAAGTGAATGTCTTAGCAATGCAAGAAACTAAACAAATTACAAAAGAAGTAACGGAAGTAGACATATACATATTTCTAAATAGCGGTGGAGACAATAGAATTCTGGGTACAGGTTTTTTATTAAGCAATAAACTTAAACAAGCAATTTTAAACTTTAAACCAGTATCATATAGAATCTGCATCATAAGACTTAAAGGAAAGTACCAAAATATAACCCTTGTAAATGTCCACGCACCAAAAGAAACGGTTCAAATAGATGATAAGGAGGAATTCTACGAAATGTTAGAAACGGAGTACAACAAAATACCAAAATATGATCTTAAACTAGTATTGGGGGATGTAAACGCCCAAATAGGGAGGGAAGAAGTGTATAGACCCACAATTGGAAAATTTAGCAAACATACGCAATCCAACGAAAATGGGAAATTATTAATTGATTTTGCTAGAGGAAGGAACATGAAAATAAAACGCACGTATTACGACATCAAAGAAATACATAAGAGAACATGGTTATCACCAGACCATAGGTACACAAATAACAATCGATCATGTGTTGATAGAAAGTAAAGGAGAAAGATGCATCCAAATGATAAGAACTTACAGAGGCCCGGATGCAGATTTCGACCATTTTATGGTTGGAATAAAATTAAAACAAATTATATGAATCAGCACAAGTGGATCTAAGCGCAGGAAGAAGAGTAATAAAATGACAATCCTTCAGCAAGAAAATGAAAGAAACAAATATGTAAAAAAAATACAAATAGGAATAGAAAACATTAATACAGAGCAAAATATAGAGAATCTATGGGAATCAATAAACAAAGTAATTATAGAGACGACAAAGGAATTACAAGAAAAAACAAGGAAGGATATGAAAAGATGGTCGGATGAAGAATGCGAGGGAAAGTTAGCAGAAAGGACGAAAGCAAGACTAAGAATGTTAACTTCTAAATCTGAAGAAGATATAAGGAAGTAAAATGACTTAAAGAAAGCATGTAAAAGACTATGCCGAAGAAAAAAGAGGGAATACAAAGCAGAAATGATCAAAGAAATAGAAAAGGACTTTAAAAATAAAGAAATAAGAAATTTATATGAAGGTATAAAAAGAGTTAAAGGAGGATGGTAGACAAAGACAAACTTCTGTAGGGATAAGGATGGAAATAAAGGTAGAATGGAAAGATGGGCCCAGTATTTTGAGGAATTACCAAAGAAAAGTTCAGAAAACAATACTGATATAGAGAACAATCAGGAATTATCAGATGTAAATCAAGAGAATAACTTGGAAGAGAAACCACCTAAACTAGACGAAATAACTGTAATAAGGGAATTGAAAAACAATAAAATTCCAGGAGGTGATGACATACAGGCCGAGTTAATAAAATATGGAAGAGAGGAATTACATCGAATAATACACAACTTAATAGAACAAATATGGAAGGAAGAAAAAATGCCGAAATCTTGGACAGAAGCAATAATATGCCCCATATTTAAAAAAGGAGCAAAGACCGAATGCGAAAATTACAGAGGAATAGCACTTTTAAACATTGCCTACAAAATTCTAGCCACATGCATCAAGAGCAGAATAGTAAATAGAGTAGAACAAACCTTGAGAAAGTACCAATGGGGATTCCGAAAAGGAAGATCAGTAACAGACCAACTCTTAACATTGAGAAAAATACAAGCCGAAAGTTACGAGCATAAATTAAGCACACATGTGTTATTTATACACTTCCAATAAGCGCATGACCGCATTAACCGAAGTCAACTGTGGCAGGCAATGACTGAAACAGGCATACCAGGAAAAATAATTAGACTAGTGAAAATGGCATTAACGAAAACGGAAAACAGAGTAAAAGTGGAAGGAGATTTAACAAGGGGATTCGAAGCTGAAATAGGACTAAGGCAAGGAGACCCACTTTCGGCTGTTCTATTTATTATCGCACTAGAAAGGGTTATTAGAGAAAGCGGCATACAGGCTTAGTATATCATAAAAGACACCAATGTTTAGCATTTGCAGACGACGTTGCGTTGCTAACAAGAAGTAGAGCAGAACTGGAAGAGGTGGTTAGGCGTTTGGAGAAAGCAGCCCAAAGAATGGGTCTGAGAGAATAAATGAATGGAAGACAAAATACATGAGATGGAGTAACGACGATTTTGAAACAAATAAGTGGTTTGAATTAAGGACAAGCGAAAAAACGTATAAATTTGAAGAAGTAGCAAATTTTGCCAATCTAGGAACAATTATCACAAAAACACCGACAGTAACGAATGAGATAGAAGCAAGAATAATAACTGGAAACAAGTGCGTGTTTGCGCTAAATGAAGTGCTTCAAAGTAAAGTAGTGTCGAGAAGATTAAAAGTGCGAATTTATAAAACCATAATAAGACCAATAGTTTCATACGGGAATGAAATGTGGACACTGTCAAAAGCAAATCAACAAAGGCTAGGAGTGTGGGAAAGGAAAGTATTAAGAAAAATCTACAGAGGAAAGAAAGTAGAAGACACATGGGAAAGAAGAACAAATCGAGAAATAAGAGAATTGTATGCCGAACCGGACCTAATAGGAGAAATAAAAGCCAAGAGACTGAGATGGATAGGACATGTGACGAGGGTGTCTGAAGAACGCCTTCCAAAAAAAGTTCTCGAAAGCGAATTAGGTGGATCCAGAAGAAGAGGAAGACCAAGGTCTACATGGATGAACGAAGTTGAAAGGAACCTAAGACAACTGAAAATCACAAGATGGAAAGAAAAAGCAAGACCGAGAAAGGAATGGCAAAAAATCGTACACAAGCCAAAGGCCTACAAGTATATATATATATATATATATATATATATATATATATATATATATATATATATATATATATATATATATATATATATATATATATATTTCACTAGATCTTTAAGGATCATTGACATTTCCAGTCTCATTCAACTGCTCTACAGTTCAATACATAAATTTATGGCTAATGCCGATTGGTTATAGTGTTTTAATTTATATATTAGAAAATTGATCCAGCAACGCTTGGCTACTATAGAGAATGGAAATGTTACGAACTTTCTGCAGCAATCGTTACTACGGCTACCCTCTAACAACTTTTATGTAGCACTTTGTTACATCAACTCCCGCTTCTCTTGCTTTTACTTGTAGTTTCTTAAGCATTATTTCTGCTTCTTTCTCTTATACAAATATTATAATCTCGCAAGCAAACCTCAAGTTGTTAAGCCTTATTTACTCAACCGATTTTCAATCAGCTGTTTAATTGTATGAAGGTGTTCGTAATATACTTTTTTCTGAAACCTGTGAGCTTCTTTAGTTGATATACCTCTATTGTTATTTCTAACTTATTTGTTGGAGAAGTAATTATGACCATCCGACTACCATGGCTCTATAAATCGGCCAAGTCAAAGAAAGTAAACCTAGTTATCATTCACTAGGCACCTCGATTCCTTCATGGTCAAATGAGTGATCAAAATTGAAAAAATAAAAATTTGAGATCTTGGAAACGGCAACAGATAGCAAGATCCAGTTTTCAGTACTATTTAGGTCGATTCAATTCTACTAAAATTTCTACTAAAATTCTACTAAATCGGTTTGACCGCAGAAAAATACGACGTGCGCAAAGAACGTGTTTCAAAAATACCCTAAAATTCGTTTGCTCGGCTAGCCGCTCATAGATGAGGGACCCTATGGGAGTTTGTGATTTTGTCCCTAGTAGAGTTTATTCCTGCAAAGTTTAATTAAAACGGATGTCCACTTAACGGTTCAATCGGGGTTCTAAAGCAAAACCTATTTTGTCAGATAGCGACTTCTAGTAAAGATCAAGCTGTAGTATTATACTCAAAATGATATTAGTTTGGGTGTAATACAAATAATTTTAACTGAGCTTAGATTGTTCTTATTGTCTAAAAATAATTTCCACAGCATGCTGTTTTCGGTGATAACAACCTTAGCATTTTTCGGTCGATAATTTAAAAAATTACCAAACACAAAGTAGAAAGTATAAGTAACAATTAATTATGGGTCGTTAGCGGTCAATTTATTGCTTACTGCGGTGTGATAAAAGAGTTTGTTTCTTAAGTTTTCATCCTCTATATTTTCTGGATAGAGCAGTAAAATATTTTTATTTCCGCAAGCGAGCCAGCAATAAGACCTATTAAAATAATTCACGAATATGTTTATTTTGTGGTATAAAATTTATTCAACTTTTTGTGATTTTTTAACATTAGTCAAAAATTTTAAATAGTGTATGTTTTTCTTAAATTAATTGTGACAATATTGTAATTTGTTTCCTTAAATTATCTGAATAACAGCTCTAATCCACTAAATAATATATGAGTTTTTAAACTTAAAACTTAACATAATAAAAAAACAAACAAATCTAAAGTTAAAGTATTTCCTCAATATTAAAAAAAGATACAGTAACGTTTACTGTATTATATTAAAATCTTCCCCGTTTCCTAAGCAAATAAAATTGGCTTATTATTTCAAAAATCTATTAACTAAGGATAATACAAATATTTCTTCATAGAGGGTTTTTATTTTCATTTCATTTTGATTTTTAAAAGATCCCTTTCTAGACAGAGTGTACAAAAGGCACTATTAATAGCAGTTCTAATTAAAGTGATATTGTGATATTTCTAATTTAATTATGGGATAAGCTAAAGAATGCATGTCAGTGTACAAATGTTGGAAAGTTAGGAGAAAGTTAAATGTAGGAGCACTGACCCATATACAGATATACACAGGAGAGTCTCACAATGCATTGTTAATCTGCATATTAAGTGTATTTTAACACATTCATTCGTTTTATTATGTATTAACAAATACACAGAGGGTATGCAATAAATTTTCAAATCCAGTTTTGTCATCAATTTTATTTAATAAAACAAATAATAATTAATTTTCCTGTTAATGTCATTTAAAGAAACACTCGTTTATTTACAATAGTTTGATAGTTTTAATCAGATGCATTATTGATAATTCATATTAAAAGTCTTAAAATGGAAAAAATAGTTTATAAACTTTTGTTATATAAATTTCAACTCGCTCACAAAATGATAGAAGCGTAAACTACATTTACGTTCTTAAAGAGGACCACGTTATTACGATACGATAAAAATGTAATTCCAAAAATTTAAACATGGCGATTATGATCTCCAAGATTAGCCTCGTTCGAAAAATTATAATACAGCGCATTCGAAAGGAAATCGTAAGCCATTTTTAGACAACCTGACTACAAGTGCACATAAGTTTCTAGATTAAATTGAAGCTTCAAAGTCATTTGCGGATAATAACCTTATTACTTTTGGAAAAATGAAGAAAAACTGTAGAGCTTTTATTGAAGTCCAGAAAATAGTTAAAGTGAGACGAAGGCTGAAGCTCCTTACGTTATTCAGACATGTATAAGTAGTGGATCAATCTAGGATAAACATCAAGTTATATTCCTATGAGCGACAGACTTGAACACAAATTAATGTTTCGATTTGGTGGAACTTTGAAGGTCCCTAATGCAATTAAAATCTTGCCTCACCTTATTTATAGTTCAGATCTTTTACCATAAAATTATTATTTATTTCCGTCAATAATTAACTTTTGACGTTTAAGTGGTTTTAAAACATCCAGAAAGAGGAGATTAAGGCGTAAGAATGTCTTGTTGCTAAAGAGAAAACATGATACAGCTTTATATGAAATATCAATTTCAAAGCTTTTCTTTTTCAACTCAAAAAAGAATTAAATGCATCGGTAGTGACAAGAAAAATTGAGATGTAATATTTGTATTTAACTTTTAGAGAAGGAAGTTTTAAGTTAAAGTTGAAAAATAAAGATGGTAGACGACCGACTCCTAGCACTGATAAAGACAAATTACATGCATAAGTTGAAGGCAAGCTATTGGCTGTTGTACGTAGCCCCCCCCTCCTCTCAAAAATTTTAACAACATAATACATAGATCAGAGTTGACCCCGTCATTGCTTCTCAGGCATAGCAAGGAATTTTTTTGAACCGACTCGTAATCTGCGACAAAAAGCGAATTCTGGACAATAATCGTAAACGATGTGGATAGCGGTTAGGTCGCGAAAAAGCTCCTGAATAGGACGCAACAACGAACCTTCATCCGATGAAAGTTATTAGCGAAGGCATCGTTCACTATTGCTTCTTGTAGCAATTGAACATCATGCATAACAAAATACATTTAAAGCAGTCGTTTCTGATCAATAGACGCGACCATACTTCTTCACGACAACGCGAGTTCTCCTTCACCCACCTTATTTAGCTGACCTCTGACCAACAACTTTTCAAAATTTTTGAAGCTTCGATAACTATATGCAAAACTAGGACTGTGTTAATTGAAAACTCTCATTTCGATCTTTGAAGACTTCTTTAGCACTAATAAAATCTTATTTTTTTCTTCAAAAATGGAATTTTGCGTTACCTAATAACAAAGATAACAGTGATTATTTTATAAAATGAATTCATTTTGGTTAAAAATTATAGATTTTTATTTTTACCTTACAAAACTGGACATTACATGAGAAACTACCTGATAAATGTATTTTATTCTTACTTGCTTTGGAAGCTTTTGTGACTCTGAAATAATTAGATACTTCGAAAACGCAGTTTGATTGCCTTTAAACTTGCAACAATGGGACCATCTTATGCGAAAAAAAAACAAATCGTACTACTTAAATAACTCATCATATTTGGAGGATTTACTGTAGGATTTAAGCAGTTGGGGGTTGAGACAATGTAGAAGATAAACACAGTAAATAACAGAGGCTGGAGTGAAGTGTGTTAAGGAGAATGTAAGCAATGCAGGGCATAAATTGCATCTGATAATGGCAGTAGAAAAGCACTTCACAATATTATCAATTTATTTATGAACTATTTTAAAAAGTGGATTCTAAAACGATACTGTTGCAAATTACACGACCACATAGTGGAGACATATTCTACTGGAAATTAAGATTTTAAAAATATTAAAAATGTAACAAACCATTGCTCCCATTTCCCATTTTACCAGCAGAATAGTACGTGAGGCAATTGAAATAGAAAAACGCCCACAGTGCCTTAACACAAGAGATGACAGCCAGCGTTTGCCTGTCATGTGGAAGTCCCTTATTGCTCCGCACCGCCAATTACGCAACACCCTTAATCCTACAAACTTTCCCCAACCCAACGCATCTCCCGCCAAACAAACTTTCACTTCCAGCCCTATAAAAGACCAAGCAGGTCACACGAAAGCTCAGTATTATTCAAAGACTCATAGCTCTCCTTGGAGAGTAGACAGATTGAGACCCCGAGTGAAGAGCTAACCTCTTGAAAATGGCATCAAAGCCGATGCCGAAACGTCGAGAATTTTCTCAAAATAGACGCGGTTCATCCCGTGAACTAAGTTGTTTAAACATAGTTAACCGCGGATATATATATATATATAATATGTAATTGTTATAGGATTTTTATTAATTTTTTTGCATAAGTTATCGAAAGGTCAATGTGGTGGTAACCAGAGTTATTATTAAAGAAGAGAATTATACAGAAAAAGAATAATTAATCAAATCAATAAACATATGTGTTAACTAGAATTTCTTTAAATAGACGGTATATTAGTCTTCCTCTTCATCACGGTGCAGCTTTTTAATAGTTCTGAAATAGAATTTTTATGTCGAATCTTGTTAGCTTTGAGAAAGTTTGTTAATAAGTATACATAATAAGAGATGAAATATTTGCTAGCTATCCTAATTTTCTTAAGACAGTGTTTAATATACACTAGAAAATTCAGCCAGCAACGTTTGGTTACTATAGAAAATGTAGCAATCGATACTACTGCTGCCCTTTTATGTAGCACTACGTTACACCATCCCCCGTCAACAGTTATGTATATATGACTATGATTTGCTATTTGTAGTTCACTTTCAACTCACTTTTCTTGATTTTATTTGTAGTTTCTTAAGCATTCCTTCTACTTATACAAATCTCATAATCTCGAGAAGCAAACCTCAAGTTGTTAAGCCTTATTTATTCAATTGGTTTTCAATCAGTTGTTTAATTGTATGAAGGTGTTCTGCCGCATTGTACTTTATTACAGTAATTGGAGAAGTCTTGGTTACGGCCAGCCGACTACCATGGCTCTATAGATCGGCCATGTCGAAGAAAATAAACCTAGATCGATTCAATTCCACTATAACGACGTTATCGGTTCGATCGTAGAAAAATACGGAATGCGCCAGAAACGTGTCCCAAGAACACCCTAAAATTTGTTTGTTTGGTTAGCGACTCACAGATGAGGAACACTCTGAGAGTTTCGGATTTTATAATTTAATTAAAACGGATTTCCATTTGTAATATATATATATATATATATATATATATATATATATATATATATATATATATATATATCACAATGTTAGTTGCCATACTCCTCCGAAACGGCTTGATGGATTTTTATGAAATTTTATATGTATATTCGGTGGTTCTGAGAACCGGTCGTAATGTACTTTTCATACCCCTAAGTGGTAATGGTGGTCCACCCAAACATTTTTTTTTATTTTTTGGAAATATTTCTTATTTTTTTTGGTTTAAAATATGTGGCATTAAAAAATACATACAACCCTAAATTTTCACCCTTCAATCACCAACCCCTATTTTTTATAGCCATTATGCCACCGCATAATTTACAACTCAAGGTTGGATCTCCGGTTATTTTGCTTCGTAATTTGAACCCACCACGACTGTGCAACGGCACGCGATTAGATTAAAAAATTAATGAAAAACGTTGTCGAAGCCAGCATTTTAAATGGCAAGTTCCGAGGTGATAATATATTAATACCACAAATCCCTATTACAGCCACAGATATGCCAATTCAATTTAAACGTCTTCAATTTCCAATTAGATTGGCATTTGCAATGACTATCAATAAGTCCCAAGGCCAAACGATGTCTGTTTGTGGCTTAGATTTGAGCACACCATGTTTTGCACACGGACAATTATACGTGGCATGCTCTCGAGTGGGCAAACCATCCAGTTTGTTTGTGTTAGCTAAAGATGGGCTAACAAAAAATATTGTACATACTGTAGCGTTAATGGATTGATATTGTTTGTTAGTGTTATTGTCGTAATTAATGATATTAAGGAATAAATTATAATAAATTAAAAAAAATAAATGTTTGGTGTTTTGTTATTTTTGTACTCCGTCATCGTTCACAGCGCTCCATGCCTCTTTCACTCATATACCACATCCTCACACACTTATAATAAGTTAGTTATTTTATTCTACCCTACAAATTCCCTAGAAATAATTTATATGGCAAAGAACGTTTGCCATATATATATATATATATATATATATATATATATATATATATATATATATATATATATATATATATATATATATATATATTCATATTTGTACTGGTCACAAAATTGATGACAATGTTTTCATTTGTGGAATAGCTTACCAAGCCTTTGTGAAAAATTTAATTTAGGATGTACCGTATCTTCCACAGGAGTCAGTTAATCTGGCACAATATAAAGATATTGACTGATTTTTATCTCTGAGGCATTCCGTTGCTCATTAGTCTTGTCATCAATAATGAAGAAACTGTTGATCCTTGAGGTTCTTCGTTGCCTTAGGCAAATTTTCTTTCTTAATTCTTGACATCTTCTATCTCTTTACTGGTGAAATGCTAATCATTTTATTTAGTAGCGGCCGACAGATTTAGCTTCCTTGTGTACTCCCCCTTTCTCTGACATTCTGTTGTTGGTTGTGGTTAGATTTTTTTGTTGTATCTCACATTATTGGTCTTCATAAAATATGTAATGACTTTATTCTTATATTTTTAAACTAGGGGTTGTCCCTCAAAATAAATTTTTGGCGTCCTAGGCTGGCAATTTTTCAACCGCAACAAATTTTTGCAAAGTGGGGAAGTATAAATTTTTAACTGAATCGGCTTTTTCCCTGGATCAAGAACGTGGAGCAATTCAACTTACAATCAAAGCTTCGCTCGGCAGAAGCAAACCAAATGACCGTGGTAGACGCGCTTTTTGCGTTCGGCAATGCAGCGGCCTGATAGTTGCGACCGCCCGGCCATTTGGTAAGGAATATAAAGACACAATTTTTTATTTATAATAATTTGTCAGATTGTCATACACTGTTGCTAATCCATTTTAAAAGTCTTGAAAATAGAAAAACAAATTAAATTAATTTGGGAACTTTTAGCATATGTAACAAAATAACATTTGCATTGCTAAAAGGACCACGATGTCTGTTATGATGTAGTGATATCATAGTTTCAAAAATATAAATGTGACGAATACGATCTACAAAATTAGTCTTATTATGATGAACTTAAGAGCCATATCTCAAGCCCATCCGTCTCCAAGTATACGCGTTATCAAAGTAAAGTTGGAGCTTTTAAATAATCTGAAAATCGCCACCTTATTAAACTTACAAAAATGAAAATAAATATCATTTACCTCAAGTACAAGCATAGAAAAAAGTTAATATTTCTCGAGAATTTCTTACAAATTCCGATGATAATCGCTTCATCAAATGAATTTTCGTATGTGACGAAATTGTTTTTTTTTCCACAATTCAGACTTGCATAAGCAATGCTTAAATCCTGGCTAAACACCAAACCTACCCTAAACGTGATAGATTTGAACTATTCTACCAAATGTCTAATATATTTATATTACATTTGTTAGAATTACGTAGGTTTTGCATACTTCGATCATCATGGCGTGACTGTATGAATTTATTGAGCTCGCTTTAGTCCAACACTTTAAATAATAGGCTGTAACAGTATGACGCCCCTCCCCCACCCAACTTAATCACAATACTTAATCGGCATTTAAAATCAATACTAATAATAAAATTTACGGAATAACCAAGAGATTGCGCGTAAATATAACTGAAAATATAATTTTCAATCCAAAGAATTCTTGTTTTACCCGCAAAAATTATCAGGAATGATCAAAGTAACGCCAATTGAGCAAGCGTAACTGTTGTGTTTAATTCTGCAGTGTCCTATTAAGTAAAAAATAATAACTACAAACTCTAAGAAAATCTAAGAGTTACATTCATCTAAACAATTCGTTTTTAAATATTAAAACAGGGGTATTTTTGGGGCCTTTTCTCAATTTTTTGCAAGATTGGAACGTGTAACAATTTATTTACAAATGATAACAGTGGGATAAGTCGGTGCGGCAACCTTACGAAAGTAAGATATGCAAAACGATCTTAAAAATAGGCAACCAAACGTACTCTCTGAGCCACGCCACATTTCATATCAGCTGTCTTTGTTTACTTTCTGTTCAAATGTACAGCAGAAGATTCATTCAAAATTTCTTTGCTTATCTGGTTGTGATACAACTATGTACATACTTTTTAAGGTAAGCAGAGAAGTATGATTTGTATAATGGGTATTTAGCAGCGAGCTACTTATTAACTTATCTAATTATTTATTTGTTTGTATTAAGTCATATAAGAAAATAATACGATATTTTAATATATTAATATATATATATATATATATATATATATATATATATATATATATATATATATATATATATGTATATATAATCAGTAAACCCTGTATACCTTTCGGTGTAGGGTTCGCGATATTTTAAACCGAACGGAAATAATCATGTACATATAATTAGCCTTTATTAGTTTTACACGAGCTGCGTTCAAATTTATAATTCAAATTGAATGTAAAACAAAAGATACAAATTCCAAACTTGTTTCAGTTGTTCATTTACCATCGTATGATGTGTTAGTGGGCAAATAAACTAAAAAACATATTTAAACGTAGAACAATGCATGGTTATTACATTTATTAGGAAAGTGGGCGTAAAAACATCAAACATTTGTGAGACTTAAGTAATATTTTAGCGAGCAAACGTAAGTATTTATAAATGGAATAATTATTCTAAAAATGGTCGAGAATATGTCAAAATTTAGTCGCATTTTTAACGAAAATACATTAACAAAATAAGAGTTTGCCGAAAGACTCATTTCAAGAAGAGTTCTTTTTAAAATAATATTATACTATGTTTAATACTTGCCAAATTCCGTGTGTGTAACAGTTAATGATGTGCGGTATAGCACACACTTTTCCACGATATTTAATTACAATATGGTAAAATTGAAAACGCCATTAAATTTTCCAAGTTAAAATATTTTTGATGTTTGCAATAGTTGAATGAGAACAAAACCCGCAAGGAACTGGAATAATAAGTGTAATAAATTCAGTTTTATTAGAATTACATTTGTCGACTCTATTGATCGAACCTCGTATAGTGCTTAAATAGCCGTCGGTTGAGTTTTAAAACTCATAGCCCTTACACCAATTGTACCAGACCGTGCACAAACGTGAAAAATTTTCAAGAAAATGCCTTCCTTGGCGATTTCTATAAGTTGTTCCTCCACTGAAGCTCGATAATCCGAGATTAATAATAGAATATCTGTATTGCTCCTTCCTTAAGGTTGTTCTGCCCCAAATTTGAAATTGTACTTGGCACCTGTAAAGCGAATCAAAGAAAAAGCGACACGTTTCTTAAAAATTGCATTTGTTTTCATGATAGAATAATAACGATTTATTTTTACCAAAACTTATCTGCTGAGATTAAGTATAGGGTGACCTGTATCCACACTTCTAGTATAACCACCCGCCCCAATCTTGGCTATTGTTGAATAGTCGTTTGTATCACATCACGTTTAAGCAAGGTAAGGTGATCCACAATCGAGGTAACTATTCTTATGCAAATCGTTTTGTCATTAAATAGAGCATATTGATCTTTTTTAATTTTTTAGTCTAAAAACTAGTTACCGTGGAATATTATCGCAATACGTTCAGATTATTGACTGTTTTAAAAATAGAGACTATTAGCTTGTCCATACTAAAATTTCATGCTACACAGTAAACTATCAATACATGAAACAGGTCTTAACCTATCGTAGTCCTCATCGTAAATCGAGTTTTCTTGCTAGTAGTATACTTGCTTATAGAGAAATCGATGCTTAATTGGTTTTTAAACTTTTAGTCCCTCGACGATCTTCATCGTTCGTTTAGTTGTTCGTTCCTTTACAAAATGCAATAAGGCCAGTGTATTCCACTTTTCACTTACGGTATATCTTTATGGCGCATTTATGAAGGGTATAGCAAAATTAAACTTTAGTACTCAAATCATCTCTTTTTTATTTAATCACTTGAAATTTGGATGTTGGTGTAGAGTTTTGTTTTTAATTGTCTAACGTAAACGGCAAATAATTTCTTAAATGGCAAATCAATAAACCATCAAGAGTAGGTAAATTTATTAATATTATCACATTGATATTCAAATATAACTTTGAAGCGATATTTATCCATAGGTCAATTCATAATTTCTAGTACACCGCTCTACTAGAGTTATAAAAAGATTGTCCATATCTTTTTAATTCCTAGTAATTGGCATACGTCCTGAAGAAAGATCGTCTCGAAATTGGGTACTTGATTCAAATACATTTTCAAGGTTATCTTAAGAAAATTGAATAATTTTTTTTATTAATAATTAATATCGCATGCGTTTCAGTTTAGTATGGTAACAACACTATTCTTTCTATTGGACTAACTACATTGCATTGTTTTATCCATTTCTTGACGGACAATCTGAATTTTAGGCACTGTTCTTTTACGTCCTTATAGTTAATTCAATAGAACTGATCTAGAACCATCAATAACATCTCTTTATTCTCAAAATATTCCTCTTGGGTTGCATGATACGTAGATGAGGGTGTTTTTCCATCAGAATTATTAGTTATTTCATTTCCAATGCCAAAGTTTTCGTACGAACAATAATCCAGGATTGAGATCGGCCAAATGACGTAGCATTAGCTAGTTGTTGCTGCATACATTTAATTTAATTTTTTTTCTGATTTCTGATACATAGTTTTAGAACTTTTCTATAACTACATACTATTTTATTTCACACTTTAAAAGTTACGGAGTTTTTGTTTTCTATTGTTCTATAATTTCCTGTAATTATTTACTGAGCTCTATAATTCGTTAATGTTTTCTTTTTCGTAGATCTAAAACATCGGTAAAATTATACATCATTCATAATGCATCATAAACCATATCTTGGTACCGGATAGCAGCATTAAACAAGAGATTAGAATATGTAAATGTAATCAGTGTACAAACATAGAGTTTTCCATTACCGCTGCCAGTATATGAGTAGATCATGACGAGCGGTCATCGTAAACAGTGATGTATGGCATAGTTTCTGTAGAAAGTTGATGTAATCCTCCAAACATTCCCCAGAAATTGATGGCAGTACGCGAAGAGCATGTATTGTTAAGAAAAACAGTATTCAAATAGTACAAGGTTGGGAAAATGACTACACGTAAACAAGGAAGGGTTTCAGAAAAAAATAACAGACTAATATTGTCTGAATATAGGGGATATACATGAAAAAACGTTTGCACGTATATTATTTCGCAAACTTCGAAGAACTGGAACTTACTGGAAGTTACTTAGGCTTGGGTGTGATGCATTAAAAAAAAAGGAAAAACTAGCGCAAATGTGTACATCTAGAAGAAGACCATATTAAATAGGTAGTTTCATTTACCAAGCTGTAAATTATGTATTTTCATGGAAAATATGTGTAATTCCATGTGCTGTGCTTCTGCTATATTTTTTACGTTTTTAAATATAAAGTAGTTCCCTAATCTTAAGCTTCTTTTAATGATAAAAATCAATGTATTCCTAATTAGGGTCCATGTAATAGAGGATTTGGCAGAAGGATCTCCCATACTTGTATTGACCGTCAAGCATAATGTAAACGGCACTAAAATCGTAAATCCTCGATGAGCACAAGGCAAGCTATCTTAGTGCCCATTATGGCGTAGGTGATTATGTAATTATGACGCACCGGCTATTTTGTAGGCAGTTCGAAGTAGGTCGACACAATAAAGTTCCGTCCAAAAAAAACATAACGTTATGGATACACAATTTTTGATACTTATTCAGAATTAAAATGTAAATCACCCGGTAAACATAGTAGCATTCATCGGCCTGCGTCAATAAGTAGAAATTTTGATATTGGATTTCATAAAATACTCGACCTTTACACAATCAGCGTGCAACTGTTAGGTGAGTCGTTAAGAAATTTGGCATCATAAAATTTCTTGGAAATGCACCACTGTGGTTATCGCACACGGCGAGAATTTCCCGAGGAATTCTGGGACAAATGTTTTCAGATCGTCCCATCTCATTACATAAGCTAAATCACCAAACATGTTGCAATTTCTCTCTCTCTCTCTGTGTGTGTATATATATATATATATATATATATATATATATATATATATATATATATATATATATATATATATATATATATATATATATATATATATATATATATATTATAAATAAATATACTCAACTACCCCAGATACTTATAGAAAACTTGTCCGCCATGTTCGTGAACAGGAAATAGTACAACACACATTTCAATTGAAACAAGATCGAGCTTATCGTGTAGTGATACGAGACATACATTCCATTCCCTTATTGAAAATTAAAGAATAACTTAAAAAAAAGGAACGCAAAGTTCGCAACATTATTAATGTCAAACACAGGATTACCAAAGAGCCACTATCCCTATCCTTCGTAGACCTCGGCTCAGGTCATTAAAAACACTACTCCAGCGAATCCAACAAACATAAACCCTACTTATACCTAAACGGCTGCAGTCCCACCACGAACTAGCAAACTTATTGCATTACTCAATGATTTCAAGAGCATATTCAATCAATTGCTTAAACAAAACAGCATGATCTTAACCATGCTGACAACCGTTAGCAATAAATTAGCTCAATGATGGTTACTTCTCTCATAATTGCAGAATGGAGTGCAAATGGTTTATATAACCATATACAAAAACTCACTATTTTTCTTAATATAAATAAAATCGACATTCTTCTAATTGCTGAAAGTCACCCAACAGAAAGGACAGCTCTCAAAATACCATACTACATATCATGCCAATTACCCCGACGGCATGGCTCACGCTGGATCTGCTATCATAATCAGATTTACTACAATCTTACATTACTAATAAAATACAAAACACCATCATAATTTCGAAAAACAAACAGCTGGTTTCCCAAAATCGCCCCCAGCCCCAGGAGTCTGCCCCGCCAAGTGCATCGGGGCACTTTCTAAGAATCATATTCGTGATCAGCGGCCCTAAAAACCCTTGTATAGACAGTTTAAAATCGAAAAACAAAAACAAATCGGGTTAGCTGCTAATGTAAATCAAGTCGTTGAAGGTAACATTTCGGCATTTGCTCACATGAACATGATTTGCAGTATATTCCTAACGTATCCTGTGGGTCCCTTGGCTGGTCGAAACAAGTCCCGTATTTTGGTGTTAGTGGTATAGATGGTTTCTACCTTGTGTTTATACAGAATTCTTCCTATCCGGTTCGTAACCTTGTTAATATAAGGTAAACAAACTTTGCCTACCGCGACCGACTCCGGTTGTGTTTTGTGTGTGCTTCTGTTCTATTATTCTTTTTATCTCCGTCCTCGAGTAGTCATTTCCTTAAAAGGTGTATTCCAGAAGTAAAATTTCTTTATCTAAGAACTGGGGTTGACATGTTCACCGTGCCTGATCTATCAATGTTTACACAACCGTTCTTTTTTTACTTAGATGATGATTCGACTACTTGTGAAAGTGTTGGTCCATATACATGGATTTTCTGTATATAGTATGTTGTAAATGTCTATTCTTCTATCTCTATCCTATTGTTCAATTACAGTTGCATTGTAAATTGTAGACTGGCCTGTATTGAAGAAAGTTGTTTAAGAAACTGTGGCACAGTCTCTTCGCCGGGCCTCTATTTGACAAACATCAACATACCTTAGCGGGTTTTAATAGCGATGTATTGATAACGATCTCTTCAAATTTCTCCATATAGTAATTGATTATCACAGGGCTTAATGTGCTTCCCATCGCTACTCTATATTTTTGTTCGTAATACTTGCCTTGCAAAAACAAATCAGCTGGACGTAAGGTATTGTCGAAAAAGCTTTAAGATGTCATTAAGGAAAACTTGCTTTAGGAGGTCCGGGGCATCTTGGATCGGAACTTTGCTAAACAGGGACGTTGTATCAAAAATGACCATTAGATCTCCCTATTGTTATTGGATGTTTTAAAGAAAACTGAAAAAGTGTACGGACTCTTCGATGTAATTACTGGTGAGACCAATGTGTGATTATATCAGGCTGAACA
This sequence comes from Sinelater perroti, assembly GCA_036346155.1. Taxonomy (NCBI): domain Eukaryota; kingdom Metazoa; phylum Arthropoda; class Insecta; order Coleoptera; family Elateridae; genus Sinelater; species Sinelater perroti. Next base: position 208,621 of record JARFIY010000248.1, on the reverse strand, counting down.
AGTATTTGATCAGTTTGTAAGTGGAATCCACCGATGGTACTGAGAATGAGTCACACACCACTCTTGTGAATTTTGTGACAGTGCCTTTGATGTTGTTATCTTCTTCTTAATGGTGTCATCCAGAGAGAAACTTTTATCTGTGCTGTAGGATCGCGTTTGAGCACGATGTAGATATTTAAATCGAGCAGTTCGGTCATATTAATTGTGTAGTTCTCCTGTAGTAGTATAACCTTTATCTGATAGTAAGATGATAATAGTGTTATTCTTGAGTTCAGAGAGAGCATTTCATTTAATTCGTGTTCCGCAGAACGGAATGTGATGTGGTCTACGGTATCTCAGCCGCCTTCATAAATTTTGTCAACCAGTCTGATACGCACTTGCGTCAGTTCTAGTGAACACCTGGACTTTAACTAAGGCAGCTTCTGTTTTTCGATAAATTCATTGGGCTCAAGGACTATGCGGGTAGTGGTTGACCCGTAGATACTTTCGAAATATCTTGTGATCTCGACAATGCAGTTAGAAGGCAAGGCTAGACAGTATTTGAAATTTCTTTTCATGTAAGTTCTCAAATTGTCTCTCCGACTTGTAAACCAGTTCGTATTTCAGTCTCCTGTTGTTTCAACTTTTATTTTCACATTATTGTTGTGTTCCTAAGTGTCATGTCTACCAGTCTCTTCTGGTACATTTAGTTGCTTCAAAATTTTTAATCAATTTTGATTTTTTCACTGAATTATAGGCTTTCTTGAAATCTATAAAAATTTCTGGAATTCCATACTCCTAACAAGTTGTAATTACTTCCTTTAGTGTGACTAGATAGTTCATCGTTAATTTTCCTTTCCTAAATACAACTTGGTACTTTCTTATCTGTCTAATTACAGTCGCTACATATTGTATGCTACATCTCCGGGACTACTTGACCGATTCATTTTATATTTGGTCAGTAGATATCAGTACATCCGTCTCGTTATTTCTTTCATTTTTTATTTTCTTCTTGTAGTTTTCCATTCTCTAATTTGACCTTTTTAATTTCCACCCTGTATTCTTTTTGTTCCTATTTTATTTGTTTCATTTCTATTGACAATTCTTTTATTGTTTCTCCCACTATCTGCGCCAGTTTCCTCATTTTTTCAAGTTTTTCTTCTCCTTTCCTTTGACTCTTCACTGATGATATTACAGTTACTTTGCTTTTCTTAAAAATATATTCTTCTTTCTACTCTCGTCTTTGGTCCATATTTTCAGATTCGATACTTTAAATTCTTTATTTCGTAAATTTTAAATCATAAATCCGGCCCTGGTTTTTATTAGGCTTCTATACCTGAAAGGGAAGCCTAATGAAATCTGTCTGAAGTCTGTCCGTCGCAACTTTCAACCCGAGAACTACTGAACGTAAAGACATAAGGGGGGTCTCATTCGAAAGCCTATGTCCTACCAATAAGGGTTTTTTTGCAGACCCAGCTTTCAATATGTCATTTCTTATAACTTTTGATCAAGGCAGCTTCCAAGCTGGAGAACAGTTTCTATTTTTGATCTGTGATAGATAGAGACATAACGTTTTCAGTATTCAAGTAAGAACCATAAGTCAAACCCAACCGCCAAAAATCAGCATGATCGGAAAATCTCGAGACCGGAATTGGCCGCAAATTTTTGTTTATCTATGGAAGCCCCAGACATTGGTGGAAAAAAAGTTCCACGTCCGTACTAGTTTACTGCTCTTATCGGTTTCGTGCGTAAAAAACAACCCGTCGGAGCTTGGCTTTTATGGAAACGACTGGTATACTAAATAAACTGCTTAAATTTTTATTTTGGTTTTTCTTCTCTTAATTGGCTTAAAAACTCTCTACACTTTTATGTTACTGTAATCGAGGTCGATGTTTTGATGTTTTGGCCACTACTGCGGAGGACAATGTTCAGAAGGCTATCTTAAAAAACAACCTGAGATCCAATACGATGCATCAAAACACCGACTGTGAAAGCCTTCGCATTATTAATCAAGAGTTGATATATATTATAGCTTTTTTACTCTAGTATAAATGTCGTAACGGATTATTAAAGCGACCATTAGCCGTAGATAAAACTTGTGCCAGGCTTTATTCATCGCTCAATCATGACCAACAGATATTTTTATTAAAAGCACTAAATATAGTGATACTTAAATTGAGAGAAAGAAAGCACCACAGATTATGTGTGATAATGTTAGACATCAATAAACTATTTTGATTCGCAAATATTTCGATAATATTGCTGTAAATTCTCAGTTGTAACCCCTTAAATACCATTATCAATATCAATTATGAAAGCTACATTAACATTGAAGAACAAAATAGACCCTTTAAGAGAGTTTCTAAGCTAACTTCAATATGACAACTGTTGTTGACAAAAAAAGTTACTGTGTTTAATCAAGTGAAAATTTCATTTGTATAATTTTTCTTTATTTTTTGTGATAATCATTTTGATTAATCAAACTGCCACAATATCTAGGTCATTATGTTCAACATTTCAATAATGATTATTTACCAAAACCGTATGGTTCATAAAAACCTATTTGAAGGACTTAATATCACTTCTTGTTAACCTTTGACTAATTTATTAGTGACAAACTTGTTTTTATGACATTTTCACTTTTAAATTTAAATAAACTGGTAGTTTTAAATTTGTAATAAAATAGTAAAAAATACGAAAAGGTGTCAACAATTATGTAATTAACTTTAACTTGACGTATTTCACATGATACATTTAGCCATTTACGTTCAAAGCTTTTTTGTATATTTCAACATTTTTGAGACGGTTTGTTAATTCCACCAACGTAAAAAACAATGACTAGTCATTCCCAAAAATTACAAAAATTTCAGCCATGCAACGTAATGCCATATGATTATTGAATTTGCATGCTAGCTTTAGGTTATTTTAAATTCAATTTGTTTAAATACAGCCGACCGGTTTCTAGGTTTTACATATACATCCACAGTCTACTTTGCTAAAATCGTTAGTAACGTATTGCATCACCTCTCCGTTTATACCTTTCGATTTATTCGTTACAAGTTTCTTTTTCACCGGACTTAAAAAGTTCGTTATTGAATTCTATATGTCTGTCGGTCTGTCACAAAATTTGAGATTTTTTAAAATTTGAAAATGTATTTTTATAGGAAATTTTACGCTGATTTCGAATTCGAAATTAAAAAATTTCTATCTCGAATAGTTTTCGAGATATTCGATTTCGAATTTCGGGAAAATTTACGATATTACGATTTTAAATGTGATTCTTATAGGAAATTTCACGCTGAATTCGAAAATGAAGTCGAAAAAATTCTATGTCGAATAATTTTCGAGATATTCGATTTCGAATTTCGGGAAAATTTACGACATTACGAATTTTAAATGTGATTCTTATAGGAAATTTCACGTTGAATTCGAAAATGAAGTCGAAAAAATTCTATGTCAAATAATTTTCGAGATATTCGATTTCGAATTTTCCCGAAATTCGAAATCGAAATCGAAAGGTCTTTTTAAGTTCGTTCTGGGATTGCTTACAGAGCAATCTCTTCGCCGGCCCCATGTTTTTAATATTCTTTCGAACTTCTTACATTTGTGTTTTTTACATTAGTCTTGTCTTTTATATACATGGCAATTAAAAATAAGAAAATATACATTTTGTAAACAAATTTTATTGACCAGTTAGGCAAACAATGTCAGAAAATTTCGTTTTTCTGCGATGCTACTTTACGCATAAGAAATTTTTTATAAGCTATACATAATATATAAAACATCCCAGCATTTATTCTTTAAAGCGAGCCTTAACAAATGCATTTAAAATTCTGATAGATGTCGCGCGTGGTATCATAGACGAGTAGTTCACACGACTACAAACTTCAAAGTATAGTGAAATCCTATTATTTCTTAATATCAATGCTTATCAAATTGCTTTCATTTCTAAACACATAAGCATTCAGTAACAAACATAAAAAAATCATTATATCAAGACATTTACCCACAGTCAACAAGTTAAGATTTAGAATAAATATAATAAGTATTATTTTTAAAAACAACATTAAAGTGAATATTTGTTTCTTTATTTGTTAATTCAACAAAGAAAAAGTGACATCGTAAAATGTTTCTATGATATATCAGTTCTTAAATAATCTAGCTTCTATAAATCATTCCAAAACGCCAAATAAATGCTCTTTACCTTTAAATGGGATTAAGACTCGAAACCATTTAGTTAGTTATTTAGTCAGTTATGTATTTTTGCTACACGAATTTAAATTTATACGAGTATTTCATAACACTTTTATTTGTAAATTTTTAGTTTTTTCACATAAATATTTAATAGTGCTTGCTATACCACACCATTTGGTTAAAAGTATTTGGATACTTTAACACATAAATTAATGTCTAGCAGGATGCAATGTGAACAGAATTGGTAAAACAAAGAAATTTAGTAATTTTGAACGGGGTTTAGATGTGTGAACTGGAAAGTATTGAGATATTTTGGCTCTTTTTAGTTTGTTTAAATTAACTATTAGTATTATTAATATTATAGAGTGAGAAACGAAGACAACAATACAATGGTTTGGTAGGCTACATATAATACAGAAAGCGACAGTTGTAAGTACATTAAATAACGTTATTTGGAAAAACTGCCAGTTGTACTTAATATGAAAAAATCGCCCACTAGTGCTACTAGTTGTTTAACCACTACCAAGACTACACACCGAGAATTTAGACAAATAAGGTTCCATAGTCGAGCTGCCAACCACAACTAAAACATTTCTGCTCTAAATGTTAAACTTCGGATGTATTGACGTAAAGAATAGTACCATTGGATTGAAAACCTGTGGTTTGGATTGGTCAATCACGTTTTACAGTGTGAATTTTAAATGTTGCGAATGTCTGGAAAAAATAACTGCTAAAATGAAAAAGTGATAAAAGCAGATTACATTACAACCTAGAGATATTTTTATCGGGATGGAAATCTAAATGTTGAAGGATAAAAAAACAATTCGTTCTGTCTGCAGTCTAAGAATAATTCGATGATGGCAATTGGCTGTATTAAGCATAACAATATGTTTTCTGGACAGTAACATTACAGAAATACATCTATAGATTCGTACCATTAACTTAACACATTTGAGATTGCCATCTTAGATCCAAAACCCAACGACCAATGGCGTGAAATGTTCTGGTTACAAAAATTTTTTGTCAAATCTTTGGAGGCACTTTGGCACCTAGTGCTGTTATCAAAGCAGAGAATTAATGAAACTTCAAGCATGTCAGTTTCATGATAGTTTCGTCTAGATGGCAGGATATTATTAATCGAACAATATATTTACATAATCATTTGTTTTTAATTCAGTTTATGACGAATTAACATTTTTATATTGTAAACGGTTGTAACAGTTTATTATTAGTAATTTTGTAAACCAACTGTTCATTAATTGTTAAACGGCCGTTTTTTGATTATAATAAAATTACAAAACTCCATAAACGTGTGACGAAAATGCCGCAATTTTAATCTAAAGATTATACGAATCTGTTATGACGAGCAGTAGGCTACATGCTCAATTTATACCGTTAATTCGTCTGATGTGAAGAGACAGGTAACGAAAAAGCTTAGTAATCAGTGAAAGAACCATGAACCCAGTAACCGCAAATGAAAACAAGTTTACGCTAAAGCCGGACCAATCTGAAGGAACTTTGGTTAGTGGGCTCTTTTTAAAACTACGAATGGACTAACTTAAAACAAAAGCTATTATTTCTATTTCTGTGTGATATATCGATAACTAGCAGCGTTTACCCCGCTTCGCAGGGGTCACATTTTTTGAAGAAATTTTACTTTTGAAATAAATAATTTCATCTGGTTATTTGGCGGTTGTTACTCCATAGCTGGATGCTTAATAATGGATAGCTTGGCTGACGCAAGCTCGCAACAACATAGATGGCCGCTCCTATTTTAATTAAATGGACATCTTGATGGTCAATTATTTCACCACACAAATATTCGACCATCAAGATGAAATCAAAAAAACCTTGAGAAGACCAAGGCCGGTAATCATACCAAAAGTCATTTGATTCGGTTTGGCCGTTTTGGCGTGATGTGCGGGGACATACACACACAGAAGAGAGATAGAAAGATAGATAGATAGATCGATCACATTATATACATAGGGGAGTCAAAAATATCGTAACTCAAAAGTTTGATTCTTTAGGCTACATTCGAAATAATTGATAAAAATAAAAGAATGTTTGAGGAAGGCAGCTTTGTATTTGACAATCATAGTATAGAAAACATTTTTGTTTAAAATTTAATGCAATAAAGCGACGTTTGAAGAAAGATCATCTCTAATCAATCATTGTTCTGCATAAGCGTAGTTACTTATCTTACTTATTTTTAAACTTTTGGGAAATCTTAAAATAAATCAAAAATACATTTAAGGCATTCTCTAATAATATAAGGTGTCTTCTGCATCTGAAAGACGCGCCCAATAGGCTTGTCTCTGATCAGGCACAGGTAATAACATAACCCAAAAAGTCATGTGGAAAATAGAAGTTGATAATTTTATTGCAAAATATCTTTGTCAAGGTAACTAGTAAAGCCCTATAGCAAACAAATACCAAAAATAGATATAACATATAATACAACAATAATATAAATAAGTAAAGCTTCCTGAATCCACAATATTTATTAACAAATTTTGTATGTTGTAATAAGCCTGCATCGTTCCATAAAGCTAAGATATTGTAACGCTTTTACTCTTAACTGTGGTGAATAAAAAGCTTAAATCTATTCAAAATGCAGTAAGATCTTGTTTGATGAAGAGAGTTGTAAATGTCGTCCAAGTAGCCGTGTCATTTGTTTGATTTTTAGGTGTAGCTGCTTTCTTTTGGTCTTAATATGCGAGCTTCAAGTGAGTCTTTGGTTGAGGTGCGTGCCAAGTTATTTCACTTAATTTTTAATTGAAATCGGGGTATTATTAATGCTAGTTTTCGCCCATTTAGTACGTCTCGTGGTGAAGGTTACTTGTGCTGATCTGTCAGTATTGAGCGTAATTCTCTACTTATGGAACCAGTTTTGTAGCAAGTCGAGGTGTTATTGGACATGTTGTACTGCCAGTTCAGAAGACTGATTGACTGACAAGATGCCCGCGTCATCCGCAAATGTCGCAATTATAATGTGGCCTGTGGTTGGAACATCTGATGTGTAAAGCAAGTATAGCTACGGTCCTAGAACGCTACCCTGCGGAACTCCAGACTTGATTTGATGGGTATCTGATATTACGTTGTTCATTTTGACTTGATAGGTTCTGTGCGAGAGGTAGTTAATAGAGCTGACTGGGGACGTGCAATTTAAATTTTTATAACAAGTCGTTATGCCATATTTTATCAAAGACTTGTTTTATGTCCAGGAAGATCGCTGGACACACACTCTTGTTCTTTATGTTTTCCACTATTTAAGTAATAATTCGGTGATTTTGGTATATGATGGAGTGGCCTTTACGGAATCCAAATTGGTGTAATGGAACAAGTTGATCTAGGCTTCCTTAAAGCGCTGGAGTAGAAGTCGTTGGAGGATTTTAGAAAGAAGAGGTAAAAGGCTTATTGATCTGTAAGATTGTGGTTGGTTTAGCAATCATTATTATCTGGGAATGTTTCCATAGTATAGGGAAGTAGCAGAGTCGTATGCTATTACATATTGTGGTGAGCTGTACAATGGCTTTCCTAAGAAGGTTTTTTAGCACTTCACCGGGGGCTTTTCGCACATTTGTTAGTTTTATTTGTTGGGAAACTTCTGTTCATGTGAAGGGTTTGATTGGCAGCGACAGTTGGCACGCAGAAACAAGGAAGGAGTTAATTTTTCTATCGTTAACATAATCTTGTGGTTGTGGTGCTGTAAGGACGTCAGTTAGGTGTTTCGCAAAAGTGTTGACTTTATCAGTATCGGATCTGGCCCAGGTATTATCGAGTTTTTTTTATAGAAGGGATCATTGCAGTTGACCGCTTGAATTTTTTTTGTTGTCTTCCATATAGTATTGTCATCAGGAGAAATCTTAGCAATTTATTGTCTGAATGTTTCACTGCAAGTTTCCGCTAGAGAATTTTGTAGTTGATGCGTTAATCTGTTATAATAAGTTTCGTCCCGTCTATCTGTAGTCATTATTTACGTGCCCTCCGTTTCTCAACAATGAGATTTTGTAAACGCTTGGAAATTTTGATTGTTATGGGTGATTTTTTTGATTCAGGAGTGGCTTTCAGCTTCTTGTATAATTGTAGTCAAGAGCTGGATTGCCTCGTCAATGTCTTGGGCATTTTTTATTCTAATACTAAGATTAGTTTCTTTTTCTAGGTGGTTTCTGAAATTATTCCAGTCAATTTGTTTATTACAAAATTTTAAGGGAGATTCTCTCTATATGACCGTCGTGCTGATGCTTATAATGATTGATGTGTGATAAGAGGAAAGATCAAAGTTGGATTCAGCTTGTTAATAAGTATTCGCTATGCCATTGGTAATTGCATGGCCGAGTAAATCTGGCAGTTTATTCGGGCCCCTAGACCAGTATGTTGGTTCACCAGTCAAAAGATAGTTATAGTTATTTCTCTGGACTGCGGTTAACAGATTACGTTCTTCCGGAGCGATAATCCTTGAGCCCAAGCTGTATTTTTGGAGTTCCAGTGTCCCAATGCAATAAATTTTGGGCCCAGGGTTTTCTTCAATTTCTTTAGTTAAGATGAGATGTGGTGGATTGTAGACAGACGCAATAACCAGGGATAAGGGAGAACTTCTATTTTTATTTTTGGCTTTATCTCGTACTAAGGATTTGTGTTTCTGACAATTACTAAACCGACGTGACCTGTACTATCTGGATGATTGTCAAAGTAAGTATTATAGTATATTTTGTTATCTTAAACGTTGTTCTTGCGGGTGCATGGCTTTCCTAAATAAGTAAGATATCAATTTTTGAAGTTGTAAAACGCTGATTAATTCCGGGTTGTGTCGAGTAATGCCATTGTCGAGTAAGTCGCCATTTTTATGCTATTTTATTAATTATTGTAGATATCATGTTGAGTACCATGCTATTTTAACTTATAAATTACGCAAACATTGTTTTAAATTCTGCAAGAAAGTTGGAAAGCAGTTCGATAATGTTGTCCTGTGACTATTTGTTGATATATTAATGTGTTTTCATTATTTGCATTGCTGGTCCTATTATCAAGGGGGGAGGAAGGAAGTTGTCCATGGTGGGGGGTTTCTCTTTTTGGCGCTGGCTATTTGTTAGTGTTCTGTATGTTGCATTTCTGGATCTCTGGAGGTCTTTATATACAGTGCACCCTTTATAGTTGGCCGGATGACTTCCTTGGTATAGAGCATACTTGGCTGGGGTATTTGAAAGATTTCTTGGATTCAGAAGTGCTATGTGTTGCAACGCAATTATAAAGCCCATTAGAGCCGTAGTGGTCTAGTGGATAGGTCGCTAGACTGCAAAACCTAGAGATGCGGGTTCGAATCCCACTCTCGCAAATTCGATCACTGGCATTTTTACGACCCAGCTTGACTCAGGCTGCAATAAATAGGTATATGGAGGACAAACTCTGGGGTAATAATAGGCGGTCGGTACGTAGCGCTAGCCACGTTACTACCCTTGTGTACCGTAAGCTTTAGATTGTAGCAGATCTATCCTGTTACGACCCCAAAGGGCCTTCGTGGTCTATTACGGGAAACTATTATTATATATTATATAAGGCCTATTACAATAAGTTTTAGTATGATCATAGCATATGAACACATTGAGGTATACTATTTTTTATAACTTAGGTACCTTATCTGAAATATATTTTTATTATTTTTGTTTGGCTATAAATCCACCATAAACAACAGTAATAGTTAGTTCAGTTGTTCTATGGCGTACATTTATGATGTTTCGCACTTTATGTCCCAATGCTGCTAATTTAATAGGTGTATAAATAAGTTCTCAGCTTTAGATTTCACATGTTGCAAATCACCGTTTACATGTAACGTATTAGTCCGCCCTCTTGCGGTTTTAAAGCATTTGGTCTTTCGAAACATCATGCGATTTGGCGTTTGATGCACATAACCTCAATAATCAGCTGTGTTCACGATGGCAATCACAAAAGAGCATATTCAATTTTCTATCCACTTCGCGTTTCATCTTCAGAAAAACGCTGCTGAAGCCACCGAAATGATTTGTGCTGTATATGGTGAGAATGCTGTAAGTCATGCAACGTGCAAAAAGTGGTACCAAAGATTTCGCGGAGGAGAGTTTAGTCTTGAAGATCAACCACGCGCTGGACTCTCTCAAACATTTGACACGCAAACTGAAAAATAGCTTGCAGAACAGTTTGGCGTCACTCAGCCAGCCATACCTTTGCATGCAATGGGTAAGATACCAAAGGAAGGCAGATGGGTTCCGCATAAACTGTCCGAAGACAACAAAAATCGACGGCGTGACACCGCACTCCATTTGCTTTCAAGGAACCAAAAAAAGGATTTTCTGCATAAAATTATTACAGGCGATGAAAAATGGATCTTGTACGACAATCCCAAGCGCAGAAAATCATGGGTAGACCCTGGCAAACCTTCGACATCGACTCCAAAGAATTTGCTCTGTATCTGGTGGGATTGGAAAGATGTGCTGTACTATGAACTCTTGAAACCAGGTGAAACAGTTACGGCGGATCGCTACCAACAGCAACTCATGAATTTGAGCAACGCAATCGAAGAACAGAGGCCATTTACTGGACAAGGAAGTCCCAAAGTCATCCTGCTCCATGATAATGCCGACCACATGTTGCCAAGGGAACGCAAGAACACATCTTCGCGTTAGGCTGGGAACTTCTCCCACATGCGGCGTATAGCCCAGACATGGCCCCTTCCGATTATCTTTTATTCCGGTCGTTACAGCATCACTTGCCTGATACGCACTTCAAAACAGAAGAAAAAGTCCGAAAATGCATCGATAACTTTATCGTCTCGAAGCCGGTGAGCTTCTATCACCAGGGAATTCGCAAGCTACCCGAAAGATGGAAAAAGGTCATCGATGTCAACGGAGAATACTTTGATACTTAAGCTTTTTTTGTTTGTTTTTAAATACAACTTGAATTTTGCAGAAAAAAGCTGAGAACTTATTTATACACCTATTATCTGTTATAAGTTGGGTTGGAATAGCGTGATAAAGATTGAGAATAGCAATTCTGCAGACCCTTTCTTCCTTAAGCTGGTAAGTATGGTGTATTATATTCTCGTTTCTAAGGCGAGTCGTAAGTTTCCTATATGTATTTGAAATTAGGACGTTAACTTTTATTGTATCATTGGCCAGGGCTATTGTATAATATTGCACTTTCTCCACAATGTTAAAAATGTTATTAATCATCTGATTACAATTGTTAACTCCATAAATTTATAGTGGAGGTTTGAGAATTGTTGGAGGTGGATTACTGGCTTCTTATTTGAGATAGTACTCCATATTTGTCAGAAGTCGAGGTTTGACTAGAATGTTGTGTATTTAGTGTTATCCGAGTTTCTTCTCCTTTTCTTAGCAGATGTTTTCCAGCTGTATTTCGAGTTTGTTGGGTTATTTTGGTTGTTATCATCAGAGTTGATGGTTGGGCGTGCGTCTTCGTAGCGTTACGTTTTGTCTTCTCTTACATAAATATTTTGATATTTGGAGATTTATATGCTTGTTGATTTATTTGTATCGCCTGAGGATATATATTGGCATAAGGATTTATTATAAAAGAGGCGGGTATTAAGGTTTGATTTTGAGGTGCGTTTGTAAATTGCGAGATAGTTCGAATGCTGTATATACCTTGCTGCTGTACATGCAGAAGATTAAATGTGTAGCCGTAATTTTCTCGAGAGATTAGGTTATTAGACGCAGAAGTGCCGGGGCCGGTTGGAAACAGATTAACGGCTTACATATAGGTAAAAGAATATGTATAATTATATGTAGATAGGAATTTAATTAAAATTAAAATTTATAATAAAAAGTGAAATTCCCAAGACCGACGCAAGAAAATATAAATTGGAGCAGGTAAAATGCGGCTGCGATCGCTGCCGCATTGATAACACAGGCATGGGCTGGCTTGTAGATTCGTCCGTTTTTCTTCGAAGCAGGAAGGACAGCGTATTTACTCACTATCATGGTCTCAAAGGGAATATAATAATATAATATAAATTTCAATTTGATTATAAACTAACAAAAGTGTAAAAACCTGTGAAATATTGGAAAGGGTCATATTGAAAGTTATGATAAGGTGAAAGAATGATTGCATAAATTAAAAAGTGATATCTCAAACTGTTCAAAACTTTTCAATCATAAGAACACAACTTATCAGATGAAGTTAGTGTTTCAGAATTCTGTATGTGTCGTTACTTTATTGTACTTGTAAAGGTGAAAATGAGATTTAGAAATGTATCGCATAATTTGTTTAAAGCACAAGTACAGAAAGAGTTGAAAGTTTGTTGCCATCTTTAAACAAATCCTCATGACATCTACTTCATTAAGCAAATTGAAATTTTTCTGTAATTTAAGAATGCGTAAGTAATATCAAAAACCAAAACATATTCCCAAACGTAAGATATTTGAATAAATCTTAATGTTATTCATTTAATGAAAATTGAAAGGATCCATATAACGATGAATTTTTTCGAGAAAATTTACTCCGCTCAATTAGGTTTAACGCTAATAATCCCTTTGTAAGCAGAGTAGATATTGCTATAACAAGATAATGTTACACCCTATGCAGTTCAATTAATAAAGTCTAGAATGATGTAATTTTTTACAATAAACTCTTAGCTCATCCTTCCTATAACCCTAATCATCAGATTACTATTTATTGTGGTTGGTCGCCTATTATCTTTCATGTAGTCAATTTAAAAACACCGAGAAAGTGAAAATTTGGGTACAAGAATATTTTACTTCTAAGAATAAAGCATCAATCGGTTTAATATTCAAAATAAACCAAACCATGAAAACGAGAAAACTATAACACAAACGCATTAAAAATTCTTAATCATTTAAATGATAGACGGGTAATTATAAACAAAATTCATATTAATTTTAACTACAGGGTTTGTCCAGAAAGTATCGGGAATAATTCAATAAAAACAGAAGTATTGCAGGTAGTCGTTTATTTCTTTCAGGGGGTATTATAGTCTAGCCGATCAAAGAAGTCGATTTTTTTATTTGGCATTTTCTTAGAATTTGGGATCTTGAGAATGTGTCCGTAAAATATTACAATGAAATTCGTCAAATTGATCGAGATATACAGGTTTACATTTAAATATGTTTTGGAGGTTATGGTATATGGTGAAAATTATGTCGTTGAAAAAAAAAGAAAGCGTATGGATACGAGACTACGCAATGCTAAAAAAAACAACAAAGGCATCGATGGAAAAGGAACAGGGAAATTGACAGATGCTATTATAAATGAATTAAATACATACTACGGCTTGGTAACACGAAGAAATCCAGAGTCAGTATAAGAAAACTTTAAACGCGTTTTTCTGGAAACGACATTTTTCAAGTGGGGCGTGTATTTTTCTCACAAACTACTGTGCCGATCGAGTTCTAATTTTTTAGACATTTAGTATACATATTCGGCTACCGTTATGCCTCCAACTTTTATATCTGTTTATAATTACTATTTTTTTCGGACCGTGATAAGTGAAATTTTTTAGTAAAAATTAGAATATTTTCTTTCAAGCGCCGCCATTTTGTCAGTTTTTTTTTCAACTTATTTATGAAAGATCCGAACGATAACCACATGTCCACCGAATAAAATAAAAAAAAAATTGTTTATTTTAGATGACGAGGACGGCGACTATCACAACGCCCGATAGAAACGAAATTTCGATACATGACCTGCATGTGTGTGTGTGTGTGTGTGTGTGTGTGTGTGTGTGTGTGTGTGTGTGTGTGTGTGTGTGTATCACAGTTTGCTATAAAAAGCAATATAAAAATTGTAGGTGTTAATTTAGATATGAATAAATATAAACACAAAACTTGAAATCAGTAGGTTTAACCGTTTTTGTACAATTAATTCCCAAAAATTATCTTGAAAACGGGTATCTAGACTATAGTACACCCTTAAATTCTTCAAAATAGTTTCCTCCTGCATCTACATAACGCTTCCAGGGTGCTTACCACGCTTGGAAGGCTTCCTGGAAAGCGTACACTGAAATGCTATTTATGACCTTGGTCACAACGGTTTGGGTCCTCTCCACCGACCCAAAACGGGTTCCTTTCAGGCGAGGTTTGAGTTTTGGGAACAGAAAGGAGTTGAGCGGAGCCAAGTCCGGACTGTATAGCGGTTAGGGCAACGTTACCACGTTGTGTTTGATCAAAAATTCCCTCACGAGCAGCGACCTGTGGCTGAGCGCGTTGTCGTGGTGGAGGGTCCAAGTGTTGGCGATTTTTTGAGTTTGACACAAAACTTCACCGCATAATATTGCTCTAACGTACGCTACATGTCGAGTCCATGACGCGCCACCAAAAGATGCTTTGCGGGAAGCGCGATCTTCACTCTCTCAAGGCTCGGAGGCAACTGAGCCAAGCCGCAATCTTTACCTCAGATCCTTCACTATCCCTCCCGCCGAAAACCACATCCCTCTAGCTCTTCTGCTTAGCTGAAAAAAATTATTCGCAATACTTTCCAGACAAACCGTGTATTAGGACCAAAGTATACATTTTTATATATGGTGCTATCTTTAACATTTAATTTTACTTTAATTACAATTCAAATATACTATCTTTTTTTTACAGATTCGCCCTACATTTTATAATGGAGTCGTGGTTGTTGGATGTAAAACGTGTAAAAATACCTCGACCTAAATTCGGTAGCAGCAACAGGTGTCACACTGGACCCTCCGAGCCCCCAAAAGACTACTTTTATGATGATTCCAGACCTGAAGATTTGAAAGTCAGAAATTCTTCTAACCTGGCAAAAGCCACCGAAGAACTGAGAAGAGCTATACAGGAAAAATTATAATAGTACATTGACAAGAGATAACGTTATTTTAAGGTTTAGCTTTTTAATCTGTATTATTAGATTTTTTATGTTTAAAATAATTACGAATACTATATCTATTATTAAAATGTGACGCCAATTGATCTGATTTTATATTATACTAAGTATAAGAAGGTTTGTTCAAAATGATTACATCATCTGAATTTATCCCTAAAAAAAACCCTAGTAAACAAATATTATTCCATATATGTATATATATATATATATATCATCATTCTCTTGGTGACTGATTCCTTCAACAAATTAAAGTTCTTTCCAAACTAAACACAAATCAAATCCACGAACAGATAGACATGACTTATTCGTATAACACGCTAAAAAGGTAAGCCAGCTATATTTGAAACGGAAGAACGAACATTTACCAGCAAAGAGGCGATGTTTCCTAGTCCATACTTTTTTAATAAAAAACCAGACCTGCAAAGCTATTTTAGTTTGCAAATCTTTGGATAATATTAGTATGAATTTACCATCCCTTCCATATTTCTCCAATGTGCACCTATGTGATTTTGATGTTTTCCATCCTAAAGAAGCAACTTGTACTATTATTTTAAAGCTTCTGCAAAACACAATAAGTTATTGTCAAAGAGAATTACTATATTTAATTATTATTATTTTATTGAACTCGGTATTTGTGATAATTATTTTAGATTAATCGTTTTAGTAAACAGGATCAAGCAAGTAAAAATCTATAAAAAATATTCAAGTAATGTGAATTACTACCCAAAAACTCCCGTTGCACTGAGGCACATCATTTTATTTGAAATCGTAATGCTTACACAGTGTTGATCTTATCACTATAATAACTTACCCAATTTTTCTATGTGTATATGAAAAGAAATAAATAATGAAAAAGCTTAAGACTGACATTTGAGCACTGTTGTAGTGTTACATGTGCGGAAATAGCTCAAGAAAAATCTAGATTACGTATTAAAAAGCAGAAGTAATGATTATAGTGACAAAGATTTCCAATTGTCTGTAAGGGTTTTTAAGTATCTAGTGTGTGCGGGTGTGTGCGGGTGTGTGCGGGTGTGTGCGGGTGTGTGCGGGTGTGCGTGTGGGTGCGTGCGTGCGCACGCGCGCTTGTGTGTGTGTGTTTGGTTTTTCTACTTGTTAAGTACTATACTTTTTCAAAATTTCAGCGCGAAATCTTTTATTTTCGAAAAGATACAAAGTAATAAAAGAAAAACCCTATTTCAAACAGTTTTTTTGCAATAACTACGTCATTTTTGCATTGATTTTAATTAAAAAAAGCTTATGTTATAGGTTTATACAAAATTTACATTTTAAATAAAACTTTTTAGGCGAAACTTAGATTTTTTTTAAACGCGAAAAACCGTTTTTTGCCAACTTTGGGTGCCATTTTGAATAACTTCTGCAATGATCCAACTGTTTAATTTGATTTCATCGAATTCTACGGAATTTTTCCTATTTTTTCCATATTTTACCTTTTAGTTGAGAAGTTTGACAAAAAAACGATGTATTTTTGATAATTTCCCTGGTCTATAAGTACGATACAACCATTATTCATCTTTTTGTTAAAGCGGTTAATAGTATATCTCTTGTAAATACTAGTAGGATACTAAAAAGTTCATTCTAACATTCCCACGTTTCTTAAAACAGTAGAAATGTTTTTCCCAATTCACCCAACTTCCGGTAGCTAGCTGACAAAGAAAGGGCAGCTCTAAAGCAAACTATAACAAACAAATCGTCTCATTATTCCTCTTTCTTTTTTATATTAAGAATTTTTAACTTATTTGTTGTAATTGTAGTCTCACAACCTCAGTTAACATTACTTACCGAATCAGAATACTCAGGTTGATGTAAGCCCGTTGCACTTCCAGCTTGCGATTCTTCAGGACTAGAGTGTCGTCTGCTTCTACTATCTGGCGGATTGTCTTCATCGCCACTGGTATAATCCTTAAATGACAAATAGAAATTAATTTTTGTAGGCTATTCACACACACACATATATATATGTGTATATATATATATATATATATATATATATATATATATATATAATAGCGGGTTGAACCGCGTCGATTATTGGGAAATTTCCGACGTTTCGGCATCGACTTTGATGCTATTTTTATAAGATTTTAGTTCTTTACTCGAAGAATTTCCCGATAATCGACACGATTCAACCTGCAAACCTAATTGTTCATTTATCATTGACCGCAGAAACATTTCCGAACAAATATACAGCAAAACATAAACAGCACAATCTATAAAAATTAAAAGTGCATAGCGAAAATGTGATAGAAACATGTAGTGCTTAGTGCTCTAAAACTTCCTATAAAATAAATCTCAGTTAAAGCACTTCAACTGATTTTCCTTTTAAAGTCAACGAATTGACTACTGAGATTTATTTATGTCTCTGAGTATCTACAGACTACAAAGAAGAAGTAGGAAAAGACAGAGAAAGTGAACGAAAGAATTCAATGTATACCGAATTTTATTTTATGTTTAAAGGGATTATAATCACCTGGGTGGGATTATCTTCATTTTTCAGTTCAGTTATTTTTCCTGCCGACCACATATTGTTGGTGGCTGTCGCGGGCTGTTGAGATGTTCTAGAATATTAATACTGATCTATAATATCCCCCTTATTTAACATTTCTTGGTTAATAATTTAAACTTCCCGTAATAATTAAAAAGGAAAGAAATTATCTGAAGCTCACCTTTGGACTCGGTCAGCAATTCCCATACCCAGACCAGAATCTTCACTAGGTGAGCGATATTCATCGTCGCTATAACACCCTAACCCTGGCTCAATATTGGACACGTGTTCCTGGAACCACCACTATATGTAACTACTTCAGTTCAAAGATAAAGCTCCACAATAATTTTTGGGAAACTCTAAGAAAATCTACACTAATTTTACAAGAACTAATACTCTAACATATAAAACAGGCTACGATGAATTTACTTAAAATTATCAGAACAAGCATCCAAAACCATACTATAATAGCTCAATCACTTTTCTATTCTTTTAAGTCTGGAAAAAATGATTGAACCGCTCCAACGTTTAAATGTTTTAGCAGAATGGTAAAGAAACGCAGGCATGTGTTAAAAATTCAAAAAAACGTTTTGACGTGTGAGAATTTTTTTTTTAACTAAATTCTATTACTGATTTTTTAAAAACATATAAGCACCACATATTTCTATCACATCTGAGATAATTATTTAAGCGGTGAGGTGATTATAAATATACATAGTTATACTCTAAAAAAGGTGAAATGCACTATTGTATACAACTAAAGAGTTACAAGTAAAAACTACTTACGGATTCATGAAAAGTATGCATGAAGGTGGTGTTGTTGGACTCACCCATCCCAGGTTTCCTCTGTATCAAAAACACTTTGTTACAATATCTATATAAAATACATATTATACAGAGTAATTATCTAATTGAATTTATAGCAAAAAAATAATTA
This sequence comes from Sinelater perroti, assembly GCA_036346155.1. NCBI lineage: Eukaryota > Metazoa > Arthropoda > Insecta > Coleoptera > Elateridae > Sinelater > Sinelater perroti. Next base: position 190,145 of record JARFIY010000248.1, on the reverse strand, counting down.
AAACAATATAAGCAGCAACATACCCTCGAATGCCTATAATCATAGTCTCTAGGATCTCTGAGTTTCTGGGCTTCTAGATCTCTTCTGTACACTAGCTCATCAAATCTCGAACGATCTTCGACTGCCACAACTTCTCGAAGTTCAATCATAAGGGTGTACTAAAAGATATTAAAAAATACTCGCCTTAAATATTAGAAATATTAAAAAAACAAAACCCACCTTTTCTGGAGTATTAAGTACTTCAGTCATAACTTGTACAAAGGCATCTATGGTCATATGTCTACAAGCATATTCGTCAACGTAGTAACAAAGAGACGTAAATTCAGGCTTAGACAAAAGGCATTTGGCTTTTTCTTCTACCATTTGGAGAGCCGCTGACCATTTCTTCGTCGTATGTGCAGCTCTACTTCTAAAAACGTAGAGTTTTACCCAATTTAAATGTAAGCTACACTTATAATTAAAAATTTAAAAATTATTTAAATTTTCTTATATAATAAAATTCCATTACCCAGGACTACACAAATCCCATTCCCTGTCATAAGGTGTACAAGAATGAGGAACTTTTCCGACATCTCTAACCAATAACGACATGCGTTTGTGGTATTTCAGTTGAGCCACAGCTTCGTCGTGAGTTACATCCAAGAACGATTGCCCATTCACTTCTAAAATTTGATCTCCAACCTAAAACAAAGAGACAAGGATGGATCAAGAATGTTACAATCACCCTTTATTGGGCAAAAACAATATGAACACAACTATTTCTCAACATAGTAGCCAAGGTTTTTTAAATGTATTTCCTGTAGTGTGATTAGGCTTTCGATTCCAGTTTTTCCTATTTTTTTTTACAAATATTTAAGACATATATTCAGTTCACTAGCAATCATTAATTCCAAGGCTGCGATTAGTAATAATTTTGTTATCGTTAGTGTCTTTCTCTTTGTGAACATTTATTAAAAAAATTTTATCATAAATGTTGAAATTCAATTATAATTTTTTCTCTGCAATAATCAGACGACGTAGAGCACTTCCAACAACATATGTATATAATAAATTACACTCACGCGATGACTACTATACTAAACCATTTACAGTGTTATCACCAAATAAATTATTTTATCTCTTTAAGCACAGGTATGTGGCTTAGATATGTCAGAGTGGTCTAAGCAATTGAGACGTGGAGTACGATACGGACGGACTCAGGTTCCATTCCCGGAGCTCTCTGATGCCTGGCGGGTGGCTTACTCAGTCAGTTAAAATAATTGATTGCTTGCTCGAGCAAGGAGTACTAATGGCGGTCGTCTAAGATCCGGTGCTTGCCACATCGCCTCGCATCAGAGATGGTGTGCGACAACCGAGCAGAAAGTCGGACATATGAGAGCCTTAACTTCTCAATTCGTAGACCGTACTCCCACGCGAGGGGTTGTTAGAGCCTTACCATTATCATTATGTAGCTTATTTGATGTCTTTTATTTTTGATAACATCGAAGAAACTTTATATTCTTAAAACTGAGAGGGCAAATCCGAGTGGGTATTTTATAATTGTTTAAAAAATGAACAAGACTATATAAAATACTTGCAGATAAAGCGACTTGATCAAACTTCAAGATATATAAAATGGGTGATGAATTATGCACATACCACTCTGTTCAAAAAGTAAGATGACTTTTTAATTTAAAACTCGCGCGAAAATAGTAGTTCAAAAAACTTTTTTCATATGTTGGCACAACCTTCAAAGACATTCACTCATAATCTCATTTTGATATGTCTAATAGTTTATAAGTTACAGCAGTTTATTTCTATAGACTTTTTGCGTTTTTAGCGAACCCCTGCTAGGTAGCTTCCAAGCTGAAAACCAGCTTCTACTTTTGTCATGTCTGTCGTCTGTTACGCCTTATAACTTTTTATCTAGTAGTCATGCCTCATAACTTTTGATTTGTGGTAGATTGAGGCATAACGGTTTCAGTATTCAGCTAAGAACCATAAGTCAAGTCCAGACACCAAAAATCAGTCTGATCGGAAAGTCTCGAGACCGGTTTGACCGGAAGTGGTAAATTTTTCGGTTCCTGCCGCTAAATTTCTGCCGCTATTCACTTTCATTTGAATATAATTCACTGTCATTGGTTTCAATAAAATTTTGTTAAACCCTATAGTTTAGTTTCATGCATAGGGTCCTATCTATTTTACCTGTAAAGCAAATTTTCGCTATTTCGATTTTTAAAATGGCGCAGAAAGCAGTCGGTGTTTAATTTTTATCAAAAAAACTGTATTTTAGTGACATAAGCTGTTCAGAAAAGGTTATGATGAAGATGAACTACGTTCTGGTCATTCATCAAAATCATTAATCGAAGAAAATTAGAAACAAAGTAATGTGAAATAATAATTTGACTATGAAAAAGTTGATAAGGATATTGTCATATCAACAGGTTTAATATGCTTAATTTTAAGTAATGTTTGGAGTCTGAAATGTTTGTTAGCAAAACTCATCAACTATTATTCGTGAGCTTTTCGACAAAAATTTAACAATTATTGTTCCATAAGCATCGTCTTCTTCAGATATGTCACTAAGCGACTTTTTCCTATTAGTCAATTAAAAAAACACTTCTAGAAACCCGATTTGACTCAGTTGAATCGATAAATAAAAAATTGAAAGAGGTGCTAATGGAAATGCCGCAAAGTGAATATGAAAACTATTTCTAAGATTTGATTAAATGTTGGCTTATGTATATTACAACGGGCTGGAAATAATTTGAAGAAAGCAAAATAAATTAGGACGAATATTTGTATTTGCACCATTGCATGATAGAAAATAACAAATATTAAGCCATGCTCCTGTGCCGAGAAAAGCGAAAAAGTAGTTTAGCACCTGGATGATCGACCAGGCTCTGGAGAACTTTTCATCATTGCTGATAAAATCTTACGTACTTTCGTAAAAAAAAGAATCATAATTAAATATACCGCTAAGAGTTTCATCATTGCCTAGGTATTTATAATTTAAAGAAAATTGGATTTACTCCCAAGCTTAACACATAGAGGCCACATTCTGTGTTAAACAACTATAAGTGGAAGTGCACTTCTACTCTCAATCTCTGACTTTACATCATTAAAATGAGCCTTTTTATAATAAATCATATAAGCGATAAAAAATAGATTCTATAGAATAACATCCAATGGACAAGGAATTTAAATCTAGCAGGTAAAAATGCAGTAGTCGTAGCAAAAGCAATAAGGTATTGATGCCTGTTTGGTGAGATTGCAAGAAATCATTTTCCTCAAATTTCTTCTACTTGGTAAAACAATCACGGTAAACGAGTACTATGAGTAACTCACCAAACCCATTATGTAAATCACGAAAAATATTCGGTTTTCGAAAATCAAAAATAAGTCATCCTCTATCACGACAACGTCAAATCTTATATCATCTAACTGATGCTGCGAAAACTAAACGAGCTAAATTAGGAAATTTTTCATCGCCCATCGTATTCTCCAGATCTCGGTACTTTCAGATTTTTCTTTGCTCGTATATCTACAAAGTGGTTTAAACCACAAAAAGTTTTAGTTCTATAAAAGGTTTTGAAAACTACCTCACGGACTTCATTTAAAAACATGCAATTTCTACAAAGAAGAAATCCACAAGTTTGTTAAACATATTGTAGAAAAGAATTGGTTAATAAATAAATTATTTTCCTTAAACTGAAACCGCTTGTACTTTAATATTTTATGTGCTGAATTTCTAGAAAATTATTGTGCCGTTAACTGCCAACTGTATGAATTAAACAACATATTATAAACTTACTTTGTAATAGAAAATCATCGGCAGCGACCAATAAATATTACTGCAAAGGAGTTTGTAGATTTTTTTAAGTTACTTTCAAAAGTATTTTTACTATAAAACAAATTAAAAACGTATACTTTTAGAATATATTGTACCTGAAGCACGTATGGTTATAGATACTTCTTAAACTTCCAACCTCCACAGAAAAGACATAGATATTGAAGCACAAATAAAAAACAACAATAAGTTGCAAATCCACACCATTTTAAGATTTTTACATAAAAATTAAAGTCGGCCCCTGAAATTTTCAAATATATTACCTATGCATACATACCATCAAACCTGCTCTATCAGCCACGGAGTCTTTATCAACCCCAGTTATAAAAATACCCAGATTGTATTCCACTCCACCTCGAATCATCAATCCCAAACTTTGACCAGGTTCTATGCAAAGATCAACCTGAAATAAACATTATTTGTAGAGAATAAATAAATTTAAGTCGTTTATTATATGCCTCCTTTTTTATTAAACTCTCTCAAAAAGCTACTTAAACACTAACACCGTTTATTATTTTTCAGCATTCACTTTCTTAATACTAAAATTTGGAGTTGGTCTGTAATCCAACAAAACAATAACCAGTTCAACATCAACTAGAAAGACAAATATCACATGTTTTCTAGTAGGAAAAAGAACAAACATTAACAAATGATCGTTTGGAAAAACACAGTGAGTCCGGTATATTAGATCATTACATCACATTTGATTACACGACACTATGCCATTTTTTTCTTTAAACTCTAGAATAGGTATTCCAAGTCATGGATTTACGCCGTTCAAATATTCAGAGCTGTATTCAAATAGCGTCATTGGCTGCAATGACACCTTGTTCACGTATCTGCATATCAGGAACTGGCATTTATGTGACGCTTTTCAACTAGTCTCACTTGTAAAAGTCAAGAAGGTTTAAGTCCAATAACTGGACAGTCCACGTAACAAGACCATTTCGGTCTATCCATCTGTGATGAAGTTGATATTGAAATACCGGCAAACGTTAACATTAAATTAAGTTAGAGGTTCTTCATGCATAAGTTATAAGACCTGTCGTATTACCAGCAGTACATCTTTAAGTAATAAAACCAGATTATTTTGCAGAAATTGTACATACAATGAACCTGTTGCAAAACCAGCAACAAAGTTACTGTACACATTGTAAGTGATAGAGGTTCCCATGCAGGATACTTAACATAGTAGCTTGGTATATAATATACCAGCGGACCACTTGTTTGTAATTTGTTCTAGAATTATTCTCAATGACTTTTTTGAACATAACGCGACCATTTTCCACGTTCACTTCTACCATTAAACGATCGCATTTCACACAAATGACAAAATACTGTTGCAAAAATTTTATGATTTGATTGCTGTCTGTGGGGAAAAAAATTTTTTTTTGGTAAATTTGTTTGGCCTTTAGACTATTTCCGTATATGTAAATCATCTTCGTTTTTTCCTGATATAAATGACGAACAATTTTATTAGCAGGTCACAAAACATGTTCACTTAAGAACAAATCTGTAAGTAAAAAGAAATATATAAGCATACCCTAGCTGGGACAAGTGTTCTTACTGGGAATTAATGTTATAAAATATTGCCATCTATTATAGAAGGGATGCATATGTTCATATCTTTCTTATTTATTTTCTTACCAAGAATCAACCTTTTAAGTTCCTTCTTATAGTTAACATTCACCCTATATAACAAAAGAACAATTCATTAAAAGTTTTATTTTATAATTTGATTAAAAATAACACAATTCCAATTACATTATTACTTTGTATTTATTTTATCTCAAGGAAATAGATGATTTAAAGATTTGTTTCATTATTAGAGAATTAAGGTACTGTTACTGTGCCAATAGAAATAATACAAAAAAAAACAAGGACGAAAACCTTGAAGCCATCTTGAACAAAAAACACATCGCCTGCTGCACAAAACAAAGCCGAAAAGCTCAGGTTGTTCCTTAACAGTTTTTTTTTTTGCGCACTTAGAGGCACTGCAGCCTCAAGGGCTTATTGTGCCCACTAACATGCACTTAAATGCTAGGACATTCATACACACACATGGGTTGAGCGAGACTCGAACTCGCGCGCGCCGGCTAGAGGACAGAGCCAACTGGTTGAACCATCTGAGCCACCGCGTCCCCTCCCTAACAGTTAGTTTGACACCACAGCAAATTATTTACAGAAAACGAGCTCAGATTATAATTTCATCATTACGCGGATTATGTGTTATACAAGAACAATCTGGAGAAGCACGACAGCCGCGACGTAAAGGCTTCGGCCTGCCAGACTAACGCGCGGCGGGCCCTGGGTTCGACTCCCAGGTCAAAAATAACGGCAAACATCGAGTGCTCTCTGGCCATCATACAAACACCTTTGGCGGTCGTAAAGTACATTCTCCTTCTTCTAACGTGTTAGACTAGCCACCTGCCCGGGGTACGCCCAACATGGCTCATAGTACTACACGAAATGTGTAGTTAGAAACAGGCTAATAGCCTATATAAGAGTAGAAGAAGAAGAACAATCTGGCACAACGAGGCCAATTTACATTTGATCAGTTATTTAGAGATTCCAAAGGTGGTGAGTAATTAAATTCTAAAATTTAGATAATTTAGGACTCACCCTTCGTATGTTGCGATCTTTACTAGATGACCTTCCATATCCATAGCGTTGTGGAAGAACACCACCTGGTTTCGAATATTCCAATGGAGGCGACACGGAACGCCCCTGTCTATCCATCCACGAGCACGTTTGGCGAGTATAAAAGGACCCACTTCGTACGTCCAATGCACCAGGAGGAAGCGCAGGTGATTTCACCGTCATACTTAACTTTCTACAAGATTTCAGCATCTAAAAAAATCACATCTTAGTAAAATTAGAAAATATATATGTTTTTTACAAGAACAGTAAGATATAGTTTTTCAATTAGGAAACTGAGTTTGGACTTTATATCTTTATTATTAACTTCTATAGTATTATCAACATATGATAACCACAACCATAACCTATCAAAGCTTTAAACCATTATAGTTAAAGTTTATTTGGAATCTGCCTAAGAAAAATCTGGTGTGAACATCACACGACTTTCCTTAACCTATTATTATATATTATACCGGGTCCATCGTCTCGGCCCTACGCTGCTCTCGTCCCGGAACTTGTTATTTTAAAAAAGGACTAGGCGAGAGTCCAAAACTCGAAAGCTGATTAAAATAAACAGTACAAGACAATAATTGACTCTAACTTAAAATTTAGCTACGTCACTGAAGGTAACCGTGCGAGCTCGGCCGCACGGCCTTCGCCATTATCGTCTGGGTGCTCCCTCCTAGCGGCCAAGCGCTCCCACCCCGTCCTCCCGCAGTCGGCCAGTAAGCTCTCCGAGCGCGCTGTGATTAGTCCGTTTAATTAATTTTTAATCGGCTATAATTTATTTATTTGACCTCGGATCAAAAAATTTCATTGTAATTTTTTGTTCGTTTAGGTTTGATCTATCCGGTAATATAAATTTTCTGAAACATTTTATGAACACCCGGTATATTAAAAATCTAAACTTCAATTTTTTTTCGAGTTCCTATTTTACCAACTTTTATTTTAAATTCATGTTTATCTCGTGATAACAAATCATTTTTATCCTCATGAATTTTTTGTATCTTCAACCGTTTAGATGCGCACCGCTTTGCGATCGATTTTGCGACCTTGCGACCAAAAGACTTGGCCGATTTTTACCAAAAGCTTCGTGCTGCGTCCCCTACTTACAAGTAACTTGCATACCAAATTTCAAGTCTCTAGTTTTTACGGTTCTCGAGATATCCTGTTTACTGACAGACCTACAGACACACACACACACACACACACACACACACACACGAACCAATGGCTCAAACCAACTTTTTTGGTGTCCTGAGGCTACATTTCGTCCATAAATGTGAAAAACTGGGTAGGTCAAATTTCCGCCGATTACATTACTTTCCTTATTATAAGATAAGGAAAGTAAAAATTCAAGTCAACAGACAACTTTATTTAAACAAAAAAAAATTAATGAGTGAACTGCCGTTTATTTCTTGATATAACAAATATTCTAGAATAGTCTGCTTCACTTCGTTATCGTTAATAAAATACTAATCTCCCAAGAACTCTTGTAAGGGTCCAGATAGATGAGTTTCCGAACTATAAAGCTATCTTTAAAGGTCATCTTTATCTTGTGCAATTACTACCTGTAAGTAAAGTATAAGATGTGCATTTTTAATAAGAGTCTCCAAGATCCCTGGGACTCCCAGTATGTTAACGTTAATTTTATAAAAATTTTGAAGAAAGTAAAAGATATTGAGCAACCCTATAGTAACCCTTTAGATATCATAAATACTTGTCTCATCCTATTTTTTATTTTAATATGAACTGTGTTTTTTTTAGTTTTTGTTTTCTACTACCAATTTTTGTGCGATGTCAAGTTATTTCACAAATTTCCTAAGCTTTTTTTGTGATGTTGAGTTGTATGTATTTCTTAATCCATAAATGCAAAATGCACTAATCCATTTTTAGCGATTTTATTTTTCAATCAGCATCTGTACTATGTATATATGATCCATAATCTATTTATAAACCTCGCCTAATCTTCTCCTATTTTATTTTTTATGTCCTATTTAATAGCCTAAATGGCAGATTCAAATTTAAACGATACTCTTTACACTACTGTCGATATGGCGTTACTGAGACGCTACGATTACATGAGGATTGTTAGGATATCTTTATAGGACATCCCAGATCTACCATAACCTAAACGAGGTGGTCAGCGGAGGATGTTTCTGTAACTGTTACGGGATCATAAAGACCTAGTTTTCACTAAGAATTGATACTCAAAACTATTGCGATCTATTGGTTAAGATAAAAGCCGTATATCGCACAAAAAGGCACGACGTTCCCCGCTTTCTTCTTTATGGTGGACTTCATTCCGTTATTCTCTTTATCCATCGTTGGGGTGTCGCTCTTTTGACGTGGCCGTACCATTGTAGCTGCTTTTTTCAAAGTAGGTAAGTATTATATATATATATATATATATATATATATATATATATATATATATAACATTCAGCAATATCTTCAACTATAATCTTTAGATTGTGTTTCACTAAAGCCTCACACTGCTATCCATGATCAATGCCAGAGCAAAGTTGATCATACAGTTTGAAATTATCACTTTGAAATCTGCCAAGCCCTTTTGAAAGTAAGTACATAGTTGAAATAAATTTCACGAATATTTTTAACAATAAAAAATCCTTCCATTGAGTTTTTATCACTATATCAATAGAAAACCTACTCATCCTCTCAATTCCAAAATTCCTTAACGCCAGATGTTTCAAACTTTCCGACGCTAACAAGAGGAGCACAGTATCCATATAGATATACCAAATTTCATTCAAAGACTATGCACTTCTTAAGCGAATTAAAATTATATACACCATATTAGTATTACTACAGTAAAACACTCATCACCGAGTCCTGGTAACCGAAGGGGAAAAGGAGTACGCTACTATTTGATTACGAGTAGTGATGGTATTCGGACGTGTATACTTGTGCGCGTTAAACAATACAAATACATTAGAAAAATTTGAAGTGTTCAAGGTTTTTATAGAAACCTACAAAATGGACATTAAATATAAGTTAATTACGTGGAATTGCAACAGTCTAAAGGAAAAACAGTACAATTTGTTAGGTTCATACGGACAAACAACTCAGACATCGTGTCGGTAAACAAGACTAGATTAAGAACTTGCGATAATACAGATATTAAAGTTGCTTCATTGGAAGTTTACCTACGAGCTATTTACTGTTATTTTTGTTATTTTATGGTACATATCAATTACTTATTGTCCTCTAGGGACAAATTGTAAGAAAAGTGGGGTAATAAAAAAAAGATATTAAGGGATATGAAGTTATTAGAAAGGCCAGTTATCAAAAACAATATAACTTTTGTGCAATTAGATGGAATAAATACCTTATTAGAAACTATAAGTATTTAGTTTCAGAACAATACGCAGATAACGTCAGCATACAACAAAATCCAGAACAATTTTTCAAGCCAGGACCTAGATGGATTAACAAAAAACCACCGAAGGGTTGTAATTGCAAGATATTTGAATGCAAATCATTCTTCAAAATGCAAAAGAATTAACAAAAAAAGGGGAAAACATTATTCGACATACAGGACAACGACGTAACAATCCTTTACCCAGACGTTTTAACCAACTTTTCAAAAAATAACCCCACACCCTCAGCAATAGATATATTCATAGTAAAAAAATGTCAACTACTACTTCCAACTGGTAACTAACCAAAACCTTGACTCTGACCACGAACCAGTTCAGTTAATATTGGAAGATCTCAGCAAAGAAAATCACGACGGAACAATAACATTGTACAAAAACACCAACTGGACCAAATTCAGATTATCTAGACAGACATCTTAAAATTACGCCTGTAATAACCATCTCCACACAAGCGGAAAAGCTAACAAACAATTTTACGCAATCCATAAACATAAAATTGAAACGTAGCAAATAAATTACGATAAAAGATAATAGGGACACGTTTATTACCAAAGCTGCTTAAGAAAATAAAAAATAAAAACAAAATTATAAAAATATAACTATACACACGCTATCCGCTTGCAGTGATTAATAGAAGCATCCGAGGTCAAACGTCAAGTAAAAGAGCATAAAAATACTCAGTGGGATAAAAAAATGTCCAGCATTAAAATAACCATATATTTCAAATGCAAAACGCACAGCAATCCTTCGCTAACACATTACGGAGAGACAGCCACCACGGACGAAGAAAATGCATTAATGCTACCCGACACATTCGAAAGCGCATACAATGAAAACGCATCCGATGCGATGGAACAAGAGTACATAACGCAAATTGTTGACGATTACCAGAACCAACGATAACAACAACAAACAAGTACGAACGTGGAACCCCGGTTCCACAGATGTCCGGGGCTTCTATACATAAATAAAAATTTGCGGCCCTTATGTCTTTAGGTTCAGTAGTTCTCGAGTTGAAAGTCGCGACGGACAGACAGACGTCCGCACCGATTTCATTAGGCTTACCTTTCAGGTATAGAAGCTTAAAACTCCCAACCAAAAAGCCCCTGGTCTAGAAGGCAAACCACTTCAAGTTTTCTAAAACAAATGTCTGCGGCTAATTACAAACAGCGACAGACACATAGCTGAAATAAAAACCTTCAGAAATCATATGAATTAAATATCAATGAATTTCTATACTAGCCAATTAAATGTTTTGAATAAACGAAAATTTAAAAACTCGTTTTATATTCTCGTTGAGGAATAATGAATCTGTATTATCTTTTCTTTTTCTGCAGCTCGAACTTTTAAAACATGCTCCGCTAATATTGAATCATATATAATAAGAAAATTATCAATATATGGATTTCCAATGCGTAAATCAAATTCACAAGACGCTAGCGTTCCAATAGCTTTGTCCAATGTTTTGTTTAGTTATTCATTTCATTTAAAAACAAATTTTCTATTCCCCTATTAACTAAATATTTTTTTAAGAAGTCTTCCATAAAACATCATTCTTTTTATTTGTGAAAGAATTTTCGTAAGATGATATGTGTTCATATTTCCAACCATTTTGACTGGTGTGCCCAGCTTATATGAAAATGTGTTCTTATTCAAAATATAATATAGTGCACAATAGATTGATTGATTTTTGATGCTCCAACACAACTGATCTCTATTATAAATTTCGTCATTTGGAAGTTTTTTTTGAAAATAAATTATTTGAAAATGCATGATTTGTTTTGTGGAATTTCAAACCGTTTAATTTTCAAAAAAGATTTTAATTGGCCAAGATGATTTTTATCAAGCATTCCAATATCCGAAACAATGAGGTTTCAATATTAAATTCTGTTTCTAGAATTACTTTTTCATTATTCTAATATATATCTTCATGTTGTAAATGTGTTTCACTGTTATTAAATAAATCCTGTAAATGTATTACTATCTTCATTTAGTAGGTCTTACCTCCACTCCAAATTGTTCAATAAAGAACAACATATTTCCGTTAACATTATTTTTTTTACTCGCCCTAATTTTTGTCTTATGATTAGTTTTAAACTTCATACCATATACGGGGTTCGACAGGGAGATGAATTTCAATTTTTATTTTTTCAAAAGATTACAAATATAATGCCATTTAAGATACATAAATCATAAACAAAATAATGTAATTTAGGTGTGAAAAATGACGCCATCTAATTAGCAACCGGTCTTGTCTAAGCGGGTTGTAAAATTGTCCATATATCTTTCAAACATAGCGCGTGGAATTGCTCGAATTATGGCTTCCGGAGGAGCTTCAAGAGTCCGTGGTTTTTCAATGTAAACCTGAACTTTCAAGTAGTTTCATTAAAAATAATCACACGGTAAAAGATCGAGGAGGCCACTCCACATCCCTGTACAATGAAATGAAGCGCCATGGAAAATGTTCCCTGAAAAAGCCATATCTTCTCTTGAGATATGGCAAGTAACCCCATCCTGTTGAAACCAAGCCCTATCGAAAACAATCCGATGTCTTTTCAACTTAAGTATAAAAAATTTTCGCATCATCGTTACAATGCGTCTGCTTTCTTAAAAAATGGTTTAATTATGCCAAATCAAGCTATTTCGAATAACACAGTTGCTCTCTCACTAACTAGGGTCCTTTAATAAACTTCCTGTAGATTATTTTCCGACCGAGGTAAGACTATGTTAATGTACAATATTTCTTGCGTTTTATATTCTTTTCAGCCTTGAGGCGCCCAGTATTGAGCATAGGCCTCCCCTTTGATTCTCCAACTCTCTCTATTCTGTGCTGTGTCCGTACATCTCAATCCAGCGTGCACTTGGTCTTCCTCTATTTCTTACTCCTGTCCATGGTCTCCAGCGTATACTTACAGCCTATTATCCGTTAATCGTGCTACATGACCTGCAAAGCTCCATTTCAATTGTGTAATTCTGTTTATTATGTCTGTAATTTTGGTTCTTTGTCGTATCCAGCTATTCCTTTTTCTATCTCTAAGGGTGATACCAATCATCGACTTCTCCATGGCTCTCTGTGTAACTCCCAGCTTTGTGACTATATGTTTAGTAAGCGTCCATGTTTGTGCACCATACGTTAATATAGGGAGTATGCATTGGTCGAATATTGGTGATTTTATATATTGGGGGATTTTTTTCTTCTTTAAGATCTTCGATAGCTTACTAAATGCTGCCCAACCTAAACGCCTTCTTCTTTCCACCTCTACGTCCTTATTTTTTTTGCTAATTTGTATGATTTGACCAAGGTATATATATTGCTGTACATTGTCAATATCCGTGTTATTTACTGTTATGTGTTTCTTGTGGACACATTATTTTGGTTTTGCCCAAATTCATTTTAAGTCCTATGTTTCTCGATGCTTGTTCCAGTTGTGTTATCATTTCTTGTAGGTCTTGTGCATTGTCTGCGATTAAGACTATGTCGTCCGCAAATCTAAGGTGGTTGAGCTTCTCTCCATTGATATTAACTCCCTTGTTGGACCATTCCATTTTCTTGAACACTCCCTCCAGTGCCATTGTAAAAAGTGTGGGTGATATGGTATCCCTCTGTCGGATGCCTCTATTGATAGGTATTGCATTTGTATACTCATGTAATTTAATTTTTGATTTGGCTTGGTTGTAGATGTTGTTGAGTAACTCTTTGTATCTATGATCAATGCGGGCGCAGTCTAGCTCTTTCATAATTGCCCAATGCTCGATAGAATCGAATGCCTTTTCGTAGTCAATGAGCGCCAAATACAAAGGGAGGTTATATTCGATGCTCTTTTCTATTAGTATCTTCATTGTCAGGAGGTGATCACAAGTACCAAAGCCTTTTCTAAATGCAGCTTGCTCCACAGGTAGATAGTCTTCTAGCTTGTTCGTAATTCTGTTTGTTATTATTTTGAATAGTAGCTTGTACATTTGAGACAGGAGACTTATCGGTCTGTAGTTCTGGATTAGTGATCTATCTCCTTTTTTGAATAGAATTACCACTACTGCATTAGTCCAGTTCTTTGGTATTGTTCTTTCTTTAAGGCAGATGTTAAAGAGCTGTTTTAATTTAGATATTAGTATTTCTTGCCTTTCTTTTAGCATTTCTACCAGTATTTCATCTTCTTCCGGCGTTTTGTTGTTCTTCATTGACTTCAAGGCATAGCTTATCTCCTCTTCCGCGATTTCAGGGATGTCTTCCGAGCCAATATTCATTACTTTCCTCTCCTCCTGTTCGGGTTTTTTAATTTGTGATGCATACAAGGTCTTATAGTATTCTTCAGCAATGTTCAATATTCTGTCTTTGTCTCTTTCCTCTCTTCCAGTTTTGTCTTTCAATGTTGTTATTTCATGCCTGCCTAGGTTTCTTTTTAAACATTTCAGGTTTTTATTTTGTTCGATGATGGTTTGTGTCATATCTTCAAAGTTTTTATCTAAATCCTTCCGTATCATCTTCCTCGTTTATTTTCTTATTTCTCTGAATTCATTTGCAGCATATTTTCCTTCTGTATATAGTGATCTCCGTTTTTCAATAATTATTTTTGCTTCTGGTGTTATTTTGCTTTTTTGTTTCGATGTTTTCTTTGCTACTTTCAGAGCTGCTTCTTTTATGACATTGCTTATTTGTTTTGTTGCTTTGTTCAATCCATCTTCTGTTTCATCTGTTTTCTCTATCTGGGTTATTGAGTTTTTTAAATTTTCTCTGTACATTTGGTTCTTCTGTTTGAGGGTTTCTGTATCTATTGCTATCCTTTGTTTTGGTTTATATTTGTTTCTCTTCGTTGTTATAGTGATTTTGACTCGAACTATTCGGTGGTCACTGCCAGTGTGAAACGCATTTAAGGTGGTGATATCTTGGATAAGTTCTCTGGATGACGACAGTATATAGTCTATTTGCGTTGTTGTTTCTTATTGAAGAAGGTGCTCATCGCGTATAGTCGTTGGTATTCTAGAAAATTTATCAACATATGTCCTCTGTGGTTTCTTTGTCCCAGTCTATATTTCCCTACATACATTTCTTCTTCTGTTTGTTGTTGCCCTAGTATCGCATTAAAATTGCCCATGATAATGTCGTGTTTGCATTGTTTTCGTTTCGTGCTCTGATTATATCTTCATAGAATAGTTCGGCATCTTCGTCATCGTAGGTGGATGTGGGAACGTATATTTGAATTATTTTCATTTTTTCTTATTTTCTTGTTTCTATTATTATATATGCAACACGTTCTGATATTCCTTTAAACATTTTGACGTTCGGTTTTATTCTCTTGATTACTAGGAAACCCACGCCCTTCTGTCTTTCAGTTTCATGACCTTTGTAATACAGGGTGTTACCAGACTGCAGAACAATAGCCCCTTCCTCGTTTCTTCGTATTTCGGCGAGACCTATTAAGTCCCATTTTATCTTCTTTGCTTTGTTCTCGAGATCATCCAGTTGATAATCATTCAGCAGTGATTGGCAGTTATATGTTGCTAGGGTTAGTGTGGTTGCCTTCTTGAAGTTTTTCGATGAAAGCGATATCTTGCCTCCCCCATATTCCATGAGGCAGACCGCCTTTGCGGTGTGGGATTCCAAACAGTCTGTTTGACCCACCTGGGAAAATTTTTTGGAGATCGCTGTTGTCATCATTGAGGGATTTTTGGTTATAACTCGGCACGCTGGCCAAGTGCGTGTTGGCGAGTGGGTTATGGAAGGAAAAGGGAAGTGGTGTGGCCAGGATAGAGATTATGGGACATGATTCCCCCCAGGTAGGGATGGGGGAGAACCGCGGCTCGCGTGGGCAGGATCGCATTCCTGAAGTAGATCTGCCCTCTGCTGGGATAGCAGAGGGGTATCTAGCCGCTACGTTTTATATTATTTTTGTTAAATATATACATTTTTTGTTATTGTAATTTTTTTATTGTAGAGTATGACACGGTTTGAACTAAATACGAAGCTATAAGGCCACTGTCGTCCAGTACGTATTCTCCATTTTGGCTTGAATTACGGAGGGTAGTGTAAACGCAGGTGTTTTTTTTTAAATATATTTCTATATGCCAAAGGCTGTAGATTGAAATAAAATTGACCTGTGATTGTATTTAGGTTAAGAAATCAATGAAAACTACGCTCACATCTTGTTGACATTTGATCACCTACGTGTTCAAGTAACGTCATATAATAATTTTTTCTTTTACTTGTTGACTAATGTCTAATTTTGTTCTATATATATATATTAGTTCCTGCTCTGTTTATTTTTTAACAACCACCTAATTTTTTTTTTATATAAACATTTACCGGTATATAAACTCAATTTATCTTTAATCTTTTGTTTTTTACACATACAACATTGCATTCATATTAATCATGTCTTAAATAAAATATACAAAGCATTCCTCTCCTACATCTAACTGTAAGTACTATAAAGTAACTCTATTAACTCCATCTTGTAATGAGTGAACTAACTGTATTCTTTGTGCGTCTAATTCGATATGGAATTTCAGAGTTTCTATCATTTCGGCTAAAATGTATCCTGGTTTTAACTTCCTTCCAATTATGTGAAAAGTACCAACTTACCCTGCATTTCTGATAACGTAACATTATCACCACCATAATCTTTAGGCAAACAATTCTTTGGTACGTATTTATACAAAGATTCCAAATTAGTATGAACGTAAGTCTAAAACACAAATTTTATAAAAACGTGCACTACTCGTCACATATTATAATACTTACTAAATTGTAAAATTCTTCTTTTGTAAAAAGTTTTACAAACATTATAAGTTTCTCAAGGACAACGTTAATGTTGACGTAATGAACAGCTTTGAGTCGTAAAGGAAAAGCTTCCTAATAATAAAATAATTAAAAAACTATGACTTTTTTGTGGTAAGGTAAAGCAGATGTTATGCAGTAAGTTTCAAAAATTTACAACATTCTTTCTTTTAAAAATCTGTAGGTTATTACCCACCCCTGTTAATCTACCGTCGACAAAAATTCCGTTTCAAATTTAAATACACATAAGCCAGTACCCTTAGTAATAATAAAATATTAATATTTCGCACTTTTGTCTTAAATTGATAGATGTGAACAACTCAGATAAGAGCCAGGTAAGGAAGATTAAACTTGCAGAACACAGGAGACTTTGTCATACTTCACCTTCTCTTGTTTTATTGGTTTAAATATTCTCTATAATAATTTTTTGTCTAATAGCAACTTGTCCCTTTCCATTCTTATTTTTTCTGGCGAGAAATATAATAATTTTTTAAAGCTGTTTCCAAAAAATTGATTTTTTTTTAATTTTACCGTGGTGTCCTGCCTTAATAGCTTTACAACAAGACCTACTACACTAAGGATTGCTACACACCAACAGTGCAGAAAGAAAATTTTTCATTTACTTTGAGATTTATTAAAAGTAAGAAGTATCAATACTAAATAATTGCATTCATATCATTTATTTACATTTTAAACAAAAACTTTTTCCAACTCTCCAATCATTAAACATAGAGCTTTTAAAATAAATTTTATAATATACAAGGTCATTCATAAAATTTTACTGCAGCTTATCGAGTTCATTCTACGGATTAAAGTAAAAAGAGGAGATGTTATAAAAGTATGGTTATTTTCTAATTATGGCTAGCAAAATAAACTCAAAATTCTTGAAGCTAAAATTAAAATATAAATTTGGTGGTTTTATAGTAAAACATTGAAGAAGCAATTTGGTCTGTCTTTCTTTACAAAAATATTTAATTTCTTGTTTGTACCTGTGTTCTATTTAATTTATTTACATCACCTTGTTAATTAGAGGTGGTGTTTGCCTTTCAACGAGTAAGAAGATTCCATTTCTTGAGAAGTGAAAGCGCGCGATTAAGAAAAAAAAGCCAAGTGATAAAGTTCAAACACTGCGACCTTACGATCAAGTTTACATAGACTAATCAATAATTATAATATCACAGGTATTTCAAGGCACTCGGCCTATTAATACAAAATGAGTTATTTTTACAACTCACATTTGACATTTATTAATCAATATAACAGGCCAATTACATTACAGCAAACAACGTTTCTTCAATTTCCTTTATTCCCACAAAAAATTCATTCTTCCCAAACAGCATTTTTATCACTACCAATTCCGCAGATTCCGATAAATTTTCATCCAAGTAATACGCAACTTTCAACTAATTCGCATGTAGATGCAAAGGCTTTCACGGCCGGTGTTAACGTTCCGTCCACAACTGCGGCGGACATATTCAGTAGAATACCTTCTAAAAAAAATATCGAGAGTTGTGAACTCCAAGAACCAACCACACGATGCACCATGATTCTCAATTGTCCGGAAGCTCCGTACTTCCATAGATTAAATTTCCCAACTCCAAGTAACACGTAGAAATCATTGAATTAACTTAAAACCGAAATGATAGTCAGCGATGACAACTAATCTTCAGAAAACAAACATGTTTGGCGAAGAGTTAATAATAATAAAAGAAAAAGGCAAAAAGTACAAAAAAATGTGGTTGAGACATCACAATTTGATATTTTAGTAAATAAAACTGTAAACAATAATACTAAACGAAGTGATGAAAACGTAAATAATTTCCAAACTACCTCCTATTTTAATTTATGTAGTAGTAGATATTAAAAAATGATTGAATAAAAATTTTCACATGTAACAGAAGAAGAAAAATATCATTGTAAAACCTTAGCAAATAACACAATAAAAACAAATATAATTTCATCCGACACATATAGAACACTCATAGGACATCTAAACACTGAAAAAATAATTCACCACTCTTATCAAATGAAGGAAGAAGGAGCGTATAGTTTGGTCATTCAGAACCTGTATTACTCGGTACCGGTCGCAGAAATTCAACAAGAACTAAAAGAAAAAGGGCATACTGTCCGTAACATTGCAAACATTAGACACAGAGTTTTTGTTGACTTCCAACTACTACAAAACAACAAGGAAATCTATAACTTGTAATTCCTGAACTAGATAAGAATAAACGTTGAGTTCCCTAATAAAAAAACAGCAGTACATCAGATATCAGCTATACACCAAATCCTATTTTACGAGATCCTACAAGTATGTCAGGTGTGGAGGAAACCATAATATTCAACTCAATGTCAAAAATCTAAATATACCTCTGCTAAGTGTGCCTTATGTGAAAACACACACACTGGCAACCATCAAGGGTGTGTCGTGTATAGAAATTTGCAAAATGTAAGAGACAGACCAGCTAAGTTAAACATACATAAACAAAACAATGTTTAACTTCAACATATTCAAAGTAACAGTAAAGTAAATACATACTCAACATGGAACTAGAGACAACCTATCACATGCAGGTGCTGTAAGAACAGCCACTACAAAAATCACCAAGAAAATCTAGGAACACAATTAAACGCTTTCCTCAATGAATTTAAAATTATGTTTCAACAACTTATCAACCAAAATAGCATGATATTAAACATGCTTTCTACGATGATAAATAAAATAACACAATAATGGATCTTTCATCATTTCGTACTTGTTCCTGAAATGCAAATGGTCTAATAAACTATAAAACCAAATTAATGCATTTCCTACAAAACAATAAAATTGATGTGCTACTAATTTCAGAAACTCATTTTACGGAGAAATCCGTAAAGTGGGTACTCCAAATGACTCATTAGACCATATAACATACAATACATCCCGACGGTACGGCACACGGTGCAACAGCAATAATTATTCGTAACATCATATCTCATCACAAATTACCGGAACATCAAACTAATAAAATACAATTTGCAATACTTCCTATAAATGTAAAACCTTTGTCTTTCAATATTTCACCCATATATAGCCCCCCAAGCCGTACAATCGAAACCAATGAATATAAAGCACTGTTTCACCAATTATGCGATAGATTCGTTCTTTTGAAGGAGATTGAAATGCAAAACACACAAATAGGGGATCAAGACTAATCACTCCTCAAAGGCAGAAAATCACTAGAAGCCATCACCAACAGAAACTGCTCCCACTATTTTACTGGTGAGCCAACGTACTGGCCAAGTGATCTCAATAAGATTTCTACGTGAGTAAAGCATAGCTTCGAACTACCTTAAAGTTAAATAAAGCTAGAATCTCTCAACAGATCACATTTTCATTATTGCTACCTTTAGCACCCACACTGTCAATAGACCTAAAGATTCTAAACTGACGACACCTAAAACAGATTGGAATTACTTCCGAACCTACACTGAGAAAAACATTAACCTTAGCCTTAGAATTAAAGAGCCTCACGAAATTGATAGTGAACACCTTCAAGAGACCTCCGAAAACCTACAACGTTAGCTCAATATCCTTCAAGACTGGTTTGACACCTAGAGAATAAAAATAATTGAAAATTCACTTCAAATCACTTTTACAACTCGATAATTCAACTATCTTGAAGTCCTAATAATAATAAATAATATTAATTCAAAACAAAAAAAAAACTTGTTAATTCTCTACAATTTTTATATATATTTTTTGCTTATTAACAACTTAAGTACTGTTTGTTTTCTGGCTGTTGAGTCGTATTCGGAGTTTAAAAAATCTTGACATTTCGTCCACAGCTGCCGCCTACTCATCTAAATTTCATCTACTGTTTAGTGCATTTTTATTTTTCACTTATACGCATATGGTAGGAATGGTGGTGGGGAATCGCTGCTGGCGCTGTGACGCCAAATGGCTAGTTGCAGACAACGTTTCACGGCATTTATCAGTGACATCAATAATAATTCTAGCTTTTTAGCGGACCCATCTTCCAAGCTTGAGAGCAGCTTTATTTTTGTCATGTCCGTCGAGATCGGTTTGATCGGAAGTGGCCGCAAATTTTTCGGTTCCGGTCGCTAAATTTTTACCGCTATTCACTTTCATTTGAATATAATTCACTGTCATTCGTTTCAATAAAATTTCGTTAAACCCTATAGTTTAGTTACATGCATAGGGCCCGCTCTGCTTTACCTGTAAAGCAAATTTTCGCTTGTTTATTATATTACTTAGAAGCTATACACCAAGATCTAACTAATCTAAATTCATTGTCCGAGTTGAACTTATTAGTAAATTTATCAATTTGCACCGTCTTTCTCTACCATATAATCTCGGGTAACAGTGTTTCCAGTTAGAAAAAACCCGAAGTATGTCGTGCGGCAAAGATTTCCCAAATTGGTTGAGGCGCAGATATAGTTAACGATTTGCGTTTCTTAAGGACTAAAAAATGACGCGCGACATAAAGAAGCTAAAACTACCATTAACGACAGTGAATGTCCAAAAAGAGCTACGGCAAGCTTTTTGACATTAGAAATGGCCTCTTTCAATCATACCATAAACTCGATAATACAAAAGTTAAAGCGCACGAGGTAGTGGCTCAATTTAAGAATTTTTTTCTGCTTCGAATAAGATTTTACGGCCTGAGAACAGACAATACAACATCTAGTTTGAACAGATTTACGAGAGTGTACCTTCAACTTCAATTTTTCAAACGTTTTTCTCAATAACTATTAAAGATACAATTCTATTTCCCAACAACCACTGATGTATTCAAAATAAAAATTTGATATTTGTTAAAATAGAAATTAAAAAATTAAAATAGAAGTTAAAACAGAATTATGTATGTTAAAAAATAAAGTTTCCAATTCTTTTTGCCCCAAATCCCTTTAAAATGCAAAATTTTTGGAACATACTATAAACAATGTAAATTACTGAAGTATGAATTCATTATTAGCAGTTTACTTATTAGATTGTAATAAAAAATTATTTTATATGTTTTAAGGTGCACAAATTAATTCCGGCTATTACTGTTTATAAGTAATATTATAAATAAAAATAATTTGTAATTCCTTTTATAGTTTAACATTTGATACAAAGTCCATGTAGTGTGCAGCTAACGTTTCACATTCAAGAAATTTCTCGTGACCCCCAAAAGGTTATTAGTTTTCATAATACAAAGATTTTTATAAATCTAATTAGAATTTAATGTAAGTTACGCGTAAAAATAAAAAATATTTATAAACATATCTTCCCACCCTCACTATTTTTAGACTGTATATAATAATGGTAAGGCTCTACGCTCCGCGTGGGAGCACGACCTGCGAACTGAGAGGTTAAGGCTCTCATACGTTCGCTTTTTCTGCCCGGTCGTTGCGCACCATCTCTGGTGCGGGGCGGTGTGGCAAGCACCGCGCCTAAGACGACCGCCATTATTACCCCTTGTTCGATATGCACCATCGAAAACTACCTGTAAAGATTGGTTTAAACGCTTCATAAGTTGCGACATTGCGGACAAGGAGCGCTCCGGAAGACAAAACAATTGAGGACACCGATCTGCAATGAAGATAATACGCAAGCCCAAGATCAACTTGCGGATGCATTACACATAACTCCAAACGTTGACATGTTATGGAAAAAATTCAAAAGGAAGGAAAATGGGTGCCGCATGAGTTGACTGAGAAGACAGATGAAAAATCGAAGAGCCAATTCCAAAATTTTACTTTTGCGACATGAAAGAAAAAATTTTCTGCGTCGAATTATTACTGGAGTTGAGAAGTGGATATATTTCGAGAATTCCAAAAAGTCGTGGCTTTCACCTGTCGAAGCATCAACATCGACGGCACGGCTAAATCGATTCGGAAAGAAGACAATGCTCTGCGTTTGGTGGGACCAGAAAGGAATCGTGTACTATGAGCTGCTGAAAACTGACGAAACTATCAATGGGCATCGCTGCCGACAACAACTGATAAATTTGAAACATGCATTGCTCGAAAAACGGCCAAAATGAGACACGAACGAGTGATATTGCAGCACAACAACGCTCCGTGCCATCGTAATTCCATCGTATAACACATCGTCAAAAGGCTGAAATGGGATCTGCTGCTTTCGATTATCACTTGTTCCTGTCGATATCGCATGGCTTGGCTGGGCTACACTTGGCCAATTTCAAAGAAGTGGAAAATTGGTTGGATGAATGGTTTCAGTCCAAAGACGCGTCGTTCTATCGTTGCGGTATTTATATACTGCCACAGAAACGGCAAAAATGTGTAGCTCGCGAGAGACGATACTTTCAATAATCCATTTTTTGTATTTCTCTTGAAATTTTCCATCTTTTATGATATATATATATATATATATATATATATATATATATATATATATATATATATATATATATAATAGGCCTAGTAAAAAGAAATCCATTATTTTTGGATGAAATTAAAGGTTTTATTTAACATACTTGAATGAACCGATTTAAGTAAAATATGCGCCGTTTTGTTTGATAACTTGTTGCCATTTTGAAGCTAATTCCATTATGCCTCTCTCATAGAACCCCTTGTCCCTGTAGGCAAAACACTGGGACAGTCGATTTTCACAAGCCTCTCTTGAGGCGAATTTTTCACCAGCAAAATAGTTCACCATGGACAGAAACAGGTGGTAATCACTTTTTGCCAGGTCCGGACTATAAGGTGGATGCATAAGAACCTCCCAATCAAGCTCCCGGAGCTTCTGGCGAGTCGCTATCGATGTGTGTGGCCTGGCGTTGTCTTGATGAAACACAATTCCTGTCCTAGTGGCCAAAGTTGGCCGCTTCTGGGCAATTTCTTCCTTCAGACGGTCCAATTGTTCGCAGTATAGGTTCGAATTAAGAGTTTGCCCGTAGGGGAGCAGCTCATAGTATATGATTCCTTACTAATCCCACCAAACACACAGCAAAACCTTCCTGGCCGTCAATCCTGGCTTGGCCACCATTTGCGCCAACTCACCGCGCTTCGACCATGACCGTTTTCGCTTGTCATTGTCGTAAGTGATCTACTTTTCATCGCCAGTCACCATCTGCTTCAGAAATAGGTCGACTTTGTTGCGATTCAGCAGCGATTCACAGATGGAGATTCGGTCCATGACGTTTTTTTGCGTTAACTCGTATGGCACCTGTACATCCAGCTTCTTTTTGTGTCCAGCCTTTTCCAAATGCTTACAAACGATTTTTTGTGTAATGTTTAGCTCCTGGGCAATAGAAACAGTACTTATTTGACGGTCGGACTCGGCCATTTCTGTGGTTTTATCCACATTTTCGACAATTGGCCTTCCAGAACATGGTGCAACATTGACATCGAAATTACCGGAACGGAATCGACGAAACCAAAACTGCGCTTGATTGGCTGTTACAGTATCAAAATCATAAACACTATTCACCCGCCTGGTTTGTGTTTTCACCTTTATCGAAGAAAAACCGTAAAATATAGCGTATTTTCTCTTTGCTGGTGTCCATCTTTGACGTGAGCTCAAACAAAACTAAGTCAACTATTTACAAAAGTGTAAAATAAGTTTTTTCAGTACGAAATGTCAGCTTTCTAATGCCATCTAGTGTAAACCGATCGGGAGTGTGAGATAGTATTTATTAAAGCCATCTATTGAAAAAATAATGGATTTATTTTTACTAGACCTGTTATATATATAATTTCTGAAAGTAGTTACATGATGGCGTCTGCAATAGGTATTATTTCTATGAAATTTACCTAGTAGTATTTCGAAATATCTATCGTACCATTAATAACATGAGTCGCAAAACCGCCAATGATCATACTTATTGTCCAACTATCACCATGATTTTATGTCGAAAGTTGAGATAAAACGTAAATCCAAAGAGTACCAAGACGTTCTGATCAATTTCGTTCTGTTTACCCATAAAAGAACAATACTCTAACGACGGTTGCCTGTATCGGCAAAACATCGCTTTGTCAGTTTTCTTCTGAGAAAATGTTTACAGTTTATAACATTCTAGAAATGCCGTAGTTTGCAAGTCATTGAACATCTTTAGAATAAATTGAAACGCTGGATTCACTCCATACCCCAAAAACCCAAATAGGAAAATGCTCCAACTTCAGCTCTTCAAAAAGAAAAAATAATGAATATTGCTAAAACAACGGAATTATTTTGCACACCTTCTATTAATGAAACTGTACCTGCAAATATGTTATAACCCTTCTAATTGTACTAAATCCATATTTTGCAAAATGTCCCCATGTTAAGTTTTCAGCATCCATAACTATTACTATCCCTTCGGCATTGCCAACAGCATGTAGCCATAATTCGATAACCAAGAAAAAAATAGCCAACTGTCCATTAAAATCATATTTAGTATGACTGCGATCTACAATTTTCGTAAAGAAAACGTGATAGTGTTCGTTTGTACACCGTTTCAGCGGCCATTGAACTCTATAACTTCAAAGTAAAAAGATGAATTACATACGTATCACAAAATTACTCACGTTAAGTGCATCTGATCTTTCATAACATCGCTTTTAAAATCCACGTTATCTAAAACGGAAGTCCAAGTAGATTTCATTTTCATATATAACTCTACTCTAGTTTTCGCCTTCCTTACATCGTAGTCGCAACTGTGCAAGAATAAAAATAAATCTAGATCTACAATATTTCAGAAATTAAAACGTCAAACACTGAGGGAATATTTTACCTGTTACTGTTTTATATTCAGTTAGTCCGGTAATGTTTCGTAGCAGTTTCATGTCTTCCCTATTTAATTTTGCATTGTTTGCAAATTCTGCTTCTAAATTAATTATCTCCTGATGACAAGCCATTATGATAGTCAAGGACGCATCTACCTAATAAACGAAACTGCGTAGGTGCTAACGGTAGCTTTAGATATAATACAGGTTTCTGGGGGCCGGACAATTCCCCACTAACCACTTGCGCTGTTCTGGAATGGAAGTAGAATGAAGGTAAAATATTAAACCAGCAGCTTCAAAACATTTCCATCACGTTACGGCTAAACTTATAAATCCAGGTTATTCTGTCATAATGTGTTTTGATTAACTTTGTCTAAATCCATAATGTTATTTTTCTTTTTTCGTTTTATA
Organism: Sinelater perroti; assembly: GCA_036346155.1. NCBI lineage: Eukaryota > Metazoa > Arthropoda > Insecta > Coleoptera > Elateridae > Sinelater > Sinelater perroti. The sequence goes on along the minus strand of JARFIY010000248.1, from coordinate 164,374 downwards.
CTACCACAAAAGCGTAAAATGTCTTTTTAAAAAGCATACCATATGTATATAAAAGATGCCTTTAATAAAAACTTTAAAAATGTTAAACGTCGGATTATAAATAACAGGCCTCACCTTGGACTTAGTCCAATGGAGAAATACATTTCACGCAGTTGTCATCGGTTTCTTTCAAAGGAAGATTTAAAGAGAAGTTTAAGAAATTACTGCTAAAATTGGCAATTAATCAACTGTTTACTTACCTGACTAAGAAGATCATTAGAATTAAAGAAATCGTTAAAACACTAAGTTTTTTTTGGATAATTTAATATAGCTTTGGTCTTTTTGCGCTAGGCTTCAAACATTCTTTTCACTTTTTGTAGGTTATTGAGCTAAATGTAGATTAGTTAATTTGAACGTTTTTGTTAATATATTTTTGATAAAAATGAATTAATATACAATAACTTGATAATAATTTTGAACATATTAGTTGTAAGTCCACTTGAAAGACACTTGGAACCATTTAGATTTCTCAAACTTCTTATAAAATTCACGCACTTACACAAATATATATATATATATATATATATATATATATATATATATATATATATATATATACACGCCTTAAAAGCTCTAAAAGAAAATAATAATATTACAATTTTACAGGCAGATAAAGGCAACGCTACAATGATCCTAAGTAACTCCTCATACCCAAAGAAAATTCTTCCAGAATTCCCAAATTGTATGGTCTCCCAAAAATTCACAAAGAGAACGTTCCTTTATGCCCTATAGTTAGTGGGTTCGGTTCACCCACCCACAACCTAGTCTAATACCTTGCCAAGATTCTCCAACCTCTCACAGAGCTTCTACGTCCGAAACTCCTATAATTTCCTAGAAATACTGAAAACCTTCCCTATTCGCAAAGGTGACGTCAAGGTCAGCTTTAATGTCGTTTCTTTGTTTACAAACATCCCAATTCCTGATACCCTACAATTATTAAAGTCAACCTATAATATAAATAACAATATCCTCTACCTAATAAACCATTGCCTATCCAATACTTACTTTACCTTCCAAAATAAAATTTACCTCCAAACTAATGGTGCTCCCATAGGTTCCCCACTTTCACCTGTCATTGCAAACCTTTTTATGACCGACTTTGAAACAAAAGCCCTCCTTTCACCTTAAACCTACCTGCTGGATACGATATGTCGATGACCCTTTTGTTATCTAACCTGACGGACATGGTACCCTTCCAGAATTCTTTTCCCACCTCGACCAAATCCACACCAATATCAAATTTACCATGGAAACTGAACGTAACAATTCCCTCCCTTCCTAGATCCTCTCATAACAAGAAATCCTTCTAATGACAGCTTTTATTACACTGTCTACAGAAACCCCACTCACACAAACCGCTACCTAAATGCCAAATCCCATCACCACCCTGCCCAAATCCCTCATAACCAGATCCATCAGACTTTCCGATACGAAAAATCGCCAAACAGGAATTAAATCCATTACCACCACCCTCCTACAAAATGAATATTCCAACAAATCCTTAACTAATATAATCAAAAATATAAATAAAAACACTAACTCTCAAATCCAAAACCCTCCTGACCAACAAAAAACATTCCTATCTTACATCAGAGGCATCACCGATAGAATAAGTCGCATACTAATGCGGCAAAATATACGCACGGTCTTTACGACCAATAACCAAATATCTGGGCTTATTCGCTCAGCAAAGGATTACTGTCCCAATGAATCCCAAGGAGTGTATGAAATACCTTGTGGAAACTGCCAAAAGACCTACATAGATCAAACAAATCGGCAAATATCTAGCCGAATATATGAGCATTCTCTGACCGCACGGAAAGGCGATAATGATTCGGCACTTGCCAAACACAACAAAGAAACAGGCCACAAAATTAATTTTTCTGGGGCTAAAACCATTGCCTCCATTTCTCATTTCACCAGCAGAATAGTACGTGAGGCAACTGAAATAGAAAAACACAGTGCCTCAACACAAGAGATGACAGCCAGCGTTGGCCACATTTTCGGGAAGAGTGGAAATGGAGGATTCTATTTGGGATACAATTTGTTCAGTGGGAACGCGGTTTGGTGTTACAGCAAAGTTAAAACCATTTTCCAGAGCCTGAATAGCTAGGTTGCTTAGAAGCTAGTCAGAAAGGTTATGTACCGTCGTGTTGGGCAGGGATGGTTGGGTATTGGGAATTTTTCTTTGGCACAACTTGGAAAGTTTACGTTTCTGGGTGTCGGTTTTCTTTTTGGATATGCACGACGTTTTGTCATGTATAATCCTAGAGAAAGCATCCCAGATAATAGGATGAATTTTGGAGGAACTTAATTTATGGAAAAGGCCATAAAGTTCCAGATTGATATTGGCGAGGTTTTTACGGGTAGCATAGATGGAGTTTCTAAGCTGAGATAGCTCTGCTTTTTTAAGGATACGGGAGATGGTGGATGATTTCTGGTGATGTTTTAATCGCAAGCCAACAGGTATCACCTGTTGGTCTCTGCAGGATTTTAAAAATGCAAGGTCATACAAAAGTTTGGCCTTACGTAAAGTAAGCTTTGAATATAGCTTAGTTAAGTTTAAAGTTTCCTTCCCGTAGACGCGTATAAAATGTTCGGATAAGTTTCCGCGGTTAACTATGTTTAAACAACTTAGTTCACGGGATGAACCGCGTATATTTTGAGAAAATTCTCGACGTTTCGGCATCGGCTTTGATGCCATTTTCAAGAGGTTAGCTCTTCACTCGGAGTCTCAATCTACCTACTCCCCAAGGAGAGCTATGAGTCTTTATATAAGACTGAGTTTTGTGTGACCTGCTTGATCTTTTATAGGGCTGGAAGTGAAAGTTTGTTTGGCGGGAGATGTGTTGGGTTGGGGAAAGTTTGTATTATTAAGGGTGTTGCGTAATTGGCGGTGCGGAACAATAAGGGACTTCCACATGACAGGTTTTAGCCCCAGAGAAATTAATTTTGTGGCCTGTTTCTTTGCTGTGTTTGGCAAGTACCGAACCATTATCGCCTTTCCGTACGGCCAGAGAATGCGCGTATATTCGGCTAGATATTTGCCGATTTGTTTGACCTATGTAGGTCCTTTTGCAGTCTCCACATGGTATTTCATACACTCCTTGGGATTCATTGGGGCAGTGATCCTTTGCTGAGCGAATAAGCCCAGATATTTGGTTGTTGGTCGTGAAGACCGTATGTATGTTTTGCATCATTAGTATGCAGCTTATTTTATTGGTGATGCCTCTGATGTAAGATAGGAATGCTTTTTGTTGGTCAGGAGAGTTTTGGGATTGAGAAAATTCTTGTGGTGATTTTTTGAGTAAAATGAAACAACATTTGTTCTTATCAATTTTTTTCTAAACCTCTTCTTTCGTCCGGAGAAAAAGCTCAAAGTTCAAAAAATTGGAAAAACCTGACCTTAAATTTTCAACCAATCCACTGACTCTACGGAAAAAATAAAAGGGAAATATTTTGTGTATTTTTTTAAGTATAAAACGATGCCGTAAAGTAAAATTTAAAATAACGCTGTTTTCAATTTTTTTTCATTTTGTCAAATTTTTTTTCGACTTCCTGACTTATTTCCGGTTTTTGACCATGTATATCGAGTTGAACTAAAAATCGCCACACGGCATCATAAAGTAGAGGCTTCAAGCTTTCATTTGCACTAGGGATCGATCTATAAAAGCGCATTAAAAAATGGGTAGGTGGGGTGTTCGATTATATATATATATATATATATATATATATATATATATATATATATATATATATATATATATATATATATATATATATATAGCCCGATCACGTTATCTACCATCCCGGTGACTTCAACAACGCCCCCCCCCCCCTAACACCATCCCTACCATACTCGCACGAGTATAAAAGTAAAAACGCACGGGACAATCGCTTAATTTTTAGGAGATTTTCTACCGATGTCCGCCGCAGTTTTGGATAAACCTTAAGAGTTTCTGAACTCCGACCACACGATGTACCATGTCAATAATGTGAACCAATTAATTCGATAGCGTTACAAATCATTTGTTTAAAATTGGGCGGCATTACGTTTAATTTCCTTTTTTTTTTGACGCTGAATTTGTGCAATAAACTTTCTCTTTGTAATATCCTTGTAAAAATAAATCCATTAAAATGAGGCCTGACAAACATAACAAAGTTCTTCGACGTATGGACCTATGATTCCCTGCGGCGTGTAAATGTCACCACTGACAATGTGGCCAAAATAAAATGACTCTAGAATGCCAAATGCTCATATTTCACACCACATTGTAACATCTGGTAAGTTTAAATAATGTTCCATAGTAACATGCGGATTTTAAGAAGCCCAATAAAAGCAATTATTGTCGATTAATTAATCCATTTTCCACTTATTTTCTCAAAATCTTCTTACTCTTGTACCTTCTAGAAATACTCTGCACCGGCACCAGGTAACTTAGACTTGCCTGAGCAACAACACGTATCTCATTTTTTAAAAGTAAACGATTGATCTTTCAATAGTTAAGACCTTAATCCTTTGTAATATGGGAAGTTTTAAAAGATATGGTTTACTGAAGAAAATATTCCAGTATTGATTCTTTAAAGTGGTCCATAACGGCTGCAGTCAAGAACTTTCCGAGAGATGTAGTGCATTCCGCTATAAACGATTGATACAAATATCTCAAGATAGTTAAATGTAGCCGTTTTTAATAATTTTTTTGTATTTATAATTACCAAGAAGTATTTAATGCCCCATAAAAATATTATGCAAACATAGGTAATCTTTCCATTTTGGTTTTTCTGATCAGATTGCAATAATATTTATGTGATTACTGGATTTAATAAATTTGGTCACAATTCTCGCTAAATTTTATCTTTTTAGATTTTAATAATGTACAAATCGAAAAACTAAAGATATTCGCGTTTTATATATAAATAATTGCATCATTATTGGCAAATGAACATAAAAAATGAACAATCCTGATCTAATACAATACTAAGTAATAAAAATTGTAAAGCAAATATGTAATCATAATTTTGACTCAATAAGGCATAGCATATATTTTTCGTAAAAAAAAACGTATATTTATAAGCCTTTCATTTTTAAAACCTCATCTAAAATTCATGTGCGTGTGGTATTACATAGGAGTTCATCGACCGCCAACATTTTCCAAATAATTTGTTTACACGTTCCCAGTCTCCTATTATTATGGTTATATAGCCGATTTAAGAAGTTTGAGGCCTCTAAATAGAAGACGAGTGCTTTATTACCCCCTCTCAAACGAAAATTTTCTATCGCTTGCGGTTCCGGAAATATAATACCTCGGTCGCGCCTGCCGCCAAGCCAGAATTTGTCCTTCGGAGGCGTTCGGATGTCAAACAGAGCTTTTTAATCGTGTTTTTATTTTTAAAAACTATGCGAAGGGGCTCAAGCATGGTTAATAAATGATCACTACTACACACATCAAATCAATTACAAAAGCATGTAATTATAAAATTGATTGTTTATTATATTTTATATTATCATCAATTTTAAAGTCGAGAGACAAATACCACGAGTAATAAAGTAGTGTCTAATTATGTCAAACATGCATTAATTGTGGACAAAATGCTGTTATGAACTAAATAAATGTCATCTTAAGATAGATATCAACAGATCTTTACACAAGAAGAAGAAGTGGTGTTTTGATTATTACCACAATATTTATTTAATCGTTTGTTTGGATCAGATTTTAATCTTAAGATTTTGTTCGACAAAAAAGTTTTTTAAAATACTTTAATCGCTAACAGTTCTGCGATTAAGACTATGAGTGACCTCACCATAATCACCGAACAGAATATCACTTATATCACATCCCCATTGACCTCAAGACGAAGTCTGGACATCGGGGAGAAGATTAATCACATCCGACATCAAGTATTGTAACTTTTTTCTTTCATTAGTTTTAATTAGTTTCACTTTTTAGTTAAAAATATTGAAAAAGGTAGTGATAGTCGGATACTGGCAAGCGAATATATAGTAGAAGTGATAACAGTCTGGCAAACAATTTAATTAAATTGAAAGAATGAACGATAGGAGAGCGTACTTCCGTCAGTATAATAAAAATAAACGTACCGCAAAACAAAATGAGGCACATAATAAAAGCAGAAGAGTAGCTAATATGTCAACAGAACAGATAGAACAGATCAATGAAAGAAGAAGAGATTCAACCTATCCACTCAAAGTAAGTCCAAAAAAGTTTTACAAAACAATCTGATATTAATTTTTTTGTTCAATTTTATAGCATTTTCTTCAAAACAAATACTCTAATAATGAAAGTGATAGAGGTCTGGGAGACTGGAGACAAGTGTTTCCTAAACTAAATGTTGTCATTTCGGCTCACATTAATGGCCAGAACTCAAGACATTTTGCTATACAGTTATAAAGAATTGGATTTCAATCGTACAATTATTTGCTAAAAATTTTTGACAAAAAACAATTCAATCGATCAGAAAATCACTTATTTCAAGGTATTTGACTGTTTGATAATTAAGAGTTGACTTTATTTATGAATTCTTTTTTAGGCCAAAATTTCGACCACTCGAAGCAAAGGTGCTCACAGTTTCGAGCTTACAGTGATTGATATGGGGGGAAGAACTAGTTTTTTTTTATATATATAATTCTAAAATTGTACGAGGATAGATTGAAAAATGTCGGATCACTTTTCTCTAATTTTTTTAGATGGTATCAAATAAATCTGTCAAAACTTTTGTTTTTAAAGAGCATTTAAATTAAACAACTTTTCAGGTTTTCAGTATAAGTGTAAGGAAAAATGGCAACTAAAATTAAATACAATTTAGATGCAATTCTTGATCAAAAAATCAACTTTACTTTCCACTGTAAATTTTTAATCATTGAAATTCAAACGTGTCTGTATGGACATAAGTCATAAATTACGTTTAGGACAATTAAATATGGCAACCACATCAAATATTACGGATAAAAACATAGTATTAGCCGAATAAAAGTGTAGGATCGAAGAAACCAAGTGCATTTCTTAAGAATGAGTAGTTCAGATTTTACATAACGAATTGGACCTTGCTATAAAATAAGCGTCACTTTCGCTTAATTACATAGTAAACGCACTAATGAACAAACTCTGACTGCGTGAAAATGTTTAAAAGAAATCCAACTAATTTAAAAAAAAACAATTTATGGCCATAGATGAGTCCTAGATTTTCAAAAAATATCAGCAACTAAAATGCAATCAAAGCGGGATCTTAGATATGATGAGCCTATTCCAAATAATACAAAGTTTATTTAATCATCTAGAAAAGTATTACCATGAGTATTTTAAGACACCAAGGAATTTTGGTATATAATTACCTTAAAAAAGAGAAAACTGTTACATTATATTACATAGCACTTTTGAGCAAGCTGAAAACAGATATTTAAAAAAATGCCCCAGTATAATTGAGAAAATAAAGTTAAACTACCACAATGTTTAAAAAGTTCATGGTTCAACTAAGGCTTGAAATAATTCCAATTGTCTCATTTAACTCCTTCGGACTTCCACTTTTTTCACAAAACTATAACATAAAATCTTCCAATTAGTCTAATAAAGAGGGATAAAGAAAAAAAAAGAGACTGTAAAAGTTATTTTAACAAAATATTGAAGTTCCAACAAATTACGTTCAAAAAATAAAACCCATCTTTGTTGAATTTATTTTCTTCTTGTTGTCTATTGCCTCCAACGAAGTAAACAACTCAAAAATAAAATGTGTAAAAATTAATATTTATTTGTTGAAAAACGCCATTAAAAATAAAAATGCTATTTAACCTTTTTACTGTCTTGAAATGTCAACATATGACATTTTGGAGAGTCACGTAATTTAACGTTTAATGTATGATATGTAAAAATCAGTAGTTTTTGTAATAGTTATTAAATAAAAATCTAAACAGAACTGTTTAAAATGGTATCTGTTATACAAATATACTCTATATGTAGGCTGACTTATAATAGCATCAGATTCCATTGCGACAAGTCGATTGATGCATAAGAGAAATATTTCTAAATAAAAAACGACATATTTGCTCAATAAACATATGTCATATATAAAATATAAATAAATAAATATAATGTAAAAATGTAAACGCAAAATATATAGTCCAACGTTACAATGGAGTTCAGATTAAATAAATAAATAAAATAACTTTCGAAAAAAAGCGTCGAAATTGCAATAAAAAACAATTACAACCTTTATTTGGACCGTCGTGCTGCTTTAAAAGCAATAAAAATGGTTCGGTATATTTGTGAATGGTGATTTTAACCTGGAAGGTCAACTCTGCTCTGGACAGCATCGTAGCATTGATAATGACGTTGTGCGTACGTTAATTAAAATAACTTGGTGATTACAACTAAATAAATAGTTGAGAACTTGAATATTAGCAATACGTCTGTATTTCGCCACTTAAAGAAGTTTTGAAGCACTACCAAGCTACTTTTTTTAATTGACAACAATAACTTAAAATGCATCTCCGCTTGGACGCTATAAAAACATACTGTTTTAGATATGGTAGTATCAGACGATGAAATGTTGATCCTGTACAATGAAAAAAATCCTTCGAGCTCCTTCCATCGAGCAAAATAATTACGGGGATCGTGTACGGCGAATAATTCACCAAATTTAATTTAGAAATTCACAACGCTCGATTTGAGTCGATCGAAATAGTGTCGTTTTCTGTCACATCAACGCTGCAAAAATTGCAGAAATTAAAATGGGAAATTGTCTTGCTTTTGAAAATACCATTTTACAAATATTTAACTAGACCAAGTGTGGATCAGACCTAAAGATGCAGATTCGCTTCAGCCGAAGAGATAGAAACATGTGCTTGACACGGTCTAAAGAAGGTGACTCACAATCACTTGTACAACGGTTGTGAACAGCGATAAAATGGGACACTGCCCAAACTGCTTACTAAAAGGTGTGTGTATGTGTGCGTGCACACACTATTAATTTGTAACATTAAAATAAAATAACATTAAATCATCCAATCCGTGGTATAAACTAAATAGCTACAACTTTGTTTATTGTTACGAGATTTACTTATTATTTGAATAAAAAATTTAAAAATATTAAAATGGGAGTGGTTGAAACTCATCCAGCTCCTGTTGCAATATATAACACGTGAAACAGGGTGCAGTTCAACTAAACTGTCGTCATTTCGAAGTATTACACGCGGGTATAACTAACAAAAAAATCCGCTTACCTTGAGAGCCTCTTCATGAGTGATAGCTGTAAAAGGAGTGCCATTAACTTCAAGGATTGAATCTCCAGGCCGCAAGCCTGCTCTTTCAGCTACGCTACCCTCTTCTACTCTTGAAATGTATACTCCAACCCCTAAAAAGTACAGACCAAATAAAGAACAAAATAGATAGCAACAACAAATTTGCTATTTCATGTAGATGTTCTACAAAGATCCATTAGAAACCATCAATTATAATTTAACTATAGTGCGTTAGATTAAAAAATAATGTATCTACTTTAACTTACTTTCGCACAAAACTTGTAATTTTGTATTAAAAACTAACCAAATATTTGTTGATAAGTAACAAATACACAAATAATTTTTTTTGTACTCTTTATATAAAAATTTTTTGGTATATAAAAATTTTATTTACACAACAAAAATTATTTTGAGATTGGCTACATCAAATTTTATCGTTTACGTGATAAAATATTTTTTAAATAGGCAAAATGTTTCTTATTACAAAGTAGTAGACAATAATTTTTCTTAGCAAATGAGAATAGAAAATTCAAAACGCAACCCGAAATGTAAGATGAATTTTTAAATAATAAAAATAAGTTTGGGCGCCAGTGTAGCCAAGAGATTGGGACGTTTGGCTGCAATGCAGACGGAACCAGGTTCAATTCTGGGCTTCAAGTGGTTGGCAGGTAGCCTACTAGGCCACTAAAAATAATTGAGTACCTACATTCACTTCGAACAATAATGCGGTAATCTAAGGCGCGCGATGTCCGAGCAATGAGGACAAATATATGGGAGCCTTAACTCTCAGCACGTGAGGTGCTAGAGCTTCACCACCAAGAATAAGTCTGGTTGAGTTTACTCCAAACCATTGTCTTTCTTCCAAACTGAAATTCAGCAGTTCTCTAACGGACCAATTACAGGGATTAATTTTTCATAAGCTAAAATCATAATTCACTGATAATTGCGGAGAGTTCAGTTGCGTACATAATACATAATAAATTTGCAACGTTCCATACCGTCTTGATAACAATAAACGCCATCAGAAACATTAATTTGACATTCCAAACTAATGTTCCAGATTTTTTATATCCTTGGAAACAACTGTATTTTCAAATGACTTGGCACAAAAAAAACGCGCCTAGAATATTTTAACTAATAGTTAAATAGTGTTGTCTGGAAGTTTTGATTGGTAAATTAGACAATCAGTGGGTCGGCTCGTAAATCTAATTGTTGCCCTTCACAACTTCTCTGACATGTGACCATTTTTTTAGCAAAGTTTTACATAATGCTTTACCGTAAATGCGACTTCATTTCATCAGTTACATGTCTGCTGTTCTCTTTTGGCCTTTAAATCGCAGCAGGTTTGTTGACAAAATCTATTGCTACAAATAGCCAAAGAAGAAAAAAATCTATTGGGATTAAATCGAAAGACCCCGGTGGCCAATCGATGTCACCCCTTAGCAAGATAACCTGACTAAGAAATTTGGTTTAAAGTAAATTAGGTGTTTTACGTGTGACATGTGGCTCCATTTTGTAGAAAGCATATTTAATTTAAGTTCGAATACTTAGTCCCTTTGAAGAAAAAACTTATTTAGCATATCCCAATAATGTACGCCATTGGAAGTAACAGAGTTGGCAGCTTTTTTCTCAAAACAATACGGGCTAATGATTCTTTCAGCCCACAATGCACACCACCAAACAGTATATTTTTTTCAGATACAATGGTTTTTCGTAAATAGTTCATAGATGTTCACTACCCCAAATGCAACAATTTTGACGATTCACAAAGCCATCAAAAAATTAGCTTCATCATTCAATAATTGTTTTTCAAAAATCAACATCAAATGTTATGTTTTCTAAAACCCAATTCACAATTTTCTGGTAGCCTTTGTTGGACTTTACCATTTGTTTAGATACAAAATGTATGAATACGCACTTCCAACGTTCATAGAACGCAAACGACAACCAATTAAAACCCAAAGGTTCCAATATAAATCAACCTATAGCACTCTCTGTTACCATAACAGTTAACAATCTTTCATAAACCCTACAACGGTTAGTAACCAATCACATGCAATACGATATATTAAATAGTAATAGAAAACCTATTGATAAGCGCAAGAAAAGCTTACTGACACAACTACGAAAGCCTGCGAAACACGAAAGTACCAATATACCTATTATGCACACGTTTGGATTATTTCATATTTGTCGAGAGAAACTATAAAACCAAATGGATTGAAATACTTACCGGCTTCTTTTCCACCTTTAACGCAAATTCCAAAACCATGGGTGCCTTCTGGAGGATCCCTCACCATGGTTACCGTCCTAGTCACTAACTCGTGCATACTGAAGCCGTAGGAAGGAGATCTATAGTTAACTTGATGGGTGGTCGACGCTGGGCTACTTGCAGGAGATCTTCGCGGACGATCTATATTTAACTTCGTATTGGTCTGATTTTGCGTACCAAATAGGCGCAGTACTTGCTCTGGTGAAATTGGCCGCTTTTTGTTGTTACCGAATGACCGATCAAAATTTGGGTTGCTGCCTAAATATGTCCCTGCAACAAACGAACAATTCTTGTAAAACTGCTATAACGCTAAACTATAAAAAATTCAAAACAGGCAAGCAATTTTATTCTATATTTACGACAAAAATAACAAAAATTAATTTTTAAACATTTTTTTCCTTAAGATGCGTATTCACATGAGCAAATTCTAATAACCAAATGCAACAAGCACGCCGGCTAGATCCAAATTTATTTTTCAATACATTCCACTGAAAAAAATGCAGCATCAAACAGTTATTATCAAATAAAGCAAAAAATATTGGTAACATGTTGTGACATAAAAAATACCATTAGTGTAATTCATAGTATTATAACGAATTTCCGAACACTGCCATAAAGGCACCGTCACATTACCGGGATCGCTGTCAAGCGGCGAACGTAATGCCTTCAATGTGCGAACAGCTGCTGTTGAGACCCCCACGGTACTTATACACGTCCGAAGACTAGATCAACTCAGAAATTTACGGATTGTATCAGATTGTTCCAGCACTACGAGAAGGCTACAAAAGAGGCGTTGGAAGTATAAATAGCACACGGAGGAGCAAGGAAGTCAAGTAAAGTTACTGAAAACAAAATGAACTATTTTGGTGAAAAATAAATTGTGTTGTAGATAAATAAAGATATGAAATGTGATTTTATATTAATAATTCCTTGTGTTAGTACACATAAATATTATTAAATAACTCTATTATTTAAGTAAATTAAATAATTAGTTTAAATAAATTTAAGCGTCTCATTTAGCACAGTTAAGAACAAAAACATTACAGTTGGTGTTAGATTTAAGGTTCTTGCGTTCGTAACGTGAGTTGTAAATAAATTAAAGCCAAATTGTAAAACGCCTTAAAATGCGTTAAGGCATGTTCATCTGAAAGTTTACCAAACACACTTTCAATATCAAGTTCAAAAATCGGGCGAAACTATTCAAAATTTGAAGTGAACGTAGCGCGTCTTCGCACTTCATACCCAACAGCCCCAGATGACTTCCTGGAAGTATTAGCTGTGCGAACATTTATTGGCGGCATTAATGTACAGGTAACACAACAAGCAACGAGGTTGATTAGAACAAAAACATCAATTGAAGCACTCACACACCCAATGGAACTTGAAGTTGCCAAACAGGCGTCCAAAATATATTATAATATAAGAGAACTGTCTGCAAATACTAGAAAACAGAATAAGAGATTGTGACAAAATGGACCATGTCAGAAGTCGATGGACACGACGAAGGTCTTCTAGAGGCTCTTCGACAGGAAAACAAAAACCAGTTAATGCAAAGGGTCTCTACCGCTCTTGCACATGATTTCAATAGTATTTATGTCAATGGCCGAATAAATGAAAAATTGCACTTTCTCCTATCGGATACAGAGACGACAAAAACTATTGCGAAACCCAATGTTGTCGAAAGTTTCGGACTTTTTCTGACAACTAACTAGAAAATTCAAACGGCCACAGGAGCTTCAGCAAGGATTTATGGAGAGATAGAAGCACAATTAACTCTTGGAAACACTACTTTTAAACATCATTTACTGGTAGCTGACATTGAAAACGCCATAATCCTCGAAATAAACATTTTAAAAATTTATAGACGCAAAGTTACCTTGATGTAGTTGTTTTTCATAATCGAGACGAAGTCGTGGCACAAGTGAGAGTAGTTCAAGTCATCCTTCTCCCAAAACTCACAGTGTGGTAAATGCATTTCGATCTTCCATTAAAAAGAATCATTCTGAATCAAGCAATAATGAGAAGAAGCCTAGGTAAAAAATCTTAGTTGGTAAAACACTGTTACATATTGACAGCGTGGTACCGATCCGCGTGATAAATGGATATCCTTGGACGCTGAAGGAAAACATAATTATCGGCCATTGTGCTTCGATTTCTTCAATTATTCATCAAGTCGACAATATCCATGCAACGCCAAGCAGGATACCTGATAAACTATATATTTTAATATAACAAGGGTTTAAAAGGCATGAAAAATACGGTGCGTTACAAAATAGATACCGGAAATTCTACTCTTATACGACAAAGTGCCAGACGATTAACACTAGCCAAACGAGAAGAACTTGAAAAGATAATTTCAGTTATAGAAGAAAATGGTGTAATTGAAACTTAAACAAATCCATAAAATATATCGGTGGTGCTAGTTAAGAGGAAGAACAGGTTTACAAGATTTTGCGTTGACTACCATCAGTTCAACAATGTCACTAAAAAAAATAGTTACACTACCACACACTGATGACACGTTGAGCACCCTGGCCGGATCAAGCGTGAAAGAATAACCAGTACCAAAAGTGTGCACTTACTACAGATGATATGTGTTTGGATTTACCAACATTGCAAAGCCTCTGACACGACTAACGGAGATGACCAAAGTTTTGAGAGGAGCAAAAAGTGTCAAGAAACTTTCGAAAATCTGAAACCTGCCTTACTAAATAGCCAAGAAAAAGTTATCGGCTACTTGACTAAAGTATTATCTAAGCCTGAACGCAACTATTAAGTAACTAAAAGAAAGCTACTTGCTGTTGTCAAATCTGTGAAACACTTATAAATATTTGTATGGCAGAAGGTTTTTTTTAAGGACTTATCATGCTACGCTAAAGTGGCTCTTGATTTTAAAACTCCAGTAGGCTAAACAACAAGGTGGATTAAATAGCTTCAGAAATATGGCTTTGAGACAGAGTATAGTACTAGGAATAGTAATCGCAAATTCGACGCCTTGTCAACGAAGCCGTGTTCAAAAGGCTGCAGCCATTGTAGTCGTACAAAAGAGAAAATTACCCCTACGGTGTGAAGAATTGTAACTAATGACTCGGCAACACAACTATTTGAAACGCGACCCGCAAGAAAACCCAATGTGGAAATATGTCTGAGAATGGAAGCAAGCTGGAAGAAAACATAACTGGACAAAAATGGCATTTTGTTCACCAGCAGTAAAATCATATTGGGTACAATGGGATTCCATCACAGTAAAAGACGATGTCCTATAGTTCCTTCAGTTGCTAGTTCCAAAGAAAAATATGGAAATTGCAAAGACTTTAGAAAAGGTTCGCGAGAAATTTAACTGGGTAAATTGCAAGACAAATGTTAAAGATTGGTGCCAAAAATGTGTGATATGCGCAACAAATAATGGTCCGCAAAAAAAACTGAAAGCACCAATGAAACAGCATAACGTCAGAAATCCTTTCGAGAGAATTGGTACTGACATAGTTGGTCTGTTCCCTACAAGTAACAATAGAAATAAATTTATTCCAGTGACAATGGATTATTTCAGTAAATGGGTTGGAGCGTACGCATTATCAAATCAAGAAAACGCTCCAATCGCTAAGCTGTTGGTAAAAGAACTAATCAAGAAATGCCACTAGAACTACATCCAAACTAAAGTCAAAATTTCGAATCGATGGTGTGCACAAAAGTACGTAAAATACTAGAAATTAAGAAAACAAGAACAATTTCGTTATATCAACAGTCAGGTAGAATGGTTGAGTGCATGAATAGGACAATGAGAAATTATCTGTCAAAAGTCGTCTTTGATCATTAACGAGATTGGGACCGACATCTCCATTTTTTCTTGTTGGCGTACCATTTGTTTATCCATGAGTCAAACACCAGCCAATGTTCTCTTCGGTCGTAAACTGAAGCATGTTGCCTACTTTTCGAAAAAAACCTAAAGAAAACATAGTCGAAGAAGACTACGTCAGCGACCTGAAGAGAGTGATAGAAATCCACAACATGTAATACAACATCATCAACGTCAGTGAGCAGATGAAGGATCGTTATAATATTAATTCGTCAAGAGCGAGTTATAAATAAGGTGATCGAGTATGGTTATATAACCCAAAAAAGGCGACGTGGATTGTCCTCAAAACTCCAACCTTCCTACGAAGGCCTAAATAAGGTGATGAAATAATAAATAATGTCATGTAACTGGAAACTACCAAGAGGCAAACCTAGGATCGTTCATTACAATCGACTATGTCCTGTTGCCGGAGATGGAACGTCGTGGTCAGAGAATCTAATGTCCTTAAAGTATTGTATGAGCCAGGATTCGAAGGCTTCATGGGTTCAATGAGTAGAGCTGGGTAAGTACGTTGTGGTGTCATAAGAGAAATACAACAAGACCTATTAAATATATCGGCAAAGTGTGCGCTGGCGTATTGTGCGATCCGTTATTTAAAGATATTTATAATAATCGCCAATGTATATCGAGCGAAACTTGGTTCAGTAAAATAATTAAGAAAACAGCACCCGGAAATCTGAAAGACACTGCGTCTGCATTACGATGGCATATCTATTACCTTGTAGCCAAAGAATCACCACAAGACAAACCGACTTATCGTACATTAGAAAATATTAAGGAATTTACGCTGTCATCTGTTGAACGAAAATATTTGGAACCTGACAGTACCAAAACTTACGTGTGGATTGGATGACCTTAAATGGAGAATAATTAAGAGTATGAGGAAAGAGCTGTTCAAGGTTCTATCATAGTTTAGAGCTATCATTCACAAATACATCTATGATCAATCCAAATTTTGGAAGAAAATAATCCAGAACGCATCATTGTTAAGGAGGGGTCAGCGCAACGAATTTCCGAACGCCTCCATAAAGGCACCGTCACAATTAAAAGGTCGCAGCTAATACCGCGATCGCTGTTGAGCTGTCACGGATGAGAGCCAATAATAATGCTTTCAATATACGGGCAGTTGCCATTGAGACTTGCTTGTACACGTGTAAGGACTACAATAGGGCGAAATTCTCAAGAAAGAAACGCAAACGGTTGCTGGTTGTATAAATAACACGCACTTCAAGTTACCAGAAGCGAAATAAACTGTTCTAATTAGAAACAATTGTGTTATAGAGTGTGATTTTATATTAATAATTCCTGGTGTTAGTGTACATAAATGTTATTAAATAATTCAATTGCTGTAATTAAATTAAATAACTAGTTTAAATAGATTTAAGCGTTAAGAATAAAAATGTTATAATATACCAAATTAAATTTTTTATTGCACTTTTAAGCTGTACCACATAAAGATCATTTTAGAACACATTTAGATATAACTGTTCTTTGTCAAAGATAGATCTTTGAATATTTCCCTCATTCGTTGTGATGCTTCTACATCCCATAAGGTTTACTAACTTTTCAAAGTTTGCTTTATTCAACATCCGCATTGTAATTAATGGTGTATATTAACCAACAACACTAAAATAAATGAAAAACGACATGCATAGCAAACACTATAAAGATAATTAATTAATTAGTTGAACTACCAATATTGTTCTCACCAAAATTGGTTTATCTGAGATGATACGCTACGAATCAAATGAAATAAAAAATGGTATCATACCTTAAATATCTTTTCTCCGTCTAAAATACAGTTATCTTACCTCTGGGGCTCTTGTTATAACCCTGGGTGTTGTATTCTCTAGTAAAATGATGATGCATTCCAGATGACGGTCGCTCGACAATTGTGTAAGATGTCCCAGGGGGAGAGTAGTACAACCCTGAACGTCCCCTAGAATACCCTCTTGGACTATCACCGGGGCCCAGCACATCTTCAGCCTCGGCAGGCATCCGACTTCGGCCAGGTGTGCGATTCCAGGTAGAACTGCTATAACGACCTCCCGCATACGAGCCACCATATTCTGATAATTCTGAAAACTCCTCTCCCGCCCGCATCCTTTTAGGCTACCTTATAGCCACTGTGCTGCCGTCACGAGTACGTTAACTAAAACAAAAGAAAAAAAATATTTGAACAAATCTTTAGGGAAAAAATTAAAATGTTAGCTTTTCAAATGTAATAAAGTATCTGCTAGTAAAATATTAACAATAGTTTTATTATAAGAGTAACAATTGTGTGTGTGTGTGCGTGCGTGCGTGCGTGCGTGCGTGCGTGTAGGTGTGCGCGGGTTTATGTAGTTGTACGTGTTACTGTGTGTACTCGCGCGTGTGTCTGTGTGTGCGTGTGTATGTGTATGTGTGCGTATGCGTGTGTGTGCGTGTTCGTGTGTGTAGATATAATACAAAGGTAATTCAAATTAAACCCTGAAATTTAAACTAAATACTTTTTTATTTTGCGCTCAATAAATCTGATGTTTTGACATATGTCATTTGTAATTCTACAGATTAGAAAGTACAGCAAGTTATTATTGTTGAAGCACTTTAAAAATCCAATGAAAATTTTGCGTAAGGGTTATGAAAGCTTAATTAAATTTTTAGTAAAAATAGTGCACAAAATAAATTAACTGCCAAAATTTTTTGGTTGATTTAGTATCTGCCGCTATGGACGAATGGCCCAACCGTGCCAAGATTTGTATTACAGTTAAAAACGGCTGTAAATGTCACAATATTCAAAATAAAGATAACAAACTATACATTTTTGGAAAGCTAAGAAAATAAGCAATTTCTTGATGACAGAGCCAAACATAGTTCCTATTTAAAAAAAAGTTTGTCTCATATCTCAAAACTCTTAAGAAATTTAAAAAAAAACAATTTTAACACCATCGGAATCCCCGTAAGAAACTGAGTCAAAAATGTTCTTACGATTTTAAAAAATATTTATAAACAACGGACTTTACGGCCTACATAGAAATTGGCCATAAATTACTTTTGGCTTGTATCTCCAAAACGAGATGGGTTTTGCGCCAATCGATTTTTTTTAAACGACCCCATAAATGCATAACTTTTTTTCTAATTCCTGCGGAAATAGGTGAACCCCCAAATCTATGACACCCTGTATAGTACAGTCAACAAGTGTTATGTATTACAAACTGTTAAATTTGGATAAAGTAATCATGACAGATCACTGCCAACAATTTAAAAATTTAAATAATGCGTTTCAAACAATCGCAGTCGTCTTGCTCTATGACAAAATGTAGTAAAGATAATAAAAAACTGTTAATCTGAGAACTTTTCTTCCACGCTCCTTATTTGTTTACGATATGGAACAAGCGACGCTCGCACGTTCTAATAAGCTTTTTTTAACTTAGGTTCAAATTTACCCTCTAGCCATTAGGATAACCCCTGGTGATTATAAACCGTAGTAGTGAAAAGAGTTCACTATATCGTCTTAGTCAAAAACGGAATACCAGCTTGCAGAGGTTTAATTGTTGATCAGTAATCGGTGTTTCCAGAAAATGACTCCTATTAGCAGATGATTATACTAATTATATGATCATATTTAGATAGTATCTGGAGTTCTAAGCAGAAAATTTCAGTCTGGAAGATGCTCTAAAATCAAATAGCACACCTTAGTCTGACAGGGAGAATATCGCTAATGTCAGGAAAATGTTTGAATTCTACAGACCTTTCGTCAATTACAAAAATACTTAGACATTCCTATATCGGAAACTTATATAATTCTTTACGACTACCTTCAAGTGGGAGAGGTTTGTTTCCCTTTAGGTAGCGTGATACCACGAGAAGTCCAATAAGTTTGAAAATGAAACATCTCGCTATATCAGTAGCAGCGTATTTATTTTTGTAAACATTGTACTAGCTAAGTAAATTCCGAAATATTCATAATCAAAGCTTCTGTTATTCAAAATATTTTTTCTAGCTATAAATTCAGAAAAACTGAATTCAGGTGAATTAATCTCCGACTTCTAATTTTGTCATGTAAGTGAAAATGTTATCCAATAAGTAACTTTTTAGTACCTGGCTGTTTAGATACACACACCTTTTAAAGTTGTGATTTTTAAAATAACCTCCATATAAGGTTATTTTAAAACACAAATAACCTTATATGGAAGTCCAATAAGTTTGAAAATGAGTATATCAGTAGCAGCGTATTTATTTTTGTAAACATTGTACTAGCTAAGTAAATTCCGAAATATTCATAATCAAAGCTTCTGTTATTCAAAATATTTTTTCTAGCTATAAATTCAGAAAAACTGAATTCAGGTGAATTAATCTCCGACTTCTAATTTTGTCATGTAAGTGAAAATGTTATCCAATAAGTAACTTTTTAGTACCTGGCTGTTTAGATACACACACCTTTTAAAGTTGGGATTTTTAAAATAACCTCCATATAAGGTTATTTGTGTTTTATTAGATATGTATAACAAAAACAATTTACTTGCAACATGAAAATAGGTTTATCTAGATGCATTTAATTCTGGACATGCATAATTCATAATATTACTTTTGCGTTACTCACGCGAACAAATAGAAAAACGTATTTGCATAAATGATACCGTTAATTAATCTACAGGATCCGGCAGAATAATCCCCCGTTTTTGAAACAACAATAAAAAAAGCAACATAAATTATGTTCAATGTTTTATTACACCATCACACAGAACAACGCTCGTCATTTAGTCATCAACCAGTTTTAAATATCACAATAACGTCCAAATGTTTACCCATACGAGTGGTACACTCCCGCAGCTTCACTTTAAAGATTCGCATTGTTTCCACTGGTACTGTCGAGGTGCGTTGCGAATAACATCCTTTAGTTCCTCAGTAATTCGTAACCTGCGTTAAAAGACTTCAGCATTCGGTTTGGAAAAATTTGTTCCAGAACTTCTGGAGAAATTTTCTCTGCGTGTGCAGTAGCGTTAGCTTCTTGAAACCACAGTGCTACATTTCCATGTTCGTTGTGTCTGAGCTTCAGAAAATTACGTAACATCGCAAGTTAGTGACTAAATATAACAGTCACCACGCGTCCTGATACCAAATTCCATAACAGCACACCAAACAGTTACACGTTGACTGTGGAGAGGTCGCTTATGGAGTTGTCGAAGATTTGATGCTGCCCAATACCGAAAATGCTACTCATTGATGCAACCCAATAAACTAAAATGAGCACAACACCATCAATATCATCCCAAGGCGATAGTATGCTTGGCGGCGGAACGTTGTGGCAAAGTAGCAACAACCTGCCTCATTGCTGCCATATTCTCGGATGTCGAACAAAGAGGTGATTTCCGTTTAATTCTGAATCAGTCTGGCGAAATTGTGTGCCCATAACATTATAGTTTTCTTGATCGGAACTTTTCCGCAACGACCTACTCCAAAATGTCTACTCCAAATGCTGCATCGCAATCACAGAATCGCCATTTCTAAAATAATTCTCCAATACATACGTAAAATGTTCTCCACTCCACTAAAATAAATGCCTTATGTTACTCAACGAAGTACGACTTGACCCCCATCTACCAAAAATTGCGCATGGCGGTCAATTTAAAAAGAAGAGACCATTTTGCTGGACCATGTATAATATTGAAGTGAAACATATATTCACAAACAAAAAATCAAAAACAAACATACGTACGTGGCTAATTCCTTCATTATGGTACAATATTTAAATTTTAGTAATTTAATTTAAAGAAAGAAGAAATTTACTTGACGTGGATTAAATCTGTGCAGATATTCGACAAACAACTTATTGTTAGATAAGCAAATCATATTTAAACCATACTTCTTATCCCACTATCGGCACTACTAAATGGAGGTTACTAATGTGTGTGTATTTATATGGTACTTAAACATGGTTTCGTTAATAATAATCGCGATGATAGCCAGTACTTACTGGCACATACAGACACTACGTAGTGTCATTGCATAATACCTTACAACATGGGTTTTAAAAAGAGAAAATCTTAAAGTAACCGATATTCTGTTCAGACTACATCAACAATGCGATAGATACACAATATCCAAAAGCCAGGTATTCAAATGGTATATGTTAGATATTAGAACGAAATGAAGTCGACAATGTTACGCAATTTTTTTTTATACCAGTAATCAGGGCCTTTCAAATAAAATGTAAGGCTCGAGGCAACTAATATTATTAAGGCCCTTCAAAATGTAAAATAAAATTGTGGACAAGAAAATAAAATCAATAGTATTTAATATTTATTCGATTATAACATTTATTTCACAGAACCATTGCCGGTTTTTACATGAGTAAATTAATTGAGTTATTATTTAAGAATAGTCTAAAATAAGTAATTGTAATTAATGGTGAGTGTTAGCGGTCCGTTTATTTGCTCCTGACATATTGTCGCTACCAGAAAATTTTAAATTTTTTTCAGAGCACGTGTGTGTGTGTATGTGTGTGTGTATGTGTGTGTGTGTATAAATGTGTTTAGAAATACCATGTCGATAATTTCTTTAAGTAATTCTGTCGGTTTTGAGCTTAGTTTAAATTATGTTTTGTAAACACGCTTCAGCAGTATTAGTTATACAATTTCGTCACTTATTTCATTTTCACATTTCTCTAGCAATAGTTTTGCCTTTGAAACTATATTCTCTTAGTACATTTCATTATATTCATAAAAATTCAAAAAAATCTATTATTGAATTGACAATTTTTCTGTAGCGATTTCATTTTCGTTTGCTTTTTTTGACTCTTATCGAAAACTGATTTCCACGTTTTCTTAAGGTGTTTATATATTTAATTGAATCTCAATAGTATCTTTTTCTACATCCAATATTGTTTTACGGGATTCGATAGTGAGATTTGTTTGATTTAAAAATTATTATTTTTACTCAAATTATAGACATAAAAACGCATTCAAATTTTGATATATACTTTTCAATAGTAAAAATCTTTAAAAAACTTTATTGGGGACATTTTTATTTTACCTATGATGAGAGCTGGATCTCCTGTCGGCAGTGCAAAAAGTGAGCACGCATCTCGTGTTCCGGATTAGATGATGAAGCTGTCCTAATTTATGAATTCTGTAGCTCATATGAATAACTCTTTTCCTATATCTGTTTCTGCCCATACTTTGGGGCAAACGAGGTGAATGACATTTAACTTTCAAAACAACATGTAGCCGTACAATACTTTACTTTTTTCATTTCAAATTGTTCAGTAAAGAACAAAATTTCCGTTGTCATTCAATATTTTCTACTTGCCCTAATTTCTGTCTATTGGTTAGTTTTAAACTTAATACCCTGTTCTACTCCGACTTCCTCTATAATTTTGTCTAACATATTGAGTTACAAGTTGAGGTTTCTAATATTATGAGGCCCAAGGCAGCTGCCCCTTTTGATCTCCCACCCCCTTCCCCCGATAGTCCCTGTCAGTAATACCGAAATAAATGTTGCTCAGATTTACGAGTTTACAATTAACAAAACATGCGCTGGAGTGTATATTAATCGTAGTAGTGCCCACTCAGAAATCAATAACGTGTTATGTTCGCAAGATAGATTCCTGCTCTAGTTAATGCTGAACAAAAAGCTACGTGGTTTATTACAAAACAAAACAAATATTTACTTCAGATTCTAAGGTATAATAAGACTTGGGTATATTATTATACTCCTCAATTCAAACGAGCAAGTATGAAATGGCAAACGATTGACAAACATATCTTCACTACAGCCATAACAAACTTATCTGTGGATAAGATCCTTATGATCTTGTTATGGGTCCACAAAAGCGTAGTCTTTAACTCATTGCGTAACCGAATGGAATACAATTAATACTTAATTCTACGGTAATCTGTTGGTAAATGTAAAATCCGTAGTACGCAACAGGACACGACATTCTAACTATAAGTGTGCCCTTACTACTAGAGAATAGCCGCCCCCGCAACGTTGTCGTAACATAAACAAAATTGAAGCAAGTACTTTAGGCGACAACATACAGAGAAAAAACCCTTACAACTCCAACTTAGAGCTTTGAGACTGTGGTCTATTTAAGCTCCTCAATGATGCCTTACTAGAAAGCGATATGAAAGTAACAATAAAATAGAGCAGTGGTCACCAACCCATCAATCGCGAGCTACCGGTAGCTCGCAAAGGTAATTCTGGTAGCTCACAATATATTTTAATTTTTTAAAATACAAAGGTGCAAAAATTATAGAAGCTTCTGTAAGTTTTGCAAATTCTCATAATAAACACAAGCAGCGTCAACACTGCGGTGAGCAATCTGGTGCCAACGTCACCATGCTAGAATCGGCTAGAACCGACCAACCCTTCTAATATTTGAGAAAGATTTGGGTTGCTTTGAACGGAACAAATACACATTGCGCGGCGACATTGCACTCAGTTTAAAACTGAACGGCGTATAATCAACGTCCAACAGTTGGGTTAGTAGAGAAGTAGAGAACAATAAAAAATATTACTATTAAGCAGTAGTAAGTAGGTAACGACATACCATTTCCATTTGGAATGGGAAGAACAATACTTCTTTACATAAGTTAAAGGTAAAAATGTATGTTTGCTATGTAATACTTCTGTCTCTGTTGCTAAAAAAAGCAAATATTTAGATGCATCATAAAACTGTATCATTCCCATTGCATTCTGCCACCAGAAAGAAAAAACTAAAACAATTAAAAAATAATTAATTAGACTGGACAACAGTCAATATTTTTAGTAACAGTCCACAAAACTAAGGCTGCAAATGAGGCATCATACCATGTGTCCCACATAATTGTACAAAAGAAGAAACCTTATAAATACGGGGAAATGATAAAACAGACGTTTTTAGAAGCTGAAAAATCGTTGTTTGCGAACTTTAGAAATAAAAACGAGATAGTTTCAGCTATAAAATCTATGCAAATTTCTGGTAATACAGTGATGAGATGAGTAGAGGTAATGAGCAATCATATTTTTTTACAGTTAAGAACTGACTTAGATAAATATATTTATTTTTCGCTGCAACTGAATGAATCAACAGATGTGGTTGAGACCTCCCAGGCGGCTGTGTTTGTCAGAATGGTTTTTAATGATTTTACAATAAAATAAGATCTTTTGAAGTTTATTTCACTGAAATAACATACTACTGGGCAGGAGTTGTTTTCTTATTTCAAAAATAGTATTTCTTCTGAGAAAATTCCAATATCGAAAATGGTATGCTTGGAAATTGATGGCGCTCCAGCTATGGTGGGTTGTGATAAGGATCTGGTGGCGTAAATATGAAAGTTTTCCGCAATTTCTCTATTACTACTGTATTATCTATCAGCAAGCATTATGTGAAAATTTTCTAAAACTAAACAATGTTATGAAATTGGTAGTAAAAATTGCGAACAAAATTAGAGCTCAACCGTTACAAAGAAGATTATTCAAAACCCTATCCGATGAAATTGAGTGTCAATACGGAGAGCTACTTCTTTACTTTAAAGTCAGATGGTTAAGTAGAGGACGAGTGCTGAAACGTTTCAATGATGTCCTATCTGCCATAGTTCAATTTTTCAAACAACGCGATAAACCGATTCCGGAACGAGAAAATTAAATCTTGTGGACATTACAGAAAAATTAAATGAACTTAATTTTCAGCTTCAGGGGAGAGACAAAGAATTGGCGAAAACGATTTCTGATATAAAAGCATTTATCAAAAAGCTTGAGTTTTGGGAACAAAACCTAATCAACCGCAATGCCGAACATTTTCCTATTCTTTCAAAAAATATATCTCAAAATCCATTAGAACCTTGTGACAGTAAATATCATGTAGAAATAGTTTATAACTTGAAAGATAATTTCAAAAATCGTTTTAAGGGTTTCAACAAAATGGCTTTAGTGGCGCAATCTGTTGTTTCACCTTTCATGGAAATTGATATCCAACAGTTTGAAACTTGTGTTTTGCAGAACTTTGACGAGGACATGGCTGCAACAGAAATGGAAGTGATTGCGTTTCAAAATTATTTAGTCTTAAAATCGTTAGTCGAAAGTACAAAATGTATCTGGCCTGTAGTAGGTAAAGAAAAATATTCAGTTCTATGGCGTGATGTCTTGAAAGCGAAAGCGTTATTTAATTCAACCTATTTGTGTAAATCTGCTTTCTCCAACATGAAGTTTATTAAAAACAAGTACCGCAATCGACTTACAGATGAACATTTGGATAATTATATTCGAATGGCTATATTAAGCTATACTGCAAACATTAAAAGACTTATCGACGAGTCTGAGTGTCAGCCTTCTAATCGCACATACATTTTTTATCTGCACATTTTGTTTAAAATAGTGCGTTACTTTTTTGTTATTTTTATTCACTTTTATTAAAGCGTATGTGACATGTGACTGCATAAAATTCTGTTTATTTTTCAAACACCTACGATTGGTAGGTATAGATGTAGTTATATAGTATGTATTAGTAATATTAATTATTCTATTATTAAATTATGATTAGTATGTATTAGTTAATTAGTAAAATAAATACATGTATGTCGAATACAATTGTGCATTATTTTATTTAGGTTGGCTTACGTCGCTTACTGTTTATTCCAAAATTATTAAAGTATCTCAACACATTGAAAAGGTTGGCGACCACTGAATTAGAGGAATTTGTGCCCAAATACCTGTAGCACTTTCCCAGGTCTTTTTACATAAGTGATATCAAAATTTAGAGCCGTGGTGGTTTAGTGGATAGATCGCTAAACTACGAAACCAAGAGTTGCGGATTCGAACCTCGCTCTCGCCAATTCGCTCGCTGGCATCTTTACGGCCCAGCTAGACTCAGGGGTAATAATAGGCGGTCGGTACGTAGCGCTAGCCACGTTACTACCCTTGTGTACCGTAGGCTCTAGATTGTAGCAGATCTATTCTGTTACGACCCCAAAGGGCCTTCAAGGCCTGTTACGGGGAACTATTATTATTATATCAAAATTTTCCCATCTAAATGTAATCCTCCATATTAGCAACACTCTTTTAAACGGGAAACAAAATTTCTGAGCACGGTACGTAGTTTCCATAATGGTTGCCATTTATTGACGGATATTTTCTTTCAATTGAACAAGAGAGCCCAGATTGCTTATGTACACTCTTGATTTAATATATTCCCAGAATAAAAAATCTATAGGAGTCAACTCAGGGCTGAGTGAAGAGCAGTTTATATTACCTCTTCTAAAAATCAGCTTTTGAGGGGAAATTTCACGAACTCGCGACAGAGACAAGTTAGAAGAGTGCAATGCTGCTCCATTCTGCTAAAACAATGTTCTTTGATGATAGTCAACAAAATTTTGTAGTTCAGGTACCAAGAAATTTTTCAACATCTCCACATAACGTTCTGAAGTCACTGTTAACGCGAGACCCCTTTCGTCTTCTAAGAAGTACAGGACGATTGTTCTTCGCGCTGACATTGCAGCCTATACAGTTACTTTTGGTGAATGAAGGGGTTTCTCATGCTTGCGTTGTGAGTTCGTAGCGCTCCAGTAGTTCTGTTTGTTAATGTGGCCATTGAGGTGAAAATGTGCCGCATCCGAAAATAAAATGTTGAATGAATTTAAATTCTCAATTATACAGTTTTACATCAGTTTTTGAGGATCTTGGTCGTTTCGGCTTAGGTTTATCCATAGTCGAACCGGTTTCTTCGAACTTACGCACACATTTTCTGATGAGAGAAACGCTTAGCGCTTGATTTATGTTTCGCAAATCATGATGATTACTGAACTTTTTCTGTGCAATTGTCACTGAATCATTGTTTTTGTAAAATTCTCGCACGCAAAACGCACAGTCCGCTTCCAAGAAACGCTCTATAGCGACTACATTCCCGAAAGCCGCACTACCGATTGACATGCGCCCCGCGCCCTTCTAGTTCGTTGTGTTAACGCAGTGGGCCAATCAAATCAATACTTTTTTGAGACACCCAATACAAAGAAATCACCAAGAGAAACCCGAAAAATTCCTTTTTTGAAACCATTACCTTCATTCCTTTTTTAATGGTAGACCTAGATTCGTTACTGGCAATGTTGGTAAATTATTGTAAGACAATTTTCCAAAAACTTCCACCTAAGTCAGGAAATACGGTAGCAACTGTTTAAACTTAGCAATGTTCTCTGTTCAATTACGTTGCAAACAACGACTTATGATCTAAATGCGTAAAAATCTCTACAGATTTATCTATACTGTTCCATTACTGATCAGTTCATCTTACATACCTACAATAAACGTTATTTTGATAGTAACTATGATGAACTGAAAAGTTTTCAAAACCACAGCTAAACGATATTTTTTCAAAAATCCTTATGATGTATCGGAAGCTTTTTTATACATTACATTGGCAGGCAGTCAAGTCAAACAACTTTTCGTTTTAAATTACAAATGAAATAAAAATTCTAACTGTTATAAAACACAATCAACGGTTATCCAATCCAACTGCAAAAAAATGATTATATTTCAATCGATATTTTGTAACTATCGACGAGGCACAAATTCAGTCTTACACATCAGAATCAAAATCACAATAAAAACAATCAATTAGACAGAGATAGACTCAAAAATAATAAAAATCAATCCGTAAGCGAGAAAAGTGATGAGGTTGTTTCTTCGAAACCTACTAGTTTTACCAATATTATTCAATACTTTTGGATAAGCTAGAGCCAATAATGCTGGGGATTACCAAAAAATAATAAAAGAATTTACAACTTAGCAAAAAAATTAAAAATGAGAAAAATAAACAGCCAATATATTCCGAAAAATAAATTAAACTGAAGAGCATGAAACATATTGGATAATACATGTTTATAAACTACAACATTCCTCTGAAATTACGACCACGCGGTTTAACTAAAGTATTCTAATGATAATAATATATAAATACTTACAGAAAACAGTTAATGAAGAAAAACTTAAAAGCAGAATAGACTAAAAGGATGAATCCTAAAGACATTTTCTTCTTCTTCTTTCTTATTTGGCTAGCCCGTCTCAAGTAAAATATTGTCGGTTTTCTTGATTTTCTAATCAAATGTTATCAGTGTCCATATAAGAATTCTAAAAACTACACAAATAAAAGACTGACGAATCCATTATCACATTAAAATAAAATTTCTTTAAACATATGCCGAAATGTAAGAATAAAAGATGAAATAATATTATTCTACATTAAAAAACATATGTCCCTAGATGCAGGAACCCTAACATAAATGAACAATCAAGAGAGAGGCCTACATTATAGAGATTAGTCATTGTGATTAAAAATAAAAATTTATTTATTTTACTTAAGATAGTTAAATTTCTCCAAACATGTCATTTTGTGCCCCAATACTTGATAAAATAATTGCGCAAAACACAACAAAAAAAAATGTAAAATTGCCAACACAAAAAAATGTCCAAATAATTATATATTTTTTAAATCTACTGGTACATATTTAATTTCATTAAAAGAGCAATCCATAAAAAAAATAGCTAAACACTGGAAGGTAGAAAACGGTAATTCATTAATATTAATTTATTCCACCTTTCCGTTTTGCATAAGATAAACTTATCATAAGCCACCAATAACAGCAAACTCCAGTAGTTGGACAAGAATTCTACATTTAGGTTGTTTAAACGTAAATTGATGCAACTATATAATGGAGTCTAAAAATGTTTGGCTTACCTCATATTTTATTTTTAAAATCCCCTTCTCTTTCTCTTAGACTATTTTATATATAAAATATTTGGTCACATTTTTCACTTCCATAAACTTCAAGATATACACCAAAATACTATTTCTCAGGTCAGAGGTGCCAAACACAATGCCTCTAATACGCATTGCCATTATAATGCATAATTGTTCTTATTCAGGTATTCATAAGTCATTGCAAGAGTGTTATCGATCATTTTTTGTATTGTTTATAACTAGAAAATAAATATAAAAAACAATCTTGAAAATGCTTATGGACGATATCGCATTTCTCCATCTTTAAGCGTCATAATCATTGAAAGTCGCCATTTAAAGACTTCTGATCCGAACATGCGTAGGCAAACAAATACTACACGCGATGCGAACCATTTTCTTATATCTCTAACAACACTAACAATGTTACACCCACCTTTTCATTGAGAAATGCTATTGCCGCCATAGCTAGCCCAAAAAGGAAATCTTGATTGACAAAAGATTAAAAACAAAAGATACTATGTATGACCTTTTGCTCAAATTAATATAATAAATCTCATCCAAAAAAAGCCAATATAAAACATCAACAAAAAAGATATCAATAGAATTTTTAGTGTATATTACCATAATTTTAAAAAACAAAATCCCACAGCTTCTACATAAAGAGTGAGTTATAAAAAAATAATAAAAAAATTAATTTTATGTAATTAATACAGATAAAACATATGTTCACTTGTTAGAAATTCTGTGGCAACTACCCTTCATTATAATTTCTATTAAACCAATCAGCGTCTTTATAATCTAAATTGGAATTTGCTCAGTACGGAAAAAGAAAATTAATTGACGATTAAACCTTGCAGTCAAAAATTGTTGAATCTTACTATGTACCATACAATAACGTCGATCCCTATTTTCTTTCTCTACCAAAGAACTTGTGTTAAAGTAAATAGATTTAGACACAATATTAGATATTACCCACTATAACCATATTTAAAAAATCGCAAAAAAGAAGAACTTTTAGTTATCATCTTAATTATTTTATGCAATAAGACACTGTCACATTATTCTAATAATCACACACAAAAAAAGCTTAGTAAATTTTATGTCTTACAAAACAGAACTAACATGCGTAGAAATCTAACTCTGAAATGCATCTATAAATAAACAGAAGTAAATACCTAACAAGATTGTGCACATACGTCAGATTTCTTAGTAAAAAATGGCTTCTTGTAGCTTAAATGCACACCACTATTTTCAATAGTCTAATCTACTAGACATGCAAAATACATTTTTAGTACAAAATACAAGCTCTACACATACAAGAATGTTAAAACAACGTACGTTTTGTGAGTAGAAGTTCATTTTAATTAAAATCCACTGTTATTGAGAATGCGGAATCCTTCCAGCTCATCATTATTTCTGCTAAATATTCTCTTCAACTAATTACGATTATTTAGAAAAAACAGTTCACATTTTCACCTTATTTTAAGATCGACCGTATTATAATACTGAAAGTAAATATCACAAACTATTTGTATACTGTTGCACCAAAAACAAAATCACTGAAAGCAATTTTGACCCTTTGACTCTTTGAAAGTATTATATAACGCCAGTAGCAGCGATTTACTAACCCAGTTTCATCGTTATCAATAGGTAATATATAGAGCCAAACCCACTACAGAAATACTAATAAACTGAATAACCAAAAATATTTTAAAGGAAGTTTGCTCAGATACTCTCAAGTTTAATGTAATTGTAAGCAGCTACGTTTCCCACAAAAATCGCACACTGACCGCGAAACGTCCAAAATTAATTGCAAAACCGTAATGCCGATGGACAAAAGGGCTACGTGCATTTCAGCAAGAAGCTTTCAGATAACTGAAACTCGTTGGTTAGATCTCGCTCGCCGCCATGTTGGACCTGCGTTATCCATTGTTACGTCACAATCAATATAAGGGTTGAACTTGAGAAGAAAAAAATTATTTATAGATTATTTACGCGAGTTCAATACATTTTTTTATAATGTACCACTTAGACTAAATTGTTATAGAAAACCTATCTCAAGTACTAGTAAAAAATTTCCTTGCTTTATACAAACAGAATATATTCTACCATACATAAACCAAAAAGTTGTAAAATTAAATTAATAAAATATTTTAAAATAAAATAAAGCGGCCTGAAAACTTAACTTAAACATAATTGTCAATAGAACCCCCCTCCTACCCTCCAAAAAAAAGAGAAAGCGATACTTGTAATCCTAAATACACGTGATTGGAGAGGAACATCCTGAGCATTTATGCTTGTAGGTAAAATAATTAAAACTTACTTGAAAAGTCAAAAATGATCAGAACAAAGATAATAAAACTTTTGAATGTACTTCTAGACTATTACGTAACAATAAATTAATCAAAAAATAAGACTCCCACCACATCCAAATACAATGAAAAATAATTTCTACAAATTATCAATCAATGAATTCATAATGACGTACTAGACTAATACGCAGCTTGCAACTGGACCGAGCGAAGAATATATATCCTGTTTGACAAAGAGAACACAGCCTACATAAAGAGACATCGATTTCGTATAATAAGCTTTAAAACGTCAGCAAACATTTGCGTCATATGTATGATCATAAAAGTACGAAAATGCAAAATGACACTCCTTTTTTAATCATATTCGTTATAGTCATAGACATACTAAAGTCAATTGATGTTTCTACGTTATAACCAACATAAGAGGGGTAATGAGAAATTTACCATAGTTTAGAGTTCATGCCCAAAAATTGATTTTCTATGTTTATAAAAAAATATAAGGTTTGGTATGCACGCGTTCTGATTACGCCTATAAATAAACAAAATTACTGATATTGAGAAGGTCTAGAAAACGGTCTAATAGTATATCTAATACAAAATCTAATTAGGTATTGCATAATGCTAAGAAATGTGGTGAGAGACAAAATGGTTAGGCTCCAATAAAATTTGTTTGGAATAAATTTTGAAACTGCTGTATTAAAATTATTAGATTGAACCTCAAAAGCCTGGAGATGATTTTAACTGACTAACTTCTGTGATTTTTTGTGGAATCATCTTGAAAATGCATAGAATAGAATACCTAAAAGAGACGTAATCAATTCCTGGGAAGATAGATAGATAGTGAGGTATATCATTCTAATGAAGGAATGAGTGAATAAACATAGTATAAACATTTTATCAATTTATTTTTTTTAACAAAATTTTGAAATTTCATCAGTTCAAGTTGCACGATGTATAGTAACTCTGAATGACTTTTTTAGGCTACAGCAATTTTAACAAACTGCATTCTTTCTTTTCATTTTGATTTTTTGTTTGTTGAGTTTCCATGAATATATCTTGCAATATACAAACGGATCTCGATGTTGTTTTTAGTTCTGATAAGTAATATTACACTGCTACATATATTATTAACTATCAAAAGCGTGCAAACGCTTAAAATGTAGTTAATGACATTACAATCCTGTCTGTGTTTATACTGGTCCGATTGACACCAAATTTAGTACACAGGTACCTTAGGCCATAACGACCTATGGAGATAATTTTGACATAAATCGGTCAACGGCAACCGTTAGTGACCGTTACGATTTCAAAAACTTTTCATATCACCATACGGCATGCATCAAGCACATCATTCAACTAGCCTGTGAACATCGACAAAGATAGATATAAATTTTTGAAATACTACCTAACGGTTTTTCTACAAAGTAATATAGTATATGTATCCATCAGTTAATTCATCAACTGGTAATTTTCTATTAATTGTTATTGTTATTTGAAGCTTTCGATAGTTGCAAATTTGGTTTACACCCTTCTCGGTTGATGTAACAGTTACAACTATTAATTTTCTATATCAATTAATTTATTTTTTTTTAACAAATTACATAGGAGAAAGGCATGTTGAACACTATAAGTTTCATTAAACTTTTGTTTTTCTTTGTAAATTAATCAAAGATAAACAACATACAGTAAACTATTATGGGCCATATATATTTTGCTATTTACTATAGAAAAAATAAAACAAGCATTCAAATGAAAACTATAAACGTTTTAAAAATTAAATGCTATCTTTAATTCTTTCTACGTGAATTGCTTTAGGACATATGTTTATCAGATTGTTTATTTTGTTTTGTCATAAAATGTGCTCACATATAGAGCCCTTCTAAATTGCCCCTTTCATGATCACAAAAGTTAGGCTAATGTTATTAAAATTCAGTTGAATGTTTCTAGGAAGGTACGGTGTCTTTAAACCATAGTTTATAAACTAAGAATAATGTAGAGGAAAGGGGCAAAGAGCATACAAAGATACAAACAAGTTAATAATAAATAATGAAGAGTTCAAAAATAAATCAGAACGGATGCAGAAAGAAGAGAAAATCGAATATAAAGAAAGAGATCGCATCAAAACAAAGAAAAGCTAAGAAATAAAATATATTAAAGATAGAACAAAAAAATAATCAGAACTAGTCGTACAAAAAAACTATTAAAGAAAAATAAGGATAAAAATGATAATGACTCAAGCAATTAAATGAAAAAATAGCTACATGTAAGATCGTTAATTGAAAAAAAATAGACCTTAGGAATCAGCGAAACAAAAGAAAAAAACGGGAAACAAGCACATCAAATTAACTGAAATTTATAGTTATACAACTCACCGGGTACCACAAGGACAAAGGGAAAAAGAAGGGGTAGGGCTAATAATGAATATAGAAATGGAAAGAACCACAATAAAATATAAACCAATATCCTCTAGAATTATAGTAATGCACATTGAACTAAAAAACGTGATTGCAATAATACAAATATACGGCTCAACAGAACGAACAGAAGAAGAGAAAGTAATAGAATTTTACACAGAACTACAGAATATAATAGACAAATTAAGAAAAAAACAGGGAAAAATCATAATAATAGAAAAATGAAACGCAAGGGTCGGTAGAGATGTGAACAGAGGATTAGTAAGTATAGGAAAACATAGAGAACAAATCTTAAACAAGAATGGCAAGAAGATGATACGAGTTTTGTCAAGCCATTTGCTATTAATAGGTAATAAATATATTCTGGTATCTTAAAGTTGAAAAAAGTATACTTTCATAGCCAAAGAAAAGAATGCAAGGAGCTCAACTGACTATACAGTATATAGAAGAAATCTAAAACAATACGTTATAAACATAAAATAGAAAAATAACCAAAATAATCAAAACAGCACAGGATAGCAATATGAAATGACAAAATAACAAGAATGCAGAACAGAAAAAAATACTATAAAATAAATGTAAATAAATATAAGAAAAAAGATGTCCAAGAAGAATACAAAAAAAAACGATGGAATGTTGAGAAGGCTTGAGGAGCTAAATGAACAATGGTCACTGAAAAAATATGGGCTACATTCAGAGACACCACAAAGGAAGAAGTAAAAAGTTTGTGGAATCAAATGCAACAACACTAAGCACAAAAGAACCAGATGATGGAATGAGGAAGTAAATAAATATAAAATATAAATAAAATATATAAAAAACAAGAAACATACAGGATAAAAAGGTTTATAGCAAAATAAAGCGACAAGGAAAAACAGTTGTCAAGAACGTAAAAAAAAAAGAAACATGAGAGGAATATGGAAAGAGATAACAGGAAAGTTACATAACAAATAATATAAATTTCTGGGCCAGAGTAAGAGCCATAAAAGGGGTGAAAAGAAAAGAAAGTGTGAAAATAAAAGACAAAGATAATAAATTGCAGGTAAACATTGTAAGGGTATGGAAAGAATATTACGAAGACAAATTTAGCAAAATAATAGAAGAACAGGAAGAAAACAATGAAAGGAGGGGAAAGAATCACATAAGCAGAGAAGAAATAAAAGAAGTAATAAAAACATAAAACATGCAAAACAGGATAGCCAAAGTCCCCTCCTATTTATAATTGTAATGAACAAACTGATTAAAAACATTAAGAAAATAATGAAAAGAATAGATACATTAATATATGCAGATGACATTGCTAATAGCGGACTAAAAAGAAGAATATGCAGAAATAAATGGACATACGGACAGAAGAAATCAAATGGATGAAAATAAATACATACATACATATATACCCTACCCACAACAGCCTAGCTGTGAATTCTAGACAGGGCCGAGTGATGACGAGGTTATTCCTCCTGTGACGATAGAACTTAGGAAGGCATGCGCTAAAGTGGGAAATTCAAAGGCCCCCAGGCTGGATGGTATTCCCAACATAGCACTCAAGACGGCTATAGATGCGGCGCCGTAGATGTTTTTGGCCCTGTATAACAGATGCTTGCAGGAAAGAGTTTTCCCCACCAAGTGGAAACAGCAGAGATTGGTTCTCCTCCCTAAAGGGAAAAAACCACCGTCCACTCTGCAGGGAAAATAGTGTCAACTACTATCCGAAACAGATGCTGTTGGGCCACGGATGCTTCCGGGCGTACCTCTACAAATATAAGTACG
The DNA here is from genome assembly GCA_036346155.1 of Sinelater perroti. Classification (NCBI taxonomy): domain Eukaryota; kingdom Metazoa; phylum Arthropoda; class Insecta; order Coleoptera; family Elateridae; genus Sinelater; species Sinelater perroti. The sequence continues at coordinate 128,768 of JARFIY010000248.1, read as the reverse complement.
AGGACTCTCCGGAGTGTCCAGCTTGCAGCGGATTAGAGGAAAATGCGGAACATGTATTTTTCGCCTGCCCTAGGTACGAAGTATACCCTCACGATCTGGAGGTAACACTGGAGCAAAGCATTACGCCCGAGACGTTGATTGAGTCGATGCTATCCTCTGAAGAACCTTGGAAAGAAACGACCATTTTTGCGACTAAAGTTTAAGAGGACCGAGCTTAAGAAGACTCAACAGGAAGTTAACGATAAAAGTTTCTGATGCTCCTGATTTTCTCCTATTACAAGAGGATATAAAAAGAAGAGCAAAAAGGAAGGAGCTCACCGAATCCTGACAATATCAATAACATCATGGTAAAAGCAGAGACATAGGAAGGCTCAACAGAGAAGGAAGAACTTAACAACTAACACCTCCCCCAAGAAGTAATGCCTGACGGCTGTGCCACGGGGGATATAGGCTGGTTGTAGAGAGGTTGTTTTTAGTCAATATTGCTCTTGGCAAGAAAAATGCCAAGATCTGGTCTTTTCATCTGATCAGTTTGGTTGCGTAAACACTCAGCAACCTGGCGAGCCCAACACAACGTGCTTAAATGCATTTTTTCCTCTCAATTAAAAAAACCATACATACATACATACATACATACATACATACATACACACACGCGCGCGCGCACGCACACACGCACACACATACATTTATATGGCATAGCCACAAAAGAAACATACATTTATTTTTAGTAAATAGACGAGTTTTCTGTTTCAATTTTTATTGCACAAATACATATAAATTTATTTTATATTATGGTCTACATTGTGTTTTACAAAATTTACAGTAATTAAGTACAAAAAGCTACTAATAATAAATGATAACACAATAGTAGTTACCTATTTAAAGGTAATGTTGGTTAAAGATAAAGTTGTCAAAAATGTGATGTGATGATTTAGAGAAAGATGCTAAAATTAATTTTGTAAAACAAATACATACTACATGGTTGGTTAGTTATTTAAAAAAAAAACTACATAAAGAATTAATGAGATTGATGTACAAAAATAAATTTATTTAAGGAAAAAATTAGAGGAAATGTATAACACATAACATCATAGCTATAACATTTCCAAAAATACACAAACTACTACAAATAGGTAATTGTTCACATATTATTAAGAATACAACAGCAATAAATTACAAATTAAAACTTACAATGTGATGCATCAGAGTATTTAGGTGCATTTATTATCACAGTTGTTACTTTTGCACAATTATTTTGTAAAAATTCTAAAAGTACAAGCTTAAAATTCATTTTTTAATCAATAAGAGTAACACAAAAAATACTGTACACAACGGAAAGCACGTCGTTCAAACATTATAGTGGCACCGACTACACTGTTCTTCCTTTGGTAACCAATTTAAAAATAGAGAGCAGTTTGTTTGGATCTTTAAAAGCATTAAAAGGTCATTTTAAATATTTACATAAAACATAAATCTACCGCATTAGTAATTATAAGGTACAACATTTATGAAATAAAGCCAACATATGAGAACTATTTTTCAAGCTTTCGCCTTGCATTTACTGTTTTCCCAGAACTATCTGTAACACTGGTTCTCTTCGGCCGTAGTATGAAGTTTAGATTGTATGCTGTGTTGACTGCATAATATACATTAGCGTTAGGAGGCAACACCATTTCTAAAAAAGATCACAAAGGTTTTTATTTTGGCAAAATTTAAATCACCTATATTATTATTTTAAGCTAGCAAGTAGTATTAGAAATTTATCAAAATATTCTATACATAAACCTGGTATCCAAAATTAAAAATATTCAGTTCAATTAGCAACTTATCCTACAAACAATAAAAAACAAAAAACATGTTTTACACAAACACATTATCGTAATACAACTATGACAATAAGCAAAATTATTAAAACATGAAATATTTATAGATATTCCTATGATCTAATAACCACACAAGACTCGCACCTGATGTAGTATACCAATTGTGAAATCTTCCAGAAACTCCACTTCATAGATTAAACCCATACAAGGATCTAAAATTATCTGATAAAAGCCAACAAAGTGTAGTTGACCTCCCTAAGACATCCTACATGCAAAAACCTCATTGGTTATTCCAGGTACCAAATATCTTACCTTCAAGATATTCATTCAATGTATAGTTAGAAGGAGACACCAGACTGAAGTTAAGAGGTGACAACCAAATCCCCATGCACAGTAGCAATTAAATCGAGACAGGCTCATAGGCTTACTACTTTGTCTGCATTTTAGTCAATAGTAACATATGAGAAAGGGGAAACCAAATAAAAATGTGCAACCTATATTGCCATAAAAAAAAACAATGAAGGCAAATATTAAATTTGACAATGTAAGTTTATAATTTATTTGTTGGCATTAAAAGGCATAACAATTTTATAAAAGCAATAAACAATTCATAAATAATCAATTAGTTTTATACAACACAGTTTATAAAACCCTCTCTAGCTTTGACAGTTGAATTTATAATATGAATTTGAATTTACAGCAATTCATAACACAACACTTATTATAATTATCTACTGAAAAAAACTGATATATGCTGTCACACTTTTTATGGATCTGGAATTGCCTGATTATGGAACTTCTTATGGTCAATAATTTTTACAGATACAGGCATTTTATATATCTAAAGATTTAAGCAATAGAAGTTAAAAAATTACTCTGTCATTAACTTCTCATCTGTTTATTTCACTAAAATCCTGAATGCTCGACTCTCTGTCACCACTGATTAATATGCCATACACTTAAAATTTATAGAATAATATATTTATTATATATATATTTTTTTATAGAATAATGCAAACTGTAACAAAATATGTTCAGTGGTACCTACAGACAAATTAGTTTTATTTTACAGAATAGAACAATGTAAAAATTAAAAGCTTAAAAAGGTAAGCCATATTAAATGAAACCAAGTTGAATCAATCTAATGCGAGCATAAAATGTACAAATATACTCACATCCATATAAGCACTCAATCACTCACTGCCTGACTCTCACACTAACTCATTCTCACTCATCTTCAGTTCCAGAATTCTGCAAGTTTGTTACTGTACACCTGTAATTTCACAAACCCTCACAAGAAGAAATCATAGGGTGTAAGATCGCAGAACCTTACCGGGCATTCTTGGTCACTGTGTAAAGAAATTACTAGTAAACTGTTTCATAACAAAAACAAATCAGACAATATATACTGATATACTGGAAAAGCAACCAATGCTAAATTAATTGGAATAATAATAGATAACAAAAATTATAAGAACAGGGCTGCCAACTTCAAAACAAAAAAGTGTCACTTGATTCAAATTTGGGGTCCTTTATAGAACACTATATTGATATAATGATTATCAACATAATATTACAAATCATTTTAAAACCAATTATGTATTTCTTCTATCCACATAATTCGTTTTTGAATATAAATACATTTTTTCTTGTGTTTTAAACCTAAGAATCAAGAATGTCCAAATATCAACAAAATTTGAAGTGAAAAAAAGTAAATGAATGTACAGTTCAATGTTGCTTCTAAAAATTTAGACCTTGATGACAAAGAAGGTCATCTTACTGGTGTTGATAACAAATTAAAAGTCATCATTAAAATTGACCCACTCAAAACTACACAGGAGGTTATAAAAGAACTTGGCATTGAACATTCCGTGATTGTTCGCCGCTTGAAACAAATTGAAAAGGTGAAGAAACATGGAGAAAGGGTGTCTTAACAACTGAATCATTACCAAAGAAATCGTTTGTTTTACGCAACAAAAACAACAAATTTCTGGATCAAATTATAACATATCATAAGAAATGGATTCTTTACAACATCAAAACATGAGTGAACAAGAAAAAGCATGAAAGGTTTAAAAAAACTAGATTGTATCAAAAAAAAAGGTCATAATGACAGTACAGTGTTCTAAGACAAAATTATCGCCGCAGAATATTGTCAAGGAATTGGTACAATGTATCAAAAACTGCAATGTATTTGTTTGGTATTGGTCAACAGTAAAGGTCAAATCTTCTTGCATTATGACATTAAACCTCATGCTGCATAACTGATGTTTCAGAAAGTCAACAAATTAGCAAAAAAAAATTCCATACACACTGAACCTTTCCAACTAATTATCACTTCTTAAAATATCTTGACAATTTTCCGCAAAAAAATGCTTCTCAAAACAGAAGGATACTGTAAACGCCTGAGTTCTATCGACTTCAGAAGCCTGGAGTCATGTACCAAAATAAACAAACTGGTTTCTCGTTGGTAAAAATATAGACTGTAATGTAAAAAAAAAATTTTGATTAATAAAGTTTCAATTTAGCCACGTTGGGATTAAAAACCTGCATTATTAAAAAAAAATACATTTTTACCTTTATCTGGTAAAACTTGAGCAAGAGAGTAAGTATCTGGATTCCCTTCAAGGCACAATTTCAGCATGGCATTTCTAATAACTTGAGGTGTCCGTTCATTATTGCTAAGCATAATACTTTTGTATAACACAATTCCATCTGTCTCTACACAATCTGTCTCATAAGTTACTTTAATTATATAGAAATCAGGACTACTTTTCTGTGAATGGCTAGGACTCATTGTTCCTGTACTTGTGGGCACCTGTAATTTATTGTTAGCACTTCCTGAATGAGAACTATTCAAAGAAACGTCCAGTGAAGGCAAAGATGAACTGCTACTTGAATTAGACATTTGAGATGGACTCAACTTGCGGTCTATGCTATTATGTGGTGAACTTGGCATACTATCAATATCACAATAAAATTGCGAACTATTGCTGCTGGAATTACTAGCAATAGAATCGTTTTTCTTGTGGCCAGAACTTTTTTTTCTGTTTTTATTGGTGCTACTGCTACTACAATTTAAGGAGGGTTCAATTTGACATGTAAGCTGATATGCTTCTCGATCATCCAAAACTAACAATGAATCAAACCATCTGTCAAACACAGGATCTTCTGGTAACTGATATGCATTTGCAGCCCCTTGAAGCAACTTAATCTGAGCCAAAACTTCAAACTCCTTCCTTCTTTTATCAAAATTTATCAAACCATCTGCTATTGTGTCAGGAATAGCTGTGTCAATCATAGTTAAATCTGTTAAGAATGTTCCTAAGTATGGAATTGTTCCAAATGATATATTTGCAATATGATTATTCTGTTTTTGAAACACTTTCTGTAACTGCTTGTCATTTTCACCAACTGTGTCAGCAAACTTAGCTGTACCTTCACGCATCAACAATTCCCTTTGTGCCCACTGATTATTGTCTTCACTAAATATCCTGGCTAATTCATCAAATAGCTCAATTTTCTCCTTAGACATGGCTTGCCACGTTTTTTGTAACCTGTATATAGGATTACTTTGCAAACCACTAATTATAGCTTTGAGGCTGGAGAAATTCTTGAGCACCCTGAGTTCCTGCGCTATATCAATCCAGCACGTGATTATCTGTGCTCTCTCAAAAGATTTCAATTGTGGGTCGACTAGAATAGATGAGATTACTCGGAAGGATACAGCATTAAATTGATTCACTGTAGCTAGAACAGTTGCAGCTTCATGTGATCTACTTTTGTCCCGTCTAGACCACACTGCACCAAGACACTGATGTGGGACTAACTTCTTAAAAAGTTCCTGCAAAAAATAAAATAATCAATAACAAAACTTTGGATTGAAATTGAAGTAACAAATAAGCACACAATCATCACTTCAAGATTGTAATAACATCTCCATTAAATTTTTATTTCTATTTGTTACTAACTATAAACTCTTGAAAACTTTTCCTACTTTAGAAAATTAAACTTATTTAGTTACTAATATAATTTATCTACATATGTAATAGAAATATTTAGAAGCTTGTGCTAAAGTTCATAATATAAATGATACATACATTTTTTGGTCATCAAAATATATATATATATATATATATATTTTTTTTTTGAATCATTCATTGTTTGGTATGCTTTGTAGACAAAAAATGTCATTGGGTCATTTTATTTCGAAAGTGAGGCTGACAATGCGATTACTGTGAATTCTGAACGATACCGCGGCATGATTAATGACTATTTCTTCCTGAAACTTAATCAAACTGACATAAATGATATTTATTTTCAACAATATGGCCAAACATGCCACACAACACGCGAGAATACCTTTAGACATTTTTGTGGGGATGTCTGAAAAGTAAAGTATACGCCAATAAACCAGCCTCCATTCAAGACCTCAAAATAGGTGGGTGGGTGGTTGCGTGGATGCGTGTTCTCCTTCCTATCCTCCTTGAGAGACACTAATCTAGACAAAATAAAAAATTTCCTTGCTTTGGAATTCAAATTCTTTGATTTATTGTAATTAGCTTTACCAATATCATTTCTTTTTAGAATCTCGTAATCCAAAAGCCTTCAAAGTTCTTCATCTCTTATTTTCTTCAGACCATATATTTCAGTCTATCCTCACTTTCACTATGTACATTTGCATTACACATGTGACTACTGGTCTGAGAGTTATTTTGTAAATTTCTGCTTATAATCTTGGTTTGTAGAAGTGTTATTTTTGTAGTATTTTCAATGCCTTTACTAAATTCATTGTGCAATCTCATTTTTTCTAATTTTCAGTTACTTCATACTAGTATTTTCTAACTTTAAATTATCTTCTGTTTTCATTTTTAATCTCCCTGTTCATTTGCATGTACTTTGTTTTCTGCTAGCTTATTTCTAATTCTTTTTTCTGCAGTTCCTTCTGTTTCTTATTAGTATAGCAAGATAATTTGCATAGTGTCACTACTTAGGTTACCTTGTTCAATATTGATCTTTCAAAATAACAATCCTTCATTACTTCATCTAATACAATATTAAATGTCATAACTAAAGCAGGGAAGACGAAACTGGACAAGATCAAAAATGAAAAAATTAGGGAAGAATTAGAGCAGAAGGCAATAATAAATATAGGAGGCATAAAGCAGCTGAAATGGTTCGAATACATTTGCTGAATGGACAAAGAAATAGTACGGGGGACAGGAAGGAATAGTAGAAATGGGTGGAGTCGACAGCCGACGTCCAATAACAGGGCAAAAGGATTAAGAAGAAAAAAGAAAGAACTATCTCCTTGTTTTACAATTGTTTTCTTCAATATTTGTACTTACTACATAATACGAGAATTGCACTGAAAATCTTGCATTCAGCTAAAGATTCTTGTGTCTGAGCTCTTTTATACCCTGCTTAGTGCAATGACTTGTACTAATTCTGCCATTTTGTAATACTTCAATTTTCTTCATTGGCTAAGTTTTTATCTTTCCTTGTTATGTTATTTTTTCGTAGTTGCTAGTTTAGTAAAATAATTTGAGAAATCAACTGTTTGTCTTTCTTAATGCTAATATTATTTATTCTAAGCCAAAATACTTTTCTTTGTTAACAGGAATATAAATTTATTATTTTTGGCTGTTGGCAATATCTAATGCATTGCTGTGATATGTTTAAAATGATCCAGAAATAATGCAAGAAGACATCATTTTTGGGACAGGATTTAAATAGCACATAACAGTTTTTCTAGTAATATAGCAATTCCCAAATTGAACATTATAGTAAAGATGCAAGAAATCGTATATACTAATACTAATTAATATTTGTTACTGACAAGAATTACTACTTTAGTGATATACTTAGAATCGAATAAGTTGGCATTTTTCTGATAGATTCGAGTAGGTAGAAAGAATTCAATGGTGAAAACCAAAATCTAGAACAAGTAATATGTATGTATAATACAAACTTACCATATCCATCCTGGTGAGTTGTTCAGCAAAATGTCGAACAGGTACATCTGGTAATCGATAAGTTTTCCATCCACCTGTGGCCACTGTACGCATTGCAAAGGCAGGTGGGGGAGTCAATAGTGGATCCACACGAGGCTCCCTGCTGTATCTGTCCAGCCTATGTCTAACTTTGGCTTCCAACTCTGTGGCAGGCAGATGGTCCTCACAAAACTGCAGCAATTGCTTTAGAGTAGAATGGGATGGGGGCTCTTTGAAATCTTCAGGGTAACTATCTAGCCATACATGTAGTGCAGATATCAACGTCCTGTAAGCAAATTTAATTAACTAAAAATATTTATGAATCATAGAATTTTATGTATTTTAGTTTTATTCTTGTCATCATATACTTAGTTTTTAAATAAAGGACCAAACCTTACTTTCTGTGCTGCTCATGACTATCAGGCTTGCCATTCAAAGGAGTGGCCAATTCTTCATAGCGTTGTAAAAGAAGCTTTAGTACATCTTTGGGATTAGAAAAACTGCGATAAGTAGCCAGAAAAACGTTAATGTAAGTTGTTTCCAATTCGCCGTCATCTGTTGCTAATGCCTCCACCAGTTTCTTTAGAGTACCAGCTTTGACAAACCTCACACGAACGGTTTCCCATTCCAAGTGTGAAATTTCGTCATCGGAATCCTAAAACATAATCAATTGATCATTTTATGCTAAAAAGTGCGACTATAAATTACAAGTGTAATAAAATATTAGTGCAAACTTCTCTATTTCATCAATGAAGAAAATATAAACTAACAATATAATTTGATTCATGGTTTTCAATTTAATAGAAAACTATATTTTTAGTATAATGATTAACCATATATTCTTTGCAATAAATGTCACAACCGTAGTAGCTCAAACTACAGGTAAATTCTTATATCAAAATGGCTGTTCTCAGATTACTAATTTGTTTTTTGAGTACGAATATTGAATTCTTGACGTTTCCTACACAACCGCAATAAATACCTTTAGAAGGAAGAGTCTTCCAAAATTAAGTTCTTGACTCACTTGCCTCAAAAAGATTTAACATAATGAAATATCATCTGAAAAAATCCATTCATGAAAAAGACTATAGAAAGAAATGTTTAAAAATTTATTAATACTTTATGGTATTCAGATTTTCATATAAAAATATTTTATTAAAAAGAATCACTACATTACGATTACATTATTTTTTAATATACAAACAAAATCAGTTTCTCTGAGATTTTTTAAATATAATTAAAATATTTCTTATATACGAATCATATTTGAATGTCTTTCATGCATTATACTAAAATAATAAAACATAATTAAAACTAATTATCAATTAAATAGTCAAAATGTAAACTATACACAGAAAATCAAAAAGCAGATTTTTTCTTTTCATAAACGTTTAACGTAAACTTGTCCTTGCTCGCAGTATTATCCATGAGGTGTATTTATTATTACATACAATAGATAGGAAACACGGTTAATTTAACTTAATCTCACACAAGAAAGAGCAATGTTACAAAAAAGTTCAACCTTCCAGATAATTCACCAATATTATGCAACTAGCGCTACACCTTTACGTTGGCAAGATAATTCTCGTTTACCCTATGAACCAAAAAACCCTTATATGTTTCAAGGTAAATAATATAAGTGAATAATAAGTGAATTGGTCAACGATTGACACTTTAGTTCAGAAGAAAGCCAGGTTCGTCAGAAACGGTCAGATAATAAATCCCAAGTCACAACGCAATCGAGTCCAATAAACAAAGCTAAAGTTGTAAGCACGAAATCAACACGAATACAGAAAGATGCGCAGTAAACGCAGTAGTTTAACGTACTGCAGTATTGCACATTGTGTCTAGCCTTGGCGTCACTATTTGGCTAGGATGGCGTGTCTATCCGTCTCACTCATCTTGGTAAAAGTGGCGTCACTATCTGTCTCGCTCACACTTGGCAAAACAACGTCACTATCCGTTTCACTCAAACTTGTACCTTAAAACTAGGGACTTAGAGAAAGCCTAGCGTGCATTAGAAGCATTTTAACTAAGTAAAAAGAATTAGCTTGAGATCGGATTACTTTAGAAAAAAAATTTTTTTCTTATTTAAGAATTAATTTAGCAACTGTCATACCATTTTGGAATCCGGACTAAATACGCCATCTTTTTAAAGTCACTTGCCAAAATAGCGTTGTACATTTTTTTTCAGCACAGTTAGTTAAAGTTGGGCGATGTACACGGTTGGGTAAAAAAGTGATATTTTCTTTAAAACTGAGGCAGTTGTGTTTTAATTTTAGACTGTAAATTACAGAAGGGTTATTCAGGGTTACATCACACACAAAAAAATAAAAACAATAAAGATTTGTAGTCACAATACTTGAAAGATCATCACAGGGTATCAGTATTCTCGATTTTTTTTGCCTATAATTTTAAAAGTACACGACTAAGATTTTTTTTTAATTTTTCTGATAACTGTCACTACCTAGTCTATCACCCGTTTCCGGCTTGACATTGATTTTGATTTTTGAGACACCCTGTATATCGAAAAGTTTTCAGATTTCTAGAATTAAATAGTTTCAAATGTAATAAATTCAACCAAGTTTACTCAAATTGACGTAACCTGATATTGTTTGTCAGTATAACAGTCAACAGCAATTTATAAATATGCTGGGAATAGTAGATATAATTTGCGTTGACATACATCAATTCAAAGATAACAAAATCACATTTTAGGCATATTTTCGAAAGAAACACGCCAAGGAAAATAAGTTTACCTTATATTAAAAAATTCAGAATGAAACAAATGTGTCAAAAGTAGTATACCCAGTTTCATACAGAAATTTTATGTATGAGTAAAATCACTCAATATTGGTTACAGAACAATTTTAGAAAAATTTGATTTTGTTACTTTTTTCCCCCTAGATAAACAGAACAAAACTAGAAAAAAATATATTTCTCTTCCTCATGATAGCCATTGTTTATCGTGACCGACGCTCATTTTCCGTTAACCGCTATCTACAGAAATTCAAACATCTCTTCAGCTAAAAGAAATACCGACATATATATAAACCAGCTTACAATTTCCAACGATATTTTTACAACAAAGATAAAATGGAAAATTGAAACGGGAAATTCGACTTTTTTTCACGAAAATGCAATTATCCGGATACAGATTATAATATAACAGAAAGAATTTTAATAATTAAAACTTCTAACTTGGGTGTCTTACACCAAGAGAATTTACAGCCAAAAAATCATCCTTTCGAATTATGCAGGGATCATTAATATCGCTGAATTTCAAAAAAACGACCAAAATCAAGAGAGGTTAAAACTATGTGTCTAGAGAGCACCAAAAATCTGATAATTTGAAAGAAATAAATTCTAATAAAAAAACATGGGGCCGGCGAAGAGATTGCTCTGTAAGCAATCCCAGAACGAACTTAAAAGACCTTTCGATTTCGATTTCGAATTTCGGGAAAATTCGAAATCGAATATCTCGAAAATTATTCGACATAGAATTTTTTCGACTTCATTTTCGAATTCAGCGTAAAATTTCCTATAAGAATCACATTTAAAATCGTAATGTCGAAAATTTTCCCGAAATTCGAAGTCGAATATCTCGAAAACTATTCGAGATAGAAACTTTTTGATTTCGATTTTGAAATCAGCGTAAAATTTCCTATAAGAATCCATTTTAAAATTTTAAAAAATCCATAATTTTGTGACAGCGACAGACAGACCGACAGACATATAGAATTCAGTAACGAACTTTTTAAGTTCGTTGAAAATCTGGTGTAAACATCACACGATTTTCCTTATCCTATTATTATATATTATACCGGGTCCATCGTCTCGGCCCTGCGCTGCGCTCGTCATGGAACTTGTTATTTTAGAAAAGAACGAGGCGCGAGTCCAACACTCAAAAGCTGATTAAAATAAACAGTACAAGACAATAATTGACTCCTACTTAAAATTTTGCTACGTCACTGAAGGTAACCTTGCAAGCTCGTCCGCACAGCCTTCCCCATTATCGCCTGCGTGCTCCCTCCTAGCGCGCTGTGACTGGTCCGTTTAATTAATTTTTAATCGGCTATAACCTATTTATTTGAGCTCGGATCAAAAAATTTAATTGTAATTTTTTGTTCGTCTCGGTCTGATCTATCCGGTAATATAAATTTCCCGAAACATTTTATGAACACCCGGTATATTAAAAATCCTGAGCTCAATTTTTTTTCGAGTTCCTATTTTACCAACTTTTATTTTAAATTCATGTTTATCTCATGATAACAAATCATTTTTATTCTCATAAATTTTTTCTATCTTCAACCGTTTAAATTCGCGACCGCTTTGTGACCGATTTCGCGACCTTGCGACCAAAAGGCTCGGCTGATTTTTACCAAAAACACACACACACACACACTGCTTAATTTGTAGCCAAAAGTATTATTTTCCCTTGGTTTACAAACTATTGTATATGTAAATTCCAGGTAGTAGCCGTCTGTAACTGCTCATTGACGAAATATGGCAGTTCTAATTTACTCAATATTGTTCTCATCAATGGCACCGTTAGAATTTTCTGTGAATTGCTCTGTAGGTTTTCTTCAGCATACCATCTTATCACGATGTCCAGAGCCTCCTGCATAAGTTCTAAAACTGCATTGGAAAATTTGATGAGTAATACTACGTAGTCAGTATACCCTTAAGTGTAATAGCCTTGGATATTTAACTCACCAAAGAACTTGTTTACCACTCCTCTTTGCATGCACCCGTTAGCAACAATTATCTCCATCGATTAACCAGATAGGTTCGAATGTATCTTTCTCTCATGCAACATATATATATATATATATATATATATATATATATATATATATATATATATCCATCTGCAGACGGTGTCTTCTGTTCTATATCTTCTCAACACGACTAATACTGACTTATAGATGTAATACAAAGTTCCTATAATGTCGAAAAAGTTAGCTTCCTGTTAGCATTTAATTTCGTAAAATTTTCAGATATTTTTGTTACTCTCCCACCAAAGCACAGTGGGACAGATACCCGGTAAATGTGGACAAAATTGCAAATTATGAATTTTAGAGAATAACTCTATAATGCGGCGGCATTTAACGAGAAAGAGTAGGGTTGTTAGGAAGTGCAATTAATTTTAGCTGAAAGGGTCGTACTTTTGCTCAGTAAGTAGATGAAGTTAGTGTCTCAAGTTTTCCAGTAGGTTTGGTGGATAATGTTAACTGTGATAAATTTAAAGTGTTGTTGTCTCAACTGAAATTGTGCATATACTTCAATGCATAGAATCTTGGATAAGTGACAACTTCTCTATTTGTTTAGACGTATCATTCAAATAAACTTTGCCCTTTAAAAAGTATATTTCTTGTAGGCGTACAAAATTAGTCACGCTTAGTCACGTTGTAATTTTTGTACAGAATGTAAGTTTATGGTTATAGAAATGTGTCAAAAAAATTAGCTGCTTAAATCTGCCATTTTAGGAAATATTCGCAAATTTGTGTTGCAAATTATAATGCGTCATATTTATATTACAGCACTTACTATAAAACGGAAGGATTTGTTTGAAATTTGGCAAAGTGAAACAGGCAAGGATGCAAGAGATAAATGGCAGCATCTTCAAAATTTTATAAAAAATCTTTTAATGTCTGAAGGGCATTCAGAAAAAATTTTAAAAGACGCGGAATATCGAATTTAACCAGTTATCGTTCTCTTAAACAAAGATTTTCTCAGTCCTTCTAGCAGCTTTCCACTTTTTAGTGAACGAAGTATGTCGTTGGTAGACACGGAATATCGAATTTACCGTGTCTACCAACATCTCATGCGGGTCGACCTGAAGCAACTTTTGAACAATGTTCTGATCGGACAAAAAGAAAAAAAACCAAATCTCTACGGGAAGCATTTGCTCCACAAGAATTGGCATATGCTGCGCAAATGGGCTTTTGAACATCCGGTGAAGGTGATGCTGCACAACTGATCAGTGAAGTTGTTAATACTACACCTACAAGAGCATCACGTATAAGAGAGGCTTGGAAAAATCGCGAGAAACATTTACAAATGGTGTACACAGATGATGAAGCTTTGACGCTGTTTATCGATACTAAACTTACAAAAAGGCAATACCAAAAAATAAGAATTGAATCGAAATTAAAAAACGCGAACATATTTTCAAGCTACCACTTCCTCAGGCGCGCGAAAAAAATGCTATCCTAATAAAGAACTTGTTGTTTCGGAATGTGTGGCTGAAATAGACCTACAAGCATTTCTAGACCATACTGCACAGAGAATAATTGAATACCAATATGAGATTTTTGATATTGTACCTATTGATATGTCCAATTCACTTGTTTTAATTTTAAAATGGGGTTGCAACGGGAGTACAGGTCACAGTGAGTATAAACAAAAATTTGTGGGTGAAACAAGTGACTCCGATATGTTTATGACGTCATTCGTGTTTATTCAACTGTTTGGCACAATAGGAGATGGACACAAAATTATAGTATGGCAAAATCCACGTCCCTCATTTGTGCGATACTGCAGACCGACAAGGATACAGTTCAAAAAAGAAACTGCAAATTTAGCCAGGGAAGATTGATCTTTTCACCATGTTGCTCGTTTCATCGGATCCATTAATAACCGCAATGAGAACACTACCTCAAAAAAAAAAAAAACAGAAGAGCAATAGATTCAGATGTGGTAGCCGTATTAGCACCCCCAGATGACGTGGAAATCATCTCCGAGTCAATTTTATCGACTTCGGAAGAAGAAAGCGTTAATGAAACCACTAAAGACAGTGATAATAGTGTTTAAGTTAATGTCAAAGCAATATTTATAACAATTATTCTATTTTTTGTTTAAATTATTTCAATTTTGATCAATTAAAACACATTTTGATGTGTTAGCTTTCTTAAATAATGTTGTCCACATTTACTGGGTATCTGGCCCACTGTGCAAAGGTATGTTTTTCGAAATTAAGGATATTAATAATCCCGTTGAAAATGAATACGACAAGTCAACTCAAGTTAAAAGTATGACGAATTAGAAGTTTTCTATTAATTTATATCCAAAAAATTTATTTTGAAAAAAATATACCTGAATTTTAGGTTTCCATATAAAACGTCGATACAAATTTATTTGAAACAACATTTTTTCGCGTGTTTATTGCTATGAATATTTACAATATGTTAACTATATTAACATTCAGTAATTTATTTGAATTTTTACGTAACATGAGGAAGTGATACCCTTAAGCATTACTTCTTTATCTTATAATAAATTATTATATATTGCATTAGCTTGAAATTAACTTAAAACTTAGAAATTCTAAAACTAATCTTAGATTAATCTAACCAGGTCTAGCGGATTGAATGTTTGGAGTCGTTTGTCAAATTGTCTTTCTAGAAGAGCAGCAGCTTAATGATTAGTGTGAGCACTAAGTGTTGCTGGTTGCTGGTAGTTGGTACTGGCGCGTAGAATTTCTTCCTTAACTGAAGGGACAGGTAGATCTTGTTAAAGTAGCCAATTAGGGACGTACCTAGGAGGATTGGCTATTAACCGTATTATTTTATTTTAGAATATTTGCAAAATTTCCAGGTTGGAATTGCTGGAAGATCTCCATAATTCGATTCCACAAGTCCATATTGGTTTCAAAATAATTTATAGAGTACTATTTTATTTTGAAGTGATAATTGAGAGTTTCTTCCTATCATCCAGTACATGTTACGGAGTTTTAGCCTAAGTTGTAATCTTTTCTTCATTTTGTGAGTCTTCCGGGTCAGGCGTCGGTCTAAATGAATTCCTAGGTATTTTACACTATCTTGTTGTGGTATGAAAGTGTTATTCAACGTTGCTGGTGGGCAAGTTTCTTTCCACAGAGCGAAGATTACTTGAACCGATTTTGATTCCTTCACACGTATTCGCCATAGTTTGAGCCATTCTTCTGTTTTTATGAGATTTTGTTGAAGTATCTGCGATGCTGTTTGGGGATCGTTATGTGATGCGAGGATTGCAGTATCGTCTGCGTATGAAGCTACCAGCGTTTCAGGTGCTGTTGAAACAAAATATGTAATATTTAAGTATCTATAAACTCATTTTTTATTTATGCCTTTATCTCCTTTAATTCAAAAGATATTCGAGTTTGACAATCAGCGATTATGTAAAAAACCAACTCGCAATATCATTTTGATCAAAAACGGGATACCAGGGTAATTTGGGCTATAATTTTGCCGTTTATGTGTTGATCAGTGTTTCAAGAAAATAACTTCTTGTCATGGTATAGATCAAATTTCAGTCTGGAAGACGCTTCGAGTTCAGTATGCCCATTCTCGTCTCTTACGAAAAAAAAACATCGTTGCTATCACGAAAATGCTCGAATCCAACAGGCATATAACTTATTGACAAATATAAATATTTGAACTTTCCCGCATGGGAAATTCATACCATTCTTCAAGATCACCTTCCCTTTGAGCATCATATGCCATAATCGACAAGCAGATGGCGTTGCGAGATGCGCAACAAATTTAAAAATTAAAGACCACACTATGTCAACAATATCACAATAGATGAGAAACACTGGTTTTATTTTTATGATGTGCTTAGTAAAGCCAAAAACAAAGTTTTCAAACTACGGGGACCTTTTAATAGCGTGTAATGACAAAGATGCTCAGATTATTGAGAAAACATAGAAGATTTGATTCGACCGACGACTGATGCATATAATATGGTGGAAAGTATTTTGAAAGCTTATAAATATTAATTATACAATATTGCAAAATTATCCTAGTACCCTATCCCGAAATAATATATTTATCCGAAAAATAACAAAATAAAGATAATGTGGAATCTAATTTTACTGTTGATTTTGTAATATGAACGAAAGGCACACTAATATTACATCAAATAAGCTCATCTTAATTATCCTGCTACATATACACTAACCGAGAATGATGAAGAAGAAACAGATTTGGTTGGTCGGTGGTACCGCACTTTTTTGAGGTAGACGGTGTAGACGGCACCGTCCGTTTTTTCTTCGCCCCAAAGTCGCCATGTGGGCTGCTGGAACAAAAAAATTACACTAAAAACGTTTTTCAAAAAAAGCTCATAGATTCTATTTCATTTATTAGTTTGTACTACTACTATTCATTTTACAGTTGATAAAAGAAAACAAAAGAAAATACTAAGGTTATACAATACCGTTCTGATAAATAATCATTCTTTAGACAGCAACGAAATATAATCTAAATATACATTTTTTTTTTTTTGTAATTACATCTTAAATTTCTAACAATACAAGCTATAACACCATACAGTCAGTTAAGTAAGAGCGTATTCGGGTTAATGTGGAGAAAAAATTATTTAAAAACATATTCAAATACATTGTACTCCCTCAGAACAAAGATGCTATTGTATCAATGATGTGTCCAGTCACCACCGGCGTCGATTATTGCCTGGCATCTTCGAGGCACGCTTTCGACCAAATTGGCGGCAAGGGCCTCTAAATGCGACGAATTTCTCGTGTTAACTGCTTCAAAGTGAATACTTTTCTTCCACGAAGCTTGTGCTTAATGTATGCCGATACATTCTCAATCGGATTTGCATCGGGCGATTGCGACGGCCAATCAAGTGTAATAATGCCAGACTGCTCTTTCCATTCGATGCAAAGCTTGCTGCCGTGTTTGGGGTCGTTGTCCTCTTACAAGATATAGTCCTCATTTTTCTTGATGAACCAACGTTCGGCAATCGGTAACATATATTTCATATAAATCTCACTTTTACTGGGTGTTTAACGGTCTGCTATACGAACCTGTTAGTTGAGGTTGACCAGGCTCGTTGGACAATAACATACCCTCAAACAGAAACTTAGTCCGTAAAAATTACATTGCTCCAATTTCCGTCGATATTGCCCTTTATCCAAGCGAGTCGCTTCGTCACATGATTTTCACCTAATAAAGGTTTCTTCGCTGAACTATGGCACTTGATATCATGCACATGGAGATGGGTTCCGATAGCAACGTACGATATAGATACACCTTTCTGTTTCAATTTTGCTGCTCCTTGGCGCAATGTTAAGCGTACGTGGCACTCATAGTGTTTTACGCGTTTCTCTAACAATAAAAATAATTCAATGCCAACTGCATCTTTCGAGACAAAGCATCGAGGACAAAAGTTCCCTCTATCGACTCACAAAAGAATTAGGGCGATACCAAATGCTAAATACGCTGAATGCGCTCTTAACTGACTGTATTCAAAGGAAAATTTATATGAACTACTGTATGTATAATGTAAAAATCTAACTCTAGTTCAATTGTAGGTTAATGTTTTCAAATTTTAATCAAAGATAGCATTAATACTCTATTACATTAGAATTTGTGTTATTTAAGGTTATAAAACATGTAGTTGTTTGAAAATAATAGAGAATCAAAAGTGAAAACATGTAAGACTAGTTTTGGTTTAATATTTTTAATCAGATACTCACAGACTATAAGAATTGTTTGATAATTAGGGCAAATTTAATATATGATGGTGCCACACTTCCTTTGCTAGCCTTAGAGCAAATAAAACTAGATTTATTTACTTTTAAGTTGGAGACATTACGACAGATAAATTAAAACGGATGTATCAATTTTATTCTACAGACATTTGAAGTTAACAAAGCACTTATAAAAGTGAGCAGATTCGATGGGATTTAGGGGTTACACATAGAAAAAAAATTATTACGCATTCATGGTTTTTACTATTAAGGTGGTGCAAAAGATTTTTGTTTTGTAATATCAATTTTTTTCATATACTGTAGAAAGCACAAAATTAAAAATAAAAATGTATACCATGTAGCTATGAGCTAAATCTTCTATGTCTCGTTAATACCACTCTTGTGGCTTGGAATCAAAGAACTGATATAAGAAGAGTATCTTATATTTCTTATAAGTTGGCAAAGTTGATATCCGACCAGAAAGCATACCATAAATTAGAACAGAGGGTGACTCGATGATGCCAAATCAAGACTGTAGGCGGGGTGCAGTAATAGCTCGATTTCATCGAGTTTCCCTAATTCCTGCCGGGTTCTTTGGGACGTATGGGATCTAGCATTATTCATATGCAGCAGCACCAGTCTTCGACTAACCATACTAAATTATCGTTGTTCTAAGATAATGTAAGTAATGCTGAAAAATGGCTACAACATAAAAATGAAGATTTATTAAATAGTTGAATTGTTTCAACAGTTTATTTAAAGCCAAATCTAACTCAAAAAAAACTGTTTGCAGCACCCTAATGTGTTTCTATAAGGTACACCACAAAGAGCGTCGAATTTATATTGGGCGGCATTTTTTTAAATTTAAATTTGGGAGGCTTGTTCTCATCACTTATATATAATTATAAGTAATTTCTTGGTTACATAGCCAACTATGATTCCCATTAGAAAATCACATCTCAAAACTCTTAAGAGGTAAAAAAAGTACTTTTAACAATATCGGAATCCCCGTAAGAACCTGCGTCAAAAACGTTCTTACAGTTTTAAAAAATATTCATAAACAAGGAAGTTATGGCACTTTATAGAAATCGACCTAAAATGACTTTTGGCTTGCATCTCCAAAACGGTTAGAGGTAACGGGAATGAGGTTTGCGCTAATCGATTATTTTTTTTAAACGGATCCATAAATGCGTAACTATTTTGTTTTATTCATACGGAAATAGGTGTAACCCCCAAATCCTATAGCAGCTGGGACACCATGTACTTACACGGGGCCATTGTTCAAGACTGTATTTCTAGTTAAATGAATTTTAAACGTAGCCGAACATGCAGCGAAAATAAAGCTCGTTCTGAATTCCCACTTAAGGTCACCATAATGGATATAGCTAAAACGTACACGGTAATGCTATGGAAGACCATTAAATAAAATTACGTAAAATTACTGACATGATAGACATCTCAGCTAAACAAATACATAAAAATAAAAATTCTGTGCTAAATAAGTGCCGCGTCTCGACTGTAAAATAAAAATACACGTGAAATGATATATTAACGCATTGTTTAGCAATATCTAATCGCAATCTGAAGGACTTCTTGCAAATGATATTGTCGCCATCAGTGGGTATTTTATGGCCTTTGGTTCAACAGCTTAAATACAAATTTAAATTTGTTAGACTACGTGTATAGTCCTCCTCAACGGAAACTAAGTAGAAAAACCAAATTAATTTTCTCCAAAAATGATGTTAACCTAGTGTTTTACCCTAATGGACTATTTCACTTAAAAAATTAAATTTCTATATTAGACAGGTTTTGAAAAAAATATGAGACGTATTTTTCCATTTTCCCAAAGAATAATCATTTTCAGAAAAAAAAAATTAAAAAGGGGTTTGTTTCACACATAAAGTGACGTAATAGGATAGAGAGCTATAGAGAGAGGTATAGACTCTATAAGTGGAAAAATAAAAACAGTGCTAATAAAAAGATAGGCCAATAGCTTCAATCTACAATAAATGTTCTTATTTTATTACTAACAAAATTGCAATTACAAATTTAAATTAAATAAATAATTCTGGATTTCATTTCGTTTTATTTAGGCCAATTTACTTAATTATCTATGCATTTTTAAAGAAATTTCCAGAAATATTTTATTTTTTGTGAAATAATCCATTATCAAACTACTTTCATATAAAGTTATAAAAATACAAATGCCACTAGATTTTTTTAAAGTAATATACATAACAATACAAAAAAGTTTAAAGAGATTTACCATTAGCCTAAAATCCTTTTATCCTGTACTAAAATTTTAGCCAAACAAGAAAATGATCAGGTCACTAAAAGGTCCATTCCACAACTCTGATTGTGAGCCAAAAAGCTTAATAAAAGAGGTAACAACAACTTTACAACAAATGATCAAATTGAACACCACATTCAAGCACAGGTGACATCATTTTTAACCGACTTTATAGATTTCAACAAACGGACCGGCTTTAATTGCTGAAAAGCATTTCTTACACTTTCTTCTAATCCTTCTCAAGTTTTGGGAAGTTTTATGGCATCGATTTTTTACAATTTTTTTTTACAAAACAGAAAACTGGACGTTTGCCGTCTGGGGACCTAGTGGGACATTGCACAGGGCAATAAGTTGATATAAAATTGTTTCCAAAATTTTCTATTAAATATCGCCTTGTAATTTCTATATTGTGGCCTGATACCCCGTTTTACTTAAAAATATATATTTATTGTATAATATTAGGTGATACACCATCATATTTGAATGTATAGGTCTTGATTTATTTTCTCGTTAAAAAAATATGGACCTACATATTAATTTTCGACCAAATATTAAAACCAAATCGACATTGCACACTCCTTTCTTACATTACGTGTTCATTTTTATTTGTATAATGGTGTTCATTATTCCTTGCCTTATCTGTTCATATACTTTTTTATAAAGTTTGAATTTACGATCCATTTTTAAAAATTCCAGCTGTGAAAATTTTGACATCTTTTTGAAACTTCAGGCTTTAGTCCTTATCTTATATGGACGATACTTGTATGTTTTAATGTTCTATTAGCACTTGATTTACTAACACCTATTTCAAGTACCGAAAATTTTATATTTTTATTTATTACAGCATGAACATTGTAAAGCTTATTGTCATTTTTCCCCTTGATTTTCGAAATAAACCAAAAGTCTTTGAGTCACTTTCAAGTACTAGAATTCGGCCCATGTAACGAAGCATATTGGACGTGTGCGAGCCAATTTTACCTACGATCGCAGCAGCCGAGCCGCTCCCTTAAGGTCACACGTGTTTATTTATTTATCAATTTAATATTAATCAAGCGGTTCAACTAATTGATTTGTAAATACGAAAACACAAAGCCACCATTGCATTTTATACTAATCAAGCCACGCCTTTTCAATATCCACAACAAATTGCTCCTATGCAAATTGCTCAGGGCTATCAAGCACAAAGCGCACAACAAAACTGTCAGTATTTGCAACAATTGCCTACAAATAATTTATACCCAAACTCGCCAATAAATAATATTCTACAGACACAAAATCCAAACTCCTCTTATAAACACAATTTAGTACATCAACCGATGCCACAGATTGGTGAATAATCGAAAGAAAAAAAAAGACAACGGAATAATGAAAAGTTGCAAAGTCAAACTAAACAAATCAAAAACACAACTAACTAGCTTTGCCCCCTCAAATAGATATGAAATACTGAGCGATAGTGAATCAGGCGAAGAAGATGACAGCAAAAACACAGTCGCTAAGGTACCTAAACCTCCGCTCGAAAGTCAAAGCCATCCAGCCATTAATCGAATTATTAGAAGCAATAGCTGAAGATAACTATGAAATAAAAACATTAAATAACGACGAGGTCAAAATTTTACCGAAAACGTCAGAAAAATATACTAGTATAGTTAAAGCTCTATAACCTAAAGGTATCGAGTTTCATACGTACAAGAAAAAAAGAAGAGAGAAACTTCAGAACAGTTCTGAGAAATCTATATCCATCCACTGATTTAAAGCAGTTACAAGAGGAACTCAAAATTCAAGGCCATACGGTTTGAATATTGCAAATATCCGACAAAGCATCACGAAAATTCTACTACCTCTGTTTTACATGGAACTAAAAATGACCGATAATAATAAAGATATTTATAGCATAGGTCACTCGGTTGTTAAATTCAAATCGCCACAGGAAAAAAGAGAAATACCACAACGTGGCAAATGCCAACGATACGACCACACAAAGAACTTCTACAACCGGACTCCACGTCGTGTGGAATGCACTGGAACCACCCAACATCTCAATGTCCACGTAAAGGCAGAAACAACGATAGCAAGCGCGTAAAGTGCAATGGCAAATACCCTGCCAACTGTAAAGGTTGTCATGTTTATAAAGAGATTCAAAAAAAAGGATGTTTTCCCCTTTAAGAAACAAACAACTAACAAACACGAGACGGTTTCCAGCACAACAAATACAACAGAATATATCTTATGCTCGGGCAGTTAGCGACAAAAAGCCTAAAGAAAAACTGTTATTGTACATACTAGTAATCAGTCTGATACCATTACAATACTATCGAAAGTTTTTGAAAACCTACTAATTCAGAAACTAACACCGATAACTACGGAAAGTAATAGGTATACCTAATCATCAGTTTGGATTTCGCACACACCATTCGACAATAGAGCAAGTCCATAGAGTAACAGACAGAATTATGAAGAACTTTCAAGATAGACAATATTGTTCAGTCGTGTTTCCCGACGTCGTGCAAGCCTTTAACAAAGTCTGGCTCGACGGTTTGTCGTTTAAAATTAAAAAGGCGTTACTACCAGACTACTACGAAATACTAAAGTCATATCTTATCAACAAGCATTTTCTATGCTCTACGCAGACGCCCACACATCGTTATTTCCTATCAAAGTTGGCGTTCCCCAGAGAAGTGTGTTGGGGCCTTTCGAATGAGCTATTTATTAATTGTAACCATTGGATGCCTGGTCGCCAAGTTACAAGGTTTTAGCCTTGCAGATATGTAAAAATTACATGCCAAATGGGTCTTGCAAAAAAATGCATAGTGTGCAACAAATTCCCGTCTACGGCAGAAGACATTTTTGTTGTACTTAAAATGCTCTTTTAAACGAGCTTTCAATTGTAACCATTGGATGCGTGGTTGCCAAGTTACAGCGGGGGCACAGGCACCTCAAAGATTGAATATTCAGAAAATGTATCGACTCCTAGGGCGGAAATCATAACTATCACTGGAGAGTAAACACTACTTTACAAGACAATTATCCAGCCTATATGGTCATATGGGATACAATTATGGGAAACAGCTAGTAGACCGAACATCGACATTATAAAGAGGTTTAAATCAAAGATACAGCGTTCTTTAGTAAATACACCATAGTTTGTACAGAATTAAGTAATTCGTTAGGATTTAGGACTATCAACAGTTAATAAAGAAATACATAAGTGTAGTATTCGTTATCATGACAGACTTAGTTTTCACCCAAACGCATTAGTCAAAACACCTATTGGACACGAACGACGAAAATTCAAAAGATTCAAGCCACTTGACTTACCAACACGATTATCATGAAGTACAGTGCCAAAAATCTAGATAAAGTCAAACTCTAAATATTAATTTTAGAAATTATCCATTGGAATGTTTTTAACCATATCATATGCTATTGTAAGTTATAAACAAATTTAAAACAAGCAAAAATTTGCTATACAGCAGAGCGGACCCTATGCATGAAACTAAACTATAGAGTTTAACGAAATTTTATTGAAACGAATGACAATGAATTATATTCAAATGAAAGAGAATACCGGCAAAAATTTAGCGCCCGGAACCGAAAACTTTGCGCCCACTTCCGGTCAAACCGGTCTCGAGATTTTCCGATCAGACTGATTTTTGGCGTCTCGACTTGACTTATGATCCTTAGCTGAATACTGAAAACATTATTCCTCTATCTATCACAGATCAAAAATTATAAGGTGTGACAGATGTCAGAAATAGAAGCTGGTCTCCGGCTTGGAAGCTGCCTTGATCAAAAGTATATATATATATATATATATATATATATATATATATATATATATATATATATATATATATATACACACACATACATACATACATATACATGACAAAAGTAAAGCTGGTCTCCAACTTGGAAGCTGGGTCCGTTAACAAAAACTTTTAAGTATTGCATATATTTTAATATTCGATCACTTTTCAGAATATAAATATATATAGGAATTAGCAACCCCACGTAAATTTTTTCCTGCTTTTTCCACTTTAGCATATTTGGGTATTCAAAATACTCATACACGTTTTTAATCGTTAACAGTTTTTCAATCCTTTAATACAAAAACGAAATATTTGGAAATTTTACTATTTGTTTTTTTTAAATATATATGTTTATACGTTGCCATGGAAACCCGCCATAATACGAAGAATATTTATAAAATATTTAAGAATATCAGTAATTTATAATAGCAGCTGTTTGTCTGTCTATTTTCCGAAGATTCAAATTTAGTAAAATTCAAGTTTGATCATATGATAGTGTACTCCATCGAAAATGAGTCGACACGTATTTGATAAAAAGTTTTTAATTACATAGGGTGCTCCTACAATAAAGGTCGAAATTTAAAAATCTAAAATTTTGTAAGTTTATGTTTTCGAAACGATGGGAGCTAGCTATCTCGAAATACAACCAATCGGTATATAATACCCAAACAAGAGGGCATTTTTTAATTTTCCCACAAAGGGGCGTTTCCTATTATCATGAACTAATTAAGTATGTGACGTCAAATTGACGTTTGCTTTGTCACATCGTTTTTGGGTTGGAGAATCTGTCAAAACGAATTACAGTGTGTTGCAAATTTGTGATACTACTGTGTACAAATATAACCCGGAATTTTGTTATAATTTTTGAAATCCTTATTTATTCTTAAAAATCTATTTCAATCTCCTTCGAAGTAATCCCCCTCGGCTGCAATGCACTTATGCCAGCGAATTTTCCACTCATCAAAACACTGAAAAATCCTGTTTCGGTATGGCCTGCAGCACCTTCTTCGCTTGAATCTCTTCTATCGTGTCAAAACGGTGTCCCCGGAGCGGTCTTTTCATTTTGCTGAATAGCCAGAAGTCACATGGAGCTAAATCAGGCGAATACGGCGGTTGCGGAACGATATGGGTTGAATTTTTAGCGAAATGGTCACGAATAAATTGGGTGTTTTTGGAACCAAACGAGATTTGACTTTTTTGAGGCACAAAACTTCCTTCAAAATGGTGTTGACTGATCCTTTTCAAATGGCAACGATGTCAGCAAGCTCTCTAGTTGTCAATCGACGATTTTGGAGCACCAATTCCTTAATTTTCGCGACGTGCTGTTCGTCAGTTGATGTTCTTGGACGTCTTTGATGTAGTTCGTCTTCAACGCCTTCACGACCCTCTTTGAACATTTTATGCCATTCGTATACTTGTGTTTTAGACATAGCCTGTTCATCGAAGGCTTTTTGTAACATTCTGAGCGTTTCCGCAGCAGAAATATCATTTCTAACACAAAATTTAATCGAACTTCTTTGTTGAATATTTTCTGACATGGTAAAAATCGAAAAAGTTAATTTTGGTTGTTTACGAAAACGAGCGTCACTCTTCAACTAATTAAGATATTAACCTAAAATTTGACACAGAAGTCAGTAGCAGTCCTACCAACTTAAAACTAAAAAGGTTTGTACCCAATAAAATGCCCGCGCAGTTTAAATTAAAAATTCCGGGTTATATTTGTACACAGTAGTATATACGTCGTAATAAAATTAAACGGAAAAATAATTAAATAAAAATTTTAATTAATTAGTAATTTTTTAAGGCATAATTATATGCGGTGTCCAAGGAGGCGTTTCCTAGTATTAGTAAAATGGCTACAATATCTGTTACAATATTCAAAATAAAGATAACAAACTATATATTTTTAGAAAGCCAAAAAAATAAGCATTTTTTAGTGACATAGCCAACTATGGTTTCCATTTTAAAAAAATACAAGTTTATTTTATACCTCAAAACAAAGAGGTACAAAATATTTTTAACATCGAAACAACGTAAAAAACTACGTAAAAGTTGTTCTTACAGTTTTAAAAAATATTCACAACAACGGAATTATGGCACTTTAAAGAAATCGACCGAAAATGACTATTGGCTTGTATCTCCAAAACGGTTAGATATCGGGATGAGGTTTGCGTCAATCGATTTCTTTTTAAAACGGCCCCATAAATACGTAACTACTTTTTTCTCATTTCTACAGAAATAAGTGTAACCCCCAAATCCCATCGAATCTGGGACACTCTGTGCAATTATTGCCTTTTTAAAAGTCCTCCTGTATTTTTTATATATTATTTGTGTTTGAAACAAAGGTAATTTATACAGCACATATAATTATATACAAGTGATCACGTGGAAGAAAACTATAGTTTGAAATTCGATAGGTAACGCACACATGAGCTATAAGATGTATATAATGCATTTATAAATAAATCAAATACAAGGTAAACATTCGATTGTTCCGTAGTTCCGCTTTTTGTTCGTATTTGCAATTACTCGCATACATACTTACGAAGAACGACGTTCTAGTTGTTAAATAGGACAATGCCAAGTACCTTTTTTGAGACGGTGGAACCAAAACTTGTGTAATTGTCCCACGTACTTACTTTTCATGTTTTGCAGCCGTCGAGCGTAAAAGCGCGTGGAGATGCACTTCACCGCGCAACATTCAGTATGACCAATCGAATACATTTCTGTTGCTTATATTTATGGCGAACGTTATTATTGTTATACTCTGAATAAATTGAACTAGTTTCAGTTAGTTTTAGGAATTTACTAAATATATCGCTTACAAAACTAATTAACAATAAATATAACTAATGATGTATTGGGATACCTCTATAAATCATCACTGACCATTTTGGTGCCAAATTTACAAGGCTTTAAAGAGCGCCGAAAATTACGACCTCTTCTTTTTAAAATATCCCATATACGCCCAAAAATATAAAAATCGGAAAATCTCAAAAACAATAGAAGGATTTTATTCACTTGATATATTTCAAGGTTTATTACGATTATTATATATTATGTCATTATTTTGTTTTGTTTGTTAACAAAATAAAATTTTGCTTCTCTAGTTTTCAAAAATACACCTAAAAACTTAATGGCCGCGTGTACTAAAACATACAGTGCAAGCAGAAATAAAAATCAGTTGCTTTCGTATGTTACCTTCTCACCATCATTCTTCAACAAAATTAAATAAAACCAAAGTATATCAATAAACATACCATGCCTTAGTAAAGTTTTTCTATATACCTCCGCACTAATGGATATTCATATTCAGTTGTCAACGGTAGCAGAAGAGGTAGAGAGTGACGATCGATCCAAATAGTCTTAAATTGAGAGTTCATAAGTGGTAGCCATATTCACTAGCTTCGATTCATTAGTAAACTAATTCAAATTAGTATTGGTGTGACAAACTGCTTTTTTATGCTTGTCTCTTAATCATCGTACTATAATGACACAAATGGATCAAAAACAAATACGAGAAATATTAAGAAAAAATAAGACAGGAAAATCATAAGCGTCACACAAATATTTATATACCAATAATGGATTCGTGTACTTACGCATTTCTATTCAATTAAGTGTGTCAGTTTGAGTGAGATCAAATATGAATATTTTTGAGCGACGATTAAATACGATTTTAAATTAACTTAAATAAATCTGACAGTACAAATCAACACAACATTTAAGTTACTTGCTCCTTAATATGCAATAATTCTAGCGTTTTCTTTATTATAAGACTGAAATTTTTCGTTGAAAAAATACGAATAAAGTGTATATTCTTATTTAACATAACCTCAAAGTAGTAAAAAAAAACTAATTACCCGCTATGCAGCAGTGCTTAGACTCGGTTTATATTCTACCAACTTCCAATGTAGAGATTCGTTTTATGAACGCGTTATTGCGACCAAAAACCAAGATAGATGAGGTTCCGATGTCCATACAGAGTACATTACTGCTAATACTATAGGGTGATAAAAATTGAACTTTAGGATTTGAATTATGCGCCGTTTGGATTCTGCGAACGTTGAAAGTCTTCATTTGTACAGGTGGTATCCAAATACATGGCAAAGTTGTTATAGCACCATATACTGTGCAGCAACGCATCAATATCATTCAAGTTTAATATAAAAATAAACTATTGAACGATGAAACTCATTTATCTTTACATGACTCCGTAAATTGTCAAAATAATGAATATCCATGCGCTATTCACGAAAAACCAATACAGTACACCCACCAATGTGCACTACTTGTTCAATTTAAATAACCTTATACATTCATACTCATTCATCCTTTCAACTGCTGACGTATATATAGTTTGTATATAAAGGTGTTAAATGATGTCTTATTAGTCTAACTTATTCATCAGCATTTCATGTAAAGCGCACTTAATTATAGCCCAATTGTAATTGGTCCCACCGCGTAGAATTACGCAATGTTCCAAATTACAACATATGTATTGCATAAATATGCAAGAAATATAATAAATAGTAGATACACGTTACATTTATTTTGTCAATTATTTCGAAACTCTACTGGCTTCAGGGCCTGATTAAAACTTTTGGCGCCCTAGGTTAACAATTTTTCACCCGGTTCCCCTTAAATTTTTGCATGTTTGAGACGTTATCAAAAAATTAGAAAGAAGTTAATTGTTTAGACAAAGCATTTATCTGATTTTTTCAATTTTCGTTACATACTATTAATCAATACTATATTTACATACATTCATAAGGAAAAATAAAAACAAATGACCATGTCACCTAAAAACTGTTATTTAAAAAACATTTCTTTTCTTGCATTTAGAATTAACTAAGTCATAAAAATGACACTGTAGAAACTCACTCTCAATAAATAAAATGCAAGGCCCGTCACGATGGCAGTATTGGGAAAGGTAGACGACTCTACGTCCCGTGACGTCAATAATGCTAGAAGTCTTTGTAATTCTAATTGTGTTTTTGGTTTCATATTCTTATTTTCTTTGTCAATACTTTTATTGATAATTAAAAATGCTGCTAAATACACACATATCTCAAGGAGTGTTTAATCTAAATCGGAAGCATACCTTTCCACTACCTGATTTGCCATCTGCCGTATTCTGTCATTTTTCATTTGAATGATTTCCCATAGAAATCTAAATGTTTATGTACTTCTGTATAGATTGTTCTTTTTTGCACTAACTTGAGCTTCAGAGAATCAATTGAAGCATATGTTTCTATCACGAAAAACTCAATCTTTGTTTTCATCCTCTTTCTTGTAATGTCTGGTTTGTAAACGTCAGTTACAACCATCAATTTCGCTTGATTTTCTAATCTTGAAACTCGTATTTGTTTCGAAGAGTGTAAAAGCTCCTAAAGTACAGTATAGAGTAATAACAGTTTTGTGGCTATACTTTCTCCTTGAAGCCTTTCACATACTTCTACAGACTTTACAAGAACATTGTTCCAGAAACATACCATTAATGCCATTTCAAGACTTTTAAGTCTTACAATATCACATTTGCTTCATATTGTACGTCCCTATAATCTAATTAGAGTGAAAATTTTTAGAAAAGAACATACGTCACACTGATGTCATCAGCGCAGAAAACAAATATCCAGTCGGACTAGTCCAATTTCCATTAAAAGGGGTGGTTTGAGTACATGGGCGTACTTATCTTTTCTTTGTGGCATGTCTGAAATTTTGGAATAGGCCCTTTCTTGGAATTGAGAAATATTAATCGTCACATAAAAATTTACTCAATTTTTCCCAGAACAGAATTATTTATATCTTTTTTATTCACTTAATATAATTGCTCCCTAAATTTGTATTAAGACTTTTGCCCACAATCCAGTTACAACCTAAATCTGCTACGCCACTGCCGTCTCTTGCAACGGGCAAGTGCACGCAGATTTGTATAACGTGGTGTATTCTTCTCTGAAAATTTTCGCTCTACCATCATGCATAATATGTGTCAGAAAATCAAGAACCTGCTGGTATGATTTTTATAATGCTTGACTGGCATCAGGTTGTTGATAAAATTTTTAAAAATAACAAGTCCTTTTTAAACTGAGACTGCAAGATATCCCATCTTTCGATTGAAGAACCAAAAAGTTATAATTTATTCCAAATTAAAAAATTCAGCAAAGTACTTGCTGCTCTCCGCAACTGCAGAGCCAACTAGTTCTAAAGAGTTAACCGCGCAAGAAATGTATGTGGGCAGAGGATTTACCTCTTTTATTCTAGCCTGTAGCACCCTAAGATGTTTCTGGCATTGTCATAGCTGTCCTATACAGTTATTTAGATAGAGACCTACAAAATATATAGTCGACATTACCTTTATGGCCACAATCTATATAAATAAAAATGTAAATGTTCGTTTGTTCAAAATCTTAAATCTCCGAAAGGTCTTCACCGATTGCTTTTAAACTTAGACACAACGTTGCATTCAAATACGTTCGGGTTTTTATATACCTATATTATATATCTGTAACAGGTAACAACATGCTTTTTTAGAAAACAGCGACATCTCTTGGACGTAAAAGTAAAGCCACACTAGCGCGTAGCTCGGTACATCTAGTTAAAAATAAACGTCAAAACAAATTCCGATAAATAGCATATATCGTACCACAAAAGCTAACCGATATGTGTGAAAACTTTTGCTACATGTTCGGCCAGAAAAAAAAATCGAATCTTGAAATCAGTTCTATACAACCAAGCAGTTTACCATTTGTTTTACAAAACCTAATATTTCATTATCACCATAAATTAGCAACTCACAGGAAGTTAAAAGCTGCAAAACTTAAACAACACTTAAGAAAACCTTTCGCCAATAAAAAGCTTTTTGCTGTACTGTTCTGCTATTTTACAAACCATTCTTTGTGAAACCAAACTTTCACTCATAAATTTTGAAATGTACTCTCTGTGTTCAGAGTCGTTGTCATGATAGTTTATTATACTATATATTTTTCGTATCACAATGCCGGGTCATGGAGTGCTACAATTGCATCGACTGTTTTAAGAGTATTTTTAGAGTTCGGTACATTTGATGCGCTACAATTTGAGCTTAAAGACACTGAATTCGATGACAAAGATTGTAATTACTGCACACTACGTGAAAAAAGTGTTTAGTTTTCATATTTTCCTGATCACAACATCCTGCCGTTCAAGACACTCTTTCAAACATTTTCTAAACTCTGCTCTACTTTGTTTTTTAACAAGTCTCGACTATTTTCAGCGCTCATTGTTCAGCTTTTATGATAAATATAATGTGAATTAAAGGACGATTTAATTCAAAACTAAACATTATTCACAAATAATGCACTGTTGTACAACAATTATAAACTATAATATTATTATCGCAATGATCAACGGCAACACTAATTTATTTGCATCATTGTTGTTTACTGTGTGACTTCTCCTATTCGACTGCCGCGTATGTTCGTCTGCTCGCCTTTATATTCAAACGCGTGGTTTTAGAACAAATCAAGTGGTTCTGGAACATAAACTCACAGACGCCGCTAGAAATGGCGCAAGCGATAATCGATCATTCTAAAAAGTTCCTGAATAATGTCTTTGTGACATCTTATTTCTGTTACAATATAAATATTGTACGATTTCAAAGTTTAACAGTTATAACATATTCAGAGTTTCTCTAATTGAGCCCACATTTTCGTTTGTTCAACTCAAAATTTAGCGTTTTCCAAATCCTGACGCCCTAGGGTGTAGCTTACTCGGCCCTTCGTAAAAACGTTACAAATGATTCGAAATTAATCAAATTGTATCAAAATAAAGTAAACAAAATTAAAATTGTAAATCCAAAGATTTTATTTCTATAAAAAATGCTCATTAGATAGAGCAAGCTGACTCATTGTTCTCATTGTTAGTGGCTTAACGTTACAATGCTTTGATGAGTCACGACTATACGACTACATTTACCTTACTTACTAAGATAAATTCGTTTCATTAGATGAACTTCAAAAAACGCATACAAATGACTTACAATTAGTTAGAAATTTTATTTTTAAGCAAACTTCAGATAACTTTAGATACTCATTAATCTATTATATTTGACGATTAGATAAATCATTTCTCTCTAAATGTATTTTATTTACTACACAATACCTATAATAACATATATAACATCT
Organism: Sinelater perroti; assembly: GCA_036346155.1. NCBI lineage: Eukaryota > Metazoa > Arthropoda > Insecta > Coleoptera > Elateridae > Sinelater > Sinelater perroti. The sequence goes on along the minus strand of JARFIY010000248.1, from coordinate 96,211 downwards.
TATAAAAATTCAATTACAATTTTATCATACATTAAACAATCGTATTTTCAGTCAAAAGCCAACATATGGGGTGGTATCTCACTCACTGTTAAACCCGACAATTCTTTAATTTTAACAGCAATAAAAGACCTTACAAATGTAATTTGGGGAAAACCTGCGTTATTCTATAAAGATCGTGATGGCATCATGACGTGCTAAAATGTTGCGTCCAAACAGATTTGAATCCGGCCCACCATATTATGAAATATCTTTGCTAGTACATCAACAACCACTGCCTGAATTTCTTTGCTAAACTTTGCTTAAAAGAAGTGTGTAGTTCATGATTTGTTGTGATAAAAGCGATCGTCGAAAAATGACTCAATTTAAATCTTGCTCAATCCAAAGGAGAGTCCCTTGTTATCCAATTGATTTATAAGATGTAGAAAATTTCTATATATGCAACTATTGTAATAAGCGTATAAAAAATGGGACCAATTATGAATGTTCCATACCAAACAGCAATCTTTTCTGAATAAAGAACTACTTCATGCGTTGCGTGGGGATTTTTACTTATTCAAATATGTTTCCATATTTGCATCTGATCGAAGCTACATCTTACGGCAGCTTGGCTGAAATTGAGCCACTTTTTAATGACTGCATCATTTTGCACGGGCTTTGACCACTGAGCCCGTTCGATCTAATGCCTCTTTATTGTTTTCTATAGGAATTACCACAACAAACCACGAACTATAAACTCCTCAAAAATCTCAATGACAAAGAACGCACTGGCAAGAACTACCCAGATTCATTCCAGTCTGGACAAAATAGTGGCCATTTTCAGTAAATATTATGACATCACTGCATTTCTTACGAAATGAGATAAGTATACTTCAAATTGCTTAAAATTAGTAAAGAAATGGCGGGTTCAATAATGAGACACCATATCGACTCGTTAATTAATGGTAAATTAAAAGAAAATACTCAATATACTTTTGCAAAAATAAAGATTACGCAATTTATGTACACACTCATGCACCAGCAGAATCTAACATAACGTTATCTAATCAAAAATGCACACAACATGCATATACACAAAAGTCCAACACAAATGAGGAAAAGGTCATCCTATAAATTCTACTGATAGGCGGCACTTCCGTAGCTTTTGCCAGAAAAATTGTTGGCACGATTGTGTATCTCAGTAAATGATAGATGCTACAAATTTTAAATGTCAACAACTGCTCACGTAATCACATTATAAAATATTTCGCCTCTGAACTAAACTACCTGCTAAAAATTTTCGCACCCACAAATCTGTAGTTGAGAAGAGAGCTGATTAGTTTCTTATTATGAATGTGAGAAAATGTTGAAAAATCATTAGAAAATCTAATTTAAATTCAAAATACCAGCATCATATTTAACTAACGTCTAAATATAAAAATGTTAATTGTGTATCGTTTGATAAGTTAAGTACATTCTTTTTGTAACAGCGCAACTAAAGTTGGCCAGGTAATTCACATATTAATATATTTGATATATTTATTATATTACGTACACAATCTAGAAGTAATAATAAATTTGTTTTCTGTGCTTCATCTTATAAATAACAAAATTCATAGGATTAACAATTACCAAGTAATGTATAATAATGTAATTAGTAGTAAAATAAAATGTTACATAAATAATTATAACGTACGTTTTATCAAACTGTTAGGCAAATAGTATGATAAAAATGGGCATGAATCAATCGTTAAAAATGAAATGTCATAACATTTTAAGTATATGTGAAGGTAGCATCGAAATAGTCTCAATCTAATAAGAGAAGATTTACAACCTAAAATTATTTTTTGCTTTTCAAAATTATTTATCCTTAAGGTATGATACTGGCTTGATGAGTAATTTGTTATGTTATTGAAGGCAACGATTAATGTTTATAAAGTTCTTTATTCTTTGACATGATTCTCAATTAGTTCAATGCACTTTAACGTTTGAGGGAAATTTTGAGTTGGTAGTCCGAGAGAACTTGGTGAGGTTCATCATAACGTAAATATAACAGAATTTCAAATTTTATATATGTTTGTTCAAAAATGGGGCTTAAATGTGACGGTAAATTATAGCAGTGGAACAATTTTTTTGCACAACCAATTAAAGCCGAACATATCTGATCTAAACGGAGAAAGCTAGGACACAAATTATATATAGGAATTTGAACTTAAATCGAAACGACGTGTTTCCAACAGATCCTAATCCAGTCATAGTGAAGCAATCTCGAAGTGCTGGGAAGCGTTTTGTAACTATAGACAAAATATGGATTCACAATAATGTATGATATAATGAATTTCAGGAAGTGAATTGGCTTTGATAAATGCGAAAAGCATAAATTCCGCCTGAAAAATGATGGTGCCAGTGTTTTTTTTGTTTGGGGGGGGGGGGTTAGGCAAGAAATTCTTCTGATTGACTAAATTTTGAAAGGAAAAACCATTGCTGGAGAACACCGCGAGGAACTTTTGAAAAAATTGTAACGCTAGGTGTTTAGAAACGAAAGTTATTCGAACAAGACAAAAACAATAGCATTAAATGCAAAACTTAGTAACTGCATGATGTAACATTGATCTATTTTAAAAGGGAGAAACATCTGATGAATATTATACATCGTTTTTAAACAACACTTAGGGAAGAGGAAAATATTCTTACATCAAAATAACATGCTAATGCACAAATCTGAAATTAATTGAAAATTACATCAACTGTGCTACGAATTACCTCCAGATTCACCTTACTCATCAGCTTTAGCTTGGTGTAACATTTTTCCGTTCCCAAATTTAAAAAATACGCCACTGGAAAAAATCACAATTCATTCTGAAGTTGCAGAAGAAACTGAAGCTTATTATGGAGAACAAGTCAAAACATTTTATACGTTATGCGTTAATCTATATTCAAACCTAGGTATACATATTGTTATGAAAGGGCATATAATTAATATACTGTCCAACGAAGTCCGATCGTCGCACTAGGCATTGTTCAGATTGATGAAGTTGTCATTTCTGAACATCGTCGCATGGCGATTATGGACCGTCATTGTCCACGTCGCATTTGGCCAATGGACCTCATACGAGTTGGAACCTGGGCTATGGCCGCTATATTGTAAACCACGGTGATTTACTCCATAATTTTGTCGGCCATTTTTTTTGGGCCTAAATGAACTACACGGCTTCACATGATAGGTGGAGAGCTACTTCCGCTGTCGAAACGTCCGGGGAAATATGTCAAGTATTTCTGAAACTGTCTCTGTCGGAAAGAAGGATGCAGTCCACTCAAGGTTTCTTTGAAATCAATCTTACCACAATATCGTGACTTTAGTCGCAAATACGTGTATGTATCATTTTTAATAAGTAAAATGTCTTGTTTTTGTTTCCCGTGTTTTTTGATTACTAGGAAAAGTACATTTAAATATACCTTATTTTACAGTTGTATATAAGATTTAACAGTGATCCAAGCTTAATTAAACCCGTTACTTACGAATAAACAGTTGAAACGTATTTTGTAAATTAGAGTCAACCGCTAATTCCTTGTTTGTTCTGAATTTGTGAAATTAAATGAAAACAGTTTTGAACTGTTTTAAGTAACCTGCGATAATTACAGTATCATCTCACTCAAATACATTATCTCTACCAATATTAAATTCCTAGTATAAACTGAAAACTGTGTATAATAATAATTTTGCAGTATTGCCGTTATTTTAATTATTTTCGTACATCTTACCTTGACGTACCATCGAGTGGTAGGTTTGTTCTCAAATGTATCGGCGTTGTCAACCCCACACGCACAAAATATAAACCTGCTCCTAGGTGATGAATCGCGACTTCTATTTTTCACGGGGTTAGTAATCCCACTGGCACATTTTGAGGCAAATAATTTGGTTTTTTCAGTCACACTATGATATAGTTCTTGCTGAATTGAAACACCAGGTGTATTTGTTGGCAGTAACATTTTCAATTGTAATTGATATTATTTTAGCACCGGTTTATTTTAAGTATGAAGGCAAACAATGGACCCTATAAAGTATATTCAAATCGAAATGAAATTAGGTTTATAAAAATGTAATGTCCAGAAAACATATTTTAAACACAAACTGATATCTTAAACGTACATGGTAAATTAAAAATACGAACCGCCAAAAACTAAACGTCGATCGATAAAGCGGAGCACGATACACAAACTAAAAGCTTGCCGACTTTCGATTCACTGGAAGCTTTCGCACATCCACGACGTACGTTATTACTTAATTGACGTTTACTACACGACATGCGCGTGGCTCTCCTCCTCCGCACCAATTACATGTGCTGGCAAGTGATCCACAAGTTCGCCGAACCTTAGAAAATTGATGTAAAAAACGACAATTTATCGGGCGTTGCGTTTAATAAATTTAATAAAACACAGTTAATAAGTCCCATACTTCGATATTCGTTTGTAAGCCAAGAAAACGAGAAAATATGTATTCGACAAGAAAATACCAGGGACACCCTAAATATAACGAAATAAAAATAATTAATTTTTGTTCAAAATAGTCTCCTCAAAAGTAAATACACTTTTGTTTTCATATTCAATCTTCGAATGCAAAAGTTCAGCCACTACTGTTATAGTAAACTTTTTACCGAAAGTTCCTAGAGGATAAGAAAAAGACAAACCATTGCTGTTGCCGACTTCAATGTTCCAGCAGCCCGACAACTATTCCTTATTTCTGAAGATCACAGCAAACAGTATTATCTTGATTGCTTTATGTTTTTTTACAATGCGGTAATTAGGTTATCTACATCTTACTTTCCTGACGGGTTGGGATCAATTATAAACTGGGACATAATGTTTTCATCAATTGTGACTCTCGGCTTTTTGTTCCCCAATATATATATATATATATATATATATATATATATATATATATATATATATATATATATATATATATATACGCGAATCCGACGACAAATAAAATTTTCGAAATTGATTCAGATCCAATATCGAAGGAGTCCTCTATACTAGAATGAGTTACTACATTGATTATCATTTCTAATCATTTTGCCAAGTACGAGGGTAAGGTGAAAAGTTCTCGGCCTGACACAGAGATGGTGCTGCAATCGGCAAACAATTATGTTTCCTGCTTGGATGCATGTGTCATTAGTTCGTATGACTAGTTTCAACTTGTTAGCTCAAGTAGTTTGTTTACACGATTTTTTTTAGTAGACATGTTGCATGTTTTTTGTTAAAATGGATAAACTTGAACATCGTGCGGTTATAAAATTCTTCGTTTTGGATGGATTAACCCCTAAGGAAAATCATCCGAAGTTGACAACAGTTTACAGGGACCCTGCTCCTTCCATGTCAACTGTTCAAAAGTGGGCAGCTGAATTTAAACGTGGTCGCACATCCCTCGAAGATGACCCACGTGAAGGACGGCGAAAAACCGCAACCACACCGGAAACCATCGAAAAAGTGCATGATATCGTGTTGGACGATAGGCGAGTGAAGGTGAGTGAGATAGCTGAGGCTGTGGGGATATCGGAAGAAAGGGTGCGAAACATCTTGCACGAAGAATTAGGGATGCGAAAGCTCTGCGCAAGATGGTTGCCGCATTTGCTGAATGCCGATCAAAAGCAAATGCGCAAACAATTTTCGCAGAAATCTTTGGATCGATTCAACAGAGATCCGACCGATTTTGTGCGGCGATTTGTCACCATGGATGAGACATGGGTCCACCACTACACGGCAGAAACGAAACAGCAGTCCAAGCAGTGGGTGGAAGCCGATGGTTCGGCGCCAAAGAAAGTGAAGTCGATCACATCTGTCGGAAAGATCATGGCCAGCGTGTTTTGCGATGCGAAATGGATCCTGTTAATTGATTATCTTGCAAAAGGCAGAACAATTACAGGCGAATATTACTCCAACCTTCTTGACCAGCTAGATGCCAAAATTCGACCTGGCTTGAAAAAGAAAAAAATCATCTTTCACTAGGACAACGCTCCTGCGTTGGCGATGGGAAAACTGCGGGATTTGGGGTAAGATTTGCTCGGCCATTCCCCCTATTCTCCTGATTTGGCACCCTCAGACTTCCATCTGTTCCCAAAGATAAAAAAATTTGTTTCTGGGAAGCGCTTCGCATCCAATAAAGAAGTTGATGAATATTTTCACAATCTTCCAAATTCTCACTTCCGAGAAGGAATACTGATGTTGGAGAGGCGCCGGATCAAGTGTGTTGAAGTCAAGGGAGATTATGTAGAAAAATAAAATCATTTTTTAACTGAAAGTCGCAGTTTTTCATTCTCAGGCGAAGAACTTTTCACCTTACAAGGAAGCAAATATAAAGATAACACAACTTAATGTACATTGCATTAAATCAAATCGATTCAAAAGAACCTTTAATTATAAAAGTTCATTTACGGTTACGCCTTAAGAAATATTCCTACTTCGGCGGCCATCTTAAAACAAAATCAAAGTAATCTTCTCGGCTCTCAAAAATCTAAGCGACAAATGAAAAACAGGACATTATAGCTTGGCAAACTCGCTATTTGATTTTTATTTATTATTTATTTCAATTACAACAATAATTTACAAAGGACATGAACAAGTCTCGCCTTTTTATATTGAAATGCATTGTATGGGAATGTGTTACTGTACCTAACAACTTTTCAAACACATCATAGTTAAACAAAGCGTTATTGTAACAAATTTTATAAAATTTTGTTTTTCAATCAACACTGCCATAAATATAAAGATTAACGTTACCGCAAACATACATTTTGCATTCATAGATGGATTCATTCCGGATTTATTTTTTTGTGTCATTTTTAGATATTTTAATGTTACAAAGTCAGTCTGTCAATCAGTAGGTCAAACAACTTTACGCACATCAACTAATTAATATTCTCTAAAACAACAAATTGTATATACAACGGTAACTACATATTCATGGTGCCAAGAGATAAAATGAATTAAGCCGTTATTGTTATCACACAAACCATAAATTCGCAGTTCATTTGATATTCCTAGAGCCAAAAGCAACGCCCTGAAATTTAACGTAAACTTTTTGCGTCACTCTTTCGTAGACTATAGTCATTATAAATGATAATAGTTTCATAAAAAAATTATAATATTAAATTGTCTCCAATTAGTATAAATTTTGTTATATTTTAAATAAATAATTTAATTAACGGATTACAAAAGCATTCTGTCAATATTGTAAGTTTAAATACACATCGGTAATCCAACGATATGGTCAGTTATGTAATACTTTTGAGAAGAAAATTCTTAGAAAAATTTAAAATTCATCCTTTGCTTTACGTCCTATGCGTTATTTTTATTATTCGATAAAACAAATACGTTCGTAAAAAGCAATCCCAACAATTTTAGAATGTATCGATTAAAGCTCGTTTCCCACACATACTTAGCATAAAAGTCCGTCTACGCCATATGCCGCGGCACAAAAACGGCACTATGAGGTCACTAAAAATCTGTGAAGTCAACACAAAAGTCATATTTGCGTCTTGCCAACACTTGCACAACTAGATGTAAATTAGCGATGTATAGTGGCTTCATGGCAGACGACTCCTTACGTCCAGTTGTGTAAAAATGTAGCTCTTTTATGATGTTATGGGAGGATCATTTAGAGAATTGTGTGGTCACTAATCAGAGTATATTTTACCACTTGTGCAAACAACTCGTTCTATGCGACCAACTACATTTGCAAAATTCAGACAACAGAAAAAAGTTTGGGACAACGTAGTGCAGGATGATATTCTCTGTATAATTGTCTACACACAATAACATAAAGCTCGTATTACTGTTACATACATTAAGAATAACCATTCAAGGTACTGATAGATGACAATAATATTCTTCATCATAATGTTATTTTTTTTTACTTGCAGATCTACCCCTAAGTAGACATATATTGTAAAGTACTATAACAATTTCCCATTATTCATATAGACAAGCGAATGTACATGGTCGGGAAGCCACACAGATTTACCAGTAACCCTGTGTTTCTCACACACAACAATCCAGTCACGCAAGTTCTGCAGCAATGTATTGTCAATTTTGTGAAACTAGATATTTTAATGATAAGGGTAAGCAATCAAAATAAAATAGTTCGAAATCAAATAGATTTTGTATTATTATCAAAAAGATAGAAATGCCGTCACATCAGCTAAAACTTACCCAGGTGCCGATATAGGATCCGACCACAATCCAGTTGTCGTGACAATGTTAATTAAACTAAAGAAAACGAATAAATCGAATAAAACCACAGTAGATTACAGAAGATTAAATAATAAAGAAATAAAAGAAAAAACAACAGCCATGAAAGAAAGCATATCCACAAAATATTGACTAACAATGGAAAAACTTGTCAGAAGGTACAGTAACAGCAGCTAATAAACATCTTAAACCTGAAAAAACGAAACATAAAAGGTGGATGACAGAGGAAATAATGACACTTATGGACAAAAGAAGAACATATAAGACAACTAATCATAGTAAATATCAAGAGATAGACAAAATAATTAAACAAAAAATAAAGAAAACCAAAGAGTTAGGGTTGAATGAGCAATGCAAAGAAATAGAGAAATATCAAAGAAAATACGACTTTTTTAATACGCACAAAAAGATAAAAGAAATAACAGGCTTAAACAAAACAAAAACAACAAGTATGCTGAGAGATACGAATGGCACATTGATAGCGGATGTTAAACAAAAACTCAGAAGATGGACAGAATATGTAAAAGATGTATTTAAAGATGAAGACAGAAGAGAAAATATGAAGAAATTATAAAAACGGAAAAAGGTACAGTACCAAAAATACTTAAACGAGAATTGGAATACGCTTTACAAAAAACAAAAGATGGCAAAGCAAGTGGACCGGATGAAATACCAAGTGAATTGCTGAAACTGATGGCTGAAGAAGCAACAGATATACTCCTAGAGTTGTTTAATTATATATATATATATATATATATATATATATATATATATATATATACTATCTGAACGATGGCTAGTGTCGACTTTTGTCACTATACCAAAGAAAACTAATACTAAAGAATGTAGTGGATGTCGTACGATATCTCTAATGAGCCACACGCTAAAGATATTTCTTAGAATAATACATAACCGACTTTACAACAAGATCAGGGGGCGAAACGGTAATATATACAAATGTTGAAACTCATAAACACCTTGGAAACTCAAACTTAGACCAACTAATCAACTATGAAGGTCTCAGCACTCTATATATTATCGTTCATGAGATATGTCACTTTCAAATAAAAAAAGCAGGAAACCCCCCGTTAGGGGTGTTTCAATGGGTCGGATTTATGAGACATTCCTATTCTACTTTTTAATGAGGAGTTCAAAAAAGGTGGTCAGAAGTTTCGACCTAATTGTACAATTGATCACTATACTCAATTGTATATATTACCTCTAATAAACTTGAAGAAGAAATCAGTAACACAGATGGGATTCAGAAAGGGACTAGCTACTAGATAAGCCCTATTTGCAATGAATGTCCTAACGCAGAGATGTTTAGACATGAATCAGGACTTATATGCCTCTTTCATTGATTTTGAGAAAGCCTTCGACAATCTGTACTGGAAACAGAAAGCAAGAATTAAAATTGATGGAGATCTAACAGATGAAATCCAAATATGTCGAGGAGTACGCCAGGGCTGTAGTCTGTCAACTCTGCTTTTTAATTTGTACAGCGAAGCTATTTGTGATGAAGCTCTAAGGGAAGCAGCAGAGGGCATAATAATCAATGGTGAAATTGTGAACAATATCAGGTATGCAGACGAAACGATTATAATGGCCGAAAATCTAGACGATTTACAGCACCTGATAGAAAGTATGAACCACCACTGTAACAATTAAGGACTAAAAATAAATCTAAAGAAAACAATACTTATGGTAATAACAAAAAATAAAAAAGCTACAGGCAATCTAATTCTTGACAATCTACAAATAGAGAGAGAGTGTCGTATTGAAATAGCAAGAACAATTTTTAACAAGATGAGAAAATTTATGTGCAACCGTGACGTGACTATTAATGTACGACTTAGAATGCTCCACTGTTATGTTTTTTCCACATTACTTTACGGCGTTGAAGTCTGGACATTAAAATAAAACAACATAAAAAACATAGAAGCCTTTGAATTGTGGTGCTATCGACGATTAATGAAAATATCATGGACGGAACATAAAACAAATACCAAAGTGCTAAATCAAATAAACAAAAAAAAAACAGAAATCATAAATACAATAAAAAACGAGAACTGGAATATTTGGGCCACATTATGAGAGTGGATAAATACTCATTGCTGAGAAATATAATGCAGGGCAAGATTAGAGGGAAACGTAGCGTGGGTAGAAGAAGAATGTCTTGGTTGCGGAACCTGCGTGAGTGGTATAATTGCAGCTCAAGTGAACTATTCACAACAGTAGATAGTCAAAATAACCATGATGATTGCCAATTTCCGGTAGGAGTGGAACAAGAAGAAGAATAAGGGTACGCACGGAGAATTGACACTTCATATTCGGTTACCTGAGTTGAAAGAACATGTTCTACAGGACATTGGGGCAAGTGGCCTATCAGCGTGGTGTATACCAAGCGATTGTATTGAGTATCCTACATTAAAACCACTACTATCCTACTAAAGTGCGCAGAGGAAAATACTTTTTAAGTTTTTTGCAACAGCCTACTACCACCATTATCAAATTTCTAACGTTAATACTCGTAACAGATGCAACAACCTTTGGTAAGGATGGCATCATCAACCTACACAACAGTTATATTTGAGTAAAGCAGAATTTCCGCCGAATGATTGAAGTTCATCAATAGCTGCTTAGCATGAATGTTTACTCATCACCTAATTAGACCAGTCGTTCTTCCAAAATGCCTCAATAGCCCAGGTATACACGGTTTGTCCAGAAAGTATCGGAAATTATTCTTCTAGCCAACCAGAAGAGCTAGAGAGACTTGGTTTTCAGCGGGGTGCTTGGTAGAGCAAGGGAGTCTTAGGTAAAGAACGTGACCCGATTCAGTTGCCTCCAAGCCTTGAGAGGGTAAGGATCGCACTTCCTGCAAACCGTGTTTTGGCGATGTGTCACGGGCTCAACATGCAACGTACGTTAGAATAACGTTATGCGGTGAAGTTATGTGTCAAACTCAAAAAATCCGGCATCGAGACTTTTTAAACTGATATGGGAAGCCTACGAGGAGAAAGCCATGTCAAAAACGAAGGGAATTTCTGGCCAAACACAACGTGGCAATATTGGCCCAACCGCCGTACAGCCCGGCCCAACTTCTTTCTGTTCCCAAAAATCAAATCCAGCCTGAAAAGTACCCATTTTGGGTCGGTGGAGAGAGTTCAAACTGTGGTGACCAAGGCCAAAAAATCTGGTGTGAACATCACACGACTTTCCTTATCCTATTATTATTATTATACACACACACACACACACGCGCGCGCGCGCGCACGCACACGCCCACGAACACGCGCACGCACGCACGCGCACACACACACACACACACACACACACACACACATATATATCGGCCCTGCGCTGCTCTCGTCCCGGAACTTGTTATTTTAAAAAAGGACGAGGCGAGAGTCCAACACTCGAAAGCTGATTAAAATAAACAGTACAAGACAATAGACTCGTACTTAAAATTTTGCTACGTCACTGAAGGTAACCGTGCGAGCTCTGCCGCACAGCCTTCGCCATTATCGCCTGCGTGCTCCCTCCTAGCGGCCAAGCGCTCCCCCTCGTCCTCCCGCTGTGATTGGTCCGTTTAATTAATTTTTAATCGGCTATAACTTATTTATTTGACCTCGGATGAAAAAATTTCATGGTAATTTTTTGTTCGTCTCGGTTTGATCTATCCGGTAATATAAATTTCCCGAAACATTTTCTGAACACCCGGTATATTAAAAATCCTGAACTTCAATTTTTTTCGAGTTCCTATTTTACCAACTTTTATTTTAAATTTATGTTTATCTCATTGTAATAAATCATTTTTATTCTCATAAATTTTTTGTATCTTCAACCGTTCAGATTCGCGACCGCTTTGCGATTGATTTTGCGACCTTGTGACCAAACGGCTCTGCCGATTTTTACCAAAAGCTTCGCACTGCGTCCCCTACCTACAAGTAACTTGCATACCAAAATTCAAGTCTCTAGCTCTTACGGTTCTCAAGATATCTTGTTTACTGACAGACCGACAGACACACACACACACACACACGAACCAATGGCTCAAATCAACTTTTTTGGTGTCCTGAGGCTATAATTCGTCCAGAAATGTGAAAAACTGGGTAGGTCAAATTTCCGCCGATTACATTACTTTCCTTATTATAGGATAAGGAAAGTAAAAACAGTATTTCAGTTTCCGCATTTCAGGAAGCCTTCAAAAAATGACAAGCAGGCTGTAAACGCTGTGTATATAAACGAGTATCTGCAATACTTTTGTTTTTATTGAATCATTCCAGATACTTTCCGGACAAACCCTGTATATACAATTCCTAAGACATTCTGCCTTTATTGCTTAAAGATGTGCAATTAATAGTGCAAATTGGTAGGTCATATAGCTGATGCATGCTGGAACTCCAGCGTACTTCAGTGTTAACATTCGTCAATATTTCAATAACGCCTTCTCCGACGGTGGCCTGCCCGGTCGCTAGACTTAAATCCCTCGACTTGCCTATGACGTCATTTAAAAAACGTCATATATGCTGAGTGTCTCCCTAATATGCAGACACTATAAGAATATAACAGCGACAATGAAAATGGGCGAGTCCAAGACGCAACACGTTCACGCTTGTATTGTAGCCTATGTGGGAGAGCTATTCTAACAATGTTATGCAATGTAACGTGATGTAATGATCCAGTATTGTGTAGTTACCGTGGATTTGCGCGTTGCGGTTCATATATACTTTTCCGTTCCTTCTCCTTTCATCACTCTACATAGTCAACATTAATCTTGAATAACTGTCATTTTATAGATAAACGTGTTAGAAAACTAAACGTATATATATGTGTGTGCGCGCGCGCGCGTGTGTGTGTGTGTGTGTTGTGTGGATCAGGAAAAAGCATTCGATAAGGTCGTGAGAAAGACCATATGGGCATACTGGAGAGAAACGGCACAGCAAAATATATGACAGAAGCTATAAGATCATTATACGGAGAATATAGTAAGGAAAACCAGTAGTAAGGAACCACACAAGGAGTGAGGCAGGGCGAAAACCTTAGCCCACTGCTCTTTATCATTTTAATGAATGAAATAATCACAAAAGTAAGCAGCAAAAGCAAGAAGTTGACGGTAGGATACTATAAAATGAAGCCAGTGGAAGTGAGTGAATGCGTGTTTGCAGACGATATTGCAATATTGGCAGATATGGAAACAAGGTTACAATTTAATATGGAATTATCGATGAAAGAGTTGGCCAAACAGGAAATTAAAATAAATATAAGCAAGACAAAGGCGAAAAAGCGAAAAATAAGCATAAAAATAAAATAATCAAGCAGTGGAACAAGTAAAAAGCCTAAAGTACCTAGGAGTAACCATAGAGGAAGAAGAAAAGCAAGAAGAAATAAACCATATATATATATATATATATATATATATATATATATATATATATATATATATATATATATATATATATATATATATATAATATACATATATATATAAACAACTTAGTTCACGGGATGAACCGCGTTTATTTTCAGAAAATTATATATATAATAAAAAGAAATCCATTATTTTACAGTTTTTCTTCGATAAAGGTAAAAACGCAAGTCAGGCGCCTGAAAATGTGAATACTGTTTGTGGTTCTGATACTGCGACATCCAATCAAGCGCAATTTTGGTTTCGTCGATTCCGTTATGGTAATGTCAAAGATGCACCACGCGACTCGCCAGAAGCTCCGGAAGCTTGGATGGAAGGTTCTAATGCATCCACCTTATAGTCCGGACCTGGCAAAAAATGATTACCACCTGTTCCTGTCCATGGTGAACTATTTTGCTGGTGAAAATTTCGCCTCAAGAGAGGCTTGTGAAAATCGACTGTCCCAGTTTTTTGCCAATAGGGACAAGGGGTTCTATGAGAGAGGCATAATGGAATTAGCTTCAAAATGGCAACAAATGATTGAACAAAACGGCGCATATTTGACCTAAATAAATTCATTGAAGTATGTTAAATAAAACCTTCAATTTCATGCAAAAATAATCAATTTCTTCTTACTAGACCTACTTAGTTCACGGGATGAATCGCGTCTATTTTGAGAAAATTCTGGACGTTTCGGCCGATATATATATATATATATATATATATATATATATATATATATATACATATACATATACATACACAATCTGTACCTCTTTTACCGTGTATGTGAGTATATGAGTGTGTGTGAGTATGTGAGTGTGCGAGTGTGTGAGTGAGTATGTGAGTGTGCGAGTGAGTGTGAGTGTGTGCGAGTGTGTGCGTGAGAGAGAGAGAGAGAGAGAGTGTGATGTGTGTGTGTGTGTGTGCAGTCTGTGAATGTGAGCGTGGGCGGTGGTGTGTGTGTGTGTAGTGAGTGGTGATGTGAGTGTGAGTGAGTGAGTGGGTGTGAGTGAGTGTGGGTGAGTGAGGAGTGAGTGAGTGTGGAGTGAGTGAGTGTGAGTGAGTGAGGTGGTGATGTGAGTGAGTGTGTGAGTGGTGAGTGTGTGAGTGTGTGTGAGTGAGTGAGTGAGTGTGTGTGTGAATGTGCATGTGCGTGTGTGTGGGTGGGTGAGTGTGTGTGTGTGTGTGTGTGTGTGTGTGTGTGAGTGTGTGTGTGTGTGTGTGTGTGAGCGAGTGAGTGTGTGTGTGTGTGTGTGTGTGTGTGTGTGTGTGTGTGTGTGTGTGTGTGTGTCAGTCAGTCTATGTGAATGTGAGCGAGTGTGTGTGTGTGTGTGTGTGTGTGTGTGTGTGTGTGTGTGTGTGTGTGTGTGTGTGTGTGTGTGTGTGATAGACAGTGAGTGAGTGTATGAGTGTGTATGTGTGTGTAAGTGCATAGGCAAGTTCCACTTGATAACACGATATGAATTTATTTAAATAAATTCGAAGAAACGAATAGTGTAGAATAACAAGTTTTCTAATTTCATTTGCCAAAACGACGTTTTCAGGAAAACCTCACGTTAATACGTACTACTACCCACCAAATTTTTTTAGTATTTTTTGTTAATTTTTATTTCCAGTAGTATCAGTATAATTTGTCGAATATACATATGGTTTTCTCAATATATCATTCATTTCAGATTCGAATTTCGAAATTTGTCACTTGAACTTGCATACAAATGTAAAAATAAAAATTAGACCAGTTCACTTAATTAAATTGCTACATTTTCTAGTTGTAAATAAACCAGCAATATAAAATATAAAACGAATAACGTTTGTGGCCTTGTGTATCATCTGACAATTAATGATATATAGTGATATATAGCCCACGAGGGTCAACTTTCAAATATTTATAAAAACAAATTGAATAGGAATCAAATAATATATTCTGTGAAACCATTCCAGACGCCATATATTCGTTCGTTCCCTAGCGCAATCGCAGCCCTAACAAACCTGCTAGTTCTTGTAAGTGATTTTTGGTCATTTTTCAAGGTATTACTATTCTATAAATGATTGTGTACAAAATGTCTGTTTTCATACAAGCCAAATCTTAATACTCCTATTTTTAAGAATTAGCTTGAACTTGTTATCTTAAGACTATAACATGCCCTTGCATATTGTGCATTACATTCCACATCGTTAAAATTTTTATTGTGCCATAAAAATTCTATTTTTAGTATAAATTAGACAAACACCAGTAACGCGTTCCGATTTAGCGATAGGGGTTTTAATGATTCTCCCATCTTGAATCCAATTTGTCTGCGACATTTTGGAATACACCAATCGCCCGACGCTACCCCGCATGTACTAGCCAAGTGTTTCACTTTATAATAGGTAATTCAATAACCAAATCTACTAAAGTGGTTCTGGTGCCGCTTGCCTTTATTGATTAAGGAGCGGTTTGTTCGCTCTTTGTGAAGTTTTTAAACTTATTACTGTACAGAACTATCACGCTTCATTCGAAACAGCAATATCAGAAATTTGCAATTCATTACATTACAACTGCTTTTGTAGCAGTAATGGTGTTTATCTAAAATTATCTTAATAAGACAAGAAAACTTATTGAATTTTAGAAGTTATTTTGGGCTAAAATATATTAGGCTTTCTACTGTATTAAAACAAACAGCTTTTTAGAAGAAAAATAATATTTTACAACTCTTGAGAAGAACAAAGATCATTTAGGAATACTCCATCAATGCACAGCGAAAATTAAAAATGAAGGAGACAACTTCCTGATCAAAAATTTTTTCACCTTCTGCTTCGATTGCAGATCTAACTCTGCGGCGGAAACTTTCATTCGTGTATAGAAACATCCCCGGAGAAATAGTAACCTATTCTTGAGGTTCCAATTCACCCCAAATGTGTTGAATGGATTGAAATCAAAAATCTAGATTAACTTATTTATGTAATATTACTAGGGGTTGCCCATCAAAAAGTATTTATGGCAGTAGTTTGTGAGAAAAATACACGCCCGACTTGAAAAATGTCGTTTCGAGAAAAACACGTTTAAAGTTTTCTTCTACTGACTCTGGATTTCTTCGTATTGCCAAATCGTAGTATTTAATTTATTATATTTATAATAGCATGTCATTCTTTTTTTTTTAAAGACATAATTTTCATCATATACCATAGCCTCCGAAATAGATTTAAATTTAAACCTTTATGTCTCGGTCAATTTGACAAATTGCATTGTAATATTTTACGGACACATTCTCAAGACTCCAAACTTTAAGAAAATGCCCAATAAAAAAAATCGATTTTTTGGACCGGCTAGACTATAAATACACCCACTGCGAAACTCTAGGGTCATTTTCTCGCACGAGTGATTTTCACGAGCACATCAATCCTTTTCTATCATTACGTAACGAGTTATCCGACAGTGGCTTCGTTGTGGTTATGCCTTCGCGTTTCTACAATTACAATATTAACAGTTGAACAAATTGAAAATAGCTAAAATTCCTGCCCGATTTCTTGCTCGTGTAGCCTTCAATATCTAAATTGCGTTGAAAATCCCCGGGTTTCTCCGACTTATCCATTTTGCTCTTATTGATTAATACTGAACCTAACTCCGTGCTCCTTTTACACATCAACTTACTAGACACCTTTAATAAGATAGTGCCTCATAAAAAGTCAAATATGTACAAGTACATTTATATATGTAAAAACTAATTTAGTTAGGTACAATTAGTCACATAAAATACTTTGGAAGATGCTAAAAAAAACAAGACACGATTAAACTTCTTCAAATTTATAAACAATGCCATATGCCCCCTACTACATTTTTCGTCGACTACTTGAACAGTGTAAAAAATAATAATTAATTATTCACTTAATAATACAACAACTACGTTATCTGAACCTAAGTTATTTTTAGAAACAGCGCTCCAAAACGCGTAGTGACAAACCAAGCTTGGCGACAAAAGTAAAGAACAGCATTCAAATTTCTAGTCTTTGGGTTACGCAATCTACCACCCATCTCAAAACGTTTGATGTAAACAGATATGTACTGAACAACTCTAACCCTTTCCGATCTTACGTCCGACATTATGATTTTTCTGTCTCCAATATCGGAAGACGTATATGACATTTTTTTGTTCCGTTGTTCGCCCACCCGGCTGTCGAAGCGCAGATTGTTTTCTTTCTGTTTTTCAATAGCCAATGTATTCTGATCAAAACAGGTGATTATCGTTTATATTCGCGCTTGTAGAAAGATAGCAGGGATAAACCGTAAATAACGATGATATTGCAAGGTGTTTTTTTTTAAGGACAGTAAGATTAAAGGCGAGTTTAGTGATAAAAGTAAACGTGGAAAAACTCATCCTGTACGCAACGATACTGATTCTGGTAAGGAAAAGTTCTAACGCCTCGCGAGGTTAAGATTCTCATATGTTCGTCCACTATGTCCGGTCGTTGCAAATTATTACCCCTTGTTCGAAGTGAATGCAGATACTTAATTATTTTTAGTGGCCGAATAAGCCACCCGCCAGGCATCAGAGAGCTCCAGGTATGAACCCGGGTCCGTCTACACTACAGCCTGTGCCTCAACCGCGCGACCACGCTGGTGATACTAGTTCTAGTAAATCTAAATCTAATGACAAAGAAGACCATGATAAAGATATAAAATTTTCGGGTAATTGTTTGAAACCTTAACGCACTTGAAACAATTATATCAAAAAAAATGATTGTAGTACGAAAATGTGATCACTCAGGGAAAGCATTCCCAAGATTATCTAGCCCAGAGTCCATTCTTCAATAATAATTTCTCTCGTCTCCAATTTCTCCAAATATTTTGTTTGCATTTAGTTCCTCATGTCTTACTCTAGGGAACAAAGTGAAGTATATTGGTAGATATATTGACAATAAATGCAAAGAACTTTATGTACCAATAAGAAATGTGGTTATAAATGAAAGCATAGTAGGTTTCAAAGAAAGAATTAAATTTAAGTGCTACAATTCGAACAACATTTTGTCTTATGTGTTGAAAAAATTGTTTTCTTGCATTTCCTATTGTAGCAACACAATAACAGAGTCTTATTCATCTTGATTTGGCGTTTACGTATCAAATAGTAATTTATTTGGTACATTTTGCAAATACATGCGAATGATTCGAGTCATCTCATCTGCAGTGGCAGGTTCTACACGAGTCTTCAACTCTGAAATTGTATAAAATGAAAATACATATAATGGGTACAGTTATGGATTCTAGAGAGGACTTTCAAAATGATCCAAAAAAAAAAGAAACTAGAGATGCGAAGATTTGAGAAAAATTTCTCGCAAAAAAAAATTCTCATCACTTAGATTGTGGGCAATGTGAGGAACATGAATTCAAGAACCGAGAAGATGCATTTCATAATGAAACAAGTACAGACGTGGAACTCCGGTTTCACAGATGTCCAGGGCTTTTATACATAAACAAGAATTTGCGGCCACTTCGGGTCTCAAGATTTTCTAATCAGGCTGATTTTGACGTCTGGACTTGATTTGAATCTGGATTTAGTTGAATACTGAAAACGTTATTTCTCTATCTATCGCAGATCAAAAATTATAAGGCTTGACAGATGTCAGAAACTTGTCTCCAGCTTGGAAGCTGTCTTGATCAAAAGTTGGAAAATAAAAGGACGGACAGACAGACGACATTACTCTCTACATAAGGCTTCTCATTTTAATGTATAGAAGCCTAAAAATGAAAAATCAACAAAGGGTTGCAATCATTTTCTACTGTAAAACATGCAAAAGGAAGCCTGGACTTAATTCTGGAGATTGCTTCAAAAGGCACCACACTCAAAAAAAAATTATAAACAAAAATTGACAAAAACACTTAATTTTATTTAACCTAAAATTGATAATAAAATCATCAGGTAAGTACATATTAAGTTTTCCTTTTAAAATAATAAATAAAAGCGTGTAGCAGAAAAGTTAGATTGGAAAAGGTTAATGTTATCAATTTTGAACATATCTTTGAGGATTATCTTAAAATTGCCAAAGACGTGTTCTACAAACTAAGAGCTATTAACTTTACATATAAAAAGTTTCAATTTTTCTCAGAAGACTAAAATATTTATATTATGTAATTATGCTTAAAAGAACATGACTCATTCCAGCAAATACCACCCTTAAAATCTTTAGCAATGAAAAAGTGGCTGATAAACCCTAATTACTCTAGTATATAAATATAACAGTTACAGACTACATGTGATAAATCATACTCAGCAGAGAAGAATTCCCTAGGATATGAAAAAGGCGATATTATTCATAATACAAAAACAAGGATTATTCCTCTAACATAGAGTGCCATATATATATATATATATATATATATATATATATATATATATATATATATATATATAATACTTAGGCACTCTATGTTAAAGGAATAATTCTTGTTTTTGTATTATGAAAAATATATATATATATACATATACATACACTTTTGAAGAACTATTAAAAAACTCTTAAAATAAAGCCTAGATCTAAAAGCAAAAAACAAAGAAAATTGATTAATTTGAATTCAGCAAAAATAAATTACCATAGACACAGTTAAGAATAAAAAAACCATCTACACTTAAAAGTAGAAGAGGGATAGATTATATATATATAAATTATATAAAAAACTCAAAAATGTTTCAAAAATAGCTTGTACTGTGGTAACTGTTTTCAACTTAAATTCTTGGAATAACCGCATTGTAAACGAGCCATAACAAGCGATACACCACAGGCATCAGTGTTAAAGTTTATCCTCTGAAACATGCTAAAGACAAGTATTAAATCCCAAGGTGTCAGAAGGAATTATATGTACTGTTCACAAAAACTACCTGGAGAGGGTGTCAGAAAAAAAAGAATATGGACGGTAATCAGAATTGTTACAAATATGAAAAGTACTGGAGTCAACAATAGAACCATTACTACAATAGTATTCTCTATGTTGCTATATGGTGCTTCAAACAGAGAAAAACCATTATTAAAAGAATAAATGGGGATTATAAGACAACTTCTACAGAGGCCATATTAGTAGTAGTAGGAATTTGGTAAAAATCCAAGGTTTCCTTGAGAACTGAAGAGTCTATAAGAACCCTTTTCAAAGAAATTAAGTTAGATTAGGTTAGATAAATGGTGTCTACTATAAAAAGACTCATTGGCGTTGACAATTCCACAAAATAAATTACTTTTTGTACTAAATATGGATATATTCACTTAGGCATCATAATTTTAGTTAATTTTCAAATAAATTATAGAAGCTTAATCAAAATATTCTACATTTACAATAATTCCTAAATTTTATTCTGTTACACTAGAAACATCAAAATTCACAATAAAATTATTGATCCTTACTTATTTACTACATTAGAAATTAAATACATTAAACGATATTCTACAATGTTTGTAGTATTTATATTTCGCAATCTCATCAAGCAAGAAGATAAATAAACGAGAAAGTAGAAAAAATGAATATATGAGTACTGACCAAGCTATCTGCATCGTTCATTTTTTCCTCGGCATTTTGGGAATGATGAGCCTATCTGGAATGGCCGGGACGTTATTTCGACATAATGAGAACTTCGGCGGCACTCTCGGTCGCCGTATCATCCGAAAATTAAGCTCCTACACATTGTAACACCGCAGTCCAACTTCAACCGTATCTTACACACGTTCGCGTGGTATTATTTACTGAAAACAGCATCCGAAACGTAACCAAACATCTGTCAAACGTCACATATATGTAGGCGCGCTTGCTCCGACAAAATAGAGAAACAAGTGTTCACATTTGCAATATATATTTTTCAAGTTCAGTACGCGAACGGCATTACCTGCGCTTATAACAAGTATTTCAAAAATCAAAATACAGTTTTTCACAACTTTCCCCAACGTGACGTCACCACGTTAACAGTCAGTAAAAAATATTTACAGGCAGTCTTGCCAAATCTCAAAGATTAAAATAATTTATTTACCAATGGCTGCCATTTACTTGTCAGAATATCGATTTGGTTATTTTATTGTATATTTGCAAAAAGTATTCGAGAAGCCGAATACAATGATATAATTTTTATTTGGACAGTCAAATTATCAAAATTATAAATAATTGTTAGTATTAAGCGTAGAAACAGACATGCGCGCAAGGGACGTCCAAGGTAATAAAATTCTCAACGCCTGGAAACACTGCTTGTGCGCATGTTTGCTGCTTCGCTCAAATGCTAACGATACTGTTCCCGATTTATAAAAATAACAAAGTAAAATGCCAATAGGTAAATAAACATGTAAATTATCTTGTCCGATTATCTTATACTGAATTATTAGTAAATATGTTTCCTGCTTAAATTACTGTAACTATAAACGGTTTAATTTTGATATATTCAATGTTATTGTAGAGTAATTTGCTTGAAAAAATATAACGCACAATGAATAAATAATTTGGTAAATTAATTGTACGTCAATAATTTCTCACTATGCTTAATTTATTGTTTCCCAAATATTAAAATCTAAAATGTAAAATATGTAATTGTTTAGGAATTGAGAACAGTACCGTTAGCATTTAGCAGGAGCAAACATGCGCACAAAGGACGTCTAGGGTCATTAAATTCGGTACGCCTGGAAACACTGCCGACTATAATTTGTTTGTCATTTGTTGACTTGCAAGGTTGTAATATCGAAAATGGCAACTTTATTAACTCCAGAAATTTCTGCTCCAGGCTTTTCTTTCGAAAATTGTAAAAGGTAAAAAATGCATACAGAATTATACCTATTTTTATTGGGTCCACTTTTTAGCATTGTTTATTGAACTAATTAAAAACTTTATCACAATTTGCTTGTCATGCACTTTATAACCTTATTCTGTAGAAATGCTGAATTGGTCAAGAAAGGGTTTCCTTTTCCTAAAGCCACAAAAACAGGCACAACCATCGTGGGCATCACCTACAAAGATGGAATTATCTTAGGCGCTGATACACGCGCTACCGAAGATACTACTGTATCTGATAAAAATTGTAGAAAAATCCACTACTTGGCACCGAACATGTAGTAAGTATTGTAAATTTGTTTAACCGCAAATTTCTAGCAATTTGATCTTTTAGTTGCTGTGGCGCTGGAACTGCAGCAGACACTGAGAAAACAAATGCGATGATCGCCTCCCAGTTAGAATTGCATCGCTTGAACACCAATCGAATTGTTCCTGTCATTACAGCAAATCAAATGCTGAAACAATACTTATTCCGCTATCAAGGATACATTGGAGCTGCACTCATTTTAGGGGGTGTGGATAGCACTGGCCCACATCTTTACAGCATCTATCCACATGGATCAACAGACAAGTTGCCCTATACTACCATGGGCTCTGGCAGCTTGGCTGCCATGTCTGTCTTCGAGTCTCGTTGGAAACCTGGTCTAACTGAAGAAGAAGGGAAGCAGTTGGTACGTGATGCTATTGCTGCGGGAATTTTCAATGATTTAGGTTCTGGTTCAAATGTGGATCTTTGCATAATTCGTAAAGGATCAGTTGATTATTTGCGTACTTATGATGAGGCCAACAAGAAAGGAGTGCGCCAAGGCTCATATCTATATCCTAGAGGAACAACTGCCATATTGTCTATGAAGGAAAAGAAGATTAAAGTTGAAGATATTTCTGTGCGACACATTGAGGCTATGGATACTTCCAGTTAAAAACATTTTTATATAATGGGAGTAGCTACAACTAAATTAATTCAATTATTATGTAAAGTGAAGGAATATCCTTTCAATAAAATAACTTGAAGATATTTTCTAAAAATTGATATCTTAATAATCTTGTATTAGTTTTTAAAATTAATAAAAAGAATGGCATTTTCTAACCAATGGGGATCACTTGCTCTTTCAAATAATCAAATTTCTATAGACAAATTGTTTTACCTATTAGGGAGAAAGGGGGAAAATTACATCACCTGCACTCATTTCAGTTGTATTCCTGAATTTGTCTAATAAGTATGTAATATTCATAATTTTGTAGGAAGTGTTTTGAACATTTTTCTTGCAAAGAGTCTAAGGTAAGTAATGTAATTTTTTTAATTAATTCAATAACTGTTTTTGCTACGTACTTGGGCCCGTCTAGTCTGCATTGCATTAAATTAACACTTCATGGTTGGTTAAAATTTTTAGTTTTTCAAAATGGCACACAGTGGGGTAATAAGACACAGATGCATATCATTACTCCTTGTCAATTCGTTTTTGAAGCATTATTTTTTTAGGCTTGTATACATTAAAATGAGAAGCCTTATGTAGAGAGTAATGTCGTCTGTCTGTCCGTCCGTCCTTTTATTTTTCAACTTTTAATCAAGGCAGCTTCCAAGCTGGACACAAATTTCTATTTCTGACATCTGTCAAGCCTTATAATTTTTGATCTGTGATAGATAGAGAAATAACGTTTTCAGTATTCAACTAAGGACCATAAGTCAAGTCCAGACGCCCAAAATCAGCCTGACCGGAAAATCTCGAGACCGGAAGTGGCCGCAAATTTTTGTTTATGTATAGAAAGCCCTGGACATCTGTGGAACCGGTGTTTCATGTCCGTACTTGTTCTTTTTCTTTTACAGATACCACAGAATTACAAAAGAAAAATGGAAAAAGTTTCCTGGACTAATGAATCTTTGAAAGAGGCACTTGAAACTATTCAAAAAAGTTGTAAAATTCGTGAGGCAGATCGTCATTACAGCATTTATGAGACTATGAGATGGAATCCTGTCTACACAGTAATTGGGAAAAAGTTAGCTGATCGTGCCATCACTTTTATGGTGTGACATTAACGGATCTATGTAGAGTTGCATATGAATTCGCAGAAAGAAATAGTTTTAGTCACAACTTCAACAGAAAAATAAAGCTTGTGGGGAAGGACTGGGCCACAGATTTCAGGTCTCCACATGGTGGAATCGGTCTATGCAAGCCTGAAGCAACCAGCATGAGTCAGATTTCAGAAATTTTTTATGATAATTTGCTTCAACTCATAGAGAAGTAAAGTTTGATCATGCAAGAATATTAAACGTAGATTAAAGTGGGCTCACCACTGTTCAAAGGGATCCGCAAATACTTGCACCAAAGATACATAAACAAATGCTGCAATTGGTCTTGAAAGAGGGAAAAATATTACAATCTGCTGAATGTAGTAACACTAAAGTGGCTACAAATTTTATCTGTGACTTCTGTGAGGCTTAACAAGACTAGCAATAAAGTTTCATATCATTTTTAATCAATGTAGCATTTCTTTATAACCTACTTTACCTTCTGATTAAATTGTGATGCCTACTTCCAATGCACATATGTACTTTTTATTATCCACACCATCGGGTAATGGTACACAATGGTTAAAGTTATGCGTACCATTACCCGCATCGTTGGTTAATGGTACGCACAAGTACTTTAGCTTTTGACTTTTCAACCTTTCAAAACCGTTAAAATCGATCAATTAATATTAATACCAGTAATGTAAATAAATGCGGTGTTCGATACATATCAGAATGGTTCAATAACTAATCTCATGAATGAAAGGAAATCTGGAAAAAGATTTTCATGTACTCTTGTTGTAGAAATTGATAGGACACAGTTTATTTTGATAAGTAATTACATACTTCTTTTTACTAGATTTTATATACAAAAAGTAATTTCCCTTTGCATTTTACGGCACAGCTCGACTCGGGCTGTAATAAATGAGTACCTGGAGGTCACACTTTGGGGTAATAATAGGTGGTCGGTACGTAGCGCTAGCCACGTTACTACCCGTAGGCTCTAGATTGTAGCAGATCTAAGCTGTTACGACCCCAATAGACCTTCAAGGCCTGTTACGGGGAACTATTATTATTATTAATTTCCCTTTTTTTCTCTTACTCCAAAAGTAAGATCACAAAGGAAATATGTATTTTAATGTGTTTATACATATAATTTGATAATCATCTAACAAGTAGGGGCCACAACAGCAATTAGTCTATGATTAAAGTAAAGAATATCTGCTACAGATAGTGAACCTTTGGCAAAGTATAAGTAACATAAAAGGAAAATGTATCCTATAAATATCTGTTTGTTTCAATGAAAAAGGATCTATGTATTAAGAACAAAATTTGCAAGATAAAAGCATTATTAGTACCGGTAAAAGATGGCCATGGGAAACTTATTACAAGGATGTCATACATATCTCCATTCTTTGATAGTACAAGGTCATAGAAACAAATCCAGAATATATAGAAAAATAACATAATGTACCTTTGATCAATGTAAAATTCGTTGATGTTGAATAGTTTTCTAAACAAGAACATAAAGCGACTTCAAAAAAGTTATTCCTTAGATTTGCTATGTAAATAGATCCATTATTTTCTACAACTCTAAACTCACTGCATCTCTAAAAACTTCACATGTAGTTCCAACACATTTCTCCAGTGAAGTTATATGTATAACTACACAAGTTGTGAATATGCACAATATACATGGGCTTATAATAGATATAATCTGAACTTAAACTTATATGAAAATGATGTAATGCCAATTATGACTTGATTACAAACAAACTCTGTTTACAAAGGTAAGTAAGATACACATTACAACGTCTAATAACTTCATCTTTCGATGTATGATTTAGTAACTTGTACACTTGAGATGCAAGACAGGTGCTTGGAAAATTATTGCCTACTTTCATCTTGCAGTTAATGCCAGGTATTAGTTCTTTTAAAATAAACGTTAAAAATCTAGAGATTATACGCATTAGGTGATGAAGACCTTTGTTGATTAACTATGCAACTATTAGGTAGGATTAGCAAAATTTTTACTCGTGCAGATTTTTTGCTACAGCAATTTCAGAAATCGTACAATTTTAAATTGATATAATTAAAAATGGCATTGAAACAAATTTACAATACTTTTAATGTTGATTATCTATTGCACCAAGTTAAAAAAAAAGACAATATAAGAAAGTAACGCAAAAGGAGTATTTCTACTTAATGCATCTATGGTAACAGTTCTATATAAAGTAATGAAAGAGATCATGCACTAGCAGGCAGTGGATGATGTGGAATGTGGGACGCAGTTGGTATAATTCTAGAGCATATGTAGAAAAACAACAACAATTGTTGATAAAAATCTAGGTGGCCTATGGAAAAAGTGCAATAGAAAGTTATCCAGGTTCATCTAACACTTGAGGTAACATTGCGTAATTATATACTGCTTCACAACACTTGTAAGTATTGGAATATCCTTCATATTCTCCCGACACAATCCCTTGTGGTTACAATTGTTTTTCAAGGTTAAAAGAACCCCTTAGAAGCAGTAAGTCTTCTGATATTCCATCGGTACTTGATGCAATAGGATACTCCATCAATGTGATCAATAGAAATCATCTCACTGGTAGCATTTGAAAGCTTTCATAGATTTGGTAAAAGGTACAGAAACTCATTAGTATTTGTATCAAAGTAATATAATGTAATATTGCTTAAAGTCTATAAATTATTTGTACTACCTATGCTGCCATTACTTTATTTAGATTCTTTGCATTTTATTCATCTAAAGCTTCATAGCAATTAACATACAGAATATTAGTTTTGCATCTAAAACTCCTCACAATCCTGGGCGACTCATTGACCATAGTTCAAACTCTTTTCAACCTAATACCAAGAGAGAACAAAAAAATGCCCACTCTAGAGTTGACACTATTTTAATTTAAGAACAAATATTCTTAAATAAAAAACATCACCCAAAGACAATCTGGTAACAATCTAAACATATTAAATTGTTTTTTCTGTTATATAACAGAATTTCCAAGCTGTAAGCAAGTTTTAACGTCCTTCATAGTAAGCAAAAGCCCAAATTTCACCTTTACATATTAAAGTAAACTATCACAAAGCCACATTTTTGTTTATGGTTAGTATAATTTTTAAAATGTACATATACATATATAAAATATATGTTCATTTGATTTGAAAGTGATAATGAGAACTTGCAAGAACTTTCTTTCTAATTATTTTTTTGCACCTTACCAGGAATACTATCAAGTCTGCATGCAATTTGAATAAAATGAAAGCGCATTATTAAATCATAACTGCCCTATATAAATTTGTTTATTTTTCATTATACAGTATTTGCAAATGTCACAAATTTGTTCCATACTTGTAAAATATTTGTTATAGTCAAACAATACTGAAATATCCATATTGTATACATATATAATTATTTTATTATTCATTGTACAAAAATAATTAAGATAAAAATTCTAAAATATACTGTTTTTATACTACACCAAACACCTTTATACTTTGATATTTGTATATATAAACAAACAAATGATTAGATAAGAATATCCAAAATATATATTTAAAAAAGTCATCATGATAAAAAGAGAAATTTAATATAAATATATATTAATATGAGAAATAAAATACCAAAGGTGGCAATGTAATAAATTAAAATCAACTTTTATGAACAATAAAATCCCACGTATCCTTCCATCTCAAGACAAGGATGTCAGCAGTAGTGAGCTCTGTAGTGCCATAACTTAATACGCTGAACATGCAAAATACATTAAAAACAACTCCCATCCAAAATACAATAATTAAAATAAAAAAGTAGGCCAGGAAACGGAAATTTAAAATGTCATGTAATAAAAAGTAGATGTGCTCAATTAGCCCCGCCATAAGCAACACTTTAAAACAAAACGCCGGCAAATAGTGATGTAAAAACAGAGTTCTTTCGACAAAAAAATATGGTAAGTAGTGGAAAAAATAACCTGCCAAGAATAGCTCGCCAATGAAACAGAACTTCTCCCAGTTCCTTTCATCTAAATCATAACACAGCCTACGTCGACGCAGCAAGTAAAATACCAAGAGGCTAGAGTACAGGAATAAACTCAAGGTGGCCGAATACCATATCATTATATTTCCAAGCAAATGAATTTGAGCCTGCAAATAAAAATTAATAAGGTGTATTACAAAAAAAAAATTCTACTTACATTGCTGTCACTGGCAACCCAATATGCTATGCCCCTGCACATTAATGGCCACTCTAACGGTTCTGAACTATACATGTGGTTTTGTACATTTTCAGTGCCAGAAAAAACCATTTTATACTGTAGTTCGAAAAACTTATCCCAGAAAGATAGAGTTGTTGCAGTTGTTGGAATCATTTCTGCTGATATCATGTCTCTTTCTCTGTCTTTTTGATCTTCAGCTGTAATATGAGTAAATTTGAATAAGGGTAGCAAATAACAGAACAATAGTCAAACATATTTATTAATATTTTTTGTATATAAATATTTATAAATGTGTTTGACTATTGTTATACTGTTAGATAAATTATTAATGGAAAGGCTTTATATTTTGAAAGAGAGCATGGTTTGCAAATTGGAAGGTCAAGACTTCCATATGTGTGCCTTCACTGCCCGGTTGTCTCTGCTATGGGGGTGATATGGCAAGCACCACATTTTACACAATAACACTATTACCTCTTATTCATAATAAACATAGGTATGCTATTATTTTAAGTGACTGAATAGGCCACCCGCCAGGCATTTGGAACCCAGAAACAAACCCAATTCTATCCATACCATAGCCAACTGCTTTAACCACTCAATTACAAACTGGTTTTAAATAGAATAAATATCCTTTCTTTTTTGTAAATTATCACAATCTCAACAATCACAGTTATACAAAAAACTGATAATTTTGAAATAAATTTCTGACACATTGACAACACTACCCCATACATAATAGTTTCCATTTAAAACTACCATAGAATATTGATTTATTTATAACTAACAAGGAATGTATCCCAGCCGATATTCGCCGATTTGTACCAAATTTTATTCATGAGCTCCCCTCACCCTAAGATATAAGAACCTATTGTCAAAAGTTGTTAAATCGGCCCGTTTACCCTTTTTGCTCCTTGTTCAATATAAATAAAAGTTAAGACCACATTTTACTAACAATAAGTCAGTGGCGTTAATCTATTGGTTAGCGATGACGCCTCTAGACCCACATGTCGGTGGTTCAAATCCAGATTACGGCAATTATTTTTACTTCTCAAACTACTCCCAATGATTAGTAATTAATAAAATTAGTAATAAGAGAACCTAGTAACTAATTATTAGTAGTATAAATATAAAATGTTTCTTCTAAACTAAAAAAAAGTTAGTTAGGTTATAAAAAAGCAGAATCAGTCCAAACTCTGTCTTTCTGCCACTTTGCTTCAATCAATCGGGCTTGAGTCTGCTTCAAGCCAGTTAGTATAAAATTAATTCGTAATCAGTCCATCTTCGTTTTTGGTGTAACTTGTTATTGAATATACAAGTGTTTTGAATTTGACAGTTTTTTCTTGAAAGCAAGGAAAATCGCGCGCGCAATGATAATAATATGACAATTTTAGTAAACATTTTTGTTAAATGTTTGGGGACAATTTTGGTTACATTTTAAGTATATCTTATAGTAATGTTTTTCCCTGTCTTTCAAAATCTCTATGTAGGTAGCTAAAATATTTACGTTATTGTGGGGTTCTATGGAAACTGAGACTAATATTTGGCAGCAACTTTTTAAACAATGAACCAAATATTGTCATTTCTCATGTATTTTTGTGTTGTTCATGTCTTTGTTGTTCTTGTACAATGAGCAAGAGTGAATAAAGTTTGTTACTGTTCAAGTATTTCTTTTTCTAACCTTTTGATTTTTTTGATTGGCATTATTCAATAAAATTAGAAATATTTATTATGTGGTTAGGGTAAATGGTGTAGATGACCAGGCCATAAATATGGTTAATTTATGTCTCTTACTATACATTAGATGTTTTCCTCGGGGCATTATCATATGCTTGGTTTGACCAACTACAAGATAAGGAAATTAAAACGCAGATTTATAACAAAATGTAGAAGTCAGATTAAAAAAAATCAATACTAAACTTGTTGACTAGAAACAAAACTTCGTTTTAATCTCTTATAATATTTTGTCCTGATATTGGTTTCTTTGGAAAATTAAAGATCAAACTTCCAAGCACAAATTTTGTAATACATATTTGCTGATAATGAAAACCAACACAAAAATTATTACCTAAAATATCAGAAGGAGTACACAGAATATCAAAAAATATATAATATATATAAGATTAATATCCACATTATGACTTCTTTATTAATGGTGCACAGAATTAAAAGACACAAAGAAACAGTGGGCATATGTTGTTTAAAAATTTTACCTATCTTCAACATCCAACCAATATAACCTGTAAGAATATTTACTTCATATTCATTTGTTTTGTTACAAGTAATTTTTTTATATACATATTATAGATAGTATAATAACCTATGCTTATGCACAATGTAAATAAATAAAATCAAAATTTTATTATCAAGTACATTTAATCCAGTGCTACTTAAGGGTAACAAAGTTTTGAAAAATATTCATTTTTTGGATATTCATCTCAACCTGCAGTTTGCATCTTTCACAGGAAAATTAATTCCAACATTGGTCAGTGGTGCAACAAATATCACGGATATCATATTGCAACACAAAAAATGATATAATTTGGTTTGCAGTATTAAAATAAAAATTTAAATATTTCTCATCTCTATTGAAGCACTTGGTCCAAATCTTATATGTGACTACCAAAGAAATAACAAAGCATCTAACAATTAAAAAAACAAATTATACTTACTTCTGGTATATCGATGTTCTTCAACATTCCACACAGTATCATCTTGATTTATAATGCGATCTGCCACAACTTCATGTTGATGAAATCCCCAGTCAGGTAATTGCCGTCCACTATATTTAAGTGCCTGATTTGAGTCAACATGTATCAATCTGATCAGAGACTGTATCGTGTGCCAAGTGTTGCCATTTTGTTCCTTATTCAAAATCTCCACGCGCCATAAGTTTTGTGCCGACATTGATACATTGTAATCAATGTAGCATGAAACTTCTTGGCATTGCGGTGACATCGGAGCAGCCACATCATGCGAATTGAGAGCACGACTAGTTAACCCTAAATCAATCATTAAATATTTGCGTTATGACTTTTTTTAACTTACCATGAACTAGTTGTACAACATCTCCATGTTTTATGGCATCAACGGGCTGCTCTACCACGAGATCATTTTTATCTGGTCGTTTAACAATCCACCAGTTATTGACATCTTTAAATGAATAACATGTAACCTGCTGCTGATGACTAGAACCTCGCTTGTCAGGATAACGTATGGGATAGACGTGTGCATGTGAATGCAGCCAACAAGTTCTACCATGTGTATGTCTAACAACAAAACAAAGTTGAAAAAACAGCAATAACAAGTATTTCATAACAGACTACCTTAAAGTAATTTGAGATCCATGAGAAACTATCAAAGGCTGCCCCTTTGTTATGGAAGCTAATCCTCCTTCTAACGATGCTTGAAAAGCACTGGTCATAATGCTGTCATGAGGTCCTGCTTTGTATAAGACAACTAAGTGTGCATAAAATATACTTATGTACACTAAAATGGGAATAATTACACCTACAGATGCTTGAGCAATAAATCTTAAGGCTAATGCCTTATCAGAGAGCTTTGGGGAAGACAATGAAGTCCAAAAATCATATGCTAATATTGCTACACCCAGACAACATGAGTAAAATCCTGTGTATTTTACACAAAGAGCACATGTAAGGGAAATAGCAGTTAATATTAGCCACAGCCACCAAAATACACTATAAGGTTTTTCATAATATTTACGAAACTTCAACAATGCTAAAAGCCCAAAAATTACAAATAAAAGAAGTATAGATTCCATCAAGATAAATCGGCTCTGAGTTAACATTGCATTGTCTAAAAGCAGTAATAGACTAGCTAACACAGAAGTCCATTGTGATAAGCCAATTTCTAACATTAAATGATATACGACCGGAATAATTAATCCTCCACAAAACGCAGGGACAAAACGTAATGCAAATAATGGCACCGAATCTGCATATGTACTGCCAATTCTATCAAATTTGAATTTTCCATCAAAGCCAGCATAATAGGCAACTCCAGCTATCAGTTGCTTACCCAATGGAGGATGAGAATCGAAGAAAAATGTGTTTCTCATGTATAATGACACATACTTTCCATAATGTAATTCATCAAATCTAAAAATGAAATTCATAATTATGGTTATATTAGTTACATGCTTCGTTACTTACACAATATTCTTTGGTTCTTGTAATTTATACATGCGTGTCATGATTCCGCACACAAAAAGACATATTGAAATTAGATCTATTTCGCAACTAATTCTACATAATTTTTCGCTTTTTGAATGTGTCTCATACTGCATATCAGGCATAGCATCTTCTCTAAGACTCTGTTTGTTCTCATTTATGTCAGAAGTTGACTCGCCATCCCCAGCTTGCCTTTGTAACTTGCCATTTTCAATGAGCTTCTCAACGTACTTGAATTCATTTTCATTTTTTGCCAATTTAGGTTTGGTTTTGCCAGTTTTGCGATTTCTTACAGTATCCATATGCTTTTAACATTTGTCTTCACTTTGTCGTTAAATGGTCGAAAATGGACACCGAACGAACACATCAACACTTCCGCAAAGGTCAATAACCTTGAATGCGTCCTGTAACAGGACTTTCTCTTTGTGTGCCATACTGATTTTTAACAAATCTGACAGCGTGCTAAATGTTGCAGAGTGAGATATAGAAATACGACGATGGTATTTATCTATATGTACGATTTTTAAGTGGTTAAAAACTAGGAAGCAAATACTATACTCTTGCAAAGGTTATGATACTGTTTGAATAATTTTTAGATTTTCTTATTCTACGCTAAAAAATGTAATGTATAATGATAGTAAATCTACCTGTTACGGAAATTACGAGGTATACATGCACATAATCATTCTTAATTAAATTTCGTAATTATTTCTTCAGCATTATAATAATAAGAATAACGATGAGGTTAGGTTATTATTTTGTTAATATTTGCATATTTTGGAATAATCGGTGGTTCCATCATAACTGATATTGAAAATCGGCAATGTAAAAAAAAATCGATGGATAAAAATGGATTTGTCCAAAAATGTCCACTTTGATCTAAATAAACACTATGATTGCTTTAGACAATAACTTATAAAAAACGCTAAAATGGATGTAATGCTTGATGCAATAACTCTTGCTAGAAATCATAGCTTGGCATTAGCAGGACATTGAGTTGAACAACTTTTTCCTTCATCAGCATTCAACATTATATTTCCCTACACGCAATGTTTTATT
The DNA here is from genome assembly GCA_036346155.1 of Sinelater perroti. Lineage (NCBI taxonomy): Eukaryota > Metazoa > Arthropoda > Insecta > Coleoptera > Elateridae > Sinelater > Sinelater perroti. The sequence goes on along the minus strand of JARFIY010000248.1, from coordinate 62,322 downwards.
TAATTTTTTTTTAATTAATAGAATAATATACCGCAGAGCATATCGTTGATTGTCAATATCCTTAACAAACGTATATTGAAAATTTTAAATGAATATTTCAATTATTTGTATTATTACCTATGGATATGAAATGAAATCATAACATTTTAGAATTTGGTTTTGCTAATCAGGAAGTCAAAATAAGCTCCGCTCCTTTTAGGGTGGACGATATTTAGAATTATAACTTTGTAATATTACATAATTTCATTTTTTATTGAGATTCAATATATATTTTTTTAGTTCTAAGAATAATAGTTAAACACAATATAAAAATGAATGTGAAGCTTCAACAGCTTTGTCCAATATGTGGTGAAGGATTTGCAGATTCTCAGATCGAGTTCCATATTAGCCAGTGCATAGCTATAAGTTCTACACCCATTAATTCTCAAGGGCACAAACGAAAAAGAAGCCCTTCTCCTGAGTATTCATTCATTGCATCCAAGTATGTAGATAATGATAGCAGCAGTTTTGTAACACCGATATTGGAAGATATTTCATTTAAAGTTCCTCTAATCACTATACTACAGCCAAAGTGTTTGCAAGACTTTATGGGGCAAAGTAAAGTTTTAGGTGAGAACACTTATTTATATTCTCTGCTCGAACAGAACGAAATACCGAACATTATCTTATGGGGCCCTCCTGGATGTGGAAAAACCTCACTGGCCAATATTTTGGGAGAAATTTGCAAAAAAAACTGTCATCAATACAAATTCTTTAGTGTTTGTGGTGCTAACTGCAGTTTAAACAATGTGCAGTCTATTATAAAAGAAGCTAAAAAACTACTGGAATCAAAAAGACAAGCTGTGGTATTTCTTGATGAAATACACCAATTAAGTAGGAAGCAGCAAAATATATTTTTAGTTCAAATAGCAGCAGGTCACATAACACTGATCGGTGCTACTACAGAAAACCCGTCTTTTATTTTTAGAGACACTTTCTTGAATTATTGCAGAGTCATTGTTATGGAAAAACTTGACTCATCCTGTTTAGTTTCGATTATCGAAAAGGCTCTCACAATTCTGAAAATTGATATATTGGAGGATGAAAGCATTTTACAGCATTCATATTTAAGCAACAGGTAGTTACTTCATACAAACGTTTTCAAACACATAATGGTTAAATTTTAGTAGGCATATTCATAGATCAGCTATAAAGTGGCTAAGTGAAACAAGTGATGGTGATGCAAGAATTGCGTTGAATAATCTTCAACTTGTATTACAATATAATAAAGATAATCGATCAATAATTATTACAAATATTAAGGACCAAATTAAGGTAAAAGCAAGAATTCTGTTTTATAACCTTTTACTTTACCCCATGGTTTTAGAAAGGTCATATGCTATATGATCGCAATGGTGAAGAGCATCACAATATTATTTCTGCAATGCATGAATCAATAAAGGGATACAATGACAATGCTGCACTGTATTGGATTAGTAGAATGATTGCTGGTGGTGAAAATTCCCTCTTCTTGGCTCGGAGATTAGTACGATCTGCTTCCGAGGACGTGGGTAAGTTTGAATTTATAAATAACGAAATTGTGGTATAGTTGCTTTAATGCAGGTAATGGTGATCCTAGAGCTTTGCGTTTTGCAATAAGCACACTGTATGCTGTGCAAGAACTTACTACACTCGAGTCTGATGTTTTATTAGCGCAAAGTGCAATTTATCTAGCTAGAGCTCCTACTAACCATCAGGCAATAACAGGCATGAACCTGGCTAAACAGATGATACGGAAGTGTCAACAACAGCCTGCGGTTCCCTTACATCTTCGAAATGTTCCTGCAAAAATGATCGACGAATTAGGTACATTGAATTACAAGGGCTGCTAATCTTAATATACTAAAAAGGTAATGCTTACAGGAATTAAACAAACAACTAATTTATCATTTTTGCCAAAAGGATTTGAAAACATGAACTTTTTGTAGTAAATAACATAAATAATTTTTTAATTATTACAATGAAACTATTGCAAATTTCAAAAACTATGTCTATAATCACATCACTTTGTAAACTAAGTTGTATATTGTCTATGTGCCTTTCTATTACCAGCTGTGATTTTGTATCCTATCTGCAACATTTTAGGAATCAGATTAGAGTACATACTATTTGAATTCTTTAGACAATTACTTTTTTTACTCTTTCTTGTTTTTGATATTTCATAGATTATAAAAAAAAATTAAATAAATATAAGAGAAAGAGGATTAAAATCCATTCTTAGTAAAACAATTTGTTTACTTGAAAATTTAAAAGAATCTTTGGATAAGCAATGGAAATAGAAATACAAAAAGTCCTTTTTCGGTTTTTCATTGAAATGTATACTTTATTGTGACCCATACATATTACCAGGATAAAATTTAACATATTCAAAGTAAGACAAAAAGTCTATTAGTTTACGGACGACCAAAATACAAGATCAGCTGTAGGGAATTATATTCAGTTAATTGTAGTTCATTCTAATTTGACATTTACCAAGCTCAGACCTGTGCAAGAGTGCATGTCAGGTGTTTACAATTCAAATTTACAATGGTATCACTTTACACAAGCTGATATCAATCAATCCAGCAATCAAAGGTTCGTCCTAGCTATTGCAAGGATGATAATGCGTACCAAAATTTAATGCAGATGACAACAAATTAAAATAACGAAGTAATTGAGCATCCAACACTAGAAAGCGAGATGATTAAAAACCTACAGTTTCAATTGTAACAGGTTTCAAATGAAGTGCATGGGGTGACAAGTTATTGGTGATCCTGTAAATTTGAAAAAATCTTATAATCTGGTTAATTCGGATGAAGAAACCCTTGTTGCTGGGAAAATAGATTAATTATTGCAAATATTAAAAAAATAATAAGAAAAGAAAGGCACTAGATTCGCCTGAAGAAATAGAAGATGTGCATAATTTGCAGACTGTTTTTCGTTTGTTTGTGTTTGATTGCTTGTGTATGTGTGTGTTTCTATGTCTGTTTGTTAAATTAGTGAACGTCGAAGTTAAATATAAAACTAGATAAATATATATGTGCACACACACACATACACAACGCCCTTGGTTGTAACGGCAAGTAGATGTAGATTTGTGTCAACTTTGATTTAAAAGTATTAAGTCTACTCATTTAGAAAATCTAATATTAATTCAGATTTACAGGACATATTATGTTTCTGATATTTATTATGAAAAAAAATATATTATGGCATACATCTTGAAAGGACTCAGAGAGATGCTGTTCACACTTTTCATTTGGGGTGTAAGTAATAAAATGATTGAATTATTATAATAATTTTGGGAAATGAATTTGGCGAACAAAGTAAGATCCTTTCAAACGTAAGTTATAATCAAGTCGCTTATTTAATCTGAGGTGACTTGTGATCTCCCACTCTCAGTGGTCCCTAGATGAATACCCTTTTTGTGCTGCAGAGAGGGTTACATTTTTGTTCCCCCTCTTGAACATCTGCTAGCTGCAGAAACAGCTACATGTGGGAATTTGCCTAAGGTAATTTGCAATGCAGATGTTTCTCATCACTGTTGCGAACTTCATGACTCACCAGCATCTGCCGCAACCATGATGGTGATATATAAATTTGTATATCTGTGTTGTATTTTCATATTAACTGAAGATGATGTTGGAAAAATAATTTGTTGAATATATTTCTAAAAATATACAAATTGAAGATACCAGCAAAGTTGAAGGTGAAGGTAATGATAACAAAATGGTTTGCTGGTATTTAACATGTTGATGGTCATGGTATAAAGAAGTGAACTAATCTTTAAAGTCATACTACGTTGTTTATATAATACCATATATTTTGTACCTTGGTTTATACATAAAATAATTCTATGTAGTTAACTTGTCATTGGTAACATTTGGCAGTTTATAGAGTGATTTGTTGTAGACAGTCAATGTTAACACATAGACATTATAAACGTAAACTAAACGTTTATGGGCAGCTTATGCTTACGTCCATTAGGAATGGATACTAACAGGCAGTCAGTGTGTTAAATAAGATTGTATTGAATATGTTAAAAAAATAAGCTTGTGTTTCTGTGCAAATAAATACGACAGTTTAAGAATTAATTTTATACTTAGCTGGGTGAGACGCTACATGTCTATAATTATTATAATAAGATATTTATTTATTTGTACATACTGTTTATTATTGTAATAATTTCCTGTATTTTAAGGGAAAGTGTGATAATTGTTGCTTGAATAATAATTATTTACAATTTCCTTTAAAGTGATTAATATTAAATATTTTGAAAATAATTATATCCTACACAATTGGTTTTCATTGATGCCACCAGAAGCATAGTCATCAAATAGTTGATTGAAAGTATAGTAATTGTTATTTAAATAGTAACAACGATTTATTATCTCAATCAAAGCATTAAAATATTTGTATTTTAACAATATTGTAGTATATATAATTAATTATTCTTACAGCACTTTGAGTGTTGCGTTTTATAAATGTAGATAGAGCAGTTTTTTATTTAAGGTGCCTTAAATAATTTTTTTTTGTACCTATTTTTCGTTGGGGCCGTGAGGAGCGCTGTAATTTATACATAACCGCAGATTATGTAATCTGTGCAAATGGAGAACAGTAACTCTGTAACAATTATTCTCACATTAGGTAAGCATATATCTTTCCTTGTTTAAGCAAGTGTGTTCGCATAGTTTGTAAAGTCAACATTCAATGAATTTTTCAATTGCAGTGTCCTACAAACTTCGCAGGGGAAAGTTTTAGCCAAGTTTCTCACTAAATGGTTTATTGCTAATCCCATTTAAGTGATATATCTATTATATGTAGTCTGCACAGATTACGTATATGTAATCTGTGATTATAATGTAATATATGTGCTGAGAGGCACGATAGTTTCAAATATTTGTGGTTAGGTGCTTTAACTTTTACAATGGAAAACGATCTTAAACAAAGCTGTCCGATTTGTTTCAAGCCATTTTCATTAAAAGAAATCGAAATTCACGTAAACAAGTGCATCTTTTTAAATTCGCTGGATGAGACCGAAACATCAAAGCGTAAAAGACCATTTTCTCTGGTTTCGGGGAATGAAACCGATGTCCAACAGGAGTCGTTTAAAAAGTCTCAGTCGTTATTTATTTCACCCAACAAAAAAAGGAACAAGGGGAAATTTGGTCCTAAATCAGAATGTTATGCAACTATAAGTGGTAGTAATGATTACGGCTTCAATGAAAACATCAGCGAAGTAGGGGATAAATCTAGTTGTAGCTCGTCAAAGCGCAGCATGGGAAATGCACTATCTTCTTTTATAACGCCGCTCGCAAAGCAGGTTCAACCAAAGAGCTTATGCAATTTTTTTGGTCAGAATCATGTTCTGGGTAAAGATACTGTTGTACGTTCACTTCTAGAAAAAAAAGAAATACCCAATATGATTTTTTGGGGTCCACCAGGCTGTGGTAAGACATCTTTAGCCAATATCATCAGTGAAATTTGTAAAGAAAATTCGAGGAAATACAGGTATGTTGGCATGTGTGCTGCAAATTGTGGAGTAAAAGAAGTTCAAAACATTGTAACTGCTGCAAAAGGTGAATTAAAATTTGGAAGAAGGACTATACTGTTTATGGATGAAATACACAGATTTAACAAGAGGCAACAAGATACATTTTTAATGCATGTAGAAAAAGGCGAGATTACTTTACTTGGAGCTACTACTGAAAATCCTTCATTTAGCATAAATAATGCTCTTTTAAGTCGATGTAGGGTTATTGTTATGGAAAAATTACAGACACCTGATTTGATTTCTATTATTGAAAATGCACTTGTTACATTAAACATAGATATAATTGATGATGAAAAAGAATCACAGGTCAGAGAGTTATCGGCTGGATGGTAAATAATCTAATCAAGACTACAGATAGAATAAATTTTTGTAATTTTTAGCCTTTCCATACAAAGATCTGCAGTTGTTTGGCTAGCTGATACTAGTGATGGTGATGCTCGTATATCGCTGAGTAATTTGCAGCTAGTTTTGCAACATAATAGTGAAAAAAACAAGCTTATTTCAATTGAAGATGTAAAAGACAGCATTAAAGTAAATGGATCCTTTCACAAAAATTTAGAAAATGTACAAATGTAACATTTTATAGAAATCTCATATGTTATATGATCGTAAAGGTGAAGAGCACTATAATATTATTTCGGCAATGCATAAATCAATCAGGGGATCTGATGCTAATGCAGCCCTTTACTGGACAACTAGAATGATAGTGAGCGGGGAAGATCCACTGTTTATTGCTCGAAGATTGGTACGAGCTGCCAGCGAAGATATAGGCATGGATTGTAAAGCATTCTAAAACGTTAATTTATGAATAAACCTACGTTTTAAGGTAATGCTGACCCAAATGCACTCCAATTGGCAGTCAGTACAATGCAAGGCTGTCAACTGATAGGAATGCCTGAAGCAGATGTTTTGCTAGCACAATGTGCTATTTATTTAGCCCGAGCCCCTAAATCTCGAGAAGCTGATTCTGCATTAGCAGAAGCAAAACGGATAATTGCTGAATGCCAAGGGCCGCAACCTGCAGTTCCAATGCATTTACGGAATGCTCCAACCAAATTAATGAAAGACCTGGGTAAAAAAATTAAATTGCTAGTCACAGACATACTTTAATTTCTTGTTTGTAGGTTATGGAAAACTGGCAAAGGGTACTCGGAGATCTTTTATGCCTGCAGGTTTGGAAGACGTTAACTTCTTTTAATGATTATATTCAACATTTTTATATATATACATATATATTTTGTATAGCTACATAAAAACACTTTTCAAATTATTTGCTTTTATTTTTTGTTAAATTAGATACTGGAAATGTATTCAACTGAGGTTCAAAATTTGAGGTTCCAACTAATTGAGGTCACAATTTTTTTGGAAACTGTTATTGAAATTGTATGTTGCTAATGCCATTTAAAGTCGTCCATCACTTAGCAGTACAATCATTTTGCTAACATGGAATGATTGATTCCTAAATTTTTATAAAAATGGTTTTTTATAAAAAAATTTGTAGTAGTTTTTTATGCTTTTAGCATTATTTTTTGGAAACAATTTAAAGGTCTTTTTTTTACTTTATGAACGTGAAAAATTGTTTGTGATCGATCAAGTGGTAACATAAACTCCTCTTGTAAAATGGTAACTATGCCACAAAAAACATTCATCTATTATTTCTCTACAGCATGTGATGGTGTTGACAGTTCCAAGACACAAGCTACATTATAATGAATAAGCCAATCATTAGAGAGTTTTTACGTGACAAAATTGTTAACAGGTAACCACCGTCATACAGAAGGCAGATTTAGAATGAAAATGTATGTTTGCTGCAGCAAATTTTCAGGTAGGATATTTTTAAACAATATTAAAAGGAGACAAAAGTGGTTTTTTGCTTCTAGAAAAATAAGTATTAATCTAAGATTAGTACTTCAATGAAACTGTGTGTATAAAAAATAAAATTATAAAATGAATTGTTGAATGTTAAAATTCTTTAAGTTGTTGCTTCAAAAAATGCGAAAAACCGTTAAAAATGGCCTATTATTGTATTAACCATGAGACTGATGTAAAATCCGGAAAGACAACTTTTGAAAACGAAACAAGTCATACATGTAATCTTGTGACCCCCTATCTCGGATCAAATGAGATCTGTGTGTGTGTCGACATGATATCTCCCAAACTACTTGACAGATTCACTTAACATTTGGTCAGTAGATACCTTAGGTCGTCATCTTCCTCGGTATTGAATTTCAGACCTGTAGCGTTTTTTCCCAAAAAAAGTATATATGATCCAGAGAAACACGAAAATATATGAATTTTTCAGGTTAGCAATAAAATATACTTAGGTTCAAGACATCAGATAACTTAAATCAATAATTGACTAACAGTCATAGTTCAGAAGAAAGCCATGATAGCAATAAAGCATATCAAGAGGTATAGAATATGGCAGTCAACATCGGCTGTTAATTGCAAAAATGACATTCAGATGGCAAGAGGAAAAAAAACAGTGAAGTCAAGATAAATCCGCTAGGAAAATAAGAACAATTTAAACTGTATTTATCTTCAGGACAAGACAATAAGCCATCTGTATTAAAACAGATTAGATCAAATATTATCTGAATTTAGATACAATAGCATTGAAGAAATATATTCACACATAAAATGTGGCATAAAGGAAGTGGTTTTTGAAGCTTTAGAAATAGTAGTAAAACAAACAATAAAACAGAAATGCAATTTTAATGATGGGACGAGAGAAGCTATAAAAAAGGAACTTTATATGAAATGGTTAAATACTAAATCAGAAGATCAAATAAAAAATAAGAAGAAAAATATAGAAATAAACAAGTTGAAAACATTAAATAATGTTCCACAGATATTCTGGGCTTTTATACATATAAATTTTCATTATGAAATTACCACAGAGTCGGGATGGGCCGAGTGATCTAAGGCAGTTCAGATTGCAGTCCACTCGGTGAGCGTGGGTTCGAATTCCACTCCTGACTATCACTTTTAATTTAAAAAGTTGAAAAAGCGACGAACTGAAGGACCAGGGACTGCAAATAGGTTTTTATTTTTATATAAATAAAATACTTTTAATGAAATCAAGTCAGTCTAAAAACTACTCAAATATATGTAAGGACATTTAACTGATTCCCCTTGAGTTATCACATCAATTTTAAGTTTCTGAAACTCACTACTCTGATAAATTTATTCAAAGCAAAATCAAAAATTAAATTGTCTTTTTGCATTTTATATTTATTTAGTGGACTATAGGTGATCTCTTAAATAGTCAAATGAATTGCTTATTTTGCTGTGTAATGCCGGTCAAATGAAAAATGATGACCTTAGACTAAAAAACATCATGCTGGTAAACATATTTTTGTAATTATAAATTTCTAGTCTCCCTGTATGATCATTGATAGTAGTTCTTAAGATTTACTAGGACAATGTAACCTGTTCACGTAAGTGTTGATAGTCGGTACAGTATCATAATGGAGTGCTTCTGTCTTGACTGAACTAATATAGATAGTTTATACTTTATACTTATATGTAGAATGTTTCCCATTTGGGAATTCTGTTGTTTGGGTAAATAGCTGTGTCATGACTAATTTTATCCATTGTTTACTCATTAATGATCAATTTAATATTTCATAATTTATTGTTCATCAGTGTTTTATCAAAACTATAAATATTTCTTAATAAATATTTTTAACGTATCAAACATTGCATTAACATAAGACTTTACATGTTTACTTTCTGTCGACGAAAGTTTTGGTGATAGCATATACTATAACAGAACTAAGAGCACACAATTATATTTGTTTTTCAGTTTCTTGTCCCACTAATATGTTGTTTTGTTTGCACATGCCCTTTCCCAGTTCTTGTTTTCTCTTAAAACAAATGCAAAATATAGCTTATAAGAAATCTTTACTATAAATCACCTTGTGATGCTTTCCTTGGTTCTTAAAAATGCTATTTGTATTGCACAAATTCAGCGAATTCTCATTTCTATCACACAAAATTTTTTGAAAAGTTCTTTCTTGATTGTTAAACTGCATAGAGTAAATTTAGATATTCTAATACTATAAAAAATCTCGTTGTTTAGTTAAAAGTAATCATGAAATATTTTGTGAAAATTACTAGAAAAATCTGGTGTGAACATCACACGACTTTCCTTATCCTATTCCTATTTTACTAACTTTTACTTTAAATTCATGTTTATCTCGTGATAACAAATCATTTTTATTCTCATGAATTTTTTGTATCTTCAACGTTTTGATTTGCGACCTTGCGACCATACGGCTTGGCCGATTTTTACCAAATTTCAAGTCTCTAGCTCTTACGGTTCTTGAGATATTTTGTTTACTGACAGACAGACACACACACACACACACACACGAACCAATGGCCCAAACCAACTTTTTTGGTGTCTTGAGGCTATAATTGTCCAGAAATGTGAAAAACTGGGTAGGTCAAATTTCCAACGATTATTATGGGATAAGGAAAGTAAAAATGAACTTTTAACAGTTTCTGCAATTGTTGCTACTAATGTCATCAAACTCCATGGAGACTTAAAATAGGCACAGTACAGTCATAATAAATATAGCAGAAGTGATTTAAGCAAAGACATATATGAGGCAATGTCAATCTAATACATATCTAATGATTGGTTTAAATTTCTTTATATGACAAGTTGCAATTTTGAAACTTCACTAAGATTGGAACTAAAGTCAGCAAGAAAATACTTAATTCGAACCAACTATTTCATTTTTTATGTGTAGAATATCTGATAAGTTTTTGATGATGCATTTGAAAAAATGCCTACAAGACATCCAGCTTGGGCCTAGGATAAAATATTGTCATTCCATTATTAATGAATATTATGTAACTTTTTCTTGGTCAAAAATAAAAGGATAAAAAATTATCATTCTAATACAAGATCAAAATCAACAAAAAAATACCATTGATATCTAGCATAATTACTTGACTTAAGAAGCAGAATATCCAATGCTTATTACCATCTTTTAGGAACTTTGAATTCATAACCAGATTATGGAGACTAGGTAATTCTTCTAGATTAACAAATATTCCAAAAATGACATGTCTAAAATTAATTGAATCAACATGAAAATAAAATTAATTTCAACTTTTTGTAACCTGTTCACCATATCCCCACTATGCATGTTGACATAGGAAACTGCTATTAATCTGTTTGGAATTGGTAAGTCATATGACCAGTCAGCATAGGCTGATATATTTTTATTTGTTCGGTTATCAGGGGTGCACTTTTATTCTTTAAAAATACTTGCGTATAATAAACTAGTTAATAAAAAAAAATCAAATGAAATTCCTGCACTACGTTAAAATAAAAAAATTGTCAGTTTATCATATATCCTCCAATTTAAGTAAATATATATTGCTCAAAATGTACGCGAACAATTAGGTATGTATTCATCTATCTAGTCTTATAAAGAGTATTATGCTTATATTTCTTCTGCAATTTATTTTTTTCAAAGTAGTGGGAATTTCTCTTAACAAATAATTTAAGGTAACAATTGAAGTGTTAAATGGTTCATTGAATTTTAAAGTGAAAAAACTAAATTAGTTAATTGTTACAAGTAGTTACATTTGCATGGACCGACCACATTTACTCGAGACAAAAGCTGAATATGGAAATAGCAAAAACAAAACATGAATTAGGTAATATTTACATTGTATAGACATGTTTTTTTTTACAATACAGTTATTCTTTAGTGGTATTTTGATCTTCAAACATCTCATATTCCACAACACAATTTTGTTTTATAACTAACATAGTTCTTATTACCTCAACCCTTAGATCTAAGTCTTTTAGGACTTTTATAAAAAAAAAAATAATAAACAAATTAGCACTCGCAGGATGCTTTCTTTGTTCAGATCAGAGATACATTAAAATTAGTCTCTTTTATGACATTCAAGCAGAAAAGTAGCTACGGAAATACGGACAAACTTATCATTATTACAGCCACAAATTCAAAATTTACAAAACTACTTTTCTATTATAATCCTTTTTTATTTGCCTTATCCTATAAGGAAAGTAATGTAATCGGCGGAAATTTGACCTACCCAGTTTTTCACATTTCTGGACGAATTACAGCCTCGGACACCAAAAAAAGTTGATTTGGGCTATTGGTTCGTGTGTGTCTGTCTGTCAGTAAACAGAATATCTCGAGAACCGTAAGAGCTAGAGACTTGAAATTTGGTATGCGTTACTTGTAGGTAGGGGACGCAGTGCAAAATTTTTGGTAAAAATCAGCCGAGCCGTTTGGTCGCAAGGTCGCAAAGCGGTCATGAATCTAAATGGTTCAAGATACAAAAGATTCATGAGAATAAAAATGATTTGTTATCACGAGATAAACATGAATTTAAAGTAAAAATTGGTAAAATAGGAACTCGAAAAAATTTTTTTTGCCAGAATTACCCACATAATAGGATAAAGAAAGTCGTGTGATGTTCACACCAGATTTTTCTTCAACACCTTCTAAAGCTAGTTGTCTTTATTTGCATTTTTTTCCAACTGTTTAAAAGAAACCTTTAAAGAATCTTATTTTATTTCACAATTAATTGAACTTTTGAATACAAACCTTCTTCATGTACCTGTCTGTATCTTCATCTCGACATTTAATGTAGCCTTATTTATGTTCATTATATTCAGTAGTTTTTATGTTTATTTTGAACTTATATAAACATTTTATGGGCAAGCACTAAAATTAAGACAAGGACTATTGTTTCTGTATTTATTTATTTATCTCATGAAATCTGTAATATACAGACCACACTACATCATATGACAATTAAAATTACCTACTAAATGATACAACTGTTGGTCATTCGAAATGCAATAATAAAATATTATGCTATAAAACCCACAAAATTACCATCATCACAAAATGTAGAATCTACAAAAATTCATTTTAATTAAACAGAAAGAAATAATATTGTACAACTGATTATCGATCATGTCCTTAACAGAACCTCCAAGCCAAGATTATTTTCCAGTTTTGGTGGGACGTGAAATTCTAGATAAAATAATCTTTAAAAACATCAACATGCAGACCCTCACTTCAATTATCGGTATCTGTATATGTATGTAGTAATAATTCGCTAGAACTAAACATCTAAAAAAGTGCTACAACGATTGTTTTTCAAAAGAAAACAAATCGACAGTATGGAAATGATAAACATGATTTCTTATTTAGCAGTTAAATAATTAATTTAAAATTAAAATACTACCCAATCTGAAAATTGATGTCCACATTGAATATAAAATCTATTAATTTAAAACCTATAATCAGGCCCAGCCATGTCAATTGCCCAGCGAAATTTATCACGCTGCGTCTTATTGTAGATTTTTTCGATGGGCACATTGTGTTTCTTACACCAAGCGACACTAATGCGAGGGTCTAAGTAGTTCAATTTCGACGTACCAAGTGCAATGGTTTTGTTCTCATCTCTATCTGTTTCCTGAATTTCTAACTTAGCGAGTTGCTCTCGCAGACGTTCTAACTGCTTTTTCTTTTTCTCATAGATTTGCTTCTCTTTGACGCTCCCGTGTTTGGCATCCCTTTGAGCATCTTTCACTTGCCTTTCTGCATCCCTAATGTTCTCTCTTTTAGCGTCAATTTTTTCTTTCAGTTTTTCCATGGACTTTTGGTGGCCTTTTGGCACAGCTCGTTGATGGTTACATAAAATTGCAACTGCCCTGTTTGCCCTGTTGTATGACAACAATTTTTCAGATAAGGAATCGTCTGGATTAGTAAGCTGATCCAGTTGTTGTTGCAATGTAAATGATGCATTGTAAGTACGGAACACTTTGGCGGTTAAGCCATCCATGAGCTCATTGAGATGTTTATTTAAAATGCTTGTGTTTAGTCTATCAAAAAGATCATCTCCTCCTGCCTTGTTTTCCATAAACAACTGCAGATTTTTGAAAACTCGTTTCTCCACTGGAACTTCATTATAATAACGAATAGAATCTTTACCCAAGAAATCAAAAACAACCACATATTCCTTATCATCCTTTTGCTCATGTAACTCTATGTGTTCCACACGCAAAGAGCAACAACCTACAGTATCTGCTTGATCTTCATCTTTTTCATTTCCTGCTCTAAGAGCCAACTTATCAATAAAGTACAAAGCCACGGCACGCTGTCGAATCCTCATTTCTTTAGACTTCCAATCATCTTTGTACTCTCTTCGAATTTTGTCTATAGATTTGTGCAAACGCCTCGCCGTTTCGTATTTCTGCCAATCTTTTTCACCTTTCAATTTAGAACTAGGGTTCAGCATAATATACTTAACTTGATTTTGTACATTTTCAGTCCAAGATGCCAACCATGTTACTGTAGGATCATGACGTACTTCTTTCCATTTATGACCAGATGGTGGCACAGGAATTTTAGAATCTTTGCTGCAATTGATGATGATATCCTCTGCTTGCACACGTCGTTTTAACATACCCATTTTGGGGTGTTCTCCACGACCTCTAAATAACCCAGGCGGCTCAATTTTAAAGTTTCCTATTTTCTCTTTATGCCCATCGATAACGCAAAAACCATACTCTTTAATGATTGCTTCGTTCTTCTCTTTTAAAGCCTGCTTCTCTTCCTTTGTGCGATTTCTGTTTTTTTCTGCAATGTCCATAAAGTACGCATGCATTTGTTTGAAGTTACATTTCTTGAGATCTGTTATTTTTGCTTGCTCCTTTTCGGTCATAACTTTCCGCCAGTCACCGAAGAAATTCTTATTAAATGCTTCTTTGGTAGTATAGTCATGATCTAACATCTTTGCATAAAATCCAGCAACCTCTTCTGCCTCCTCTGACAGACGCATCTCTTTACCGTCATAATAAAATTTTACATTTTCCGGTAATCTTTCATAGAGTGGCGCAAATACTGGTCCCTTGTGTTCCAAAAAAGTCCACTTTGTACCATCTTCCTTTTTTTCTTCTTCCCACCTGTACATCCAAAAATTAAATTACATTTATAAAACAATACAGCTGTAATAATCACCTTAATAAATAACGCAATGGAATTTTGTTTGTATACTTAATTAATTCTCTGTCTTGACATTTGACTTTTGGAAGTTTCTTAGAAGTATAGAATATGCATTGAGCTTTGTGCTCATCAATTATTTCTATATCCTTTTTAGCAACAAGACCATAATATGCATTCATTGTTCTACTTCGTAATTCAACCCAAAATAATAATTTATAGCTTCTAAAATTCATTTTTTCATTGGGAATCATACAAGTAGAACAGCATGGAACAAAATCTATCCTAACCTAAAATAATATCAAATACTACAGAGCCACCTACTGCATAACATATGATTCAAATTTAAAGCGGGAAAGTTGAATAACTTGGCTTAATTATATTTCCCATCACAAGTATAGAATAAAAGTTGCTTAAATTATAACAATTCAAAAAGTTACTTTTAATTCTTCCTGTTGTTCTATTACCACATATATACTACCGTTCAAAAGTAAGGAACCACTAGAAGTATTTAGTAATTAGTCAATAATGGAAGTACATTAATTTACACAACAATAATTAATAACTTTTATTATTAAGATTCAAGAGTCGTAACAGCAAATTAAACATTTATCTCCACTAGTAAGAAATTTTTTTAGACTTTTCCCCCATCAAAAAATTTGACAGTCTTGGCATTCTTTTTAACAAGTTTTTGTATAACTTCTTGTGAAATTTCATTCCAGGATTGTTGAATGATATTTCACATATTATCTTTTGCTTTTGGACAACTATTTTGCACGGCTCTTCCCAAAGAACCTCTATAGAGTTGCTATCAGGGGATTGGGCTGGTCAATTCATAATTTTTAGTAAACCCATTTCTTTCAAATAGTTTCTGCACAGGTTGGAAGTATGTTTTGGGTAGCTATCTTGTTATATGATAAAGCTCCAACCACTCAAATGTTTTTCCAGCTATAGGATAGTTATATAATTTAAGGTAATAACAGGTTAGGCATATTAAATTACACTTTGGAATGAATTCATCATAAATTAAGAAATATTTCTTTCAATTGTTTTTTATGAATAGAAGAAATATATTGCATATAACACATATATTTTACAAAAGCAGCCTAAGAAGATTGGTAATCTAGAAAATCCATTTAGGGAAAATTAAAAGTTATCACAAAATAACTAGCAAGTTGATAACATATAAATAGTGGGTGCATGAAAAAGCGGACTAACGATTTTTATATGCTTTATAAACCACAGGTACATTTACTGACTGTTGTTGGATACTGCTTGAAATTTGAATTAATTGTTGTGATTTGTTGCATTCAACAGTGTCTAAATAAAATAAATGGTTTTACAGTTGTCATTGTAAACTGAGAAAGTTGTTCAATATTGAACATTTTCAGAAGTATCAAAATCGGGTTTTATACAAGGTGCTCAAGGATTATTACCTAAAAAGAAGTGTGGAACATTTCTCTGTATTATATACCAGCATTGGTGGAAACAATGGTTTCTACACAAGCAACATCACCCTATTTCCGTCAATGCTATTCCATTAATCTCAAACGCTTAAGTCGCCAGTTCATTAGCAAACTGAACATGTGGTCATCATAAAAACGTATGTAAAACATTGTATTCAATGGAATACACTAGTGGTGCATTATATTCAAGAACTATTCATTTATGCAAAAAATGTGATCCAAGCGTTAATGAAAAGATTAATTAACTATGAGGGATAATACTACAAATATTCTAGAAATCCCAGTTATAAAACGTTTTTTGTCTTATATGAAACTAGTGATTTTAGGCGAATTTGGCAAGCTAAAAATACAGATCTGTTAAAATTCTTTACATGAAATACTGTTTGGATGTTGTACACCGAGTCACAATAAGCACCAAAACTAGAATCGAACAAACAAGGAATGATTGAGAGCAAATAAATGTCTTAAAATGTACAGTTTTCTTGGCTATAATTCGTTCTTTATTTAAAAAATAAATTGATAAGATCTACAGTCTACTTTTCCTGAACAGCCATTACAAACAATCAGAACCATCTGATGTAGTTATCTATAATCAGGATGAGTTTACCTATCATGAATCTTATTTTTGTATCAAAATATCATAGTAAATATGTATACCGTGCGAACATGTCATACAGTTGTCTTTTTCTGGAGAAGCAATATATAAAGCAAGTTTCTATATTAAGATTTAGCATCAACTTCTAAACTGAGATCTATTAGTTTGTAGATTAAACTTAATTTGAAAACAAAATTACCTGTAAAACTTAATACCATACTTAATTTTCTAAAATGAGCCAAAATTTAAAACCACACATTGAATTAGAATTGTACTATATAAATAATATTTACCATTTCCATACTTCTTGAGATTCCTCTTCTTTTTTCTTTCTTCCCTTTTTAATACCTGCTTCAGGAGATACCGATTCTACTTCTTCTTTCTTTTTCTTCTTTTTTTGGACTTTCTCTTTTTTAATAGGTTTAAACTCCTCTTCATCTTCATCATCACTTAGTTTTCGTTTCTTTGACTTCTTTTCTTGCTTCACTTGTTTTTCTTTTTTAACCTTTTTGCGTTCTGATAAGGGTATATCATCTTCTTCTTCATCCTCATCCTCTGATTTAATTTTTCTTTTATTTATGGGATTATCCATGCGTGATGCCTGCAAATTTTCGTAATTAGCACAATACCCACTTTGAATTATAGATTATTGTGCAATATCCCATACAAATTTTGATCTAACTACTTACCAAAGGAATGTCTTCATCACTAGTTTGCGATGTTTCTTCATGATCTTCCTGCTCTTCATCTTCATATCTTGGTTCATCTTTAAACTGTGATAGGCTATAGTCACAACTGCTTGCAGTGGAGATATTTGCGTCGACTTCTGTTTGAGATTGAGGTTCTTCCTTGATTACCAACTTAGGTTCATCTTCATCAACAGAATCTTCTTTTGCAGAGTCAGTTTCTGGTTTAATTTCAACTTTTATCTTCTTTTCTAAAATACACATTTAATCAATTATGATATTTATACAACAATCAATCTTGTTAATTCACAGCTAAAATGATTGTTTTTTGATGAAAAATGTCATCTTAAAAAAGTTGATTTTTCATGATTCAAAAAAAGTATAACTATAAAAATATTCTCACTCCTTCAAGTATCCCTTTAAAAGGCAGAACACAGAATTTTAAGTACAATATTCAACATAGCGTTAAAAAAATTAGGATTATAATTTAAATATAAATAATGTCCATGGTGGGGGGGAGAGAGGAATTGGAGTTAGATAAGAGGACTTACAGCAATATTCATGATGCTCCAAATTTGAAGTTCTTAATATTCTGACTCACTTTAAAGAATACTTTCCCTAACTATGAATATCCTTGTAACAATATAATTATATCAAAAAAATTGTTTCAAAAAGTAAGCTAAAAATCACAGCTGATCTTGGAGTTTGAAATCAATGTGTTGCTTTCCTTTGGTTTAGCAAACTGCCCTGCTTTTGATAAGAATTGTAGGAGATATTCTTACAGGCAAACAAATATATATAAAAGCAACAACTCTCTTTTAGGTTCTAGATGCTTCTGGTAGTTAATAAGTATGGGAACTTTAGAATCGGAACTCAAAGTATAAGTTTCATTTACAAAGAAACTAAAATACATTTGTAGTAAGTGAAATACATTACCTACTACATTTCTAAGCTCTACAAAAAAGTTTGGTTACAAATATTTGAATCTATGATAGTTGAAAATCATAAAAAGCATTTATTGAAAGTGTTACCCTCATAAAGTCCCAAATTGTCCATATGTAATAAAATATAAACGAAAATCACAGTCATAATTGTTTTTTTTTTCCAATATAATCGTCAACTTTTGCCACTATGTGATACAGAACCAGGGATAGTGATAATTAAATCATCCAATCTTAATGCTTAGAAAGTAAATTCCCAACTCACTTGATCACACCACTGGTAATACTTATTTTTACATGCAGGTAATTACTGCAAGTGTACTGTTATTTTTAAGAAGGGGGTCAAAACCTATGCAGGATAAACTGCAAAAATTATAATATCTTTAAACTATCGTTCATTTTCCAAACATTTCATTCTTTTTCAATAAATAACATTTTACCTCAAAACAAATATAGCACAGTAACGATTTTAATGTCAGATAATAACAGCTACTAATTAATCATGTACAGTGTTTTTGGGAGAATTTGGAATAGTCTGTGACAATTCTTTAATAGAAATGTTGAATGTTCACAAACATAAAGTATGTATTGATGTTGAAATGGACATTACAGTCAAACCTTGGATCACAAGTAATTTAGTGTATAAATGTTAGACAAGACGAGCAAAAAATTTTAACAAATTTTAACTTACAATATGAACAATATGTATTGCCGAGCGATATGAGATTAAAACTGAGGCAATGCGACGTGTCTTCCCTCATTCAGAGTGTTTTAGATTACAGGCACGTTTCCAGAACAAACTAGGCTCACAAACCAAGGTTCCACTGTATATTAGTAATTTTTTTCTATACATTACCTTATATATATATATTGGTGAACTTCATTCAGGGATGTGACCAATTTTATATGAGTATCTCAGGAGGGCATCATCTATGACAAGTTAGACATGCTCTTTAACATCTCAAAACTTCCAGATAAATTCATTGCTGTAGACATTCAAAATCCAATTTCTCTAATTAACATGAAAAAAAATTAGCAGAAATGGGCAACATTTGTAAACATTACAGTGTTATCTGAGGAAGCTATCTGCTTCAAGAAAGTTAAGAAGCAAGACTGGTTTAAGGACAACAGTAAAGAAATTTTGAGTCTTATCAACACTAGGGAAGCCCTTCTACAAAATCTATTTTCCACATTGAAAAAGGTTGGTTTTCAAGATGTCAAACAAAAATGTTACATAGTAACAAGAGAAATAAAGAACAATTAATTGGTGACAACAAAAAGTTCAAAAACTTCAAAGGCTGTCTGACATCCAAGAACTTCTACCAGGGAAAAAAGAGCCGTTTGCTCGTCAATAAAAACTCTGAAAACGACCAACAATGTTACTATTTTTAGTGGAACAAAAACATCCTGAACTAAAAAAAGGAACACTTTTACTTTCTTTTCAATATTGAAGTCACTATTGTTGGGAATTTTCTTTACGAAATGCGACAATAACCCCTATAGTCACAAATGACAGCATTCACAGCATATTGAGAATTTAACAAGGCACTAGATAAATTGAAACTCAATAAAGTACCCAAAAAATATGACTGAAGTTGATTCATACTTTAGATTTAATTGCCACATTTTGAGACCTTATTTACAAACAACTTGGGTGTTACAAGTCACGAATTGCTTTGATTGAAAATTCAAACTTAGCTTTTTTGGTTACAATGACTAACCAATATTACCAGAATGTCCAAAATATAATATTCTGATAACAAAACATAACTTGCTCTACATCCAAGGAGTTACAATAGTCATATTATTATTTTATTAAAAGGGAATTCAATTTTTTGACCTCAAAACAAGTTATTTACATAACCTTGCCTAAGAGGTAAGCTTTGTGTATTTTTATATCACCATCTCAAACACAACACTGAAACAAATAGATTATTGTCCATATTACGCCTAAGCAATGTACTTCCAAATAGGATTCAGAAATCGGACTTCATGCTGTTTATGTGGCATTTGGATAATTAGTTTATCAAACCTTCAGAAATAACGACATAAAAGTTCATATCAAACTTATAGTCTTAACAGTATTTCATGCATGTGAGCGCTTCCATCAATGGATGACATCATAAAAAGCTCCCAACATCAGTTACAAACTTCCATAAGATATAAAACAATAAACACGTCCTCCCTTATTGATTAAGTAAAATCTGTGTGGGAAACGTATTTTATAAAAGAATTGATTTGCATCGCCACTAGAAGTATGCACACAAGCTGTGTGTGTGTGAAGTGAATTTCTAAGACAGAAAAATTATATATTCAAAAAACAAATTATAGCCAGTGACAACAAAGATAATAATATAGGCCAAGAAGTTAGTTTCTTTATAGAATATTAGTGCTTATGAGTGTTATTCTGAAACGTAAATAAAACATGATGAATATTTTTTGTGAAGCAGTGATTACTAGCATGGTCCAGTGAGACCATTGAACAATATTTTTAAAGCACATTTAATTAATGCTCAAGATTTATCATAAAAATATTATTTGAAGTATCTCAATTCGTTTTAAACAGCAAACCTAATAATTATGCTATATTTGCTTTTATCACGACAGATGGTTCAAATGTACACAAAGAGAAATAAATCAGTAACGTCTACCGCTACTTTCTCTAAAACAGCTGTGAATGAAAAAAATTTCTTATTGCAAGTTGTAGCTGTAAATATGGTATGACACATATTATATTATCTACTGAAGAAATCAAAGAAAATATGATTTATAACACCCTACTTAACCAATCAACAATGAAATAACGAATAAAGAAATCTAGAAAACTAAAGTTACATATTTAAAAATAAATTTCATGAAATAGAGATACATAAGTAATTCGCACAACATTACTTCAAAGCACTAGTTGTGCTGAAAATAACCCAATGAAAGGTTTTATGTCAACTGGTTATATTGGTTTTAGCGATACAATCTACAATGTTAAAATTGTTAGGAAACTAAACACTTAAATGCAGTAATTCAGATGTTCTTAATTTTAGTACTCATTTAAAACTGTTTATTGTTATTAGACACGTTTCGTTTGGTATAATTTGACCTTGCTAAAATAACGCGTAACTTTTAAAAATCCAAAATAAGGTTAATTGGGGTGTATTTTATGTATATGAGGTATTTTAAAGAATCAGAGGCAGTTAGCAGCAGAAGAATATGGTATATTACTAGATTCTAGAACAATATTATAAAACTTCACAAAGATACCAGTTTAATCTTACCGCTGATGGTCAACAAATGCAGTTTAAAAATCACAAAGAAAATATATTTTCAGTCATCATCTGTATAAAAATGTATTCTAATAATTCAGCTCAACCGATGCAATAGCTAGAACACATCTTTTACAAGTTGGACGCAAAGCATAAAAGCCTCCGAAGTAAAAGGATATTATGGATACAAACCATAAACATCAGAGAATTAGATGAGTTTTCAATATTCCAGTACAGATTTATTAGTGCTGAAAATTGAGATGATAAATAGCCTAAAATAGATTACGTCAAGCGGTTGAGGTGCTGGTTGTGATGCTAACATACCCAGGTTCATTCTTGGAGCTCTCTGATGCCTGGCGGGTAGCCTACTCAGTCACTAAAAATAATCCGGAGTAGCTGCGTTTCATTCAAAAAGGGGTAATAATGGCGGTCGTCTAAGGCGCGGTGCATGCCATATCGCCTAGCATCAGAGGTGATGCGCGACGGCCGGGCATAGAGGGCCAACATATGAGAGCCTCACCATTATTATAATATAGTAATATATATTTTATTTCAAAACCTTTTGTATTGTATTTGATACTTTCTTGCACGCCATTTTCAAACTTAAAATTAATGAAGAATATTTCGATCTCAAAATATGACCCGAAGCAGATTAATCATCAAAGCTCGATTCATACACACAAGGTTTGCAAGAAGTAACTCACCAAAACACACACGCGCGCGCGCACACACACACACACACACATATATATATATACACGTGTTTTGTAGCAATGTTGTTAACTGGCTATCAAAGTTGTATAGATTTACGTTTAAGTGATAGAAAAACAAAGTTCTAAAGTTTTACTGCAAATGAAAAAATTGATATTTAATAATTTTAATAATTTAACCTGAAAAAACTCATTACTTCATCCATGTAGAAGCGGTCATTTTAAGAATTTTGCAGTAGTTCTTTACAAACTTCAAACCTGCATTGAGTTTATAAATCAGTCAAATCATGGAGATCTATTTGGTACCGTTTATTAGCTAAACTTGTTCTCCTCAAATGTTGATTAATTAGATTTTGAAAAATCAACTTTTATTAATAATTCCTGTATGCTTACTTAAAGATTGTTGTAGAGCTCTTTAATCTACAAGAGATGATTTACCTGCACAGTGTTCATTGATCAACTTGGTATGTTCCTGACAAAATCTTTAAAACGTAAATTGCTATAATGTTCCTAAGAATAATACTATGCCCTTCAACTTTATTAATATGCTCAGCTGCAGCTTTTGGACTGGAACTTTTTTCCAATATTCACATAAAAATTTCTATTTTTTTAGTAACTGTGTTAGTGTATAGCCATAATAAACAAACATCAAATGATTGGCGGAAACTCAATTTTGCATCATCATAGGTGACCATATTAATATAAAAAGATTTAGACAAAGCGAGAAAAAATATAAATATAAAACAAAATGTTTAGTCTAAATATTTGCAACGCAAAATGACTAAGGTGTTGCAGTCTAGTGTGCAACATTAATAAAACTATTAAAGATAACATGCCCTTGGTATCAAGCTGTATATGTGGTCATAAGTAAGGCATTAGACAAATATAAAGATTAGACTGTAGAAAATTGCAATAAGCTGTGTGTGAGCGCACTCAGGTATTTATTTTTTAGGATCATAATCTTAAGAGCAATCCTACACTTCATTCAACATCCCTGCAAAACAATACCCTATAGATTCGTCAAAAACCGCACGAAAAATTCAAGTAAGAATGTGTAGTCAAAAAAACAAAGGATCTACTTTTGATAACAATCGGAGGTTTTAGTTGTCAGAAATCTTTTTATTAAAGGAGCCATATTGCAAGATTAACACCATATGTTGCTACAAAACTCATCCCACAAACCAATGATTGGTTTGCAAATGATAACTACAAAGGCAAAGAATTTCGTTTGAAGTAGTAAAATTTCAGTTTGGAACAACCAGACACCATGACCCATCCAGTCCCCAGACTTAAATATCATCGAGTCTCTGTGGGCTGTTTTGAAAAACAGGGTTCGACGCCAATTTCCACCTCCTTAGTCTTTACCTGAGCTGAAGGCTGCTGCATGAAGAATAGCTTCAAATTCCATTCATCATTATTCAGGACTTGTAATGGTCTATTCCTTGCAGAATTCAAGCTATATTGTGTGCTAAAGGTGGACCAACACCATATTAATACAAGATGTTCCAAATTCCATAAGTATTTCTATTATTTTGTTCAATATCTATATATACACTGATCAAAATCAATTTTGTGTAAATGACTAACCATCCCACACAAAGGCAAGATATGGAAAAGACAGTACAATTTTACTTTATTAAAAGTTTCGACCAGTCTCTATGTTTAAGATATTTTCAAGAATGTTTTCAACAAATGCACTTTGCAATATTAATAAGACCAACAAAAATGCACAAATGGCTTGTCAAGTAAAATTCTAAAATTTCCACAAAAACTCTATTAATCCATTTGTACTATGCTGTTGACAACAGGTGATTAACAATTACTCGTCAAAAACCTTTAACACAAAAATTGATAGAAATAGCAACCATTTGTCTCCTTGTATTAGGGAACTAGAAAATCTAGCCAGCTACGCTTGGCTACTATAGAGAATGCAAGTGTTATGAACTTTCTGTAGCAATCGTTACTAGTGCTGCCCTCCAATGATTGTGCCAGTCACAAATTCTGTCTCACTCTGGTGCCCTAATGGGCGTTGACATTAAAAAATATATAGCAACGATCGTTCGTGTATTTCCACATGGTCCCGAACGCGTTACTCTGACAACCAATGCTTCTCATACGGCCGGGGACCGGGGGCCTCCGCATTGTGCTTTAAAAATATTTGTTATCAGCCTCATAATCCATGGTATTATTAGTAAAAGTAAAAACGAAAATGGTAGGTTCTCCCTATTACACTACAACAAGCTTCTACTCTGATTTTTAATTTTTGTTTAAATACAAGTATATATCCAAATCCTGATATCTAAATACCAAAATAAAGTATCTACGTACAACACAAAGTGCATCTCACATAAAAGTAAGAAAATAACAATTATTTATCAAAACTTGATCAAAAGATGAATATTGTATATAGTAATTTGGACACCTACTACCATGCAGCATTAAAAACTCCAGAGATTGTAAAAGAAACTGAGTAGAGAAAATTTTGCATAGGAATCTTTGTTCAGGAACATATATATATATATATATATATATATATCATTTACATGCTACCAAAACCATAAATTAAAAATGATGATGCCACGTGACATTGATAATATGTATCTTTTAAGTAGGTACATATTTCCAAACTGTACTATTAATTTCATTTGCTATTGTATCCCGCATGATTAAATATTCATTTGGAGAGTTTGCCGACAAATGTTGCTATACAACAAACCTAAACATAACGGGATAATTATGTCTCTGGTTTTTTGATACCACAGAAGTATACGATTTATTGTACTTACAGCATGAAAATAGTGCATTTTCAAACATAAATTCCCATTTAAAATGTTATCTACTCAGTCCCTCTACAAGCATTAGGAGTTTACAATTACAAAACATCTTATATATTACAGACATTTTGAATATAAGAATTACCTGAGCTTTCTTTTTCCAATCGTTTTTCTTTCTTCTCCTTATCTTTAGAACTGGAATGATGCCTATCCTTGTCTCTGTCTTTGTCCCGATGTTTATCTTTTGAACTGCTATGTCTATCTTTATCTTTGGAAGAACCATGCCTGTCTTTGTCTTTGCTACCATGTTTGTCCTTGTCCCGCTTCTCCTCTCTGTCTTTTTCCTTCTCCTTGGAGCTGTTGGACTTATGCTCTTTGTCCTTGGAAGAACTTTTATGCTCTTTCTCCTTTGATGACACTGAAGAGGAGTTTGATTTCTTTTCATCACGGTGCTTGTCACGATGCTTCTCATGATCCCTTTCTTTCTCTTTATCCCGCTCCCCACGATCCTTGTCCCGACTGGATTTATGGGAACTATGCCGATCCCTGTCTTTTGAGCTGGAGGAGCTGTGCTTCTCCTTGTCCTTGCTGGAGCTCTTGTGCTCCTTGCTGCGATGCTTGTCTCGATGTTTATCTTTATGGTCCGATTTGTGGCTCTTATGCTTCTCTGGGTAACCGTTGCTTAGTCCATTTAATTGGCCACCAGATTTATCCTACGAAAATGCACAAAGGCGGTTACTAAAGAATCAATAAAAACAGGATAAAAATAATTAAGACTTAATCGGCGGTTACAAGCGCGGATGGTCGACACGCAGTCGGAATTCATTCTGCACCAACCGCAGGACTTAGTCTCTGACGCCATTTTGGGACTTAGAAAATTTTGCGTTCGCTGATGAATGCCACAACGAAACAGACTCAATTTGGCACAACCGCAGGTTCTGACTACGTACAACTGGCGCAAATAAAAAAAAGCTACCTTGTTTCGTACTTACAGGCGTAGAATTTTCCGCAACATCAGCAGATTTTAGTTCCATATCTTCCACAAATTGCACGCTATCACCGAATTCGGTTGCTTGCACCACGGCAAACGTCGAAAGAACGCTCGTTTCCTGACAAAGTGCGCGAATTGGACAAGTGCGCGTGTGCACGGCTACATGGCAATAACCTTTTACGCGCGCTTTTTGAAAACGCTTTCTCTTAAAACAATTCACTATTTTCTATGGAATTCGTGATTTAGTGTATATAACTGTTGCAGTATCGATAATCCATTGACACAATCAAATTTATGCACATGGCTTAGTCAAAAGTCAGTCAATCAACATTGATCTTTCCGCGTTTTTTTTTATTGTAATAATATTTATTATAATAATAATAATAATTCTAATAAATTTTTAATTAATTATATTACACACACACACACACACACACACACACACATATATATATATATATATATATATATTAGTAACAAGTATTTAAATATTTTGAAAATAATTGTGACATATAATTAGTTTTCTCTGCACCCATTTATAAATATTATGGCAGTTTTCTATTTAAAACGGGCTAATTAAAATTTAATGCAATAACTTTTCTTGCAGCTGTTGGAAGCGCTGCGATTTCTACAAAAATGTTGACGTGGGTGTTGCCCATATGTACGTGATTTGTTGCTATTAGGTCGTACTCGGAGTTTAAAAAATTTCAACAAATACAGCCTACAGGAAATATCTTCAAATTTGTATTTGTGCAAGTCTGAAAAGGAGTCGATCTCTGTTTAATCTTTTCTTATCTAAATTCTTGTTATTATTGCTTTGTATTATATTCAATAGATGGCGAATGCTTCACCAAAAACTATTCATATTTTGACGTTTCGTTAGAAATATTTT
Source organism: Sinelater perroti (assembly GCA_036346155.1). Lineage (NCBI taxonomy): Eukaryota > Metazoa > Arthropoda > Insecta > Coleoptera > Elateridae > Sinelater > Sinelater perroti. The sequence continues at coordinate 35,427 of JARFIY010000248.1, read as the reverse complement.
AGATCGTTGAAATTTTCGTGTTAGTAATATTAAAAAATGGTGCGCAATGCGGTGGCCGACGAGAGTTCTCTTTCGTATGTAGCCGATTTAGCGAAAATAGATACGTGTACTGTAGGATTAATATTGGGTCAAGTGTGCTGAATCCCTTTCAAGAATTTCAACATATGCTAATATTAATAATCGTTTTGCAGCCCACTCCTGGTAAAGACTACATAATACATTTTGCAAAAACGCCGCCTTGTCATGGTGACGTCTCAAAAAGCACTGGTCCTGTGAAGCCCCCCAAGAAATTTACTGAAATTCTTGATTCCTGGGTTGCTGACCATGCTCGGCATGCTACCAGAATGTTGCCGGGCGGTATGTATGTTCTTGGCATATTTGTGGTATCACAGGATGATATTCTGTCTCCGTTTTCACCGAAAATTAGAACAATGTTGAGTCATATTCACCGCCGATTAAATTCTAACGAATTCTTATATGGCAATCCCAATTCATCTGAGAAGTTGGTTTTATGTTATTGTACTAAAACACAGTTATACTCTTGCAAAAGTTATGATGTAGAAAGTACAACTGTTAAACAAGCAGAAATTAAGTTCCAAACCAAATTGGCTGTTAAATGGTTACAAGTTGAATGCAAGTATGAATTGGATCAATTGTTTCCGATAATGGATGAGCAAGCAAATTGGCCTTTAAAGAAACACATGCAAAGTATATTACACTCTATAAATGATAGTTTTAAATTAGGGGTATTTATGTTTGATGGTGAGATTAAAGATAGCACAGATTATTTAGAACTGATAGGCAAGAAAAGAAAAGTTCCACGAGCAAAGTCAGGTCACCATGATAGTAGTGATGTTAAACCAATGCAAGTTGTTATAATACTGCCCTGTGTAAGTACTGGTAGTTGTCATGTATAGGGAAAATATATGTTATTTTAAAATTGAAGGATGGCAAGAATTTAGGACATAGGTCCTTGAAACTGCGAAACTGTGCCGGTCAAATCAAGTTAGCAGGCCATGTGGCATGTAAGCTGTGGTTGCATCCCAAAGCTACAGTTGGTGATGCATCGGAGGCAGTAGTACAAGACTTGGTTCGAAGTTTAGCTGCTCGCTTAGAAATGCATTGGGATTCTTTGATTGAAGAAGAACACGGTTCACCTGAAGGTAAATAAAAAAATAGTGATTTCTGTATTAGAAAACGAAAATGTGATCAAAAGAGCATTTCATTATTTCAGACACAAACAGCATACATGAACCACCAAGAAGGGTTTTAGTGACTTTACCTACAAGTAAAATTACACTTTCGGACTATCTTTTTCCTGGGGAAGGGCCTCAAGAAGCACAAATTTCTTTGCAAGAATTACTTGATATCAAAATTACTGAGCAGAATGAAATCAGAGAAATTGAAGGACAAGCTGGCAAGTTTTGCAATTCGAATTTTAAAGATTTTAATATTAATTTTATCAATTTTAGATTTAAACGACTTGTATAATGAAGGACTTGAAGCAGAGAGTGATGAAATATTGCAAAAATTACCAAAAGCAACAAATAAATACATATACTTTGCAGGAATAGCTGTAGCTACTTTTGTTCTAATTTTATCATTGATAATTCATTCTCTAAAAGATCATTTTTATTAAATTTGTAATATTATAAAATAATGAGGAAAAGATGATATATCTGTAATGTGATTATTTTTTATAGCAATTTCTAGGAATAAATTGTAATCGCTTATTAATTTTGTTTTTGTGGACCTCTTGCATGTTGTATGACCAAAACATTTGTGTGAAGTACCAAAGTCTAAGAGTGCAGACGAGTGTAAAATTTATTATAAAATTGTAACCCTTCTTCTACAGTGCCATTTCAAACGAGTTCAGCAGCTATCATAACAAAATTATACCTGTTTTGGGTAGTATGAAACCTGTCTATTCTGTTATATTCTTGAACCATGATTTTTTCTTTCTCAGCCTTTTGTCCCTTCTGTTTTTTTTTTTTTAGCAAGGTCTCATATTATGACTGAAATATCCTATTTTACGTTTCATTATGATATTTACTAAGTATGGTTGTTCTATGTTAATGTCCATAGTATTCTCAGCATGCTGCAGTATAACCACATTTCAAAAGCTTGTACCCTCTTTTCTGAATCTTTCGTTATTGTCCGTATTTTGCAGTTATTAATACATGTGGAAATACACGAACGACTGCTATATATTTCGTGATGTCAACATAACGCCAACGTCCATTACAACAATGAATCAAAGTGAGACGGAATTCCTGATGGGCAAACAACATTATCGCAGGCACGATCGAAATTTGCCAGGAGCCAAATTTTTAATTTTGAACTCGCGAAAACTGAATGAAGGAATAGTCGTAGAAATGTGATTTTTTGCATGCTAGTGCTTTGGGGGGGGGGGGGGGGCATTACTATTATGGATCAAACGAATTTTTTTCATCACTTCCGGTTTCGGAATACTTTTTTCGGCAACCCTGTGTAAGATGCACGAAAAACTCGTTTACAATAAAAGTGCCTCTTTTTGGGCCCTATAAGCTGGTAAAGGAGTCGTTTTCCTATTTCTTGCTGTTTCGAAAATGTAAGCAAAAAAATAATTTTTTTAAAATTCGGTGTCGTTTTTGGGTAGAAAGGCTGGGATTAAAGGCATGGGTTATAAGGCGTTTCTTGAACTGTCTGGTCTTTACTAGAAGACGCTATCTGCCAAAATAGGTTTTGTCTTAGAACCCTGATTGAGCCGTTAAATGAACATCCATGTTAATTAACCTTTACTAGGGAGTCTACAAAATTATGAAAACTTTCAGAGGGTTCTTGATCTGTGAGCGGCTAACCCAGCAAATGAATTTTACGGTGTTTTTGGAACACGTTCAAGTACCTGGCCATACTTAAGAATGATATTCTTTACTCATTTTTAATGAAATAATGCACATAAACATAGCTCCTAAACGGCTTTGTTTCCGAGATATTGGTTGAAATTTACAATCAAAAGTCATATTTCCTAAATAAGTAGAAATAGTAAATTAGTAATAAAAGAAATTGGTATCAAGTTTAAACTTGTTGACCATTTTTTAACACATAAAAGGGGGTCTTTTAAACAAAAAATGTTTTTTCTAATTGCACCAGTGGCGTGCACGAGACTAATGTCCCTGGTTTAACGCTAAAAATATAATAGGATTTTTTCAATTTGATACGCTCTCATAATTGTGAAATTAAAACTACGCAAAAGTTATCTCCCGATTTTTAAAAAAACAATATTATTTTCACGGAAATTAGTTGAAAATAATACAAATTAAAAAATAATGTCATGATTTTAATTCCACTCCTGTGCACGCTACTGGTACAATTAAAAAAACAGTTTTTTGCTTAAAAGACCTCCTTTATGTGTCAAAAAATAATCAACAAGTTTAAATTACTATTGTTTTGCGATTTTTACTTATTTATAAATTGACTTTTGATTGTGAACTTCAACATCCTATATCCTGTAAGGGGTTGCTGGTCCCTCATCGGGCGCCTCGCCAGATAGCGGATAGGGGAATGCCCACCAGATATGGTGGGTACCAGAAAAATAAAATACCTGTGGAGGACCAAAACCAGCAGCAAATTATCGAATGATCGCCCTTGGTATTGCCTCATTTTGAGGGTGAATGAACAAAACACGGGGCACTCTCTTGTCCTTGGAGTGAAAAATCGCACCTAAAGGCGGAAGAACCTAAAAGTCAACGCCAGGGGAATGCAAAAGGCAACGGGAAACCACTTGCATTAAAGATCCATATGGATTTCCCTAATCTAATCAGCTTGGCTGAATTAAAAGCAAAATATTCTGGAATTAGTTCCCTACTCGGATCTCCGGAGTGAAAGGTTTTGAATAAGGCGATGAGAAGAAAGAAAGACATCAAGATAGGTACGTGGAATATTCAATCCATATATAAACTAGAGAAAATTCACAACATGATTCAGGAAATGCAAGCCTTAAAGTAAATATACTGGGACTTCAGATGGCCAACTTCAGGAGAAATACAAATGAACTAAACAAAGATGTACTACTCAGGTAATAAAGACTCGCATCACTGGAATAGTGTAATGGTAATTATTGACAAAATCCTCAGTAAGTCAGTAATTAGTTTCATACCTATCTCAGATAGAGTAATCATGCTAAGAATCCACAGTCCAAGCATGATACAGGTGTATGCCTCCACTGCAGATAAAGATGAAGAAGAAGTAGAACAGTTATATAACGATATACAACAAGCTGTAGATATAACAAAAAAGCTAGACAGTGCGATTGTTATGGGGGATTTTAATTCTAAAATAGGAAAAGTAAAAGTGGAGTGAGTACATTATAGGTAAACATGGACTAGGAGCAAGACGCAAAAAAAGAGACAGGCTGGAAGAGTTTTATTAAGAACTAGACATGATAATATCAAATACGTTCTTCAAAGTACCTAAAAGAAGACTGTACATGTGGAAATCACCAGATGACAATGACAACATAGTTAGGAATCAAATAGACTATGTGTTGATAAATAAACGATATCCATCAAATCATCCAAAACATACCCGGGTGCAGACATAGCAATAGATCACAATCCAATAATAATAAAACTCGAAATACACTTAAAGACACTAAGATCGCTACAAAACAAAAAAAATCTGGTGTGAACATCACACGACTTTCCTTATCCTATTATTATATATTATACCGTGTCCATCGTCTCGGCCCTGCGCTGCTCTCGTCTAAAAAATTTTTATTTTAAAAAAGGACGAGGCGCGAGTCCAACACTAGAGAGCTGATTAAAAAAAAGAGTACAAGACAATAATTGACTCGTACTTAAAATTTTGCTACGTCACTGAAGGTAACCGTGCGAACTCGGTCGCACGGCCTTCGCCATTATCGCCTGCGTGCTCCCTCCTAGCGGCCAAGCGCTCCCCTACCCCGTCCTTCCGCAGTCGACCCTGTAGCTCTCCGAGAGCGCTGTGATTGGTCCGTTTAATTAATTTTTAATCTGCTATAACTTATTTATTTGACCTCGGATCAAAAAATTTCATTGTAATTTTTTGTTCGTCTCGGTTTGATCTATCCGGTAATATAAATTTCCCGAAACATTTTATGAACATCCGGTATATTAAAAATCCTGAGCTTCAATTTTTTTCGAGTTCCTATTTTACCAACTTTTATTTTAAATTCATGTTTATCTCATGATAACAAATCATTTTTATTCTCATAAATTTTTTGTATTTTCAACCGTTTAGATTCGTGACCGCTTTGCGACCGATTTTGCGACCTTGAGACCAAACGACTCGGCCGATTTTTACTAAAAGCTTCGCACTGCGTCGCAATACCTACTAGTAACTTGCATACCAAATTTCAAGTCTCTAGCTCTTACGGTTCTCGAGATATCCTGTTTACTGACAGACCAACAGACACACACACACACACACGAACTAATGGCCTAAACCAACTTTTTTGGTGTCCTGAGGCTATATTTCGTCCAGAAATGTGAAAAACTGGGTAGGTCAAATTTCCGCCGATTACATTACTTTCCTTATTATAGGATAAGGAAAGTAAAAAAAGAGTGGATGACAACTGCGATACTGGAATTTATTGAACACCAAAGACGATTTAAAAATAGGAACAACATGTATAAAACCATAGACAAGGGAATACGAAAAAAAAATGCGAGAGGGTAAGAAGAAATGATTTACAGATAAATATATAGAAATAGAGGAATTATAAACAAAACATGATGACTTCAACTTACATAAAAAGTTTAAGGAAAATAAGAAAATCAAAGAACAATATCTTATTAGACAAAAATGATAAAATAATTCCTGACACACAAGGTAAATTAAATAGATCGAAAGAATATATCCAGGAACTATTTGAGGACGAAAGGCAACAAGAAATGCAAAATAATGCAAGGACAATTAATTTAATGAGTCACATTCTTAAGTTATTCTTAAAGATAATATAATAATAGTTCCCCGTAATAGGCCTTGAAGGCCCTTTGGGTTCGTAACAGAATAGGTCTGCTACAATCTAGAGCCTACGGTACACAAGGGTAGTAACGTCGCTAGCGTTACGTACCGACCGTCTATTATTACTACAAATTTTTGACCTCCAGGTACTCATTCAGCGATTCAATTGGCGAGAGCGGGATTCGAACCCGCAAACTCCTGGCTTCGTAGTCTAGCGACCTACCCATTAAACCACCACGGCTCGCCTTAAAGATAATACTTCAGGGAATGTTTAAGAAGTTAGAACAGGATCTTAGTGAAAGCTAGTTTGGTTTCAGAAAAGCAATAGACACAAGAGAGGCTCTGTTTGGATTTAATGTGTGAGCTCAGAGATGTATAGATGTTAATCCATGTGTGCTTCCTTGATTACAATAAAGCCTTTGACAAAGTTCGCTATAATCACTTCATTCAACTACTTAAACACAGATATGAGAATAATACTTCATCTATATTTTAACCGCTAATTTAAAAGTGAATAACGAGCAATCAGAAGAAATTCCGATACAGGAGTGACACGGGTAAGTACTCTTGTCTCTGCTTTTCAATGTATATACAGAGAAAGTAATCAGGAACGCTTTAGAAGAAACATCAATCGGGATAAGGTTAAATTGGATATATAATCTGTACCTCTCCTACCATTAGGTGTAGAGGAATAGTTAAAATAAGGAAATTATAATATCTGGGCCATTCTTATTTGAGACAATTCTCGACGTTTCGAGTTTAGCTCTTCACTCAGGGTCTCAATCTGCCTACTCCCCAAGGAGAGCTACGAGTCTTTGAGTAAGACTGACCTTTTTGGTGTGTCCTGCTTTGTCGTTTATAGGGCTAGAAGTAAAAGTTTAGCGGGAGGTGCATTGGGTTGGGAAAAGTTTGTTGGTTTAGGGATATTGCGTAATTGACAGTGCGGGATAATAATGCTTGTGTACCGTGCAGAAAATCCTAGAGCTTTTAAAAATTTATCAAAAAATAATCTTTCAGTATTATGACGTTTAAATAGGAAAGCATGGGTCAGAAAAGCTTTATTTAAAGAATGCCCCAGGTAATCCGACTAGCCTTTGTGATTTAAATGAAAATGTACAAACAACTTTTCTTCCGCCAAATACGACGTTGTTGATCCAACCAATGGATCAAGGTGTCACTGCGACATTTAAGGCCTATTAGTTGCGCCACACTTTTTTGCAAGTTATAAAAACTAAATATGGAGAAGCTGTGCTTACTTTAATAAAATTTTGGAAGAGCTACATCAGAAACCTTATCGAAAATATAGGTGAAGCATGACATGAATTGACTAAATTTGGGTTTAGCGGACTTTCTTTTAAATATATATGGACTCATGAGGATGACAAAAATAAAAGTTCATTCAGACAGGGTTAGGTTAGATTTAGATTGGGTTTAGGTTAACTAAGAATTTTTTATAAAAAATAATTTATTTTTCATGCTTTTGTTGCAGCTTAACTCAATGTTAAAGTTGTTAGGTTGACCAAATTTTTTTTTTATATTAATAATTTATTTTTCATATTCTTGTTCTCTAATCTTTTCATAAATTTTGTTTTATTTCAAGAAAATATATCATAAAAAAGCATTACATATATAAAAATCATAATTATTTTTAATTTCATAAATAACGTTTTGTGACAATATTGATGGTCTGTGCTAAAAAATCTTTTTTTTTTTTTTTGTTATTCTCACGAGTTGAGAATTTATACTTAAAAAAAAAAACGTGGCCGCTAAAACCAACTTCTACCCGGATACTTATCATGCCACATTGTGGCATGATTTCATTAGTGTTGAAACTCATTTTGCTGAAATTACTAATAACATAGTGGAATTAGAAGCCGTCAACATAATTGAGTTCATTAAATCAAACACAAGTTAACTAGATACTGAAACACTTAATAACATAGATAAACAATGGACTTATGAAAAACGGGAGGACAACTTAGACAATGACAACTGTGTTAAAGTGCCTGCGCGAAAATTAACAGTTGAATAACTATTACAAATTATTAGGATGGTTGAAACCTTGTCAGAGCATATTATAGAAGTCGATTCCAATATTGAATGTAGTCTTATAATTCGCTGAATGATAAACAATGTAATTCGTTGTTACAAAGAAATATATAAAAAGGCCAAAGAAGAAAAACGTACAAATATCGATATTGCAATTTTTAGAAAATAAGAAATGAGAGAAAAACGTAATTTTTTAAAATTACTTCTAGTAGACATTTTATTTGTTGAAAAAGGAGAGAAAAATGAATATCACATCAGCATAGACTACCAGCAAAGCTAAGTTCAATGAGGTAATTCTTGAATATGTTTAGTGAAATTGACAAAAAATTACTTTATTTTTTCTTTCGCGTCTATCTACCCACACTCTGTATCCGACAAGTAACAGAACCAATTTCATAATGCAATTCGCAATTTTGCTTCTCAACTCGTCGAGTCCATAAAACCATTTTTGAAATAAAATGATTTATACTAATTGCTATCAATTATGCACCTTATTGTTTATAAACTATATGATGCTTAACTTGGACAAATTGATTACAGGCCTATAAGGTTTATACAAAACATTTGTTTCTTTTATTATTCAATAAATAAATAAATACAAGCTATACAATCACTATTGCAATACGTAAAATAAGTGATTTTAAGCTATTGCAAAATGACTATTTGTCATATTTTAGACTGTTGTTTGTAATATGGTAGACACCGCTTATCATGCCTTTTCGCTTGAATCCTATGTTTAACACTATTATTATATGTATTGTTGGTAGGTAGTTCATGTTTTCTACTTTGGTATACAGCCATAATCGGAGGCTCAGCAGCAACAGTTTTATTGATTTCAAAGTCTTGCATTTCTTTACCTTCCATCAGCTTGAGCTTTGCTTCTATTGCTTCAATTTGAGACTCTCTGTTTACTTTTTTCTCCAATTTGGACATAGCTAAAGCAGGAATATTAATTTCAGCTTTTGTTTTTCCTGCTTCTTCCTGCAATCATTATTAATTAAGCAAATGTTCAATGAAATATTAATACTTTACCCCAGATATGCTGTGAGCCCAAGTTACTACAATGTTCTTACAGCCAACAGGTTTGTTGTGCAACTGTGTCTTTGCCAATACTGCATCCTCCTTGCTTACAAAGGTCACGAAGGCATATCCTCGTGGCTGTCCAGCCAGAGGACCCGTGCGATGAAACAACAAATCAAATTTTTCAATAGCACCGTATTGTTGTATCAGTTTTAGTAATTGGTACCAGTTGAAAAAAAGAAGAGTAGCGTAAGTTTAAATTACAATTAGGTCCAATTTTACTATTTTAGTATACTTACTCAGTTATGCGGGGATCTAAGTTTCCTATCCAAAGACGCTTTTCATCAGCCATAGATTCAAAATCGGATTCCTGATATTAAAAAACCAGAAAATCAGTATCAAGCGTGGGTGCAATTATTTTTTTTGTTAAATTACCTTTTCTACATTCATAGCCACATACAGAAGCGAAGCTTTGCTATATTTTAAATGGGTTATTCATATTACTATTAATATTTGTACCTATTTTAACCTGAGAGATATTTATTGACATTTATTCAAGATGTAAACCACAAATCCCATAGATCATAATGTAATTCTGTATGTATGGTTCGTATATTTACTTAATAAATTGGTATGTTCATGAATTCCCAACAAATCACTTATTAATATATAGGCAACTCTCATGTTAACATTATTGTAGAAACCGTAGCATTTCCAATGTCTGCAGGGAAAAGTTTTTGCATACAAATTACCACAGATTACATATAGAAGATATATCACTTAAATGGGAAGATTAGCAATAAACCATTTGGTGAGAAACTTGGTTAAAACTTTACCCCGCGAACTTTGTAGGGCGCCGCACTTGAAAAATTGATAGAATGTTGACTTTACGTGCTATGCGAACACACTTGCCTAAATAAGGAAAGATATATGCTTACCTAATGTGAGCATAATTGTTACAGCGTTATTGTTCGCCATTTGTAATTATAATTTTGTATCAGATCATAGAGATATAGATGGTTTTGTGCGTGGAAGTGAAGGGTGGATCCAGCTTTCAAGTCATGGGGGGATCATATAGTCGTGGTCTAGTCAGGACAGGCTCCAATTCAATTACAATAATAAATCTAATTAAAAAGAAATAGTATTTTATTGTTATACGTCAAAATAATTTTAATCAAATAACAAAACCAATTTTTCTCTTTTGTCTTCTCACGAAACAAGTTATAACTTCCTCCACTTCAATGGGTATGCTTTTGTGAAAGTGCAGAAGTGCTAGTCCAGTTAGGTGGTCTTCTGCCATTGAAGCTCTAAACTAATCGTGCGAATAATATTTATTCACAATGAACGATCCGACACATCATTTAATATCAGCATATGGTCATATGCGTGTCATTCGCGTATGTGTTTGCCATCATATAAAGTATTTATTTTATTAAATTTATCAATGCGATTAAAAAAATTATCACTAGTCGACCTAGACCCAGTCGGGGGGGGGGGTATGAACCCAATGACCCCCCTGAATCCGCCTTTTGTGGAAGTTCAGTGTTTTTGTGTCATATAGGTTAAATAGTATAATATTTAGAATTCGTAGATAAGTTAGTTGTATTATAGTAATACCGTTTACAGATTGTTTTGTGTGGATTTGCGTTTGATTGCTTGGGTTTATTGTTTCTGTGTCTGGCTGTTTGTTTGTTTTTTTTTGAAATTTGAAGTAAAATATAAAAATAAATATTGTTGCTGGTTGTAATGACGAGGAAACCAAAAGACATCACTTTCCAAAAAATGTAGATTTATGTAAGCGTTTATTTGAAACTATTAAGCTTATAAGTTTAAATTTAACATTAACTCAAATTAACAGACCATTTTATGTGTGTAATATTCATTTTGACCATAAATATAATTTGGCAGGTACCGTGAGAGGACTTAGGTGGGATGCTGTTCCTACGTTGCATTTGTGATGTAAGCTGTAAGTCGATTGAATTATTATTATGAATAAGGTGATGTGTTATATTTTTAGTATTATCTGAAAATGTTGGAGATGTTGAAGATATCACTAAAAAAGAAAGTAAAGATTCCAGCAAAATTGAAAATAAAGGTAATGGCGACAATCATACTAAGTTCCTATAATACCATAAATTGTTCCTAGTTTTAAACACAAAATTATTCTCTGTAGGTTAACATGTGACTAGCTACATTAATATGCACTATTGACATTATTAATTAATTATTCTTACATTATTGTACATTTAACTGTGATATAATAGAAATGAAGACCAAGGTACCGCAAACAGATGTAAGAGATCCTATTCTTATGAGTAGGTTTATTCGTAAAATGCATTGTAACAAAGTCCTACTTAAAATAACTATTTTACCATTTTCACATATTTGCTGTTCAGGGGTTATACATTATAATTATTTTTACTTGTTAATAGTGAATTACCATATCTTTTATGTATTATGTGTTAATTTATCACTAACTGACGACTTATTGTAAATAATGACTAATAATTATATATATAAAAAAAATTATGAGTGCTGCTGTCACACAGGTCAAAGTTCAACGATTCGTGCCTTTCCGTGCCGACCCGAACGCCTCCGAATGACAAATTCTGGCTTGGCGGCAGGCGCGCCCGAGGTATTATATTTCCGGAACCGCAAGCGATAGAAAATTTTCGTTTGAGAGCGGGTAATAAAGCACTCATTATAATAAAATATTTATTTTTTTATATATTGTTTTTTACATATTTATTATATGTAATCATTTCCTGTACTTTGAAAGTGTAATTAATTGTTGCTTTAATAGTAACAATTATTTACATTTTCTCTGAAAGTAGTAAATATTAAAACATGGGGCCGGCGAAGAGATTTTGTCAGCAATCCCAGAACAAACTTAAAAAGACCTTTCGAATCGAATATCTCGAAAATTATTCGTCATAGAACTTTTTCGACTTCATTTTCGAATTCAGCGTAAAATTTCCTATAAGAATCACATTTAAAATCGTAATGTCGAAAAATTTCCCAAAATTTGAAGTCGAATATCTCGAAAATTATTCGAGATAGAAATTTTTTAATATCGAATTTGAAATCAGAGTAAAATTTCCTATAAGAATCCATTTACAAATTTTAAAAAATCTCAAATTTTGTGACGGACCGACAGACAGACATATAGAATTCAGTAACGAACTTTTAAGTTCGTTGATAATTTGAAAATAATTATAGCCTATATAGTTAGTGTTGCCTGACGCTACTGAGAGCGCTATTAGCGGTGTTGGTATAGCAGTTTTCTATTTAAAACATATATTTTTACTAAAACTTGCCCCTGCGTTCGTTGTGATCGCCGTCAGATTCTACTTACATGGCAGTTTCCTATCTAAGAATACGTAATCTTGTGTTTATGGTAATATATTATATGTAATCTGTGTTATCTACGTATGTATGTCCAACATGAAAATCCGTGAATTTAAGATTACATAACACATGATAAATAATTTTAAGTAGTGTTTACGTTTTATATCATATTAATTCATATATGGCCACATTGGAAGTCTAGGTCACCTTACTTTCAAGTTCTTATTGTGGTCAAGATGATTGTTAAACATATACAAACTAGAATTGTAATTAAAATTATTATGGTGATTATATTTTTGCTGTGTGTTTTCTTGGTATTATTTGCTATGGAATGGTTGGCCTATTATCTTGATCTTGTAAAAGTAATTAATGTTGTAATACACCCACATTATTGTTCTAATTATGCTGCATTTCAGTGCAGTTGGCCTAAACTGGATACTAAAAATGAAGATAAATTTACTAATCGAACAAATCATGATCCTTTACATGTGATGGTTATATCAGATACCCACCTGTTGGGCTCTCATGAAGGCTATTGGATAGATAAGATTCGAACGGAATGGGAAATGTACATGATGTTTCAGATTGCATTGAAGCTCCACCGTCCAGATGTTGTGTTTGTGCTAGGTGATTTAACAACAGAGGGGGAATATTGTGAAGATTTTGAATTTGATGGATTTATCAAAAGATTTTATTCTTCATTTGTCGTTCCTAAAAATACAGAGATGCATGTAGTCGTAGGAAATCATGACATCGGATTTCATTATAGGTAATGTTATCTAATGGTTTTCTATGAAAAATCAGTAACCTACTGCTTTAGATAAATTTCTGTTAAGTTTTGGGGAATGAAGTTACCTTTTTTGTGGCTAAATATGATTGCAAATTGAAATTTCGCATATGTATTATAGATATACCAATTCAATTGCTGGCATTTTTACGGCCCAGCTCGACTCAGGCTGCAATAAATGAGTACCTGAAGGTGAAACTCTGAGGTAATAATAGGTGGTCGGTACGTAGCGCTAGCCACGTTACTACCCTTGTGTACCGTAGGCTCTAAATTGTAGCAGACCTACCCTGTTACGACCCCAAAGGGCCTTCAAGGCCTATTATGGGGAACTATTATTATTATTATAGATATACCGCACTTGAAATAAATTTAGTTTATGGTAGTTTGATTCTATAGACAGTGATTTATTTATTATACACAATATAAAGAGGCTGATCACAAAAAGAACACTTTTCAAATACATATAAAATGATGTGTGTATGAAAATATTGCAATAATTACAATTATTCTATTGTCTGTCTGCTCTTTGTTGATAGAACTCCATTTATATAGTTGGTCTTCTAGATGTTGTGTCTAAATGTCTCATATATCTAAGGTAGCAAATAATGCAACATAAACTATTAACTGCTATATTTGCAACACATTTTTCTATACGTTTTTATATATATGTGGCTTTGTATGCTTTGATGATATGTGCAATGTGTTATGACTGTGTTGAGGAGTCGGTTTTATTACCATTGTATAATTTATTAACAACATATAAAGTATTTTTATTCCTGAATATTGAAAAGAAAGCACAAAATGCAATATTTTCTAAATTACATAACTTCCCATTTAACATCCTAATATGTAATGCAAATTTTCTAAACTCCAATCAATACAGTGTCACTTCAGATATCTTTGATGTATGTCACATTGTAACAGTTGGCTCTAGAAAGCTGAGGTTCTTTGGTAAGACTGCAGGTGAGTATGGTGAAAAAACAGTTATTGGAATATTTGTGACAATGTGATAAACACAGATTGTTAAACATGACAGTTTCCTTAAGTTATTGACCTTGGTGTTAGCTGAGGGATTTATCGTGAACATTGTAGCAGCTAGCTATCTTCACTGTGTTTGCTTATAGTTCGTTCAAAGAAGCTTGATTTTCTAAGTTCAACTATTAAAATGTTGTTCTTTGACCAAAAAATGCTGTTTTGCAGTTAGTTTTGTTATCTAATGCTCCTTTTATTACAAGATTGGTCTAATTTCTAATTTTTTTTTTATTAGTTTGGATTGCAACAAAGCAAAATGTGTGTCTGTCGTAAATTATCTAAGTAAATTAATTATGGCATTTTAAATTTATAAATAAACTCAACATAACCCTGTTCCGAATTTCTATACAGTGAAAAGTATTAAACATACTATCTGTAACTAAATATTATTTAATAAACCTATGTTTAGAGCACATGTAGGCTAGACCTCTTACTGTATTGTAATATGTAACAGTATTTCAATCTATTTTCTGGTTAGAGAATCTTCATCGACCAAGATTGAATATTTGGAAGGAGATTTCCAATATCCAAAATGTACAAACAGTTACGATATTATGACGTATTTACAGCATTAGAAAAAAAATTAAAATTTCATTTGACTAAAGAGAAACCTTTCTTTGATAACTGCATTATTATTGACAAAGTTATGTAGTATACTAACATTTACATTGTTAAAAAGAAACACGAATTATTTCGGTACACAAATCAAAAGCATAGGTTGGGTTTGTTTTACAAATTTACCAAAACGTAGAGGAATTTGTCTTTGGCATAAAGATGTTTTCTGCCATTACAGGTTCCATACATACTGGGTTTTTTCGTAACGTTGACATTTAATGACATTTGTGTATACTGCATCAGAACTGAAAAATACCATTGTGCATATTTATGGTATGTTTTATCGTTTTTTTTATCTGTATTGAGACAGGTATAAAGTTTAATTTATAGCATATGATATTGTGGAGCATCCCATAAGTCCTATATGTTGCAACCGGATAATAAGTAACTTTTAACAATTGATACACCAGTGTTCCTCTGGGCAGATAACTTGTAGAAAAATCTGGTGTGAGCATCACACGACTTTCCTTATCCATATATATATAATTATATATATATATATATATATATATATATATATATATATATATATATATATATATATATATATATTATCTTCTTCGGTTCCTATCCGTTCCGGATGTTGGCAACCATTTGGGCTATTATAATTTTGTTGACTGCTGTCTTGAATAACTGTGTTGTGGTCATAGAAAACCATGTTCGCAGGTTTTGAAGCCATGATATCCTTCTTTTACCCGGACCTCTTTTGCCTTGTACTTTTCCCTGCAGTATAACTTGAAGTAGTTGGAATCTCTTTTCGTTCCGCATAATGTGTCCTAGGTACTGGAGCTTTCTTGTTTTTATTGTAGTCAGTATTTCTCTCTATATATATATATATATATACCAAAAAAAAAAATATATATATATATATATATCGGCCCTGCGCTGCTCTCGTCCCAGAACTTGTTATTTTAAAAAAGGACGAGGCGCGAGTCCAACACTCGAAAGCTGATTAAAATAAACAGTACAAGACAATAATTGACTTGTACTTATAATTTTGCTACGTCACTGAAGGTAACCGTGCGAGCTTGGTCGCACAGCCTGCGTGCTCCCTCCTAGCGGCCAAGCGCTCCCCCCCGTCCTCCCGAAGTCGGCCCGGTAGCTCTCCGAGCGCGCTGTGATTGGTCCGCTTAATTAATTTTTAATCGGCTACAACTTATTTATTTGACCTCGGATCAAAAAATTTCATTTTAATTTTTTGTTCGTCTCGGTTTGATCTATCCAGTAATATAAATTTCCCGAAATATTTTATGAACACCCGGTATGTTAAAATATCCTGAGTTTCAATTTTTTTTCGAGTTCCTATTTTACCAACTTTTATTTTAAATTCATGTTTATCTCATGATAATAAATCATTTTTATTCTCATAAATTTTTTGTATCTTCAACCGTGTAGATACGCGACCGCTTTGAGACCGATTTTGCGACCTTGTGACCAAACGGCACGGCCGATTTTTACCAAAAGCTTCGCACTGCGTCCCCTACCTACAAGTAACTTGCATACCAAATTTCAAGTCTCTAGCTCTTACGGTTCTCGAGATATCTTGTTTACTGACAGACAGACACACACACACACACACACGAACCAATGGCTAAAAACAACTTTTTTGGTGTCCTGAGGCTATATTTCGTCCAGAAATGTGAAAAACTGGGTAGGTCAAATTTCCGCCGATTACATTACTTTCCTTATTACAGGATAAGGGAAGTAAAAATACAACTTAATCTGCACTATTGTAATAACGAAAAATTAGAGATCTATCGGGAGTTTTTTATACAAACAATAATTAACAGTTAAAAATTAAAGAAAACTTATTTGTTGAATTGTTGATATGCCATTTGTATGAAATATTGATTCATATAATTCAGTGGATGAGCCAAAATTTAACAGTTTCTCAATGGATGAAATAAATGTTTCTTCTTTGAATGTTAATATTGAAAATTCGCAAAAAATCTTTCATTTTAACGAATTTGTAGTTTCCTAATATCAAGAATATATAAGGATGTCAAATGATACATACTTTGTTCTATAAAATGACCAAATTTTAGAATATACATGCTACACTATACATATACACTACACTATACATTTTTCTTTTTCAATGCATTATCAAATTGATAAACGATATAAAAAATGGTTTGCACCAATATTATTTACTCTGTGAATATTTGATACTATAGTCTAAAGAAGAACTTCCTAATTTTTTTGTAGATTTTTTCTTTCTTTTTTTTAATGTCTTCTTCCATAAAGATTTCAGTTTTAAGACTTACTTTTTGGTTTGGTGCTAAGTTAATTAATATATGTAAATTTTGTTGAAATGTTTAGTTTACATATTTTTAAAATCGGAATTTTTGTTTAGGTAGCAATTTTTTATGTTGCAGGATAACGTCACACAAAACAATCAGGTTTGACAAAAGCTTCAATACAACTGCAGCACGCTTAATGACAATTCGTGGCAATCATTTTGTTCTAATAAATAGCATTGCCCTTGAAAAAGACGATTGTTTTTTGTGCAGTGTTGCTGAGCAGCAGATAACAGCCATCGAAAGTAAGTATTTGCATATTGCTGAATTCATTGTTATAAAAAATGACAATTTTCAGATGCACTTAATTGCTCCAAGTATGCACTCAATTGCAAACCAAAAGATAGTCTTGGAAGTTACAGCAGACCTGTTATATTACAAGTAAAGTAATTATTATTATTAGATTAGTTTTCCTGTAGTTGTATAATTTATCTATTATTGTAGCATTTTCCATTATACAGAAGTTCAGACATAAATTGCAGTGAACCTGACGAAGCTCCTTACTTTGAAAAAATTGAACCATTTAAAGAAGCCTGGGATTGTTTGAGTAAAGTAGCTACGGACATGCTCTTACGTCAGCTACATCCTCGCCTTGTGATTGATGGTCACACGCATCATGGCTGTACAACAGAACTTCCAACAAAAGATGGTGTTGAAATAACTATTCCGAGTTTTAACTGGCGGTATAAAAATAATCCAAGCTATGGTCTAGTATGTAGATGTGGCTATTCAACATGAGTATTTTATCTACACTTATTTTTTTCCATGTAGGTGGTTATAACTCCAAATAATTACGCATTTTCAAAATGTTTAATGCCTAAGCAGTCGACTGCTGTAATAAGGTACATATGCAGTCTTATTTGTATTATATTGGCATTAAAGTACTGGTATTGTAAGACGCTAAAATGCAAAACTAGTTTTTGTTCACTTGTATAAAGTTAAGTTTTTTGTAATTTCATCATGAATAGGTATGTTTTGTGTTTTACTATTTCGTCTAAAAATGTGTTAAACAGATAGAGTGTAACAAATAATTTTTATATAATTATGTAAAGTATTAATTCCTTACATATAGGAAAGATAAAATGAATAGTTGTTGAAGAGTATTAGTTGTCTTTTAAAACATAATGCGTTTAAAGTTGTCTTGTCATTATTACATTTTGTTTTGTTGCTATAGCAAGAAAAAAATTAAGCAATACAGTTTTTTTTTTGTTACCCCAACCATTAGTAAGTAACCAAACTTGATAAGAAACACAAATATAACTCGCAACTTTAAGACTTGACAATTGCAATCATATATGAATGTCACAGATATCTTGATACTGTGTAAAACAAGGATAGGTTTGATTTTGTAACAGTATTTATAGGAATACACTACGCCCTAAGTAATTCCTTCATTAGGAAAAAAGAAGTCACTAGAAAGACCTAGCTAACAGTATATAACTCAGTTTATAAATCAATACTAACGTTTGGGTGTGAAAGCTGGACGATTACTAAGCAGCAAGAAAATAAAATTCAAGCCAGCGAAATGAAATTTTCTAAGAGGAATCCTGGGAGTAACGAAAATGGATAGGTTAAGAAATGAAGAAAGAAATACTAGGGGTAGAGCCAATCAAGATCACCATAGAACGACAACAAGTACGATGGTTCGGTCACCTGAATAGGATGGAAAGCAACAGACAAACCAAAACTATATGGCAAGCTAGAACAATCGTAAAGAGAATAAGAGGAAGACCAAAAAAAAAATGGGATGAGGTAATAGCTGAAATCCTAAGAAAGAGAAACAGAAGCTGGCAAGAAGCAAAAGCACTGACGCAAAATAAAAAAGAGTGGGCAAAATTTGTGCACAGTGAGACATAAGACAAATAGTGAGGTGTGGAAAATTAGTGCTAAAGGAATTTCTGCTAAGCTAGGTTTAAGAACGCGTATTGTTTGAAGAAAATATTAAGAACTAATTAGTTTAAGTAGATAAAAATTAAACAAGACAATTAATAGCTTTAGTAGATAGCTTAATCACCCTACACTGAAAGGTATACAGGGTTTACTGATTATATATATATTTATAGGAATACTATGTATAATATATAGATATTCACTGAGAAATATTTGATTCTTAACAACAGTGATTTACTCTGTCTTTTATTATGCCCAGATCTTATTAAATATAGTATGAAATAGTTACAATGATTTTATTTTTGGTATTCTGAAAATAAATTTTAAATAATAACTAAGATCATATAGTTTTAACATACGTAAATACAAAATTATTTGAATGTACTTAAATTAAAATTATTTCAGTTCCTTGTTAAAAGAAAAATATCTGTGGAATATTTAAAAATATAGAAAATATACAACTATATAGAAACAAGAATTTGGATAATATGCAACAAAGTTAGATTAACTAGAAAACTTATAAAATAAAAGGATAAAAGGGATATTCATAGTCTGCAAACTGAAATTTGTAGAAACAGAACAAGAGAGGCGCTGTTGATTATAATAAAAATATCTCAAGATATTCTTTCATAATTTAAACGTATGTTTATTGTATGTGTTGTGTGAATAAGTTATGTATACTTTTCTTTGGCGCGTTTCTCTTAAAAAATAGGAATACTATATTAGACACAAAAAATAGCTTAAAATGTGATGTAGATCTTAAAATAATACTTTTCGTATCATCCAAGATATTAAAATTGCCATTTTCATAGGGCTTTTTTTTAATCGTTAGATGTACTTGATCTGTTAAATAATGAAAAATTTTAAAAATCGATATATTAATAATAATAATTATAAGAGACTACGCTGCGTTCAGCGAATACATATAGTAATAAAACTGCCAAAAATCCCGCTCATTGTAAGTAACTGTCCGTTATTGGCTGGTTTAAAAAAGTGCGGGTATTTCAGTAGTCAGGTACACACTAACCCATTTTTGGACACCTGTGTGTTAGTGCTGCGGGTAACTTGTGCTTAGAAGTGGTGATTTCATTTGTATCTCACTGTTAATCGTAGTGTGTATTGCAAAAGTAAGTTTTTAAATTTTGATTCATATATTTAACGCAAAGAGGTAAACATAAAATATTATTATAAATGCTACATTGTAAACCTGGCTTCGGCGCACATCTTTCTGCGTTTCAGGAGCGGTTTAGGGGTGTATCATGATGATTTATTACTATATGTATTTGCTGAACGTATAATACACACTTTGCGTGAGGGCAAGGCCAGCAAACTGAGAGGTAAAGGATCTCACATGTTTGCCCTTACCGCCCAGTCGTCGCGTACTATCTCTGATGGGCGGCGATATGGCAAGCATCGCGCTTTAGATTGCCGTATTATTACCCTTTGTTCGAAGTGAGTACAGGTTCTCAATTATTTTTAGTAACTGAATAGACTACTCTCCAGGTGCATATTGAATCCAGGATTGAACTCAAGGACACAATAACGCTGATATATTTACAATATCAAGAAACTATTTTATACTTTAAGAAAAAAACATTTTCTAGCCTAGATTTTTTGTTATTTAAAAATCTTATACACACATACATACACATGTTTACTGACCGAAGTCCTCTCACTAGGTAAAATTATTTAATTTTATAGAGAAATTTCTCCCAAAAATCTGATCCCTGACAAACAGGGTGAATGTTATAATATAAGCAAGTAAGTAAGAAAAGAAGAAAGAAACCAAAATACAAAACTAATAAATGTCGAGTCATATAGAATTTAAAAACATTAACTTAACCGCTGGTGTTTTTGTAGTGTGTCAATATGTTTTTTGATATGTTGCATGAATGTACGTAGTACTTATTTTTAATTTTGCAATACAGCGTAATACAGTTTTATTGATGTCTAATAATGTAATTTCAAGCTCGATACGAACTTTCCTTTGTTATTGTACCAATCAAATATTTGTTCTTTTCGATTTAAAAAAAACAAATAAGTGAAATGACGCCGTTCTGTCGTTGAAAGTAAAAATATATGTTGGAAATTTGTAATATTCTTTATGCATTTTTTTTGTTTCCAATTTTCGAATGTTACGTAAGCTATTTCATGTGCATACATTTAAAAAATAGTTGGTTAGTTCTTTAAGGTGGTAACTACAAATTTCAAATTATAATTCAGTAAACCGAAAAACGTGAAGTTTTTGTTATTACTTCAGAAATATTTATTATGGTTTATCTATAATTTAGTTGTAATGTTACACTCTTGATCTACAGTACACCAGTCGTATTTGTGAATCATGTTTAGCTTACCTGACATGCAACTGCATCAGTTGAAGTGAACATAAAACGAGAATTTTTCTTGATATGTATACTTGTACTCTGACTAAGGTAACTTCTGATTTTCAATAGATTTGTTGCGCTTGAGTGGTATGTAGGTGGTGTTTAACATGTAGATTCTTGAGAACCATTTCTGATCTCGGTAATACAGCAAGAAAGCAAGATATCCGCTGCAGCTGTGGATTAAACGTCAAGAATAGACAACACGATTTATGAAATAACGGTCGTGAAAGTCTTCATTTTTATTTGATACGCTTCTATCGAGAGAAGGTAACAGGTCTTTAAGACTACTCGAGAACTTACGTAAGAAGAAATTTAAGCTCTTTCCTGTCGATGATTCTTTTTTAAATCGAGTCTTGTTGTTTCCATAACGTATACTTAGTTTATATCTATCCCACTTTTTGAATTCCATTTTGACCCTTGTCTCGGCTCTGTATGCAACTGTCACCGGCTAATAAAGGCATTTTCATTCCTTGCAAATAGTTAAGGTTTGGATCTGCTTTTGAATGTCTTTACTTATTTGTTATGGCCATAACGCTTCAAGGGGAGGTTCTCATGGAACTCGACCAAAAAATAGATTTGTTTGTCTTTTTTCATACCTTATTATGTATAGAACATGTTCCTAAAACGGTTTTATCAAAAACAATTTTATAAAAAAAATATTGCACAATAATGGAACCCACCTTTTAGCGAAAAATTACGTAAAAATAAACTTTGCACGGTAGACCGTATCTTTAAATGCGTTTTACTCGAAAACATGTTTTTGAAACTCGTGCGAACTATAACTCAAAAACTAATCAATGGATTTCTTTACTTTTAAAGTAAATTCAATTTATTAGAGCCTATACCTATGAAAAGATTCATTTTGCTGTCAATTTTTTTGTTATAACACTTTAAAGAGGGAAAAAAATTGAAAAATCGGTACCGAAAATTCGCATGTACGCCATTTCATTAATTTTCGATTTTTTATTGATATTATAGGTATAAGCTCCAACAAATATTATATATTTTACAAATCTTTTTGAAATTTAGATTTCAGATAATTTTTACGAATGCTGAATTTCCCCCCTTTTCTTCGGACGGTCACATTACCGAACGAATAACTAATTACCACGCCATTATTTTTTTATAATTTTTTTGTCTGTACTCTAATACTTGATAAATATGTACAAAAAAATTAGAGTACTTCATTTGCTTCCTTCTATTTAAAAAAATGAGATCCCCTTAAGGTGCAGTAAATTTCTCTACTAATTCCATCCTATTTACTACTAAAATAAATTTCTTGTTGGTCATTAATTCATTTAAATTAAAATAATATTCTTTGAAGCAATATGTAACATACAAGAAAGACAAACAAAATGTAAAAATTGCAAGACATTTTAATGCTACCTCTAACATATAACATAAGATATAGGATGGGGATTTGTATTTCAATAAATATTCAAATAACAGTGGAGAGGAGTGACTAACCATTCCACTAATTTAAAAGTCAGAAGAGCTCGAAAGAGCGGCAACAATTCCACATAGGAATGTACTGCCGGATATATATATATATATATATATATATATATATATATATATATATATATATATATATATATTCAAATAACTATTCGATTTTCAACATTCAAAAAAGGCCCAAACCTGCTAAAAATCTTCATCAAGAAAGTGAAGCACGTCGATTGACGAAACTTGTGTATCTAAAGAATGTGTTTTGATCACTTTTCCTATAATTAGGAAAAGATATAATATAATACAATTTCACTCCTAGTAAGTCACAATCACTTGTGTCTCTTTTTGAAGGCCATCGAATTCCAAAAGAATTTTTAACTTTTAGTATGATGTTACATTGAGTAATTACAATAATCGATTTTAGTGGGGTTAGCTAATATTAATAAATAGTTTTATTTAAAAATACTCTTAAGTAATTGGTAACAATCTATTTTTTAGTTTTATTTTTCTTATAATACTGAATCGATTTTATATTCTTACAGAGGAAAATGTAATTAAATTACCAATAAATTAAATTCCTTATAAAATAATTAAAACCATAACTTTGTCCTTTAAAAGTCAATACGCTAAATATTTAATTAACAATAAATTAAACTCTGTGCTAGGTAATACTAAGGTAATTATTAAATGCAGACAATAAAAACGGACACCTTCGCAGTTCCCGTTAAGGCAAAAATGCGTCAAAAGGAATTATATTAATCAGGCAAATCACTCAGGTGGTATCCACCAATTTTCCTAAAGATGCGTTCTTCCATAGGAAGTTCTCCTATAAGAAATCTTCTAAGTGCAAGTAAGGCTAAAGAACTATGTCCAGATTCTCTAAAAGCACAACTTGCGTCTCTTCCAGCGTACTCCAAAAGAATGTCTCTTCCTCCAGGATGCTGTAAATATAAATATAATTATGATACAGATAATAGTAATAATAAAAACAACAACAACAATAATAATAATTATGATGATGATGATGATGATAATAATAATGAAAAAAAAATTAATTAAAAGTATGCAGTTCAAAAAATTTAAATACGTATATTTACATGAATTACAGTGATCTGTAACAAATTTTAGGAAACAAAATCTAGAAAGGAGTACAAGTTTAATATGAATAGCTAAACTAAGTTATTACATTTAAAAAAACTTACTTCGGCTAAGAAATCGGTCACATCATACACTCGATCATAAATAACCAACCAGCAATTAGATGGGTTGTCGTGCCATGAGACTTCTTCTAAACTTATAGCGCGTTCATTTGGATTTGTAGCCGATAAAGCAACCGGAGTATTGTATCTTAGGTTTCCCAAATTGGCTGTAAAAAATCTGGAATTCGGGAATGTCGAAGTTTGGGCCATTTCTTGTATACCCAATACCATTTACTAACAATTCGTTTTCGCACAGTTGTTATCAATGACCTTTCTGGCGTATTCTTAATTTTGGTTCAAAATGTCAATTTCATGATAATAACATTAATAATTATCAACGCCAAGTTTCATTCTGACGGTTACTAAATCAAAACTGAGAATAATCTGCACTAGTCACTTAAATAGGCACGCACCTTGTCTGATGAAAGACTTCACACGAGTTACTGCAAATTAGATTAACGTGTATATATATACATATATATATGTGCGCATTCCTTCGTGCTATCAATTTCCCCGTTTCATCTGATGCAATCGATACGATATGTATTACTTCACTTGTAAACGCTCGTTTTACATTCAACAATTTTATGGTCTCGTAATTTTTTTATAATTCTCTTTTAATTCTCTAAGCGATAGATTTCTTTACAAATTTAATTTCTCAGTGAATATTTATACGTCTAGCAGTAAATAATAATTATTTAAACGATATATTAAATTAAAGTCTAGAAACGTTTCTCGATGAAAATTTTATGCAAAAAATATTGCATATTAGATTAAAGTATTTTAAACTAGTTTTTAAAAAATAACTAATTTTATTTCAATGTACGAGATCTATTAATTAGGTTTGAGAACTTGCCATCGTTTGCTTAGGTTCATAGCATTAGACGAACAGCTCACAATCAGTTGCATAACCTTCAGATATCAGTGTCTCGCAGGTTTTTTTTTTTACTTTCCTTATCCTATAATAAGTATTGTAATCGGCGGAAATTTGACCTACCCAATTTTTCACATTTCTGGGCGAAATATAGCCTCAGGACACCAAAAAAGTTGGTTTGAGCCATTGGTTCGTGTGTGTGTGTGTGTGTGTGTGTGTGTGTGTGTGTGTGTGTGTGTGTGTGTGTGTGTGTGTGTGTGTGTGTGTGTGTGTGTGTGTGTGTGTGTGTGTGTGTGTGTGTGTGTGTGTGTGTGTGTGTGTGTGTGTGTGTGTGTGTGTGTGTGTGTGTGTGTGTGTGTGTGGGTGTGTGTGTGTGTGTGTGTGTGTGTGTGTGTGTGTGTGTGTGTGTGTGTGTGTGTGTGTGTGTGTGTGTGTGTGTGTGTGTGTGTGTGTGTGTGTGTGTGTGTGTGTCTGTCGGTCTGTCAGTAAACGGGATATCTCGAGAACCGTAAGAGCTAGAGACTTGAAATTTAGTATGCAAGTTAATTGTAGGTAGGGGACGCAGTGCGAAGCTTTTGATAAAAATCGGCCTAGTCGTTTGGTCACAAGTTCGCAAAATTAGTCGGAAAGCGGTCGCGAATCTAAACGGTTAAAGATACAAAAAATTTATGAGAATAAAAATGATTTGTTATCATGAGATAAACATGAATTTAAAATAAAAGTTGCTAAAATAGGAACTCAAAAAAAATTGAAGCTCAGGATTTTTAATATACCGGATGTTCATAAAATGTTTCGGGAAATTTATATTACCGGATAGATCAGACCGAGACGAACAAAAAATTATAATGAAATTTTTTGATCCGAGATCAAATAAATAAGTTATAGCCGATTAAAAATTAATTAAACGGACCAATCACAGCGCGATCGGAGAGCTAAAGGGTCGACTGCGGGAGGACGGGAGGGGAGCGCTTGGTCGCTAGGAGGGAGCACGCAGGCGATAATGGGAAAGACTGTACGCATGGCTCGCATGGTTACCTTCAGTGACGTAGCAAAATTTTAAGTACGAGTCAATTATTGTCTTGTACTGTTTATTTTAATCAGCTTTCGAATGTTGGATTCGCGTCTCGTCCTTTTTTAAAATAACAAATTTTTAGACGAGAGCAGCGCAGGGCCGACACGATAGATTCGCGCCTCGTCCTTTTTTAAAATAACAAGTTCTGGGACGAGAGCAGCGCAGGGCCGAGACGATGGACCCGGTATAATATATATAGTAATAGGATAAGGAAAGTCGTGTGATGTTCACACCAGATTTTTTACTAAGTGACGTTCATTATTGTTGTAACAAGTTTTTGTGTGCCGTCACGAATATCAGAGCTTAAATTAAAGGAGATCGGGGCATGTTTTCCCATTTTTTTTAAATTTATATAATATAATATATATTATAAATTTTTATAATCTTTTCGTTCGCACTATTTATCGAGTTTAAGGCATGATTCGTCTTCTTATATCTTAAGCTACACATTGATACATACATAATGAGTAGTTCGCTGTAGAATGATGAGAAAAACCACAAAAACTGTAGTCGGGTTGTGTTGGATAAAAACGAGTATTTTAAAGAGGATAACAGGTAATAAACATAATTTTCAATTCAGAACCTTAATATTTAATTTACTACACGTATTTTTATAGTAAATACAGTGTGTGAAAGTAATAATTAGAAACTGAAAATTACATTTATTAAAAATAAAACGGATTTTTCATTTAGTGCTTTAATTAGTCATCAAAATCCCCTTTTGTGCATGCCACCTGTGCCCATTTTTTACATATAGTGCATTGAACCCACTTTTCTTTAGGCCAAAAGGTTCAAAACAAAAAATGCATAAGCAGTTTTCATCATCGTCCTCATCATTACTGCTTTCTTTCTGGTTTTCAGCCTTTAATGTTTTCTTTCCTTTTTTCCTTGAATCCTGGAACAGTTTTTGGCCGTTTTCTTGTTCTTAGAAATATGTTCTTCCCTAAGTGCATTTTTTATTGGTGTGTCTGTCAAAATTAATGATTTTCTCTTTCTCTTGTCGCGTTTTGTTTCCTTCCTTGGCGCTATTTTTCAAAAAGGACGAACTTCTTCGAGCTTAGGGATGCGTTCTTTTGGTGTGGAAGGGACTGCCACTTCGGCATCGCTCGAGTTAGGATGGCGGAATGGAGAACTTATGGGGCCACTAAGTTGTTTTGGTTCGGAATTCGGGTTAGGAATGGATTCAACTGAATTAACTTCAACTAAAGGAGGTCTATCAGTGAAGTATGATGGCAAAAAATCAACGTCTGTAAAAATTTCTGGGTTTAGGGAATAATTTCCGGAAACTTGAAACCCAAATATAATGTTAACTGGAGTCACTGCTTGGGGAGTGGCTGTAGCTAAAATAGATGGGACATCGTAAACTGTCATAGGCCTTTTATTAACACAAATACAAGCATCAAAAGCAGTGCTGATATGCTTCAGTCCAATGGTTGCAGCTTATGGCTACAGTGTGGTGGAAACGACAGCAAAGTTACGCCATTGTCCTTAAAGAAATCCAGCGCTTCTGCGGAAAGATGGGATTCATGATTATCTAACAGTAGCAGTCATGGTTTTTGTTTCGAGCAAGTGCTTAGCAAACAGTTTAGTTTAGTTATTCAACTGAAACATCTTAATTTGCGAATTAATAAACTGCCGAAAACACATGGACTTTCTATGCAAGTTTTCCCATAGCAAGTTGCACATGTAGTTTGGTCTTTAGACATGTAAAGATAAAGAAAAATCTTAGCTCAAGATAAATTTAAATATATAATTTCCCCAAAAATTGGCAATGCGTATTTTAAATTATAAAGTGTAAAAAATAAATTGGAAGATAAATGATTACCTACTCCCATGAAAAAATGGAAAATTTCAAGTAGAAGTTGGTGCTCCTGTTGTGCACAAAATATGACAAGGATGGGCATAAGAACGTACACACAAGTTTTAGTTTTATTTATAAGGTGGTAGAAATCGACAGTCACAGATTACATATACTAGATAAATCACTTAAATGGGAGGATTAGCAATAAACCATTTGGTGAGAAACTTGGCTAAAACTTTCCCCTACGAAATTTGTGGGGCGTTGCACTTAAAAAATTCATTTAGTGTTGACTTTACAAACTATGGGAACACACTTGCTTAAACAAAGAAAGATATATGTTTACCTAATGTGAGCATAATTGTTTCAGCGTTAACTATTCGCCATTGTAGTTATCACAGATTAAATATACTTAATCTGCGGACACAGATATGTAATCTGTGTCGACAGTTGACAGCATGCGCTTGAATGATTACTTTTTACTAAAAGTAATTGTTGGTGTAATATCTATATTCGTATGTTGCGAATGGTTAATTTATTATTTTGTACTAATTCAAGTATGTATTTAAATTAAAAGTTTATTTACCCATTGCAAAATAGTATTCTACAAGATTTGTATTTTTAGTGCGATTGGCCTCAATTAGATCCAGCAAATGAAGATTCCAACATTACAAATACAAATGAAGATCCAATACGTGTCATGTTACTTGCAGATACACACTTGTTAGGTTCACGAGAAGGTCACTGGTTTGATAAGTTACGTAGAGAATGGCAAATGTACAGAACTTTTCAAACTGCCATGAGATTACATAAGCCAGATGTCGTTTTTGTACTCGGTGATTTGACTGATGAAGGTCTTTGGTGTAGTGATGTTGAATTTAAATATTTTATACGACGCTTTCATAGCTTATTTTATGTTCCTGAAACAACAAGTATGTATGTCACTGTAGGAAATCATGACATTGGATTTCACTACCGGTGAATTATATCATTATTATTTTTTTTGTGGTATAATATGCATGTTTTAGAATTTCACCATACCTTAACCAAAGGTTTATAACTGGATTTAACTCCTCTACTGTGCAACTGATTACATTACGAGGTAATCATTTTGTTTTGGTCAACAGCATGGCACTAGAAGGTGATGCTTGCTTTTTATGCAAAGCTGCAGAATTGCAATTATCACATGTTGCAAGTATGTTATGTTTCAAATTTAATTATATTGAATTGGCTTAAGAATTTTTATTTGTAGGAATATTAAGATGTGCAAAACAAAAAAGAATTTGTGATCATAAGGTAAACCCAAATTTGAAAGCTTATAGTAGGCCAATTCTTTTACAAGTATGTATATCCTGATTTTCAAAAAAATTTTTAAAAAATTCGTTACTGAATTCTATATGTCTGTCTGTCGGTCGGTCTGTCTGTTTTAAAATTTGAAAATGGATTCTTATAGGAAATTTTACGCTGATATCGAATTCGAAATTAAAAAATTTCTATCGAATAATTTTCGAGATATTCGACTTCGAATTTCGGGAAAATTTTCGATTTTAAATGTGATTCTTATAGGAAATTTTACGCTGAATTCGAAAATGAAGTCGAAAAAATTCTATGTCGAATAATTTTTGAGATATTCGATTTGAAAGGTCTTTTTAAGTTCGTTCTGGGATTGCTTACAGAGCAATCTCTTCGCCGGCCCCATGTTTTAATATGTTATGATGCTTTATAAACTTTAATTTAAAATAAGTATTTAAGAGAATTATATTTATGGTGCAATGATCGATTTCTTCTTTAACTGCTGTTCAGATATACTTTGAGAAAGTAAATACATTCATGTTTTGTAAATATATAAATTACTACAAGTATAAGCTTCACTATTCTATGAATTTTTATAATATAGGAGTGAACAATGTTGAAGACTATAGAATTTCAATATCAAAATATTTAATCTCTTATCTTAGAATAGGGTTTCAGTTGCTAAAATGATAATTTAGCTCTTATCAATCTATATAAATAAAAATGTAAATGTTCAAAATCTTAAGGGGAGGTTTACTTGACATGCACCAAAAATCACTCATTTTTCTGGAATTTTTTTTCAAAGACAGAAGTGAATATAAATTTCAAAATTTGTACACATATTTATTAAGCATAGAAGTACACAAAAAAAAATTTTTTTAGGAAAATTATAGAAAATTGTTCATTTTATAGACAGTCCAGTGAGACGATCCGAAAAAAGTGTCTTGTTGGCGACCATCATAGCGCCGGTAATAATGCACTGAAATCAAAAAACAAAAAAGATTCATAAAATATATGAATAGTATTGGAACCTATACCTACAATATCAATAAAATTCCGAAAATAAAAAAAATGGCGGGCGTTTGAACTTTTTGTAACGATTTTTGCCCCTTTTTTCGTTCTTTATAGTACAACAAGAGAACTCGGCAGGCTTTGTCGACGAAGCCTGATCTAGACGCCAGGCAGTCGTGTAGAACATTCCACATGTTTTGCGTACATTTAACACTACAAACAATAGAAACATTGGGAGGACATGAAAACTTTCATATTTGAGTATTACAAATGTCACCAATGTAATTTAGCATTGATGTCACGGTGTTTATTAAAGAGAGGAGTAAACACAATACAAACCAAACAGCATAACAACAGTCATCATCTGGTTTTCTGCGACAATAATCAAAATATTTAACTAATTCAAAAACGGTTAAAGTTAGAAGGCTGATTTTTTGCGCCGAATTAGCAAATATAGTTGTGAATGTGGTGTGCAAGTTTCAAGGAAATCGGTTGAAGCGTCTCGGAGGAGATAGAATTATAAGTTTAGCTAGGGAGATAAGACAAATATACATATGATTAAAAAAAATAGTCGCAAAAATGCATCGGACTTAGGTATAGGCGCTAAAGAATTTAATTATCTTTAAAATAAAAAAAAGATCCATCGAGTAGTTTTTTTGTAATCGTGGTCGCCAATTTGAAAAATGTGGTTTCGAGAAAAACGCGTTTAAAGTTTTAGTTAACGATTTTTTTAATATTATAACGAAATTAAGTACCTTACGAGTAATCAGCTATTCCAGGTGCATACATGACACCCTCCTCAATCTCGTACTCCATCAATTTGCTAGCCTGTTCTGGTTTTTTTTAAAGATGATACTGCTTTTGCGTGGTCTAATTCTATTCTCCGACGCCGAAATACGCTTAGCATCCGCGTTTTATAAAAAACTAGATTCGATTAGTGTGCAATAACTTTTTTTTAAAACTACTTTCAGCAAAATCACTTTGGGAACATATTCTTCATATAATTTACTAACAATTTCTGCAACAAAAAAAATCGATTTTTTGATCAAATCTCAAGTAAACCTCCCCTTAAATCTCTGAAAGTTCTTCAACGATTGCTTTGAAATTTTGACACAACAAAGCATTCGAATACGCGCTTGTTTTCATGTAAGCATTGTGAAATTGAACATATTAGAAACATGCACTTTTTCTTTTCTTTTTTTTTTCCATTTAACCAGACTGAGCCACAACAACGCGTGGCCGGGTTCCACTAGTAGGAAATAATATCTTAAAAATAAGAGAGAAACATTATAATATTGAAGTTTATTTTACATTTATATGATTTTATTATTTCCTTCATTGCTAGTTAGGTTATATAGTTTCTTCATTATTGATGCATCTTTTTGATGATTTTAAGGAAGGCAGTTGCTCTCCATTAAATTAGATAAATATATTTAATTTACCATTGTAAAGTTGTATTCATTTAGAGCCAAATAAAATTGTCTAATTACTTCATGATAATTTATGTTTGAATCTATAACAGGTCAATCGTGACTTAAGTCGAAAATCAAAAACTTTAATGTGAGGTTTGGCAACAAACCGGTTTGAATGAAGTGTTGACCTTTGAAATTGGTTCATAACTATAGGAGGAGTTCCAAAATTACAAACAAACAAACGAACGCACATAGTAACATTTTTGCAGTTTTATAGAGTAAATTATTCTACTTCTGAATTGTCTTTTTTATGGTGTATCATTACAATGGGAAAATTAAAAAATTCGAACGTGTAAATAAGATGATTGCCAAATGGATTGTTGAGGAATACACATATAAAATTACAAAAATTACTAAAATTAAGAAGAATCTGTGAGCAACATGAGGCAAATAAAATTCCATTTTTTTTTATAAATAACTGTGTAATGTAATTGTACAAAAATTACTCTGGTTCAAGATGCTTGATTACTTATTTTAAATCAGAAAGAGAACATTAAAAAATATAGTTATAAGAAGAATCTAGAACAACTGTTAGTTTTTAAGTAGTTGAGGAGACTTTTCAGTTTGATCTGAAAGTTTGGAAGCCAATAAAAAGTGGAAACAGTGACAAAAAAATTGGAATGTTGATTATTAGAGAAATATATCTTGCTTATAGTTAAGTATATTATTATATTTTAATGATAGTCTTTAAGATTAACTCTATCTTTATATTTATGCAGTTTTATTAACATTTTATATTGTGACCACTGTCTTCAGACCTCATATAGAAATACACACAGAAAGGGACGAGATGAAGAAGGGGGGGGGAGAGACGAGAGAGAGAGAGAGAGAGAGAGGGGCAGCCATATCAGTAAATAAATAGATGCATATATAAATATATACCCACTCTTTATTACTACTGCTGAAGACAGTAAAAATTCATACATTTAAAAATAATTTGACGTAGATTTTGGTTTGTTGCCCTTAAAGGTTAGAAAATAGAATGCCATGCAACAAAAAAGTAGTAATTTCAACAACTGAAGGGGGAGAGGGGGAAGCTAGTATCTGTAGTGAGTTGATTGACATCAGCAGCCAACCCATTGTCATTAGCAGCATTATTTTTAGAGTTTGTTTTAAGAAATAGTGGTTAATAAAACAATCACGTTAATTAGGTGTGTAAATGAATTTAACGTTTTTGAATTATTAATAAAGCAGTTTGACAATTTGGTATGTTTTAAGAATAATTGTATGGATAGATGCATAGTGAATTCTGATAAATACTGTTATAAAAAAAAGTTTTATAAATGAATAAATGACTACTTATTTCATGTTTTAAATTTTATTATACATAATATGAATTTTATTAAAAATTATTTGACATTGACTGCAAAAGTAAAACTATCAAATAAATAATTGCAGTAACTTATTAACTTCATATAACTGCAAATTTGTTGTTTCAAGAAATATCAATGGCAAAACTTACAAATTTTAAGTTGTTTGTCTTTGAAATTAGAGTATTTTGGATGTCACTTTGTAAATAAAATTGCAATTATAAAGGCATTTCTTAATGCAATAATTTCTCTTGCACGTTTTCTCTCTTCCACATTTTCCACTTCCCTCCTTTGCCATCTTAACGAAACTAAGGAAAGCAAATTTGTTTGATTGTTTGATATGTTAAGATATATACAAATATAATAAACAAATAAATGTCATTTTGGAAATTACATAATAAATTGGATTTAGTATTGCTCACTGTTACATTTGGCAGTTTTATACAAGTTGACTAATTCATTTCACTGCCTTACTTTGTCTCCTTTTTTATACTGGTGTTTTATAATGTCACAGAATTTAATTTTATTCATTAGAAACATTGGCACTTGACGAATTTGAAATATAGTCAAATTTCAACATTATATAATTCAGCTAAAAAAAAAAATTGAACACTGCATATAATTAATGTAATTGTGTGATTTTATTATAAATGAATTAGGCTTTTATTTAATTATAAATTATATTTTGCAGCATTTTCCTTTATATAGAAAATCAGATGAAGAATGTAATGAACCCGATGAGGCTCCATTTCCCTTAAAACACCAGAAATTTAAGGAGGGTTGGGACTGTTTAAGCAGAGCTGCAACCTATCAACTTTTACAGCAAATTGAACCCCGTCTGGTATTCTCTGGTCATACACATCATGGGTGCACAAGTAAATTACCAAACCAAAACGGCTTAGAAATTACTTTGCCTAGTTTTAGTTGGAGAAATAAAAACAACCCTAGTTATGGAATGGTAAATAATGGTATTATTGATATAATTCCTTCTAATAATGGTCTTTTTTAGTTGGTTCTTACTGCAAATAATTATGTGTTCTATAAATGCTTAACGCCCAAAGAATCATCAGTTATAAACTGCTATGTGTTAGGATTCTTGTCATTGTTAATTTGGATGTCTTATTTCTTGTACAACAGGTCTAGAAAACGTAAATACAAATATCACTGATGTTTATACATTTTTTGTTTTGAATTTTAAATACTTGTATCTGTATTTATTTAATCATGAGATGTAAACAATTCTACCTTATGGCATGTAATTATATAAGTAAGTTAAGAAATAGGTTATTCATTAGTAGAGCTTGGAATGTGTGTGTGTATGTGTGTGTATATATATGTGTATGTGTATATATATAATTCGGTCCATTTTTTTATGTAAAAAATGCATTTATTTCAAAACAATGTAAATAAACAGATTAATCGAAGTATTGTCCATTACTGGCTACTACATCTTCCCACCTCTGAGGCAATTTTCAAATTCCATCTCGAAAAAATATCTCGTATTTTGAGGCGATCCACGTTTGGAGCCAATTTTCGATATCTTCAAAAGAAGTGAACTGGTTACTTGCCAAATCGTGCTGCATCCGTCGTAATAACCAGTAATGAGAAGGAGCAATGTCCGGAGAATACGGCGAGTGCGGTAAAATATCCCACCTGAGCGTTTCTAAATAATTTTTCACGACTTGTGCGACATGAGGCCGAGCGTTATCATGCACAAGAATAACTTTGTCGTGTCTTTCCTCGTATTCTGGCCTTTTTTCTCGTAACGCCCGGCTTAAACGAATCAATTGCAGTCTATACCCGGCAAGACAGAAACCATTAGCGGATTAACGCAAAACCATTAACAAAAGTCAAATCTCATTAACAGAAAATGATTAACAGATTTCAATTAACACCCATCTATTAACAGTCCACTATTTCCATTAAAAGAAGTATTAACCCAAATCGGTTAACAATCGACTATTTCCATTAACAACTGTATTAACCGAAATCAGTTAACAGTCGACTAGTCCCAATGGGCATTTTTCATACTAGACCGGTACTCTTCCCCCCACCATAGCCCCAGTGTGCATTTCTCATACACGACTGGTAATCTCCCCCCATCATCGTCCGTCCAAGTCGGCAATTCCAATACACCACTGATACTCTCCCCCCCCACTATAGCCCCAGTGGGCATTTCTCATACACGACTGGTAACCCCCACTGCCCGAGTGGGCATTTCTCATACACGACACGGTACTCCCATTACCTCAGTGGGCATTTTTCGTACACGACTGGTACTTTCCCCGCACCATAGTCCCAGTGGCCATTTCTCATACACGACTGGTACTCTACCCCCACCATAGTCCCAGTGGGCATTTCTCATACAAGACTGGTACTCTACCCCCACCATAGTCCCAGTGGGCATTTCACATACACGACTGGTATTCTCCCCCACCATAGTCCCAGTTGCTTTCATTGCTTATATTGGTATTATTACTTATATGGTTATTGTTGCTTATATTGCTATTGCTGCTTATATTGCTATTGTTGTTTATAT